>PVHT021183634.1:4468681-4517379 GCA_004024745.2 Catagonus wagneri
TGCTCTGCCACCAACGTGACCCATGCGCCTTGTTGGGTGGGTGCCCCCCGTACAGCCACCCCTTGGATGTGCTCACACAGCTGATTTCAGATCTTCTAAGCCCTGGCTTCTCCCTCAGTCCTACCTCCCTCCTGGGACAGGAGTCGCCCTCCCCGCCCCCCGCGCGGGGAACACCGTCTGAGCTGCACTGTGTCAGGAGCACTGGGGGTGGGGGGCACCGCACAGGGTGTGACAGAAAAGTCGCAGTGTCCCTTTAGGAGGCAGGCCACCCCCCCCCCCCAGATTGTAGCTGTTTCCCCAACTTAAAATAGTGATGATTTCTGCTGCCTCCTGCTCCAAAGAGACATCAGGGACTCCTGCCCGTTTGGTTGGTTTCACCCAGGGCATAGCCCCGTCACCTCCAGCCTCCAAAAGCCACGGTTCCAACTCCTGGGGCTCCAACAAGGGGCCTCCCCGCTCCCCTCTCTGTCCCCAGCTCAGAAAGAGCCCCACAGCAGCCAGATCGTGTCCCCACTTCCCGGCCCCGCACCGCATTCCTCAGAACCCGCCCCTCCACAACGGAATTCCTCTCCATCTCCCACAAATGCCTTCCCTGTAATTGCAGCCTTCCTTGGGAAGTCACATGAGAGCCAGTCACGCCTGTGACGCAGCCCTTCAGCCGGCTATCGCCACGCGACAGCTGGGGCGGGGGGCACCTGGCATGTTCAGAAAGAGTGGGGACCCCAGAGGCGGGCGGCCCCTCTCCCACGGCTCATCCATTCACTCGGCCAGCACTGACGCTGCGTACAGACCTGCTTCCACTGGCGGTAGGTGGAGAACTCCTGGGAGGGGATAAAGACACTGAGTTTGAAGATGGACTTCAGCTCGGCGGGCAGCCCCTTGGACTCGAAGTACTGGAACTCGGTCTGAGCCTCCCCCATGAGGGGCACGTACAGGCACAGGCAGAGCATGCTGGCGGGAGCCGGTTCAGGCGGCGTGCTCACCGGGGAATGCTGCCCGGCCCTGCACACTTGCCCAGGATATGCTGGGGCGCGGCTGTCATTGGCTGTCTGAGCCCCGCCCTTTTACTTAATTGAAAAAAGTCTGCTCACTGTACTCCCCGCCAGCAGCCAATGAGCACGGCCCCCGCGAGGAGGAGGAGGAGGAGGCGGAGGCGGAGGCGGAGGCACCCGCTGCCCGAGTACGGAGGGATCAAGATCGGGACACACTGACGTCACCCGCTCCCCAGTTAACCCTTCCGAGGCAGGCAGCGCATCCGGTCCTGCCTTGAGATCCTGCCCCAAACCTTTGTCCTCTGGCTGCCAACCGCTGCAAATAAACAGAGCCTTTGGCTTGTCTTTTTTTTTTTCTTATTCACAAGGTCCCCAAACGCGTCACACAATACAGTGCTTTCTCCCCTTAGTAAATCATTCCCAACAGAAAAATAAGTGGATGGTGGGAGTGACTCAATGAACACTGGACGGCCCAGTTTAGCCATAAGGTAGAAGCTGGCGGGGTGGGGAGTGGGGGGCTGCATCCTGGAGGGGGGCATTCAACTGCAGGGGCCTGCCCCCCAGCCGGCTGAACCCTGGCCTCGGCTGACTGGGCCACTGGGCCTTCTAGACACAGTTTCAGCTGGCTCTAGTGACCTTTCCCCTGCAGGTGTCACCTGGGGACCCCACAAGTGCCAAGGGGCTGACATGATGGGGGCAGGGAGAGGACACTCTAGGCCAAAGGTCATTGTGCTGGGGCTCCTCAGCAGCACCAGTCTGGGGTCAACCCGGTCCTCACTTAAGCCCCCGAGACATAGTCTTCATGGCCCACGTCCACTCAGAAGACTCAGAAGTTCAGGGGATTGTAGCTTTCTGGCCTAGAACTGTGCTGCTCAGTCCAAGTTTTTCAACTTTAAATGAATTACAACTAAATGAAACTAGGAAGTTCCCTGGTGGCCTAGCAGGTTAAGGACTCGGTGTTGTCAACAGCGGCGGTGCAGGTTCGATCCCTGGCCAGGGAACTTCTGCATGTGGTGCGCATGACCAAAAAAATAATGAAAATGAGCGAAATGAAAAATTCATCTCCCGAGTCACATGGCCACGCTTCATGTACTCCATAGCCACGCGTGGTCCCCGCACACCTGCATCATCACGGCGGTTTTACTGAGCAACACTGTCCTAAATCGTCCCATTGAGGTGAGGATGAGAGAAAACCTCAGGTCCTGGGAAATCAAGATCTGATCCTTATTTAAGGGCCAGCCTGCCACCTGCACCTCACTCCTTCCCCCAGAAAGTGTCAGGTTCCTGCTACAGAGAAGAGACAACGTCACAGAGATGAAAAAGGAACCCACCCCGTCTTGTTCCTTTTACAGCCACTTCCTAATATAGACACAACCTCACTACCAGGACGGGTGAAAGTGGGTGGGCATGGCTGGGGGAAATCCACCAAAGTACATTTCTGAATTTGCTACAGAGCTTTTTGTTAAGAACCTGAAAAAGGTTTTGACAACAAGAGACTGATGCCTACGTGCGTCATGATGAAACAGATTTTCACGGCACGTACGATATCTCGGCCCTTCTAAAAGGGACCTGACGACGAGTCTGTAAAAACAGGTCTTGGGCTGTTTCTTCCATCCACTAGGGTGGAGCCCACAAGGTACCCAGAGGCAGCTCAGGATTAATCCAGGCAGATTCCAGCTCAGCCACCACCTAAACCCACGGCATCCGGCTGCCTCTTAAGCCACCCAAATCCAGAACGTTCTGCTTTGGGACTATTTTTATATACATCCTATCTTTACTGTTGGGGTCCCTGAAGGCAGGACCTTCATACCTCCTTGCCTGCAACGAGCCCTTGCCTTGCTCATGAAAGGTGCTTGACAGAAGCAGTTTCTGAATGACCTCGGCAGGCCTCTGAGAACCTGAGAAACATACACGATCACTCTTGATGGGGACCTTGGTTGTTTTTTTCCCAAGTGTCTCCAAATAGAGTCTTCAGGGCACTTTATCCACCTCAATGGATAATGTACTATGATTTTTATTTTAAAGGAAATCCACATTTCTAAGTAACAGAGCTGAACTTTAAAATGTTGGTCTTCCTGTGTGAAATTATTCACGTTTGCTCCTGAAACAAAAATAAATGACACAGATCTGTTGAAGTGTCTCTTTTCAGTGATGACTAAAGTCTGTCCGGCAAACATTTTGACAGAATAAATAAATGTTCAATTGGAGATGCTCTTTTCCCAATAAACTACATTTTTCAAATAATTTCGGTAAACATAATTGTGCCACTGAGTTTTATGATGCATTTACAAGTCTGAGAAGAGATGTGGAAACGACACCAAATAAAAGGGAAATCAATATTCAGTCGATAATAAAAAATGATGAAAGTTTTATCGAACAAGGGCAACTATCTTCCAGAAAAAAAGAGAACAGAACCTCCTTGATTATAACGGAGCTTATGACGCTACAGACCAATAATATCACAGGGTTGGAAAATGTGCTCTGCAAAGTTCTGTACATGCCTGTTAATTCTATTCCAAAGTTAACCTTAAAAAAAAAAAAAAAAGCTCCAACGCATTTGATTTTGCAACTATGATCAAGTCCAACAGAATGTCTTTACTGGACAAACGTAAACTGGTGTGTGCTTATTTATTTAAACCACCCACCCTCCCGAGTTGCACAGGTCATGCAGAACTCTGTTCTCACACAGAAACTGGGACTTGCACCTTCCCGTCATGGCTCAGTGGTTAATGAACCCGACTAGTATCCATGAGGACGTGGGTTTGATCCTGGGCCTTGCTCGGTGGGTTAAGGAGCCGGCGTTGCCGTGAGCTGTGGTATAGGTCACAGACATGGCTCGGATCTGGCGTTGCTGTGGCTGTGGTGTAGGCCGGCAGCTGCAGCTCCGATTCGCCCCCTAGCCTGGGAACCTCCATATGCCGAGAGTGTGGCCCTAAAAAGTCAAAAAAGAAACTGGAACTTGTCAGTCGAGCCAATCTCCGGGCACCTGGTGCCCAAGGCAAAAGCTCTCCCCCTGGAATTACAGACACTGGGCCCCAGAGAGGCCCTGGGGTCATTTCTTAATCTCTGAGGGGAGCAAACAGGCCAGGAGCTCCCACTCGGTTTGCTCAGGCCCCAGAACCAGTTGGCACTGGGCTGAGGCTCACCCAGGGCCCGGCTCGTTTCGAGGGCCGCTTAAAACAGCGCCTGAACCTGACCCTGCCCACAAGAGATTTTAGAATTCAGTTTCCGAAGGACGCTTGTCAGCCAGACCCTAAGAATGACGTGAGCACTCCCTCCAGTGGGAAGGTGGCAGGTTTCGCTTTCGCCTTAGCTGAATAACAATACCACAAAGAAACCCGCATCTGTTACAGCTCTGAACAGGACGTGAGAAGTACAAATAAGGAAGGAGAATAAAGCAGGGCTCGGGTTCCCTCCCTGATGTTTCACACCAGCTCCCAGCACTTCTGGATCCTTGAGTAATGTGCTCTCTCTCTCTCCCCACCTCCGGCCATCTATACCCCTCTCCTCTGCTCCCTTTACCTGTTCTAATTCTGTGACCCAGATCTCTTTCTGTTTCCTTTCTTCCGATGTCCATTCCTGGGACTAGTGGTGGCAAACAATGGCAACCACTCCAGGTCCCTTACAAGTCCCCTTACAGTGAATCTGCTAAGCGGCCGTCCCTCTCCCGAGCATCTTCTCACCCTCCAATCTGCCAGTACCCCCGCCCCACACGCCTTCCTTGTCCTACCACTCTGCCTCGTGCCAAAGAAACAGGTGCTTCCTGCAAGGGCTGCAATACCGTGAGTAAGAACCGGGCAGGAAGAATACCTTTGGGAGCTGAGCATTAGCTCATAAAGTGTCTCCCCCACCAATGACTCAGACCAAGCCAAAAATGTTAATATGTGAAGGAGCCTCGCCAGCATCCGGAGGTTCCAGCCCCACCCACCCATAAGGCTCGCGAACCTCATTTGCTGCTGTGGCCGCGGTGTCATTTGATGATGAGGTTGCCATGACAGCCCAGTGGAGCCGGTTTCCAATGAAACCTGCCTGCACTTGGCAATTAGACACACAATGAGCAAAATTCTCTGAGCTTCTGAGAAGACGGCCCCTCAGGATTTGAAAGCTTGAATGCCGCCGAGGGCACCTCCCACTCCAGACTAATGGCTTTCTTCTCCAACTGCAGAGCAACTGTAAGACAAAGATAAAGGGGAAACTGGAACAGTTCCTAGAAGAAAAGCTTGCGCCGGAGCCTGACTCACTAGCAGACATATTTAAAAGAGGGAAGTGAGAGTCCAAAAAAAGTAGCACTGCTGGGAAACTGAGAAGCCTGAGAACCAAAGTCTCGCTGAGGTTTCCACATGTGGCAGCATCTTCCTAGAGAAGTGGCGAGGCCAGGCCCCACTGGCCCTGCCGATCACAAACCCCAACCCCTACTTTCACTGGAAAAGGCCACAGGCTGCTGAAATGCTCTACTGCCATCCTTGGTTTCTCTGCTTTGAAAGAGTGCATGCCACCCAGCTGTGCTTTCTTGCCTGCTACAAACCAAAGTGGCTGACGCATCTCCTGCCTGGGGGTCCTCCCACCCCAGCCAGCGGCTCCATCTCCCTTTTGGGGAGAAGTGCCAGTGAGAGGCGTGGGTCTCAGCCCTGGTCCCGATTCTGCAGGCCAGGAAAGAAGCTGTTCTGAACACAGAGTCCTGATGCCAGCTGGGGGGCGGGGGGCAGGGGTGCTGGCAAGAGATGGCAGTCGGTGCAAGTCTGGGAAATGGAGCAGTTAATTATTAATGCCAAAAGTAGGTGAGTTTAGCACTGAGGGTTTGGGACGGAAATACCATCAAATTGAGTTGTGATGATTTTTGTACACCTATGATTGTAATAAAATTCATTAAGCAATGAAAAAAAAAGTCGACACAAAACTGTAAAAAAAAATTAATTAAAAAAAAAAAAGTAGGTGAGTTTAAAAGGGAGCGAGCCAATTCTTTAGTCCCTCGGCCATAAGGACAGCAGGTCTGGAGACAAAGTTCCTCGCAACAGAGAGAGCCACGGCCGTTTCCGAGCTCGGCTAAAATGATGGAAAACAACACCCACCGAAGCACAGCTCAGGCACAGCACAGCCACCGAGACCCCTGCCGCCCAGGACGAACCCATCACAGACCAAGGACTCTCCTCAGGGCTTAGCCTGAAACCACTGCCAAGTTTGCTGCAGCAAAAGTCCCTCCCACTTAGCAAAGCAGAAATGAACATGTATTTCTTAAATGCAGCAATTCAATCCCGCAGAACCTTTTCTGGATGATACGGTGTGCCCCACACAAGGCAGAATCGCCTTCCTTTTCCAGTGGATTTTTATCTGGAGAAAGGAGAAAAGATTTAAAATAACCGAGGCTCAGGAGGTGAACGAGGCACTCCTACTGCAGGCAGGAGAAAGCTCTAATCCCGAGGACGCAACTGGTCGCATTAAAAACAGCTTTCTTCAGGGAAGGCGAGGGAAGGAGAGAGAAGGCAAGGCAGGCCAGGGCAAAGCTCCAGGTAGACTGGGGTGAAATCTCACTTCTACCCCTTCTGTTTACTCCTGGGCAAATTACTTAACCTTTGTGCATCTCAGTTTCCTCATCCGTGAAATGGGGGCACCACCTCCTAGCCTGGCTCTTGGGAGGATCGGCTGCCATAACCCACAGCTCAGGGCATGAGATAGATGGAGGGCCCTGGCACTCGGCCGGCCTGCGGACCCACGAGGAGCCCTGGCCTTCGCACACTGAGACTCCAGCCTCAACTCTGGCCCCCTCGCTCCCTTCCTCCCAGGCCTACAGCGAAGACACAGGGCCTCCGCCCCCGCTCCCCGAGGCAAAGGGCCTGACCTCCGGGCGTTCCTCTGCAGCTCCCCGAAGCTGGGTTCACCTCTAAAGTTTCAGTCTGTCGCCCGCTGGGCTCTGTCGTCCCTCCCTTGTTCAAACGCGCTAAGACCTAAGACACGTTGTAACTGTCTGTCCCTTCATTTCAAAAGGCTCTCTGGGGGCCAAAGTGACAAATCCTAAGGTGTCCTCTATTGCAGTCAACCTTCCTTCATCAACTGGCCACACTGAAGTGGTCACGAGAGCATAATAAAGCCTGTGTAGCAGCCACAGAGATTCTGGACTTGGAGTGGGGCTTCTGCACTGCTAAGCCCTTCTCCCCAGCCCCCCTGGACCAAACTCACCCACTCTCTTCCTCCCCACACTCCAGCTTTTTCCAGGAAAACGATCCTGGGTCAGCCCCTAAACTAGGAGGCCCTCTCCAGGGTGACATTACCTTAGGAAACTGATCTGCAGGTCCGACCACCAGCAAGATGGTGGGTCTCTTTTCCGCGGTCTCAGCCCTTCCGTCCTGTTTCCCCAAAAAACTTGGCATCTGGTCTCCCCGAGCTGGAGCCGGGGTGCCTCTGACTTCATTGCCGCTCCCCTCTCTGGAGCCTTGGCACCCGGCCCTTGGGAAAAAGCTGGACAGAAAATGCCACAGCATCTTCAGCATCTCGAACTGCTCCCCACGTCGCTGACGACGGTGACCGGTTCACTTTGGAGCAGGGACGCGACTGCAACACCAAGGGTCTCTGGCTACGCGGCTGCTTGGAAGACCAGCCTGGGGAGTTGTAAGGCCGGCGGCTCTGCATGCAGGGGCCGTTGCCTGCCTTCTCAAATTTGCTAGCACTGCTGTCCTGCCCCGCCTGAGAAGCAGCTCGCTCCGAGAGCCCCGCCGGGTTGCTGGCAACGAGAGAGCCGCAGGAGCTTCTTCAATAAAAACTCACTTTTGCAAGGGGGACGGTGATCAAATGTTTGGCTTTTTTCAAAAAGGCAAAAGCAAACAGCCCGAGGAACCTCTCCCCGAGGCAAAAACCACTCCAAGCTCCCAAATATTCAGCTGTCCTCGCTCAACTAATGATCCGCACGCAGGCGAGGACCGGAGCATCCAGCCCGCATTCTCACTGCAGCAGGGCGCGGCCAATCACCTCTGCCGACACTACCGAGTTCATTATCCCCACCAGCAACGTCCCTCCAATCACAACCGGCCGATTCCCTGCATGCGGCCGGCACTTCTGCAGGGAGGTGCCCAAGGCAACCTCCGGAGGGGCTTCCAGGCTCACAGGATCCACCTTGAGTGGGCTGGTCCGCGGAAGCCCAACCTCCTCCTCTCCACCTGGCGGTTTCCAGGACAACGTTCCCCACCAAGCTTAACGCGCTCAAAAGAGATGCTGGCGACACTTTCTAAGACATTCAGCAACACTTTTCCTTGTTCTATGATCCCATTCCCTGAAACTGTGCGTAGCGTAATACACGCCATATCATAGCCACTTCTCCGTGTCTCCCTCTACTGATGAGCCGCTGGGGACCGGGGCCAGGTCACAGATCTTTCTACGCCTAGTGCCCAGGACCAGGCACAGATGAAGTGTGTAGCCTGAACTGGAGTAAATGATCATGAATAAAAGGGAATTAATCCTTGGCCACTTGTTTCTTAATTTACTAGCAGACATGCAGTGACAAAGATAATCCTTTGATATGATGCTCATAAGCATCATTTTATAGATAAAACACAGCACGGAAAAAGTTTAATAGACTGTGTTGCGGTAAATCAACTATAATAGAAAAAATCTTTAAAAAAAGAAAAGAAATAAAATAATAAACAGAAGAAAAAAAACAGACTGCATTGGGGAGAGGATGGGGAAAATGCACGCTCATAAGCTGCTATGAAAATATAAGTCAGTGCAACCTCTCAGGAGAGCAATTTAGTCACAGCTACCAACATGTCACATGCACAAACCCTCTGACACAGCAGTTCTCCTTTTAGCAATTTACCCTGCAGATATATTGGCACATGTGGGAAACTGCATTCACATACATGATATGTATGTGATGTATACATGTGATAAAATAGGATATTTTTGGCAGCCTGGTTTATAATAGCACAAGCTTTTTTTTTTTATTTCTTTATTTCTTTTTGCTTTTTTAGGGCTGCACCCATGACATATGGAGGTTCCCAGGCTAGGGGTATCATCTGAGCTACAGCTGCCGGCCTACGCCACAGCCACAGCAACGCCAGATCCGGGCCACATCTGCAACCTACACCACAGAGCTCATAGCAACGCCAGATCCTTAACCCACTGAGTGAGGCAGGGATCCAACCTGCAACCTCGTGGTTGCTAGTCGGATTCGTTTCTGCTGTGCCACGACGGAAACGCCAATAGCACAAGCTTCAAAACAATTTTAAAGTTCTTTAAAAGGAGAGTAGTTTGTAAATTAATACACAACCATACATTACAGCCTTAGGCAGCTGTGAAAAAACAGGCAGCTCCATGATGGAATGACTTGAAAATATCTCGTTAGACATATGCGTGGTATACAACAGTTATTTAAGAAGAAAACACGAGAAGGGAAAGCAAGATGGCCATGCTTGCTTGAAAGCTGAGGAGCCCGCCTCAGCTGGATATGCAAAAGAGCTTTACCCAGAAGCAGTTCTGTGTGTTGATTAAATGTCTGGTCTTTGGAGCCAGACCCCAGCTTCGGGGTACTGGCTGTTCCTTCAATGGACTTCTCCACAGCCCAGAACTGAGTTATGAACTCAGGAGGTTCCAGTCAAGATGGAGTAACAGGACCCGGTTCACCTTCCTGCCTATAACAACGAAAGGTCCAGGCAAAATATCTGGAACAATGGTTTTTCAAGACACTGGACGTTCTGCAATGCAGGGCAGTGGGTCCTGAGCTTTCTAATCAAACGAGCACTTGAGTTGCCCCAGTTTCCCGCCTGGAGTTTCCAGGCTACAGTGCAGAGCGGATACCCAGCAGCGCCCAGCAGTCTCGCTGGGAGGCGGGGGCGGCTAGTTTGCAGGGCCCCGTAGCAGAGAGGACGGAGCTGCAGAGCGAGCGCTGGAGCTCTGCTGAGGGCCCCCAGGAGTCACAGCACGTGAGCGTGAGCTCAGTGCCTGAGGATGGAGAAAGAACCAGCCAAAGGCATCGCAGGGTTAAGAATAGTTCCCACCGGCTGGAGTGGAAAGCCGCATAATACAGAGTGGCTCAGGAAAGGTGCTCAGAGGGTTTTGCCTCAATAAAGGGGCCAAACTGGCTGGAGACTAAATGCTCTATCTACCTAATAAAGCTTTAATAAGCTGGCCCAGAAAGGGCCAGACTGTTTCCAAATACTGCATCCCAGAAGAAAGCTCAAGCATATTTATAGGGGAGTTCCCGTTGTGGCTCAGTGGTAAAGAATCCGGCTAGGATCCATGAGGATGCAGGTTCGATCCCTGGCCTTGTTCAGTGGGTTAAGGATCCGTCGCTGCCGTGAGCTGTGGTGTGGGTCGCAGACATGGTTTGGATCTGGCGTGGCTGTGGCTGTAGTGTAGGCTGGCAGCTATCGCTCTGATTTGATCCCTAACCTGGGAATTTCCATATGCCGCAGGTATGGCCCTAAAAAGCCAAAAAATATATATGTATATTTATAGGAATACAAAAATATCCAAGATCAACTCCTATAAAAAATCAGGAGTTCCCATCGTGGCGCAGCGGTTAACGATCCGGCATTGCCGTGAGCTGTGGTGTAGGTCACAGACGTGGCTCGGATCTGGCATTTGTGGGGCCATGGAGCAGGCCGACAGCTAGAGCTCTGACTCGACCCCTAGACTGGGAACCTCCATATGCTGCAGGTGTGGCCCTAAAAAGCAAAAAGCAAAAAAAAAAAAAAAAAGAATATTTATAGGAATACAAAAATATCCAAGATAAAATCCCATAAAAAATCAACATCAACGCAAAGAAGCTGGACAAGATAACCCATGATGAGAAGAGAAATTGATCCATTGAAACTGACCTGGAAACAATATGTGGATGGATTAATACCCAAGGATATTATTACAAGGCATAACTATATCCCACAGGCTCAGGAAGGATCCAGCACACTGTAGATCTAGATGAAAACTTAGAACGTCTGAGACGAAAAACACACTGGATGTTTCTTCTTTTTTTTTTTTTTGGATGATTTTAATAGATTAGACAATTCAGAAGGAAAATTTCGTGAATCTGAAGACCCAGCAATAGAAATTTGCCAAAATGAAATTCAGAGAGAAAAGACAAAACAATGCCAAAAAATGAACAGAGCATCAGTGAGCGGTGGGACAACCACAAATAGACTCATTAGTGAAGTTCATGGACGTGGGTACAGAAAAAATACTTAATGAAATAATGGCGAGACTTTTCCTAAATTTGTGGACACCTACAGGTTCAAGAAGTTCAATCCCAAGGATAAGAAATATCAAAACGAAACAAAACAGAAAACTACACCCAGACACATCACAATTAAATTTCTAAAAACCAGTGATAAAGAGGAAAATCTTAAAAGCACCTTAAGAAAAAGACCCATTTCTTACAGAAGAACCAAAATAAGAACAAGGGGCTTTCCATCAGAAACTGTTAACCCAGAATTTTATTTTATTTTTTAATCGAAGTAAAGTTGATTTACACTGTTAAATCCTGCTGTACAGTTATACATATATACCTTTTTTTTTTTTTTGCTTTTTAGGGCTGCACCTGTGGTATATGTAAGTTCCCAGGTCAGAGGTCAAATCAGAGCTGTAGCTGCCAGCCTACACCACAGCCACAGCAACACGGGATCCAAGCTTCGTCTGTGACCTACACCACAGCTCACGGCAATGCTGGATCCTTAACCCACTGAGCGAGGCCAAGGATGGAACCCACATCTTTATGGATACTAATTGGATTTGCTTCCGCTGCACTGCAACGGGAACTCCCGTGTCATATTTTAGATTCCACATATAAGTGATATTATCTGCTACTTGTCTCTCTCTCTGACTTATTTCACTTAGAAGGATAATCTCTAGTTCCACTCATGTTTCTGCAAATGCATCATTTTGCTCTTTTTTTTTATACGTACTAGTCTATAATACATTCTTACCACATCTTCTATATCCATTCATCTGTTGATGGACATTTAGGTTGTTTCCGTGTCTTGGGTATTGTCAACAGCGCTGCTGTGAACACAGGGGTGCATGTAGTTTTTTGAATTAGTGCTTCGCACAGGCATAGGCCCAGGAGTGGGATTGCTGGGTCATACAGTAACTTTATCCTTAGTTTTCTGAGGAACCTCCATACTGTTTTCCACAGTGGCTGCACCAACTTGCATTCCCACCAACAGTGTAGGAGGGATAGCCTCTCCAACATTTGCTATTTGTAGACTTTTTTAATCATGGTCATTTTGACTCCCTGTAGTTTGGATTTGCATTCTCAAATAATTCGTGATGCCGAGCATTTTTTCATGTGCCTGTTTAACCCAGGATTTTGTACCTAGGAAAATACCTTCCAAAAGGAAGGCAAAATAAAGACTTTTCAGACATACACAAGCTGAGAGAATTTATTGCCAGCAGGTCTGCATTTTAAGAAATGATAAAGGAGTCCTTCAGCTAGAAGGAAAATGATGCCGGCTAAAGAATGGAATGAAAGGAATGAAGAGCTAGAAATGGTGATTATGTGGGTGGACAGAAAGAGCTTTTTTCTTATTATTTAAATCGCTTTCAAAGATAAGTGACATGGAGTTCCCTTTGTGGTGCAGCAGAAATGAATCCAACTAGTAACCATGAGGTTGTGAGTTCAATCCTTGTCCTCGCTCAGTGGGTTAAGGATCTGGTGGTGCCTTGAGCTGTGGTGTAGGTCTAAGATGCGGCTGGGATCCCGAGTTGCTGTGACTCTGGTGTAAGTAGGCCAGCAGTACAGCTCCGATTCGACCCCTAGCCCAGGAACTTCCACATGCCATGGGTGTGGCCCTAAAAAGGAAAAAAAAAGAAAAAAAAGAAAAAGATAAGTGACAGTTTATTTATTTCAATGAATTTTATTACATTTATAGTTGTACAACAATCATCACAACTCAATTTTATAGCATTTCCATCCCAAACCCCCAGCCCATCCCCTCACCCCCAACCTGTCTCCTTTGGAAACTGTTTTTCAAAGTCTGTGAGTCAGTATCTGTTCTGCAAAGAAGTTCATTGTGTCCTTTTTTTTAAGATTCCACATGTAAAGTGCTAGCATGTGACATTGGTGTCTCACTGCCTAACTTCACTTAGCATGATAATTTCTAGGTCCATCCATGTTGCTGCAAATGCCATTATTTCTTTGCTTTTAATGGCTGAGTAATATTTCGTTGTGTATATGTACCACATCTTCCTTATCCATTCCTCTGTCGATGAGAATTTAGGTTGTTTCCATGTCTTGGCTATTGTATGTAGTGCTGCAATGAACACTGGAGTACACGTATGTTTTCGAGTCATGGTTTTCTCTGGATAGATGCCCAGGAGTGGGATTCCTGGATCAAATGATAAGTCTATTTTTTAGTTTTCTGAGGAATCTCCATACTGTTTTCCATGTAAACTGCACCAATTTACATTCCCACCAACAGTGTAATAGGGTTCCCTGGTTCCCTATTTTCCACACCTTCTCCAGCATTCATTGTTCGTAGATTTTTTCCCTTTTTTTGCTTGTTAGGGCCACACCCACAGAATATGGAGATTCCCAGGCTAGGGGTCGAATCGAAGCTACAGCTGCCGGCCTACACCACAGCCACAGCAACGCCAGATCCGAGCCACGTCTGCAACCTACACCACAGCTCATGGCAATGCCGGATCCTTAACCCACTGAGCAAGGCCAGGGATAGAACCTGCAACCTCATCATTCCTAGTCGGATTCATCTCCACTGCACCACGATGGGAATGCCTTTTTGTAGACTTTTTTTTTGTCTTTTTGCCTTATCTAGGGCCACACCCGCGGCATATGGAGGTTTCCAGGCTAGGGATCTAACAGGAGCTGTAGCCGCCGGCCGTCGCCACAGCCACAGCAACGCGGAATCTGAGCTGCATCTGCAACCTACACCACAGCTCACAGCAACGTAGGATCCTTAACCCACTGAGCAAGGCCAGGGATCGAACCCACAACCTCATGGTTCTTAGTCGGATTCGTTAACCACTGAGCCACGATGGGAACTCCTTTTTGTAGACTTTTTGATGGCTATTCTGGCCAGTGTAAGGTGGTACCTCATAGTAGTTTTGATTTGCACTTCTCTAATAATTAGTGATCTTTTCATGTGTTTTTTGGCTGTTTGTATGTCTTCTTTGGAAAACTGTTTAGATCTTCTGCCATTTTTTGATGGGGTTGTTAGTTTTTTTTTGGTGTTCATAAATTTTGGAGATTAATCCCTTGTCAGTTGCTTCATTTTGCAAATATTTTCTCCCATTCTGTGGGCTGTCTTTTCATTTTGTTTAGGGTTTCCTTTGCTGTGCAAAAACTTTTCAGTTTAATTAGATCCCATTTTTTAATTTTTGTCTTTATTGTCATTACTATAGGTAGTGGATCTAAGAAGACATTGCTGTGGTTTGTGTCAGAGAGTGTTTGGCCTATGTTTTCCTCTAAGAGTTTTATAGTATCCAGTCTTATATTTAGGTCTTTAATAATCCATTTTGAACTTATTTTTGTGTATGGTGTTAGGAATTGTTCTAATTTCATTCTTTTACATGTAGCTGTCCAGTTTTCTCAGCACTACTTACTGAAGAGACTGTCTTTTCTCCATTGTATATTCTTGCCTCCTTTGTCATAGATTAGATAGATGACTGTAGCTGCGTGGATTTAATTCTGGGCTCTCTATTCTATTCCACTGATCTATATTTCTGTGCCAGTACCATACAGTTTTGATGACTGTAGCTTTGTAGTATAATTTGAAGTCAGGGAGACTGATTCCTCCAGCTCTATTTTTCTTTATCAGGATGGCTTTGGCTATTCTAGGTTTTTTGTGCTTCCATACAAACTTTAAAATATTTTGTTCTAGTTCAGTGAAAGATGTCCTTGGTAATCTGATAGGGATTGCATTGAATCTGTAGATTTCCCTGGGTAGTATAGTCATTTTGATAATGTTGATTCCTCCAATCCAAGAGCATGATATGTGTTTCCGTCTGTTTGTGTCATCTTTGATTTCTTTCATCAGTGTCTTATAGTTTGCAGGGCACAGATCTTTTGTCTCTTTAGGTTGGTTTACTCCTAAGTGTTTTACTCTTTTTGATGCAATGCTAAATGGGATTGTTTCCCTAATTTCTCTTTCTGACCTTTCGTTGTTAGTATATAGAAATGCAGTCGATTTCTGTGAATTAATTTTGTATCCTGCGACTTTGCCAAATTCATTGATGAGCTCTAACAATTTTCTGGTAGCATCTTTAGGATTTTCTAAGTATAGTATCAGGACATCTGCAAATAGTGATAGTTTTACTTCTTCCTTTCCAATTTGGATTCCTTTTACTTCTTTTTCTTCTCTGATTGCTGTGGCTAGGACTTCCAAAACTAATGGACATCCTTGTCTTGTTCCTGATCTCAGCGGGAACTCTTTCACCTTTTTACCACTGAGAATGATGTTAGCTGTGGGTTTGTCATAGATGGCTTTTATTACGTTGAGGTAGGTTCCCTCTATGCCCACTTTCTGGAGGAAATGGGTGTTGGAGTTTGTCAGAAGCTTTTTCTGCATCTATTGAGAGGATCATATGGTTTTTATTCTTCAGTTTTTTATTTCATCTCGGTTTAGTCTTGGAAGATTGTACCTTTCAATTTTCTCTTTGTCTTTAATTTTGTTTGATTAATATATATGTCTCGGGGTGTTTCTCCTTGGGTTTATTTTATATGTTACTCATTGTGCATCCTGGATTTGAGTGAGTGATTTCTTTCCCATGTTAGGGAAGTTTTTGGCTATTATCTCTTCAGATATTTTTCCTGGTCCTTTCTCTCTTTCTCCTTCTGGCACCCCTATAATATGGATGCTGGTGCGTGTAACGTTGTCCCAGAGTTCTCCGAGACTGTCTTCATTTATTTTCAATCTTTTTTCTCTTTTCTGTTCTGCATCAGTGATTTCCACTAGTCTGTCCTCCACCTCACTTATTTGTTCTTCTGCCTCCTGAATTCTGCTATTGGTTGCTTCTAATGAATTTTTTATTTCCGTTATTATAATTTGCATCTCTGTTTGCTTAATCCTTAACTCTCGTATTTCTCTGCTCAGTGTTTCTTGTACTTTATCAGTCTTTGCCTCCAGTTTATTTCCAATGTCTTGAATCATCTTCACTATCATCAGTCTAAAAGTCTTTTTTGTGAAGGCTGATACTCTCCAGATCACTTAGCTGTTTTTCCTGGGGATTTTTATTGCCCCCTTATCTGAGTCCTAATTCTCTGCCTTTTCATTTTGTATAGAATTTTGATGTGGTCCCTTTAGCAGACAATAGAGTTGTAGCCTCTCTTGCTTCTGATGTCTACCCCCCTTGTGGCTGAAGTTGGTACTGGGCTTGCTGTAGGCTTCCTGATGGAGGGACTCGGGCCTGCCCACTAGCAGGTGGAGCTGATGGGTGGGGGCTTCGTGTGGGTGAGATTTGAAGCTGGATGTGTGCCTGGGGTAGGGGGTGGGGGTCTTAAGGCAGCGTGTTTGCTGACGGGTGGGGCTCTGATCCCACCTGGATTACTGTTTGGCCAGGGACTCCTCAGAGCTGATGGGTGGGACCAGAGTTTTCCAAAATGGCCACCTCTAGAGATGCACACGCTGATGATTTTTCCCGAGACCTTTGCCTCCACTGTCCTTCCCCCACAACAAGCCACAGTCACCCCCTGCTTTCCCAGGAGATCTTCCAAGAACTGCAGTCAGGTCCAACCCAGATTCCTATGGAGTCTGTTTTGCCCTGGGACCCAGTGCACATGAGAGCCTGTGTGCGCCTTTAAAGAGTGGGGTCTCCATGTCCCTCAGTCCCATGGAGCTCCTGTGCACAAGCCCCACTGGCCCTCAATGCCAAATACCCCAGGGGGCTCCTTCTTCCAATGCCAGATCCCCAGGCATGGGGACCTGACGTGGGACTCAGAACTCTCACTCCCGAAGGTGAGTCTCTGAGATATAGTTACTGTCCAGTCTGTGGGCTGCCCACCCAGTAGGTATGGGGTTGCTTATATCGTGTAATCACCCCTCCTAGTGTCTTGATGTGGCCTCCTCTTTGTCTTCTGGAGTAGGATATGTTTTTTGATAGTTTGCAGTCTATCTGGTTGGAGGTAATTCAGCAGTTGGTTGTAATTTTATTGCTTTTATGAGAGAAGGTGAGCTCTAGCTCTTCTGCTCTGCCATCTTAATCCTGTCTCTCCGATAAGTGACAGTTTAAAACAAAAATAAAACAATGTAGGAGTTCCCGCTGTGACACAGTGGATTAAGAATCTGACTGTAGCAGCTCAGGTCACTGTCGAGGTTCGGGTTTGATCCCCAGCCCGATACAGTTCATTAAATGATCTGGCATTGCTGCAGCCATGGTATAGGTCACAGTTGTGGCTGGGATTCAACCCCTGGCCCAGGAACTTCCATATGCTGTGGGTGTGGCCATAAAAACAAAGAAAGAAAGAAATGAAAACAAAACAATGTATTGTGGGTTTACAAAATATGTAGAAGTAAAAATGTATGAGAACCACAGCAAAATGGCTGGGAGGAAAAAATGAAAGCATACTATTTAAGATTCTTAAACTATGTATTTATTTTATTATTATTATTATTATTATTATTATTTTTTTTTTTTATGGTCACATCTGTGATATGGAAGTTCCCAGGCCAGTGGCTGAATTGGAGCTGCAGCTGTAGGCCTATGCCACAGCCATGGCAACACCATATCTGAGATGCATCTTCAACTTACTCCTCAGTTGACGGCAATGCCAGATCCTTAACCTGTTGAGCAAGGCCAGGGATTGAACTCTAATCTTCATGGATACTAGCTGGGTTCCTTACTGCTGAGCCACAAGGGGAACTCCTTCTTAAACTATTTATGAAGTGGAATAATATCAGTTGAGGTAGGCTGTGGTAAGTTAAAGACGTGTACTATAATTCCTAAAGCTATGATTTAAAAAAAGAGAGAGGGAGTTCTGTTGTAGCTCAGCAGTAACGAACCAGACTTGTATCCATGAGGTTGTGGGTTCGATCCCTGGTCCCAGTCAGTGGGTTAAGGATCTGGTGTTGCCGTGAACTATAGTGTAGCTCGGATCCAGAGTTGCTATGACTGTGGTGTAGGCCGGCGGCTACAGCTCCGATTCAAACCCTAGCCTGGGAACTTCCATATGCCATGGGTGGGACCCTAAAAAGACCAAAGAGAGAGAGAGAGAGAGTAAGAGAGTTACAGTTAGTAAGCTAACAAAAGAGAGAAAATGGAATCATAAATAATACTCAACTAATACAACACTGCAAATCAACTACAACTAAAAAAAAAAGAAAGAAATAAATAATACTCAACTGACCCCCCCAAAAAAAGAGTTCTCTTGTGGTGCAGCTGGTTAAGGATCTGACATTGTCACTTCAACAGTCCAGGTCGCTGCTATGACATGGATTCAATCCCTGGCCCAGGAACTTCCACATGCTGTGGGCATGGCCAAAATGAAAAGAAAGAAGGCAGAAAGAGAAAGGGAACAGAGAACAGATGGCACACACAGAAAACAAACAGTGCGATGGCAGACTTACACCCAACCATGTCAACAGCAACAGTGGATGTAAATGGTTTAAATATCTCAATTCAAAGGTAGAGACGGTCACGTGGCATTAAAAAAGCTGGATTTAGCTATATATAGGTTGCCTATAAGAAACACACTTTAAACATAAAGGTAAGAATGGACATAACAATCCTAAATGTTTTTGCACCACATTACAAAGCTTCAAAATACAGGACGCAAGAGCCAACACAGTCACAGGTTAAAGGAGACAAACCCACAATCAGAGTCAGAGATCTCAACGCCCTTCTCTCAGTAAACGGTAGAACAAGTACAGAGAAAATCAGTGAGGACACAGAAGACTTAAACAATACTAGTCAGCTACCAACTTGACCTATTAGCCTTTACAAGACACCCCACCACCAAGACGAGGATGCACCTCTTTTCAAGTACACAGAGAACATATTCTAGCCCATAAAACAAGCGTCGTTAAATTTGAAAGGATTCGATCTGTACAAAGTGCTTTTTGGTTTGTTTTTTAGGGCCACACTCGCAGCATATGGAGGTTCCCAGGCTAGGGGTCGAATCAGAGCTATAGCCGCCAGCCTGAGCCGCAGTCACAGCAATGCAGGATCTGAGCTGCGTCTGCGACCTGTTTACACCACAGCTCACAGCAATGCCGGATCCTTAATCCACTGAGCGATGCCAGGGATCGAACCCGCAACCTCTTCCTAGTTGGATGTGTTTCCGCTGCGCTACGATGGGAACACCTACAAAGTGTTTTTTTGAACACAGTGGAATTAAATTAGGAAACAGGAAGTTTCCCGGGTGGCCTCATGGTTAGGAGTCAGTGCTTTTACCACTGCAGCCTGGGTTCAATCCCTAGTCCAGGAACTGAGATCCCATATTAAGCTGCTGAATTCTGCAGCCAAAAAAAACAGAAAATAAATCAATGACAGAAAGACATCTGGAAACAACTAAACATTTAGAAATGAATAACACAATTCTGAATAATCCATGTGTCAACGAAGAAATCAAAAGAGAAATTGGAAAGCATTTTGAATGGTGTGAAAACACAACACATCAAAACTTGGGAGGCAGCCAAAGCAGTACTTAGAAGGGATGCCTAGAGCAGAAAAGAGAGGTCTCAAATCAGCGATCTCAGTTTCCACCTCAAGAAACCAAGAAAAGAACAAATTAAACCCAAGTCAGCAGAATAAAAGCAAGAATAACTTGGCAAGGAAGAGACCAAGCTTTATTTATCCTAAAATCTCCCTTGACCAGTACCCAAGACAGAGACCAGTGAAAATCTATTCAAATGTGTACTTTACTAATATTTTTATGTTAAAGAACTTTTTATTTTATTATTATTATTATTATTTTGCTTTTTAGGGTCACACCCTCAGCATATTGAACTTCTCAGGCTAGGGGGTCGAATGAGAGCTGTAGCTGCCGGCCTACACCACAGCCACAGAAACGTGGGATCCAAGCCATATCTGTGACCTACACCACAGCTCATGGCAATTCCAGATCCTTAACACACTGAGCGAGGCCAGGGATTGAACTTGCATCCTCATGGATACTAGTTGGATTCGTTTCCGCTGGGCCACGATGGGAACTCCCTATAAAATCTTTGACTTCCTTGTGGGTTAATGCGGTACGTCTCTTTCCTGACACCATAGCATCACCCAAACCGCCCGTTTCCGGTAGATCATCAGTTTCTTTGGCATTTACTATAGCACAGCTCCATCTCACTTAACTTTCTTGGGGATGAGGAACTGCCCAGATCCAGAGACAGGGCTGGCAAGTACCCTTCTGTAAACATCCACGGAACCTGGTTAAGATGAGGCTAATCACCTGCAGGAGTAACCCAAGCTTGCAAGAATCTGGAAAATACAGACTTGGGGACAAGAAGGCGTGTCGCAAGATCTCCCGTACTTTTCAGAGAAAACAACTAATTCTAGTAGAATGGACCCCCGGCCGGAACCCATTCCAAATTATCTTTTATACCCATTATTACGTCCAGGGAATATCACACAGAAGGTTGAATGGAGATTCTAGAGATTCTGCAGGGGGGAGGGGGTCTTCCAACGGGGTAGAGATCCCTCCCACCCCCCTGCAATGACTCCAGGCAATGCCCACGTCTGCTGTTTACCAGTTTCACTATCTACCACCCATCTAAAAATTACAATCACCATTCAGAAGAGATGCTGTCAGAAGGAAGACTATTAACATTTTGTGTGTGTGCGTGTGCGTGTGCGTGTGCGTGTTTAGGGCCATAGCATATAGAGGTTCCCAGGCTAGGGGTCAAATCGGAGCTGCAGCTACTGGCCTACACCACAGCCACAGCAACTCGGGATCCAAGCCGCATCTGCGACCTACACCACAGCTCACGGCAACGCCGGATCCTTCACCCACTGAGCGAGGCCAGGGATCAAATCCGTGTCCTCATGGATACTAGTCGGATTCGTTTCTGCTGCGCCACAATAGTAACTCCCCCAACACTTTATTTTTAATAGAAAAAGGCAGACAGATTTTATTTGACTTGAAAATGAGGACTGCTTTGGCCAAGCAGGTTACGCGGTGGGCATTTTCCACAAAGCAGATCAGTGAAATCTGCAGAACTCTAAGGTTTTGACCAAAACTGAAACTGAAACCAACAAACTAAAACTTTTAAAGCAGATATATCATATGCCAGAAAGCAGATCCTCTGCAGCCACTGAACTTACGACAAAAATGGTTAGATGTCACTTAACAATGTACAAGAATTAGGTTTTTCAAGTTCTTTTAGGATGACACAGGAACAAAAGGGTTTGAAGGATCTCTTCTATACATTAATAGTGATGATTTGCTATTTCAGAGGCACCACTGGGGTAGGTGACTATCCTGGCCTGAAACTGAGTCAACTGGTGAATGTAATTGCTTAGACCCTGGGTGCTGTCCCGTGCTGTCCCAGGAAAGCACAAGTCTCAGGAAGTCAGGCAGGATTCTTTTATTTGGCCTTGACACTGGCATGTAGAAATTCCTGGCCAGGGATCGAACCCTTACCATAGCAGGGACCCAGGCTGCTGCAGTGACAATGCTGGATCCTTAGCCCACTGTGCCGCAAGAGAACTCCCAGGCAGGACTATTAAGCAGCCTCCTGCCTGGGACTCAACCCACAATTAGACCATGAGGAGGAGCCAGGCACTCTCCGCATCTGGCCCTGAAGATGACACAACTGCAGTAACGAAGTAAGTAATCTATTTCCATTTTAGGAAGTAAAATCAGAAAAGCTGGCTTTGGCAAAAACTCCCTGAAGGGAACTCCTGTGATTGTGGAAAAGAAATGTGCACTGCAGAGAAAACAGTCTCTTAGCTTATTTATTCTTGGTGAGAAGCCAGTCTCCACCAAGGTCCCAAGTTCAAGGCCAATGCCTTCTAACAAAGATCTCTTTTTCTTTTCTCTAAAGGAAAGTTAGGGGTGTACAAAATTAAGTCTAGGATTTTGAGATGTAGCACATAAATTAAAAGACCTGTAGAAACAGCAGATGAAATAGAAACAGCGCAATTTCTCTTCTTTTCCTACTCTTATATCTTTCTCCTTTCAGGTTAGCGAGATGCCAAGTGCAAGAGAAAGGGGGAGGAGTTCCCGTTGTGGCTCAGTGGTTAATGAATCCAACTAGGAACCATGAGGTTGCGGGTTCGATCCCTGACCTCGCTCATTGGGTTAAGGATCCGGCGTTGCCCTGAGCTGTGGTGTAGGTTGCAGACGCGGCTCGGATCCCGCGTTGCTGTGGCTGTGGCGAAGGCTGGCAGCTACAGCTCCTGTTAGAGCCTGGGAACCTGGCTTAATTTCTCGGGGTCCAGGGAAACTTGAGTCCACGGCTACCCCTGTTCCTGCTGCAGCTTTGTGAAGCTTCTCGCATTCCAAATGGGGACCTGGGAACCTCCATATGCTGCGGGTGCGGCCCTAGATAAGGAAAAAGACACTAAAAAAAAAAGAGGAAGGGGGAGAATATGATACTGAGGCCAATGTGTAAATACGCAGTCACCTAAATGGATTAGAAATTTCTAAACCAACACAAAACTGACCAATGGAGCCAAACCCCTGCACACGTTCAGCCTTTTCTCAGTAGCCACGCATTCCTTATTCCCGCCTCCTCTTCTCCCACTTAAGAAGGCAAACCTGCAGATTTCTTATTAACGCAACATTAAAAGGAGTTCCCTGGTGGCTCAGGGGGTTAAGTACCCGGTATTGTCAGTGCTACGGCTCAGGTCACTGCCATGGCGTGGGTTCGATCCCTGGCCCGGGAACTATTGCATGCCATGGGCGCCGCAACTAAATGTTTGTGGTTTCTTACAGCTGATTTCAGGATCACACTCTAAGACAGAGATGTCTGAACGAGTGTGACCGTAGCTGTCACCAGCTGCTTGCTCTGTCCTCTTCAGAAGAGAGAGGAGCCCAGATACAAGCGTGAAACCCACTGGACGGACGGGCTGCTTTCAGCAAATATACATCAGAGCGGCTCAGGGTGTGACGGGCAGCTGGGAGAATCCTGTACAAGAATGACTGGTTTACGGACCAAGCCAGCACTTCGAAACAATTCATAAAAGGCATTTTTTTTTTTTAACAACAGAACTATCTTCCAGACCCTACTTATATTGCTTCTACAGGTTAAGGAAGGGACTCTAAGCAAAAATACACACAAAAGGAAAAAAGTCAACCATGTCCCTAAATGCATCAGTAAGGCTCATATGAGGACGTCATCTCTCCCAATGGGGCTGCTGGAGAACCCCGGGCAAGCCATTTAACCCTCTCTGGACTGGACAAACCCCGAAAACTCTTCTAGTTCTAACATCCTAGGGGGGTCAAACTCAATCCACGGCTATCAACCAAAAGCAACAGTGGGACGGTGAAGCAGCCAACAGAATGGTGAAGCTGGGCACTCTAGGGGCTGGTTTTAACCGTGTCAGACCAAAGACAAAGATTTCACACTTGCGCTTATTCTCAGTAATCGAAACTACTTCCTGCAACGCCCCCCTCTTTTTTTCCCACCGACACAGCAATTTTTTTTTTTTTTTGCACATTTTCTCACACAATGGAGGTGGTTTTCCTTGCGTTTGGTAAGAAGCATTGCATCAGACGCCAGTCCGGGAGGAGGGAGGGCTGGAGGAAAGAGGCCACGAGGCCACGGGCTGATGGAATGCGGGAAGCTTCACAAAGCAGCGGCAGGAACAGGGGCAGCCACGGGCTCCAGTTTCCCTGGACCCTGAGAAAATAAGCCATGACTCACCTCCTTTCCAAGCTTCCTGGTCAAGAGTTTAAAGCAGATTAAAAAGCTCCCCCCACCATCCTACCTTTGTTATTTATTTACTTTAAAGGAAGGTATATCTTTAAGACAACAACTTCGGTTTTGAGGTCCAGCGATGGGTCTTTTACAGCCCACGGTTAGAAAAAGTGCGCCTGTCGTTTGTTCGGGGCACCGTTTCCTGAGTACCATCGCGGGGGGCGGCGGGGGGGGGTGGCTCTTAAAACCCTGGGCTGGTGTCCTGCACAGAGACGTCCACCCAAACTGCAAAGTGAATACCTCCAGCCCCAGAAGGAAGGAGGTGGCATGTGTTGAGCTCAACTGAGCGGAGTCCAAATCCTGGGTTCCACTATGTCTCTGCCTCTGCCCACCAGCCCAACCTCTGAGCCTTGGTCCCGCTTCTACAAAACGAGGTTAGTGCGATGATCTCCAAAGGTTTCAATAAGGTTCTACTTGAAGCTGCTGTTTCTACGACTTGCAAGTGAACTCCGTATTTGAGAAAAGACTCATGAAATGGGCAACAGGCTGCCCAGAGCTGTGCTCACAGGGGCCCATTTCCATCCTGGGAAACATCTGGGCCCAAGACAAGGTCGTGTTGTCAAGAGACACCACCACTTCAATAACTTTTTAGAAATCTCCTGCCGCCAGGGTTTCTTTTTTCTCTCTTTACAGCCGCACCTGCAGCCTACGGAAGTTCCCGAGCTGGGGATCGAACTGGAGCTGTAGCTTGCGGTAACACCGGATCTTTAACCCACCGAGTGAGGCCTGGGGTCAAACCTGAATCCGCACAGACACTACATCTGCTGTGCCACAACGGGAACTCCAGGCATTCTTTTTGTTTTGTTTTCATCTTCCTGAAGGCTAGAGGACCCAGGCTTTCCACAGCCTTGTCAGCTGCCTGAACCGCTGGGCTCACCCCGGGTGCTACACACCTTTTATTACCAGCACCCCCCAGGCTTTCTCCCTCCTTCTAGTCTACTCTTCATCTGAGTAACCCAAGAAAAAAATGTGGCTCATTACAACAAGCTCTGGGCAGCTTATTTTCAACGACTCAATGCAGGGGGGCGGGGGGAAGTCACTTTGAACATCTGTGTATTATGGGTCAGACTCTGTCCCAGGCTCTTTATGTATTTACTCTAATTCAATCCCCAACACCCACCAGGATAAGGAAACTGATAAGGAGATTTGGGGAGGTTGAGTAACTTGTTCAAGGCCAAACAGCTTACAAGTGACAAAGTCAAAAATAAATACTTGACCACAGGTTTATATCACAAGGTCTGTACTGGGTTTTGTTTTGGTTGGGTTTTTTTGGCCACCCCGCAGCAGATGCGGTTCCCAGGCCAGGGATCAGATCTGAGCCATGGTTGCAACCTATGCCCCTGCAGCTATGGCAAGGCCATGTCACTCAACCCAGCTCCTTTAAGCCGGGCCAGGGATGGAATGTGCTTCCTGGCACTGCAGAGATACCACCGATCCTGCTGTGCCACAGCCTGCGGGAACTTCTGTACTGACTTTTCATTTTTTATTTTAATTTATTTTTTGTGTGTGTTTGTTTTTTTTAGGGTCACACCCGTGGCATAGGGAAGCTCCCAGGCTAGGGGTCTAATTGGAGCTGTAGTTGCCAGCCTAATGCCACAACGTGGGATCCGAGCCGAGTCTGCAACCTAGTCCACAGCTCAGAGCAACGTCGGATCCTTAAACCACTGAGAGAGGCCAGGGGTCGAACCCGCATTCTCATGGATGCTAGTTGGGTTCGTTAACTGCTGAGCCACGAAGGGAACTCTGGGAACCGTAGTCTTAACTCCAGGGCACAATGCCTCAGAGGAGGGACCTTGAAAGTGTGGACAGCGGGCGGTGTGAGACGTGCACAGTGAAACCCACTGCTCTGAGCAGCAGCAGCAGAGATGATAGGCTGACAGCTGTTTTCAGACAGGGCAGCTGTTTCACTTTTCCGTTTTGTTCCTGAAGGTACCCTTGGGACAAGTGAAGGGCAGATTCAAGCAGGCCGACTTCGGTCTGCTCTAAGAAAGAACCCACGAGGAACCCGGACCAGGTCCACAAAAGAATGCGCTGGAGGACCTTCCGTGAAGGAAGTCACAGGGGGGCTGGCCTAGGACGGCTACTGACCCATCCAAGACTAAATTCTTTAGTCCTGCCAAATTCACATTAGTAAAAGAAGAAATGGGAGGTCTCTCGTGGCGCAGTGGGTTAAGGATCCAGTGCTGTCACTGCTGTAGCTTGGGTTCCCCCCCTGGCCCGGGAAATCCCACATGGCCTAGGTGTGGCCCCAAAACGAGAAGCGGTTAAAAATAAAAAGTCTGCTGGGTTACTTTGCTGTATAGCAGAAATTGGCACAACACTGTGAATCAACTATACGTTAAGAAAAAATAAATAAAAAGCTCAGATTTAGTTTCATGAGACTAGTCCTCTCTGAGCGCAGTTGTGTTCACTGAATTCATCCTGCGGCTGTGTACCCAGCTGGACTAGACATGAACACCAACAAAATATTTGTTTTTCTCATTCCTCTGAGGTTTCTGTGAGGCTTGAACAATTGATGGCTCCCTCTTTGAACATCAAAGGAATTCATCCAACTGAAGCTCCAGATCAGGCCCATTCTGGAATATTCTTACTTATTACTTGGTCTTACGATCAGGGTACCTGGCTCCATCCGTCCAGATATCAACTACTTTTTAAAAATATCTTCTAGTTGACCTGATGATAATCCTTTCAAGCCAGGAACCAATTTTACAACCACATAATACAATCAGTTTAATATATGAACTCAATCCCACCTGCAAGTAGCCATTTTCCTTTTTCTAATGGGTCACTATATTATACCCCAAATTATGTCTACCCCTTGTCCACAGGAAAGACTCTTTCTTCTGTAGACTATCTTTCTTATCTAAGTCCAGCTATGTAGGTAAATACCTGCCCCACAAATGGCTAGACACTGAAAAGGTATAGAGTTCAACAGTGCTGTCTGATTAAGCAATACCAACTTGACATCAATGACCTCCCCTTCAATTATTTCAAGTCACAGAGACGCCTCATGTACACTGCTCGGGTCAAGGAGAGAATCAGGGCAGGACAGATTCTCATTTTTGACAGGATAATCTCTGGATAATCTTGAAACCTATTTTGGGAATAACAGATGTGGTTCTAAATGGGTCTCTCCTCAAACTCTCCCAAAAGCCCAGTTTGTGATGCTCAAACCAGGTGGTGCATACGCAAAGTCTCTGAATCAGCAAACTCAACCACTCCAGCTTTCAGAAACCCCACCAGCAACAAACACCAGCCCCTTAAGAGAGCTCCACAAGCCTCAGCTAATAGAAGAACTGTTGACATGTAACACAGCTTGTGTTCTTTCTCTAATTGCCTGCTGGAGTTCTAACCTATGTTTTAAATTTGTTTTCAGACAAGAGATTTTGTTTGCT
Organism: Catagonus wagneri; assembly: GCA_004024745.2. Taxonomy (NCBI): domain Eukaryota; kingdom Metazoa; phylum Chordata; class Mammalia; order Artiodactyla; family Tayassuidae; genus Catagonus; species Catagonus wagneri. The sequence continues at coordinate 4,495,865 of PVHT021183634.1, forward strand.
CACATGAAAATGCCTTAAATAGACGGTGCTATAATTAGCTCTAGCAAGTGTCATTTCCCAAAGTTGCTACTGTTTTGGTCATCTTTTTCTCTGTCTTTAATTAAAACTCTTCCCTTTTGTTCCAGAGCAGGCTTCTAGCTCACGTGTCCTTGACGGTAAAGAAAATGTATCTGGCTGACTGCCATCAGTTTCTCTTCCCACTGCCATTTTAAGTAAAGCTTCTTTGTCCCAGTTTCTTCTAAAACCAAGGCAGATGCCAAAATTTGCTGGGACATTTCTAAAGAAAGCTTGACCCACTGGCAGTAAGCTAGGCTTTGTGTAGTCACGAGGCCTGGGTTCACCTATCACCCACTGATAAGCACTCACAAACCCTAGCATCTCAGACCGGTCCTGGCGGGGGCAGAGCACATGAAGCGACTACCGAAGTTTGACGTTGTGTTTTTCACCGTCTAACCCCATAGCAGATAACCCCTTTTGAACGCAAGGGCCCCAAATTCTCTTTTACTTTCCTAGGTCTGCAAAACTACAACATTACTTTTTCTGCATTAGCTAATAATGATACTATTTGCAGCAGGAAGTGGTATGGGGGGTTCACAAGACAGGCTGTCTTCCTGTCGCCCAGCTGTTTACCAAAGGCAGGTTCTTCTCTAATACCTTTTTTTTTCTTTTCTTTGTGGCTGCCCCAGGGTATAGGGAGTTCTTGGGCCAGGGATCAGATCTGAGGATCCTTAACCCACTGTTGTGGGGGGGTATCCGAACTTGCACCGATCCTGTTCTGCCACAGCGGGAACTCTCTTTTTCTCTAATACTTAAACCACTGGTCACAGGACTAGCTCCTGTGCTCCTTTGCAGGTAATAAACGAATAAAATGGATCCTTCTCAATCTCTCAGAGCTGTATAATTTCACATTCACAAGCTGAAAGAGTTGTAGAAGTAGAGCGCATATTAAAGCCACACACCAAAAGAATAAAAAGGAATTCTTTCAGATGATAGAACTTAGTCATGGAGTTAAAGATTTTAGAGCCAATGTGACCCCCCCCCCCAAAGGGCTAGGCTCCCTTTGGTTAATCCAAAAGGTTTCTTTTCTTTTCTTTTTTGTCTTTTTATGGCCGCACCCACGGCATATGGAGGTTCCCAGGCTAGGGGTCAAATTGGAGCTGTAGCCGTCAGCCTACACCACAGCCACAGCAATGCGGGATCCGAGCGGCGTCTGCGACCTACACCACAGCTCACGGCAACGCCGGATCCTTATCCCACTGAGCAAGGCCAGGGATCGAACCCGCAACCTCATGGTTCCTAGCTGGATTCGTTAACCACTGCGCCATGACGAGAACTCCACAAAAGATTTCTTTTCAACCCTGGAAAGAAAAATGATTACTTCTCCCTATTTGCCCTTAGATACTTACTGCCAAAAAAAAAAAAAAAACCTGGATTAGGACCAATAACAAATGTGCCATGGAGGGAGTTCCCGTTGTGGTACAGCTGAAACGAATCTAAGAACCATGAGGTTGCAAGTTTGATCCCTGGCCTCGCTCAGTGGGTTAAGGATTCCGCGTTGCTGTGGCTGTGGCGCAGGCTGGAAGCCACAGCTCCGATTTGACCCCTAGCCTGGGAATCTCTATATGCCGCAGGTGCGGCCCTAAGAAACAAAACAAAACAAAAAACAAATGTGCCATGGATCGAGGGAACACTAGAACTCCAGTTGAGGCACAAAGCATGGTGTATACACTGAATACACTCCCGCAGTCAGATGCCCAGATGCGCCCAGTGGCAAACACCAGGTGGGTACGTTCATGAAAGCAGCAAGGGTCACCTAGGCCCACACCTCCCTGAGCCCAAAAGGCACAGGCCCTCTAAGTTTAGCCATCCCGTCTTTCCAAGTGACTTACTCATCAGTTAGGGATTGGAAAGTATCCAGCTGACAACAACATTTTGCCTAAAACTTGCTTTAGAAGATTTTTTTTTTTTAATTTATCTCTCAGTCTCCTGGACTTAACCCAATGATTCTGTCTTGCACAGGGTTACCCTTGCTGGGTCTCCTAGGCTGATCCTAAGTAGGTTAAACATCTTGGATGTTGAGCCAAGATTTTTTAGACATGAGTTTAAAACACTTGATGTATACCTACCCAGTCCACAAATTGGTTTAATTCCCAGGGATTGTACCAGATGTTTTTCCCCACACTTAGTTCTGAGAGATTCTCTAATTGGGGTGTGTGGAAACGGACTCAAGGAATGAATTTATTTTTTTTATTTTTTATTTTCTTTGCCTTTTTGTCATTTTATGGCCGCACCCGCGGCATGTGGAGGTTCCCAGGCTAGGGGTCTAATCGGAGCTGTAGCCGCTGGCCTGCGCCGCAGCCACAGCAACGCAGGATCTGAGCCGCGTCTGCAACCTACGCCACAGCTCACGGCAACGCCGGATCGTTAACCCACTGAGCAAGGGCAGGGATCGAACCCGCAACCTCGTGGTTCCTAGTCGGATTCGTTAACCACTGCGCCACGACGGGAACTCCAAGGAATGAATTTAGAAGAGAAACAGGTAAAGTCCTCATTAGTTTTCCTGCAGGTTTATACATCAGGCGAAGCCACAATAAATGAACCACTTGGAAAAGGACAGCTACAGCTGCAAAGTCAGATGGAGAAACATACCATGAGAGACAGAAGGGGGAGAAACAGCCTCTGCTTGAGGTTTTTATCCAGAAAGGACAGCGCCTCTCAGTCCCCCTTTCCTCCTAGGCTGGGAGCCTACCTGAGGACAAGAGTAACAATACCCCCTCCTGGGTGGGTCACACTTTCACTTTTAAGAAGAATTCCCCCTCTAGGTTCTTTCATTCTAATCTGCAACCCTGTAAGAGATCACAATCCCATCTTCTGAATCAGCATGTCAAGAGGATGGATCTAACCCCTGAGAATCATCAGTTCTCAACACCCCCGATTCATCAGAAACCCCAGTTCCCTTTTTTTTTTTTCCGACTCCCACATGTTTCTGACAGGAACCAGATCAGGACCCACAGGCCGCATGGAAGGGAGAGGGGAGCGAGGGGTGTCCCTGGAGGAGGATGGATGAAACCATAAATGAAGGGTAGAGGGGAGCATCAAAGCTTACTCCTGAGGTCAGAAGGTGACATAAGGCAGACTTTTGAGACTTGACCTTTTACTTTGGGGAAATCCCGAACAGAGAGGGGCTTTTCTACCATCAGAATGTCCAGAGGGTGCCCACCTGTACCCAGGAAGTGCCTTTCCTCCTGGCCCAAGAGACCACCGAGACTCCCACCGGGAAGTGGGGTGCCATCTGTCACCCAGAGGGTCCCAGCCAGACCGAGAGATTATCAACAAGATTGCCAGGCTCCAAGGGATTGCCCAAGAAGCCGATCGTGCAGACCAGACCTGTCACCTGGACCTCCCGAAGGTGCTGAAGGGAGTCCCCTGCCCGCCCACGCGGACGGTGCTCGTTGCCTACCTGGAGCTCGCCCTCGGTGCGGTGCAGTCCCAGGCGCCGAAGCCCCACTGCTAAGTCGTTGACACACAAGCCGCCGTCGCGGTTGACGTCGAGAGTCTGGAAGAGGCTCCACAGGCGCAGCTGGTGGTCCGGGCCCCCGCAAACGGCGCCGCCGCACGGGTCTACTGACGCCGGCGACGAGGCGGACGACGAGGCGGCGGCGGCGGCGTCCGGCGGCGGAGAAGCCACGCAGCGGCACAACACACTGCTCACCATCGGGCGCGAGGCAGGGGCGATGGGCCGGCGGGGAGAGCACGAAAGATACGCGGGTGTCCCCAGACACTGAGCGCGGGCTGTGGGATGCCGGCAAACTGGCCGGATGGGCGGCTTCCGGGAGCCCCGCCCCGCCCCTCGCGCCTGGATGGTCACGCCCCCAGACCCGACGTCCGCCAGTCACAGACCCAGACGGCCACCTAGAGAGGCGGAGCCTCCCCGAGGACTGCCCACGAGGCCCTGGACTACCCAGATCAATGGAGAGGGCGGGGCGATCTCCGCTCAACCAGGGGCCGATTCAAACTGAGGGAGGTGGGGATTGGCCGAACCCGGCCGAGAGGGGAAATCACACAGCGATAGGCACAAGTCTTGTGATTGGCAGCCAGAAGGCCCCGTGTCATATTTCCATTGAGAAACGCGGTTTAGATGGCGGAAACGTAGAGATGGGAGGGGCTGTTCTAGTCGCAGAGATTGTAATCTCCGGTGGGAAATAGGATTTGCGTGAGGAGCAATTGTGAGCTGCGGTTGCAAGGCAGAATTTGCGCCCCTGGATAGAATTAAAACTTAACTGGCCCTCAGCTCAAGGCCGCAAGCACTAGAGATCCTCAGGAGGCCGGGTTTTGGTAATCTAACTCCCCTAAACCACAAATAAAATCGCTGAATTTAACGGCGCAAAAATCGTAAAACTGACGATTGAACGACGTGACTATTTCCCAATGGAAATGAATTAAGGGTAGGTTGGGTGGAGCGCTCTGTAGCGACAGACACGCCGTTAGACCAATCGTCAGGCCAATTCCAGTAAGTAGGCAGGCCCTTGGTTGAGTGATACATCGAAAGAACCAGTGAACGTCGTGATATGTGAGCCTCGGCCAACCGGGAGGGTGGGTCCCCCTGGAGAAGCTCTGGGAGGCGGGAAGAGGGGAAGTGGGCGTATCTCCGCACGTCCCGGCGGAAGAGGCAGATTCAGGAAGCCATTACGCAGCTGGCTGGCCGCGGCCGAGCGAGTCGGAGCTGGGCCCTACGCAGTTTGCGTAGCGAGGGGGGTTACCGAAGGCCTGGTGCTTGGCCTTGGACAAGCCCAGCCTATCCCCTGTAGGGAGGGGTGAGTGAGGGGCGAGGCTAAGGAATAAGAGAAAGGGAGTTAGGGAGGTTAGGGGATTATAATTTCTTTAAAAAGCGGGGTGGGGAGAGGCCATGGCTGTCCCAGCCAAGAAGAGGAAGATGAACTTCTCTGAGCGCGAGGTGGAGATCATCGTGGAGGAGCTGGAATTGAAGAAGCACCTGCTGGTGAACCACTTCAACGCCGGGGTCCCTTTGGCTGCCAAGAGCGCTGCGTGGCACGGCATCCTGAGAAGGGTCAACGCCGTGGCCACCTGCCGCAGGGAGCTGCCCGAGGTCAAGAAAAAGTGGTCTGATCTCAAGACCGAGGTCCGTCGCAAGGTTGCCCAGGTCCGGGCGGCCGTGGAGGGTGGCGAGGCCCCAGGGCCCACTGAGGACGACGGAGCTGGTGGGCCTGGGACAGGTGGTGGCAGTGGCGGTGGTGGCCCAGCTGTAGCCCCCGTACTGCTCACCCCCATGCAACAGCGCATCTGCAACCTCCTGGGCGAGGCCACCATCATCAGCCTGCCCAGTACCACAGAGATCCACCCCGTGGCCCTTGGACCCACAGCCACTGCAGCTGCAGCCACGGTCACCCTGACACAGAGTGAGTGACCTCTCCCACCCAGTCTGGCGAGCCTAAATGGGAAGGGCCAGCAAGAGCCGGGGCAGCTCAGGGAAGGTTGGCTGCCAAGAGTCAAAGGTCAGATGGGAGTCTTGGAAGACCATGAGGCCTTCTAAGAGCTCTGCAAGCAGAAGTGATCTGTGTTTTTCTGGGACTTCTTCAGCACACAGTCTGGACTTCTGACAGGCTGGCTTGCTCTCCACTGTGTGGCCACCACTCATGTCCATGACTGAACTGTGTGGTCCTTGAAGACAGAGACCATGTTTATATCCCCACAGGACTTTTCACAGGGCCTGGCGCACTGTTAGCAGTCAGAACATATTTGTGTTTTTTTTTTTTTTTGGTCTTTTTGCCTTTATCTAGAGCCGCACCCACGGCATATGGAGGTTCCCAGGCTAGGGGTCTAACAGGAGCTGTAGCTGCCGGCCTTCGCCACAGCCACAGCAACGCGGGATCCGAGCCGCGTCTGCAACCTACACCACAGCTCACAGCAACGCCGGATCCTTAACCCACTGAGCAAGGGCAGGGATCGAACCCGCAACCTCACGGTTCTTAGTCGGATTCGTTAACCACTGAGCCACGACGGGAACTCCAGGACATATTTGTTGAACAAATAGGTGGATGGACATCAATCCTGGACAGAGACATTCTGGTTTCCAGGGTGGTGAGCATCCGTCAGGCACTGCTGAGGAACCTCATGGTTCCTGGTGTTATTCTGCTCCTCTGTTCACTCATCAAATATTAGCACGATTCCGTGCCAGACCCTGTGCTCAGTGCTGGGATTACCAAGGTGTCTAGGAGATAGGCCGGTTATATTCTAGTAGGTCAGATAAGACACATATGTGAGTAACGGCGCTGTCAGTTGGGAGGCCCTAAGAGCTCAGAAGAGAAAGGGGGCTTCTTGGTGGGGGTGGGAGCCCACAGTTGATTTTGGCATTAAAGGGTGGAGAAGACTGACTTTTCCTACAGGCTTGAAGGCCCAAACAGCCTAGCTAGGATGCCTTCAGAGGTTCTCGGCAACGAGTTCGGTTGGTTGGACTTTTTAGTTCCGATAAGGATTCGTACCAACGACTGTTTATTGCTCTTTGTGATGGGCTGGGATCTGCACTCATCAGTGATTCCCAGTGGTGCTTGAGGGAACTGGCTGTATGTGTGCCATCTGCCCCCAGTGTCGTCTTTCTCAAGGCTACTGAGGTAGGAAAGGGGAGCACGCACTGGTCTAAATCAGTTGCTGTTGAGGAACAAGAAGGACCTTTAGGTATTCCATTGACCAAGGTGATTAAGGAGACAGGCCTTTATCGGATGCATTAGCGCTGCCTTACCACTCCCACCTCCTTTCGCCTTGACCGTAAAAGACATGGAAATCAAGAAAGCACCAAAGGCGGTGAGACCAGTGTGGCTGCAAACCGCTACCATAGAGGGTCCCACCCAGGATTGCTGCCGTGTGCTGGCACTTCGAGGAGCATTTGACCTTGCCTTCATTAGCCAGAAGCAGCCCGGTGGGGTGATTATGAGCACATTGGCCTCTGGTTCTGGGGAGACCTGGCTTTGCTTCCTGGACCTGCTGAATAAGCTGTGTGACCTTAAGCAAGTCACTCCACGTTTCTGAGTCTAACTCCTCGTCTCTGAGAATGCAGGTGACAGTACCTACCTCTTGGTGTCATCGTGGGGTTTCATGGAGCTAATGAGTGCAGAGGGTTAGCACAATGCCCGGCACATAGTAGGTCCTCTACGTGTTTGTTTTTTTGTTTTGTGCAAGTCTAAGCATTAGTATCTCTGCTTTTGCCAGATCTGGGACTGGTCCTTTGGTTATCAAGTGGATTAAGATTCTACGGAGTTCCCATTGTGGCTCAGCAGGTTAAGAACTCGACTAGTATCCATGAGGATGTGGGTTCGATTCCTGGCCTCACCCAGTGGGTTAAGGATCTATCGTTGCTGCAAGCTGCTGCACACGTTGCAGATGCAGCTTGGATTTGCTGTTACTGTGGCTGTGATATAGGCCAGCAACTGCAGCCCCGACTTGACACTCAGCCTGCAAACTTTCATATGCCGCCCTAAAAAAAAAGACCAAAAAAAAGATACTAAACCCCTTAAATTCTTGGGAGTTCCCATCGTGGCTCAGTGGTTAACGAATCCAACTAGGAACCATGAGATTGCGGGTTCGATCCCTGGCCTTGCTCAGTGGGTTAAGGATCCGGCGTTGCCGTGAGCTGTGGTGTATGTTGCAGACGCGGCTCGGATCCCGCGTTGCTGTGGCTGTGATGAAGGCCGGCGGCTACAGCTCTGATTAGACCCCTAGCCTGGGAACCTCCATATGCTGCGGATGTGGCCCTAAAAGGCAAAAATAAAATAAAATAAAATAAACCCCTTAGATTCTAGATTTATACATAAAAAGCTATAAAGCCAGGGGAGGCCTGAATTCCCCAGAACAGGGCTTAATGGCCTCCTGCCCATCCCACATGACCAGCCTCACTCTTTCTAGAAAGTGACCTGCCACTGCCTTTGCTCTTCCCCACAGTCCCGGCAGAGACCACCTATCACACGCTGGAAGAGGGAGTGGTGGAGTACTGCACGGCCGAAGCGCCCCCGCCCCTGCCGCCCGAGGCCCCCGTGGAGGTGATGGCCCCGCACGCTGACGCCTCGGTCAAGCCACAGGCACTCAAGAGCCGCATAGCCCTCAACTCAGCCAAGCTGATCCAGGAGCAGCGGGTCACCAACCTGCACGTGAAGGAGATCGCCCAGCACCTGGAGCAGCAGAACGACCTGCTGCAGATGATCCGCCGCTCCCAGGAGGTGCAGGCCTGCGCCCAGGAGCGCCAGGCTCAGGCCATGGAGGGCACCCAGGCGGCCCTGAGCGTCCTCATCCAGGTCCTCCGGCCCATGATCAAAGATTTCCGCCGCTACCTGCAAAGCAACATGCCCAGCCCTGCCACTGCCTCTGACCCTGGACAGGTGGCCCAGAACGGGCAGCCCGACAGTGTCATCCAGTGAGGGCAGGGCCGGGCCGGCCTTCCGCTGTGAAGGGATGACACTCCGTGGTCTTGTAAGTGGGTCGTGTGGTCGGCCTCAGACTGGGGCCAGCCACGTGGACAGCTCCCAATTCGATAGACATTTAGGGGTCCACTGTTTCTGAGGCCGGAAGGAGACTGGGCAGAAGAATTTGCTGGGTTCCTAGGACTCAACCTCTCTTACCCCCTGCGCCTTGAACTGTCCTGCTAAGAACCTCAAGACTGGCTAGGTGGGGGGTCGTGCGGGCGGCTGGCGATGGGACCCATGTTGTCATGAGCCAGGGCTTGTGACCTGACCCAGACTGAGACTAGGACAACTGTAAGGAACTGTCTCTCCCTGGCTGGAGGGGTGAGGGGTGAGGTGGGGGGGGTCTCACAGCCGGGGGTCTGCACTGAAACAGCCGCCCACTCAGGTGCCATCTTTGGGAGCGAGATAATGTCAGTGGTGCTGGCGGTAGCACAATAATATCTCCTTCCTCCCTTGGGGGGGCCAACCGACTTGTGGGCCTGAGGAGGAAACCCCACCCTTTCCTCCTTGTCACTGTGCCTCAGTTCTCAGGGGACTCAGGTTAGCACCACGCTCTGCACCCACCCAGCGCACTGGGGCACAGCAGCGGCCCCTGCACTGCACCCAGGCCGCGGCCCGCTGCCAGGATCAGGAATGCTGTGTGTGGTGGGGACAGCCTGGCCGCTGTCTGGTCTTTCACTGCGACCCCGGGCAGCCCTTTGGTGGTCTGTCCTGACAGCTTTTGACTCAGGTCAAGCATCAGGCTTTGGGTGCTGTCAATTTTCCTTGCCGCCCCACGGCAGTGGGTCTGAGGCGACCTGTGGCTCCTTCTAGAAGGCTTACTTCAAGCCAGTTGTATTTATTGGGTGCGTGAACCCCCTCTGGGAAGGCCTCCAGGACATGGGGGCGGGGGCAGCTCTGGCCACGCCCTTCCTCCTTTCCTCTGCTGCCTGCTGCCGGAGTGTTTCCAAAACTCAGCATCACCCCTGAACTCCCTTCTCACAGTGTTCCACGCCTCGCCTTCTTGGCTGGAGAAACCTGAAGGCGTGACTGGCCCTGGATGTGTGAGGCGAGGGAGTTGAAGGCGACCTAAGAAGTGGGGGGAAAAAAAAAGAAGTGGGACCTTGGACTTCCCGTGCATGCATGGAGGGCGGGGGGGAAAGCAGACCAGTCTGGGAGTGCTGACAGAGCTGGCATTCCCTGTTCTGTCTTGACACTTTCTCCCCAAGTGGAGTCTTCACTCAGATGGCATTTGTCTGTTTGGTTTGCAGAGCGGCCAGCTTCCCCATCATTTCCCGCTTGCCTTTTTTTTTTTTCCTTTTCCTTTTTAGGGCTGAACCTGTGCATACGGAGGTTCCCAGGCTAAGCGTCTAATCAGAGCTACAGCTGCCAGCCTACACCACAGCCACAGCAATGCAGGATCCGAACCGTGTCCGCCACCTACTCCACAGCTCACGGCAACGCTGGATGCTTAACCCGCTGAGTGAGGCCAGGGATCGAATCCGCAACCTCATGGTTCCTAGTCAGATTCCTTTCCGCTGCGCCACGACGGGAACTCACCCCACTTGCCATTTTGCTGCCGAGGCCTTGGCCTCCCGTGACCGATGGTTACAACCCAAGGGTCCAGAGCTCAGCTAAACCGCGAAGGTGCTGCCCTTCTGGGCATGTTTAAAATCGCTCAGCTCCGCTCTTGCAATTAGGGAAGATGCCCCTAAAGACGGCTGGATGGTGGCTGCCATACCACCCACCTCTCTGTGGGGGGCCATGGGCAGTGCCAGCTACAGAGCAGCAGAGAGGAATCAGGCTGGCGAGGGGGCCGGGTGGCTGAAGGAAAGCTCTCAGCGTGGCTGGGAAGCGGCAGCCTGGGAGCCCTCTCTCCGTGGAGCCTGATGGCCCCAGCAGGTGGCTCCGGGGACTTCCTGAGGGTTTGCAGCTTGGTTTGGTTTTTCTCCGGGGTTGGCAACCTGAGCCAATATCACATCTGTTCCAATTGAGTATAACGAGGAAGCTTGGATCATTTAAACTGACTGGTTCTTTCCAGGTCATAATTTTAAATTAAAGAAATATCACGTTTTTAAATATACATGTCTGTGTCTTCATTGGTTATGTAGAGGAGAGATACCGGCTGGCAGAGAGCAAGGGCTGGCAAAGCTGCCCCCCCACCTGTCTTTGTAAATAAAGTTTTATTGGAACACAGTCATACCCCTTTATTGACTTTATGTCTGGCTTGTTTTTCTGTTACAATAGCAGAGTTGAGTAGTTGTGACAGAGACCTCTGTCCAACAAACCAAAGTATTTACTCCCTGGCCCTTTCCAGAAAGGCCTGCCTCTCCCTGGTTTAGGGCAGTGTGAGAAGTACTTGGGGTTTTTGTTAAATATAACCAGTCCCTGGCCTCACCTAAAACCTAGAAGAGACTCCTGATTCTAAGAATATGCATTGTAAACAAGTTCTCTAGATGACTCTCATATTTTCTTTCTTTCTTTTTTTTTTTTTTTTTTTGCTTTTTAGGGCTGTGCCTGTGGCATATGGAAGTTCCCAGCCTAGGAGTTGAATTGGAGCTAACACCTGTCGGCTCGCACTGTAGCCACAACAATGCCAGATCTGAGCCATGTCTACGACCAACACTCCTGCTCATGGCAACCCTGGATCCTCAACCCGCTGAACGAGTCCAGGGATCAAACCCATATCCTCATGGATACTCGTCAGGTTCATTCCTGCTGAGCCACCACGGGAACTCCGACTCTGATATTTTCTGAAGGTTAAGGACGTTGGATCAGAGACTGGAAGACTTCAGCTCAGCTGGAATCAGGAAAATGCCCCAGGAAGGGCTGATTCTCAGGCATTTCTGCTCAACAGTTGAGCAGTCCTGCCAAGCAGAGATTCTCACTTGAAACTGCTCTTCATTCAGGAGGGAGCCCAGCCTTTCTGGACACAGTTATCACTCTCTTTAGTATTCAGTGATAATAAACACTGGTGATTATCCAGCCCCTGCTGTGTCCAGGCCTTGTAAGCATTGCCTTATTGACTTCTTGCAACAGCCCCATGAATTAGGTACTAACGCTCTTCTCAGTTTATAGAGGCCACTGAGGATCAGAGAGGTTAAACAATTCGCCTTAATCACATAGCTGCCTTCTACTCTAGGGTGGCCTATACTCTTTTTTTTTTTTTTAATCTTTTTAGGGCCGCACCCATGGCATATGGAGGTTCCCAGGCTAGGGGTCTAACAGGAGCTATAGCTACCGGCCTTCGCCACAGCCACTGCAACGCGGGATCCAAGCCGAGTCGTCAACCTAACCACAGCTCACGGCAACATGGGATCCTTAACCCACTGAGCGAGGCCAGCAGATCGAACTCGCATCCTTGTGGATCCTAGTCAGGTTCGTTAACCCTCTGAGCCACAACAGGAACTCCTGCAGTTGGATCCTTGACCTACTGCACCCCAGTGGGAACTCCCCCAGCTATTTTTTATTCAATAGAGTTTGCATAGCAGCGGTTCCCTGTGGAAAGCCCCTGGGCTCAGGCAGGCCTGGGCTTGAGATTGGCTCCACCCCTTACTCATTGCCTCTCTTAAGTTTTCTGGACTTCAGTTTTCTCAGTTCTGACATAGGGAAGAGCAGGGAGGGAGTGGGATGGACGGGGAGTTTGGGGTTGGTAGAGGCAAACTATTACATTTATTTATTTTTTATTTATTTAGTTTGGCTTTTTGTCTTTTGAGGGCCGCACCTGCGACATGTGGAGGTTCCCAGGCTAGGGGTCTAATCGGAGCTGTTGCTGCCGGCCTACGCCACAGCCACAGCCACAACCACGCGGGATCCGAGCTTCATCTGAGACCTACATCACAGCTCACGGCAACGCCGGATCCTTAACCCACTGAGCAAGGCCAGGGATTGAACCCACAACCTCACGGTTCCTAGTCAGATTTGTTTCCGCTGCGCCACGATGGGAAGTCCCCAAACTATTACATTTAGAATGGAAAAGCTACGAGGTCGTATTGTACAGCACAGGGAACTATATCCAATCTTTTGGGATAGAACACGATGGAAGATAATATGAGACAAAGAATGTATACATAGCAGTTCTAATTGTGGCTCAATGGTAATGAACCCGACTAGTATCCATGAGGACACGGGTTCAATCCCTGGCCTCACTCAGCAGGTTAAGGGTCTGGCATTGCCATGAGCTGGGGTGTAGGTAGCAGATGTGGCTCAGATCTGGTGTTGCTGTGGCTGTGGTGCAGGCCAGCAGCCATAGCTCCAATTTGACCGCTAGCCTGGGAACCGCCATATGCTGTGGGTGTGGCCCCAAAAAGCAAAAAAAGAAAAAAAAAAGAGGAAAGAAAGAAAATGGGAATGATGAATAATATAGTCCCCACTTGACAGGGGTATTACAAAGTGTTATGCATTTGTTGAAAACTTAGTATGTCCAGACACTGCACTAGGGCCGGTATATATTAACTCATTTCATGAGATCATGCATGTGAGAGACTTAGTACACGCCTAAGACGTACACAGCATGTGCCCAACAAACACGGGCTGCCGGAGTTCCTGTCATGGCACAGCGGAAACAAATCTGACTAGTATCCATGAGGATGCAGGTTCGATCCCTGGCCTCGCTCAGTGGCTTAAGGATCTGGCGTTGCCGTGAGCTGTGGTGGAGTGGCAGACATGGCTCTGATCTGGCATTGCTGTGGCTGTAGCCCTAGGCTAGCGGCTACAGCTCCAATTTGACCCCTAGCCTGGGAACATGCATGTGCTGCAAGACAACAAAAACAAAAATGGGGCCTGCTGTCATTACTGTTACTGATATTCCAGAGGGCTAACTGGTGCATCTTTCCTTGGGAGCCTTGAAAAAAGGGGCTTGAGCCAGACTGCAAAAGACGTGAGCCTGGAATAGAGAGTGGGAAGGACTGAATGTAGAGGGAGGCCTGGAACCCAAGTGCAGGGAAGAGCTGGAAACTGGGAAGCTCTGAAAGAGGCAGGTTGAGCAAGTTGTCAAGAGCTGAGAAGCCATGTGTCCCAGTTGTGCTTTAAGACAATAAACCCCTGCAAGAGTAACAGCCAAGTCTTTAATCCCTCACCGCGATGATATAAAGCAGGAGGAGAAATTGCCTGCTCCCCCGCTGTTCCACTTCTCCCAGGAGGCTGCCAGGCAGGGTCAGAGGAGTTACCAGTGAGGAATCATTTCACTGTTACTGGAAAGCCCCTGCTTTGTGGACTTGGGTGTGTGTTGGGGAGATGAGAATGGGAAGGGCCGGGAGCGGAAAAGTCCCGACTCAGAGCAAAGAGTCTCCCCCTCATCCTGATAAGAAGGTCTTGGCAGAGGCACCTGGAGAAGGCTTCCATCCCCCGACCCCTGTAAAGGGGCCTCTGAAGGGAAGCGCCTAGGCTAGGAGTGCAGAGGGAAATGGCCTATGGTGGGGCCTGAAAGAGGACACAGAGGCTTGTGGCCAGGAGCTGGTCTCCCCACAAGAACGACTCAGGGCTTTGGCATCAGCCTGCTTCTCACTTAACTGGCCATGTGTCCTGGCACGGGCTCATTGAATGTCTCCGGGCCTTGGCTTCCTCATCTAAAAATTCTTCTTGGGGTTCCCGTCATGGCTCAGCAGTAATGAACCCAACTAGTATCCACGAGGATGCAGGTTCAATTCCTAGCCTCGCTCAAGTGGGTTAAGACAAAAATAAATACATACAAATAAATTAATGAATAAATTAATAAATAATAAACAAATAAAAGACAAAAATAAATAAAAATAAAAATCCTCCTCTAATGAGGAGGCTTAGCACAAGAAGCTAACAAGTTAATGCTCAGAGAATAGTTGGCACAGTGCGGGCACATAGTTGGTCCTTAGTGTTGGTAACGGTTTCGGTGAACTATTGCTGAATAACAAACCACCCCAAAACTTAGAGCCGTAAAACAATAATCATTTATTTAGGGGCTCTCGTTGTGGTTCAGTGATTGACAAACCCGACTAGTATCCATGAGGTTGCATGTTCAATCCCTGGCCTTGCCCAGTGGGTTAAGGATCCGACATTGCCGTGAGCTGTGGTGTAGGGCAGCAGTTGCAACTCTGATTCGACTCCCAGCCTGGGCACTTCCGTATGCCACAGGTGTGGCCCCAAAAAGACAAAAAAAAAAAAATTATTCATTTGCCCATGATTTTGCAGTATGAGCAGGACCCAAAGGGGGCAGCTTGGCTCTGTTTCTCACTGTCAGCTGTGGCAGTTCCACTGGGTCTGGAGGGTCCACTCCAAGATGGCGGCCTCAGGCCTCACAAGCTGTTGCTAGACCAGGGCTGGGAACTTGCTGGGTCTGTCACCTAGGGCCAGGGGTGGGGTGGGAGCCTCAGTTCTCTACCTGGGCCTCTCCGTGCAGCTGCTTGGGCTCCCTCACAGCATGGTGGCTGGGGTTCTGAGAACGACTGGAAACTTCCAGTCCTCTCAAAGGTTAGGCGTGGATCTGGTACAACATCTCACTGATGTAGTCTCTTAGTCATGCAATCCTAAGCCGGACCAGATTCCAGGGGGTGAAGGAATAAATGCCACTTTTTTTTGGCTGCACCCATGGTATGTGGAAGTTCCTGGGCTAGGGATTGAACCCACACCACGGCAGCAACCCGCCCCATAGCAGTGACAACACCGGATCCTTAACCTGCTGCGAGACAAAAGAACTCCTCAGCTCCACCTCTGGATGGGGGTGAGGCCCTTGATACAGACAGAGGAGGACCTGATGGCGGCCATGTTTGGAAACAGGCTAACATGCTGCTTTTATTCTAAGTCGGGGTCAGGACTCCAGACTCAAGAAATACAGCATCTCCCCTATATTCCTAGGGAAGCTGAAGACTTCCTGCAGTCCACCAGTCAGGAGACAGGGCATCTGCGATTGGCATCTGCGCGCTGTGGTATATGTGACTCGCCAATATGGACCTGCTGTACAGCACAGGGAACTCTACCCAGTATTTTGTTTCTTCCTTTTTTTTTTTTTTTACTTTTTAGGGTCACACTTGCAGCATATGGAGGTTCCCAGGCTAGGGGTCGAATTGGAGTTGTAGCCACCAGCCTACGCCACAGCCACAGCCACGCCACACCAGATCCAAGCCGCATCTGTGACCTACACCACAGCTCACAGCAACACCGGATCCTTGACCCACTGAGCGATGCCAGGGATCAAACCGGCAATCTCATGATTCCTAGTTGGATTCGTTAACCGCTGCGCCACGACGGGAACTCCTGGAAAAGACTTCTTGACTCCAGGAGGAGAAATTCTAGACACCTGGTTGGGGCCCTGTGGGGGTGGCAAGGTGGCTGCTGAGGGAAACAGGCAGGGACGAACCCATTCTTTCGGTTAAAGAAGAGGAGCTAAACTTGGTATGGTGTTTACAAAGGGGGATGTGGTTCTCAAAATGGACTTTCCAGTGACGGAGGCCTAGAGGCTGAGCTGGAATGTGCTGGTTCTCCTCTGATTCAGGCGTCACCTTCTCTGCCCCGCCCCTCCCCTGGCCACCTCCCCTGGGCAGCTCTCAGGGCTCAGCCAGGATGTCACTTTCTCAAGAGGCCCTCCCCCCGCCCCCGCCCAGGTAGGCTCTGCCCTGCTGCGCCTTCTCTTAGCTCGCAAGGGGAACTACTGATCAGCATGGTAGCCCTTTCGTCTCATCCGGAGTGGACTCGCTTGTTTTCCAGCTGATCCCTTCTGGGAGCCTCTTGGCTTCAGCCAAGAGCCCAGCTCTGCGAGTGGCACTGATAATGGATAAAGCAGGCATTTGCAGAAGGTGGTTGTAGGAGTCCCAAGAAAGGATTATAGACAGAGAGGGCGATCTAGGGGCTTTTGGGAGATCACTGCAAGTTAATAATTGCTCGAGAAAGCTGTCAGAACGAGGCAGGCCTGCTTGGCTAGTGGAGGCGCGACACGTTGGGATGGGGCCGGCATTCCCAAGGGCAGGAGTTGAGGACCGCCCTTCTGCGGATTTGAGTACACACCTTACCGATACTAAAGGAGGAGCTACAACTGGAAAAAAGAGGAAGAGGCGGGCAGAGCCTCCTTGCCTACTCACTTGCATCTCTCGCAAGCGTCCTATCTCCTCCTTTTTTTTTTTTTTAAAGGGCCACACCAGCAGCACATGGAGGTTCCCAGGCCACGGGTCGAATCGGAGCTACAGCTGCCAGCCTACACCACAGCCGCAGTAACGGGGGATCCACGCCGTGTCTGCGACCACAGCTCACGGCAACGCTGGATCCTTAACCCACTGAGCAAGGCCAGGGATCGAACCCGCAGCCTCGTGGTTCCTGGTCAGATTCGTTTCCGCTGTGTCACAATGGGAGCCCTCCACAAGCGTCCTATCTTAATAAATCTATGTCTTGCCTATCACTTTGTCTCTCGTTGAATTCCTTCTGCGCAGCGGCATGAAAAACCTGGACCTCGGTGAGTTCAGACACCAGGTGAGTGATTCTAATTTAAAACCATAGGTTTTGGGGGGTGGGGGGATGCACTGAGGCTTCAGGATGGAAATGCTATCAAACTGAGTCGTGATGACTTTTGTACACCTATAATTGTAATAAAATTCATTAAGCAATGGAAAAATAAATAAATAAATAAAACCATAGGTTCAAGTCCCAATCTGGCTTTAGGCTGGGTTTGAGTCCTGGCACGTGGGTCAAGTCCCAGCCTGTGTTCCGGCTGGGTTCAGGCCCATCAGTGCTGTCAGTTTCAGCACCTCCCTTTCCCCCAGTTGCCCAGGCTGGAAGCCCAGGTGACATCCGTGGCTCCTTCCCCTGCCTAACCCCTCACATCCACCATCTGTTAAGACTCCTGACGTTCCTTTAATCTATCCATGCTCTCATCTGTCCCACCCCGCCTTCTCTCTCACCTGGGTTACCCACAGCAGCCCCCTCTCCGGCCTTCTTGCCTCCAGGCCTTTCTGAGGATGATCTTTGGAAGCCACTCTAAGGAGGCTGCTGTCTGTTCCATTCCTTCAATGACCTTCCTTAACTCTCAAGGTGAAGTACAAGCTACTAACAAGTAAGAAAATCACCCCCAGGTGAGAACCACTGTCCTGCAGCAACACCTGTCTTATTCATTCCTGTCAAGTGCACATAGCAAAGTTCCTGGATATCCATTTTTGTTTTTGTTTTTGCTTTGCTTTAGGGCCACACCCGCTGCATGCAGAAGTCCCCAGGCTAGGGCTCCAATGGGAGGTACAGCGGCCAGCCTACGCCTCAGCCACAGCAGTGCAGGATCCAAGCCGCATCTGCCACCTACACCACAGCTCACGGCAATGCTGAATCCTTAACCCACTGAGTGTGCGCAGGGATTGAACCCGCATCCTCATGGATACTAGCCGGATTCATTTCTGCTGAGCCACCACGGGAACTCGCTGGATATCTACTTAATCCATTTTTTTGGAGTTTCCTGATTGGTCTAACAGTTAAAGGATCTACAGTGGGTCACCACTGTGGCACGTGTTCAGTCCCTGTCATAGGGAAGGGCGAAAAAAAAAATCCACTTTTTATTTTCGTGTTGATGGAACTGAATATCAACAGCACTCCCGTAAGATGTTTTACCTTTCCCCACCTGCTAGGTGAAGACACTAAGGCCAGGAGGACTCACCTGCTGGCGCATCACTTGCGTGTGGCAGAGGCGAGGGGTCCACCCCAGGCGTGTCTGGCTACACTGCCTCCTCCTCGTGAGTCACCTTCTCCCGAGAGGCTGAGCATGAATCAGCCTTCTGGAGCTGTGGCCTGGACTCTGGACCTGTGACGGGTGTGTCAGGAGCCCCACCCTGAGTGGCCCAGCCTCACCTGAGTGTTGTGACCTTGGGCAGGTCACACCGTCCCACTGGGCTGTGGGGCTTCCTGTCCTGCGGGGGGCGGAGCTGACGAGAGGATTAACTGCGATAAATGGAGAGGCAGCGAGGGCTCAGCTGAGGGTCCCTGACAGCACAAACCATACTGGATTCTCTGATCCCAAAGGCCTACAGCCCGCAGCCACTCAGATAAGAATCAGTTCACTCAGATAAGAGGCTCCTGCCTGCAACCGGAGTGAGGCTGAGCTCCAGATGGAGCCTCCAGGCAGTCCTGAGAGGCAGGAATGTGGGCCCTCGGGCCAGACAGCCCCTTTTCAGAAAGCGGCCAGAAGTCGGGGCTTTGAGGAGAAATCTCCCAGGTTTTTTTTTTTTTTAGGGCCACACCTGCGGCCTATGGAAGTTTCCAGGCTAAGGGTATAATTAGAGCTGAAGCTGCCAGTCTACACCACAGCCACAGCAGCGCCAGATCCTTTAACCCACTGAGTGGGACCAGGAATCGAACTGGTATCCCCATGGAGATTAGTTGGGTTCATTACCTCTGAGCCACAACGGCAATTCCCAAATCTCCCAGTTTAAATATTTCAACTACTAAATATTTGTAAACCCTATGCAAGGCCAATAAAACACACCTGTGGGCTAGAGTCAAACCACGTCAGTTCACAAGCTGTATGTCACCCTTTGGGGGCCAGTCTGTACCCCACGGGAGGAGCAAGAGGAGGGCAGCTGGAGGCAGAGGTTGGTAGCAGAAGGCCTGGGCGCCAGATCCCTCCTTCTCTTGTGCCTCAGTCTCCGCATCCATACGATGGATGGGCGTGGGCCATCCTCGCTGCCTTGGTTCCTAGGAAAAAGGCCCCTCCCGGACTCCCCACCTTTGCCCAGGCTGGGCCCGACTCACTGGGAAGATCCGGGCTGAGCTCTTTGCTTGGCTCCAAGCTGAGTCAGTCTTGACACGTGTGGCAGTGATATTTATATGCCACCTGCCTGTCAGGAACCAAACACAGAGACTGGCCCCCTCCGAGGACACCCATCAAGGCTGAGGCTGGCAGAAGCACAGTTTCCAGGCGGGCGGTCCTGTCCAGGTGGGAGATAGTCCCCCAAAGCCTGCGTGATCTCCTCTGGCTGTTTTTAGTGCCTGCTCAGCACCCAGGGGCCCTCCTGGCTGTGGCACTTTTTCTTTGAGGAACCATCCCTCCTCCGTGCAGTGTGAGGGAGGGAACCCAACTCTGGCTTTAGCGGTAAGGATGCCGCCCAGGACTGGTCCATGAAACAGTCCTCTGTTCACAGCGATTGGTCGAGGGTGAGCATGTGACCCAAATGGACCAATGAGAATCTGCCTAGGGACTTCCACTCTCGCCATTGCCATTCCCAAGCTAGCAGGATGAAAACCTGAGGCTCTGGGAAGGTCATCCCATGGAGAAAGCGCACCTAATGATGACGCCAACCCAGGAGAGGCTAAGCAGAGGGTGGAGAAAGATGTTAGCTGGGGCTTGAGTACTGGAATACAGCAATTTCTGAAGCAGATCTACCCTCTTGCATAGATCAGCTATAGCACCTGCAAATCTCCAGTTTGGGGATGTCCTTTTTTTTTGAGGGGGGCGTCTTTTTGCCTTTTCTAGGGCCGCACTCCAGGCATGTGGAGGTTCCCAGGCTAAGGGTCTAATCAGAGCTGTAGCCGCCGGCCTACGCCACAGCCACAGTAACGCGGGATCTGAGACGCGTCTGCAACCCACACCACAGCTCCCGGGCAACGCCGGGTCCTTAACCCACTGCGTGAGGCCAGGGACCGAACCCGCAACCTCATGGTTCCTAGTCGGATTCGTTAACCACTGAGCCATGACTGGAACTCCTGTGGTTTGTTTGTTAATTTTTAATTAAAGTATAGTTGACTTATAGTATTGTGCCACTTTCTGCTCTACAGCAAAGTGACCCAGTCATACATATCCTCATTGTGGTTTTGATTTTCATTTCCCTAAGACGGATGATGTGGCTACTTGCTTTTTTTAATGAGGTGTCTATTCAATTTAAATTGTCCTATTATTAACGCCTATTTAGAGTTCTTTGTATATCTAGATATGCCTTTTGCCAGATATATTATTGCAAATATTTTCTCCCAGTCTGCGCATAGCTTTTCATTTGTGTAACAAATGCCTGAGATTACTCTTGTCCTCACTGAGTCTAAGAACCTCTCTTCAATGACAAACAGTGCAAATTCAGACAGAAGCAAGGAGTTCCCATCATGGCTCAGCAGTAAGGAACCCAACTAGTATCCATGAGGACACGGGTTTGATCCCTGGTCTCGCTCAGTGGGTTAAGGATCTGGTGTTGCCGTGAGCTGTGGTGTAGGTCAAAGACTCGGCTCGGCTCTGATCTGGCATTGTTGTATCTGTGGTGTAGGCTGGCAGCTGCAGCTCCAATTCGACCCCTAGCCTGGGAGCTTGCATATGCTACAGGAGTGGCCTTAAAAAAAGGAAAGAAAGAAATAGGAAAAAGGAGTGGAAATCGGTGTGAAACTCTAGAAGGATGATTTGCTGATAGTTCATCAAAATTCTTTGACTCGGCGAGTTCTAGGAATTTTTCTGGAAAAAATAAATAAACAATAGCATTAAGTAGTCTACCCTGGGATCTTTGGTCCTGGGATTGTGCTGACAGCAGGGGGCTGCAGACATGCCTGGCTGGTTGGCCCAGGATCTTGGTTCTGTCCCCTGTGTGCTCCGAGCCCTGGATGGAAGCCTAGAGAGAAGGGGAGGTCAGCGGAGGCTGGAATCTGACCGGTTCCCGGCAGGATGATGGGAGGAGAGTGCGGTGCAGGTCTCAGCCGACTGCATCAGGAGTCCGGGTCCACCCTGAGCCTGGCCTGGCCTGGGAGTCAGGTTCTAACCAGCCACTACCAGGGCAGACTGGGAACAGGGGACGCTTGACTGACACAGCTACCTGGGACCTATGAAAGGACAGCCCTTTGCTCTCCAAACACCA
Source organism: Catagonus wagneri (assembly GCA_004024745.2). Lineage (NCBI taxonomy): Eukaryota > Metazoa > Chordata > Mammalia > Artiodactyla > Tayassuidae > Catagonus > Catagonus wagneri. The sequence goes on from PVHT021183634.1 coordinate 4,517,085, forward strand.
GTGGTTTCCTTGCACAACAGGGAGGTGGGGCCTTGGCTGGAGCCTGGAGACCTGGGCTCTAGATTAGCCCTGTCCCAATGTGCCCCGTAGCCCCAGGCTGTTCCCCTCTCTAGGCCCCCAGTCTCCTCAGCTGGACGGTGAGCAGGTGCATCAGGTAGTTAGTCTCCTCTGGCCCCTCCAGCGAAGATTGAAAGCTTGGGTTTTTTTTTTTTTTTTGCCATTTTGTCATTTTTTTAGGGCTGCACCCGCGGCATGTGGAGGTTCCCAGGCTAGGGGTCTAATTGGAGCTATTAGC
>PVHT021183634.1:4518379-4595233 GCA_004024745.2 Catagonus wagneri
GCTGTTCCCCTCTCTAGGCCCCCAGTCTCCTCAGCTGGACGGTGAGCAGGTGCATCAGGTAGTTAGTCTCCTCTGGCCCCTCCAGCGAAGATTGAAAGCTTGGGTTTTTTTTTTTTTTTTGCCATTTTGTCATTTTTTTAGGGCTGCACCCGCGGCATGTGGAGGTTCCCAGGCTAGGGGTCTAATTGGAGCTATTAGCAGCCGGCCTACACCACAGCCACAGCAACGCAGGATCCGAGCCGCGTCTGTGACCTACACCACAGCTCACGGCAACGCTGGATCCTTAACCCACTGAGCAAGGCCAGGGATCGAACCCGCAACCTCATGGTTCCTAGTCGGATTCGTTAACCACTGCGCCACAATGGGAACTCCCAAAAGCTTGGGTGTTTGAACCAGTCAGACCCAAGTTCCAGTTCTATCTCCATCACTGTGACTTGGCATGTTATTTAGCCTCTTTGTACTTCAGTTTCTATCTCAAATTAAAACCCTGCAGGAGTTCCCGTTGTGGCTCAGTGGGTTAAGAACCCAACTAGTCACCTCCTACACCTCGATACCAAAAAAACAAACAACCCCATCAAAAAATGGGCAGAAGATCTAAACACATGAAAAGATGTTAAACATCAGAGTTCCTTTGTGGCACAGTGGGATAAAGATCTGGTGTTATCACTCCAGAGATTCAGGTTGCTGCTGTGACATGAGTTCAATCCCTGGCCCAGGAACTTTCACAAGCTTCAGGCAAAGCCAATTTAAAAAAAAAGAAGAAGAAAAGATGTTCAACATCACTTGTTACTAGAGAAATGCAAATCAGTACCACTATGAGGTACCACCTTATACCAGCCAGAATGGCCATCATCAAAAAGTCTACAAACAATAAGTGCTGGAGAGGGTGTGGAGAAAAAGGAGCCCTATTACACTGTTGGTGGGAATGCAAATTGGTGCAACTGCTATGGAAAACAGTGTGGAGATCCTTAGAAAACTAAAAATAGAATTACCATTTGATCCAGCAATCCCACTCCTGGGCATCTATCCAGAGAAATCCATGACTTGAAAAGACACATGTACTCCAGTGTTCATTGCAGGACTCTATACAATAGCCAAGTCATGGAAACAACCTAAATGCTCATAAACAGAGGAATGGAAAAGGAAGATGTGGTACATATACACAATGGAATATTACTCAGCCATTAAAAGAAACGAAATAAGAGCAACATGGATGAACCTAGAAATTATCATGCCAAGTGAAACCAGTCATACAATGAGACACCAACATCAAATGCTACCACTTGCATGTGGAATCTAAAAAAAAGACCCAATGAACTTCTTTGCAGAACAGATACTAACTCACAGACTTTGGAAAACTTATGGTTTCCGAATGAGACAAGTTGGGGGGTGAGGGGGTGCACAGAGGGTTTGGGATGGAAATGCTATAAAATTTGGTTGTGATGAGTTTTGTACAACTGTAATTGTAATAGAATACATTAAGTAATTAAAAAAAAAAGAGAGAACCCGACTAGTATACAAGAGGATCTGGGTTGGATCCTGGGCCTTGATCAGTGCATTAAGGATCTGGTGTTGCCAAGAACTGTTGGTGTAGGTCACATATATGGCTTGGATCTGGCATCACTGTGACTGTGGTGCTACAGCTACAGCTATGATTCCACCCCTAGCCTGGGACCTTCCATAGGCCACAAGTGTGGCCCTAAATGACAAAAAAAAAAAAAAAAAAAAAAAAATGACATGACACCTTAAACTCCTAGAAGAGAACATAAGCAAAACATTCTCTGACATAAACCATATAAAGTTTTCTTAGGTCAGTCTCCCAAGGTAATAGAAATAGAAACAAAAATAAACAAATGGGACCTAATCAAATTTACAGGTTTTTTCACAGCAAAGGAAACCATTTAAAAAAAGAAAAAGAAAGGACAGCCTATGGAATGGAAGAAAATAGTTTCAAATGATGCAACTGGCAAGAGCTTAATCTCCAAAATATACAAACAACTCATGCAACTCAACAGCAAAAATAAACAAACCACCCAAAAGAAAAACAGACTGGAGACCTAAATAGACATTTCTCCAAAAGAAGACATATGGATGGCCAGTAGGCACATGAAAAAATGCTCAAAATCACTGATTATTAGAGAAATGCAAATCAAAACTACCATGAGGTATTGCCCCACACTGGTCAGAACGGCTGTCATCAATAAGTCTACATATAACAAATGCTGGAGAGGGTGTGGAGAAAGGGGAATGTCTACACTGCTGGTGGGAATGTAAATTGGTACAACTATTATGGAAAAGTGTGGAGGTTCCTCAGAAAACTAAATGTAGAACTACTGTATGATGGAGCAGCCCCCCTCCTGGGCATGGATCTGGACAAAATTATAATTCAAAAAGATACATGCACCCACATGTTCATAGCAGCACTAATCATCATAGCCAAGGCATGGAAGCAACCTACTGGATTGAGAAGATGTAGTACATATATACAATGGAATACTACTCAGCCATAAAAAAAGAATGAAATAATGCCATTTGCAGGAACACGGACAACTAGAGAGTCTCATACTAACTGAAGTAAGTCAGAAAGAGAAAGACGAATGCCATATGATATCACTTATATGTGGAATCTAAAGTATGGCACAGGAGTTCCCGTGGCGGTGCAGTGGAAACGAATCCCATGAGGAATCATGAGGTTGCGGGTTTGAGCCCTGGCATTGCTCAGTGGGTTAATGATCTGGCGTTGCCATGAGCTGTGGTGTAGGCTGGCAGCAACAGCTTGGATTAGACCTCTAGTCTGGGAACCTCCGTATGCTGCAAGTGCAGCCCTAAAAAGACCAAAAAAATATAATAATAATAAGTATGGCACAAATGAACCTATCCATAGAACAGAAACAGACTCACAGACCTAGAGGACAGACTTGTGGTTGCAAAAGGGGGAGGTGGATAGAGAGTGATGGACTGGGAGTCTAGTATTACATTTAGAATGCATAAGCAGTGAGGTCCTACTGTAAAGCGCAGGGAACTATATCCAGTCTCTTGGGGTAGAATGGAAGATAATATAAGAAAAGGTATATATATATATATCTCACTGCTGTACATCATAAATTGGTACACCGTTGTAAACTATACTAAAAATAGAAAATAATAGTGCATTCAATAAGTATAAAAATAAAATATCTAAGTGGTAAGGAAGTGTTGTGTTTTATTTTACTTGATAGTGCTGGAGACCGCCGTAGGGCGCAGAGCTCGGGGCGACCACAGGAGGGCGCTCTGCTCACGGGCGCCTTTCCAGCCCACAGTTGGAGGAATCCAGGCTGGGGGGACGCCGCGTGGTGTGCTGTTCTCCATGTGTCCTGTAGGTGGGGCTAGACAACCACAGTCAGGCGCAGCCCTGGGCGGTACAGCACTGCCCCGGGTGGGGGGCGGGGTGCCATAGGGTGGGGCTGGATGAGGCTGGAGCGCTACCTCAGGAGTGTCCCGTGCTGGAGGGCAGCGGGCTCTTCCGCCACCCCAGGGAGAAGCCACGGCCAGTTCCACCAGCCTGTCTAGCCCAGGGGCGGCTCTGGATGTGCAGAGAGCATAGGACCGAAGTCAGCGGCCCTGCCCTGCCTGGGCAGCTGTGTGATCCTGACCCCTTCCCTTTCCGGCCTCACGCCACCAGGAGGGTGTGAGAGCCTGTCAAACCTGACCTTTGACAATAAAGGCCAGAGGTGGCTGAAAGTCCTCTGCCAGCTGCCCAGAAGGGCCCCGGTTTCCTGCGAAGCCCCAAGCCCTGAACAGGCCTGTCCTTGTCTGACCTTTGCCACCTGCCCCAGAGGTCACAGGGTCTCCCCTCCCCCTGGATTGAGAAACAGAGGCCCGGGGAAGTTAATGACTTTTCCCAAGGCTACAGAACTGTGGATGGTTGGAGCCAGGTGTGAAGGCAATCTGTTTGCTCCTTCGACCTGATGCATCCGATCTGCTGCTGCAACTGAAAGGAATGCCAAGCGGGGCAGGAGAGAATATCCCAATGAAGAAAATGAGCTAAGAGAAATTTCTTGGTAAGATGATGGATTAATCACTAGGAGTTCCCGCTGTGGTGCAGTGGGTTAAGAATCCTGGCAGTGTCTTGGGAGCGCTGGGACACAAGTTCGATCCTTGGCCCAGCACAATGAGCTAAGGATCTGGCGTTGCCATAACTGCGGCTTAGGTCGCAACTGCGGCTCAGATCTGATCACTGGCCTCGGAGCTCCGTATGCTGTGGGGTGGCAAAAAAAAAAGAAAAAAAAAACCCTGCAGCTACAGATTGGATTAAGGATCTAGTGTTGCCACAGAGCTGCAGTGTAAGTTGCAGATGTGGCTCTGATCTGGCCACAGCTGCTGCTCCAATTTGACCCCTAGCCCAGGAACTTCCACATGCTGCTGGTGTGGCGGTAAAAATACATTGATATTCTGGAGTTCCCGTCGTGGCTCAGTGGTTAATGAATCCGACTAGGGACCATGAGGTTGTGGGTTCGATCCTGGCCTTGCTCAGTGGGTTAAGGATCCGGCGTTGGCGTGAGCTGTGATGTAGGTTGCAGATGCGGCTCGGATCCCGCATTGCTGTGGCTGTGGCGAAGGCCGGCAGCTACAGCTCCTGTTAGAGCCCTAGCCTGGGAACCTCCATATGCTGCGGGTGCGGCCCTAGATAAGGCAAAAAGACAAAAAAAAAAACCCCAAAAAATTGATATCCTTTTTTAGAAAGGACATAAAAAGCACAAACCATAAAAGAAAAACAATAAGTTAAACTCTTAACGTTTCAAACCTTTGCTCTTCAGATTTGTCATTAAGAGAATAAAGAGGCAAGCCACAGACTGGGAGAAAAGTACTTGTGATATATACCTCTGGCAAAGGACTTGTAACCAGGGAGTTCCCGCTGTGGCACAGTGGTTTAAGGATCCAGAGTTGCCACAAATGTCATAGGTCATGCCTGTGGTTTGGATTCGATCCCTGGCCAGGGAATTTCCACACGCCACAGGTGCAGCCAAAAAAGAAAACAACAAAAAAGGACTTGTATTCAAAATAGACAAACCAAGTCTCCAACTCAATAATAACACAGTCAGCTCAGCTTAAAAAATGGGCAAGATACTTGAAAAGTTACTTCACAAAAATAAAATATATATATATATATATCAATAGCCAATAAACATGTAAAAATAACATCATTAGTCAAAGAGAAGTACACATTTTTTGTCTTTTTCTTTCTTTCTTTCATTCTTTCTTTCTCTCGAGAAGTACAAATTAATACCACAATGAGATCCCACTCTAGGACCATTGGAATGGCTAGCTTTTTTTTTTCTTTTTACAGCCACACCTGCAGCATATGGAAGTCCCCTGAGCTAGGGGCAGAGTGGGAGCTGCAACTGCAGGCCACAGCCCCAACAATGCCAGATCTGAGCTGCATCTGAGCAGCTCACGGCAACGCTGGATCCTTAACTCACTGAGCGAGGAGGATAGGGATCGAACCTGCATCCTCATGGATCCTAGTTGGGTTCTTAACCCACTGAGCGACAACAGGAACTCCAGAATGGCTAAATTTTATTTTATTTCATTTTTTGTCTTTTTGTGCACCCATGGCACATAGAGGCGCCTAGGCTAGGGGTAAAATATGCCGGCCTACACCACAGCCGCACTAATGCGGGCTCCTTAATCCCCTGAGCAAGGCCAGGGATCGAACCTGCGTCCTCACAGATCCTAGTTGGGTTTATTACTGCTGAGCCATGACAGGAACTCCTGAGTGACTCCATTTATATAAAATCCCAGAAAATTCAAACTAGTCTATAGTGATGGAAAGGAGGTCACTGTTTGCCCAGTAGGGTGGGGTGTCCAGGTTGATGGGAAGGCCAGGATTTATAAAAGATCTGAGAGATTCATGGGGGTAACAGGATTGAGTCACTACCTGGATTGTGGTGATGGTTTCACGAATGTTCACATACTGAAACTCGTACACTTTATTATTATTATTTTTGGGCTGTGCCCAAGGCATGAAGAAATTCCCAGGCCAGGGATCGAACCCGAGCCACAGCAGTGACAACAGCCAAGTCCTTAAGCACTAGACCACTGGGGAACTCCGAAACGTGTACCTTTTAAATATGTACAATTTATTGCTCATCAATTATATCTCAATAAAACTGTAATAAAAATAATTATTAACATCAGGAAAAAGAGTTAAGGTAGTGCTCGGCTGTGAATAATATTTACAGAAGAAAAATCAGGTAAACACTGACGAGTGATTTTTCTTTTTTAATTGAGGCATTAAATGTAGTCAGTGGGTTGCGCAAAACAAGTGTACAAATCTGAAGCGTGTCTAGTGATTTAACCTCAGATTGCAACGTTACTTCTACAGCGGGTGATGGAGGACAGGAAACAGGAAATGGGGGGGTTGGTGGGTGCAGGAGAACTCAGTCCTCCCCGATTATAGCAAATAGTGGGGAGTCATTGCAGCGTGGAAGGTAAAGAGGGGAGCAGATAGCAGATAATGGCTAGAACAAAGTATCAAAAGATCGCGGTACCTGCTTATTGCTTAGAAGTATGAGCTGTGTCAGTGCTAGGAAAAAACCAGCTCAAAGACACAAAAGTGGTTGCTTCTGGGGGGGAGGGGTCGTGTGGGGAGAAGAGGGAGGGGCAGACAGGAAACCACGGTGTGTTGTTATCCTTTTAACACACCTCTTTTTTTTTTTTCCGTGCCAGAAGGTATTGCGTCAATTCTAAGAGGCTCACATTTGAACACCTTTAAAATCCAGGTCCATCTTTTTATGGTCAGTGGTGCATAACTGACGACCATGGCTAGCAGCTGTTTTTTTCTTTTTCTTCTTGGCTGCGCCCGCAGCATGTGGAAGTTCCAGGGCTGCGGATCGAACCCGTGCCACAGCAGCAACCAGAACCGTGGTTCAGGTATATATATAACTGCATCATTTTGCTGTACACTTGAAACGAACACAACGTTGTAAGTCAACTATAGGTCAATTAAAAAAAAATTCGGGGCTCCTGACTCCTGAGTATGTTATCTCTGTTTTGATTATTTGAAAGAGCGCCATCTGTGATCCTTTCTATTGTAAGGCTCAGAGAGAGACGGGGGTTTGCTCAAAATCACACAGCAAGACTGAGGCCAAGTTGGGCCTGGCCCAGGACCTTTAACCCCCAGTCCAGTGGCTTTCTCTAGAACCTTGTCTCTCCCTGACTGTTTCCTCAACACTCAGGAAACCACTGAGAGCTCGGACTGCAGCTCCATTTCGCAGCTAAATGGAAGCAACATTTATGGTGCCCAGGCAGAGCCCTAGGAGGTGGGCTCTGGGGGCAGAGGGCTCTGGGGGGACAGGGCTCCGGTAGCAACTTGTCACATGACTATAGCAGTGAGTGCCTGGATCAGCAAGCAGCTGGGCCAGGCTGCTCTCAGGACAGGGCCCCCACAGGAGGAGCCTGGGGACACCAGTGTGGAGGGACATTGAGGGTGGAGATCAGGGGCTCGTCTGGAAGCGGCACTCTTTTTTAAAATTTTTTTTTGCTTTTTAGGGCCGCACTTACGTCATATAGAAGTTCCCAGGCTAGGGGTCTTATCAGAGCTGCAGCTGCCAGCCTATGCCACAGCCATGGCAACACAGGATCTGAGCCATATCTGCGACCTATCCCAGCAATGCGGGATCCTTAACCCACTGAGCGAGGCCAGGGTTTGAACCCGAGTCCTCATGGACACTATTTCAGGTTCTTAACCGGCTGAGCCACAGCGGGAACTCCCAGAGGCTGTACTCTTTTCACATGGGACTGGGGCTACTCTTTCACGTAGACTGGGGCTTAAGGACTGGGGCATAGGACTGCTGGCGGTTATCACCACCGGAGGAGTAAGCCAGCCAAGTAGTCCTTTGGCTTTGCGTCATCTTTTGGTTAAAAAAAAAAAAATTGCTCCCACCTCCCAGTACTGAATAGAGCCCTCATCCCCATTTACTGAGTATCTCACCAGCCCTCCTAACAGGCCCAGAGAGGTCAAGCCAGGTACCTGCAGTCACACAGCCAGGAGCCTGTGCTCTAACCCTCAGCGGCACCGCCTCTCCCACGGTGTTGACATGTATCTTAACGGGAAACCTACATCCTGTTTCCGGTTCTGCCTCAAGATATGAATTTTCGATAATAGCGTCTCAGGAGCCAATCTCTCACGCGAAGCCCTGCTGCCTCTTTCCTTCCTCTCTCCTCTGGCCTTGGCGGGGCCCCCGGCAGCCCCCAACCGCACATGACCCTGGCCTGCCTGTGGCTTTTGCAGCATTTTCATACCTTGTGTCTCAGTGCCTCACTCTCCTCTTCTGTCAAATGGGAAGAAGAATAAAACTGACCGCCCAGGGCTCTTGGGAGCCTGGAGGAGCGGAGGTGTGTTCTGTGCAGGGCTCTGCACCTGCTGGGACTCTGGGAGGAGGGTCTGGAGGTCAAGGGCCCTGAGTGTCCCCCCCCCCGGGGGTGTGTGTCACGGACCAGCGGGGCAGCCAGAGGCAAGTCTCCGCCTCTCTGAGCCTCAGTTTCCTCATCCGTACAATGGGGGGGGGGGGCGGTGGCCTCGCCCCACCTGTCATTTGCCTACAGCAGGTCCAGGGGTGAGACTGATGTTAATGGGGTTCACGGTCACCTTCACCACCCAGCTCCACTGACCCTCTCCTCTCATCTAAATAACCCATCTAGGAGTTCCTGTTGTGGCTCAGTGGTAATGAACCCGACTAGTATCCATGAGGACATGGGTTCGATCCCTGGCCTCGTCAGTGGGTTAAGGATCCGGCATTGCCGTGACATGCGGTATAGGTCACAGACAAATCTCGGATCTAGCGTTGCTGTGGCTGTGGCGTAGGCTGGCAGCTGCAGCTCCAATTCGACCCCTAGCCTGGGAACCTCCATAAGCCGCGGGTGCGGCCCTAAAAAGACAAAGAAAAAAAAAGGGGGGGATGAAGTAGATGCCCCGTCCAAACATGGAAAGCTATCCAGGGTATGCGGCTAAGTGCAAGGAAATCTTGCAGAACAGTATGTATCGTGCGATGCTTTTTGTATAAAAATATGCTGTCACATTGCCCATCAAAAAGATCTGGAGGAATTTCATCCAGACTATTAATAGTGATTCGCTCTCGTCGCAGAGACGGGGAGGGCGCCCAGGAGACCTTCACTCCTTCTTTCTGTCATGTCGAGCTTTTCACGGTCTGTCTCCGTTTGGTAAACTGGTGGAAAAATACAAGAATTTTTTTTTTAAGGATGTGCCCAAAAATGAGCCTGGTGGAAAAACAGTAAACTGGCTTCAGTAACTGACAACACTTGAAATCTCAGTGTTGAACCGATTAGGAGCTAACGCCCAAGTCTGGTGAAATTCCATCAGCAGCACAGAGGGGTGGGTGGGAAGGGCTTTCATGTGAGGGGTCCTCAGGGGAGCTGGCAGCTGATGGAGGCTCTGCTGTTGCCACACGTGGCTCCCAGGTGGCCCTGGGCACAGACATCCAGCGGGCAGTTGGGGAAAGAGAGGGGAGAGAAGGAAGTGGGTCAGGCCTGTAAATGATGCTCAGTCGCTTCCGCCCTCATCCTTTCAGTCATCCTCTGGCTCTGGCTCCTACGGCCTAACCTCAGGACCACCTGCCTTTTGGTCCCCTCCAGGTTGACTCTTCACTTTTTTTTTTTTTTTTTTGTATTTTTAGGGCCACACCCGCTGCATATGTAAGTTCCCAGGCTAGGTGTCAAATTGGAGCTATAGCCGCAGGCCTACGCCACACAGCCACAGCAACGCCAGATCTGAGCTGCCTCTGTGAGCTACACCGCAGCTCACGGCAATGCTGGGTCCTTAACCTACTGAGCGAGGCTGGGGATTGAACCCGCATCCTCATGGATGCTAGTTGGGTTCATTACTGCTGGGCCACGGTGGGAATTCCACTTGCATCACACTGTCCCATCTGAGAACCTCAGCTGCGGGAATATCAAGGCAAAGCCCCCCTGCGGTCCCCAGATGCTACCGGCCACCCAGAGGAAGGAAGTGCTTATGCAGCACATTCTAGAACTTTAACTCTGCTGAGGGAGGCCCAGCTTGTCCGGTGAGGTCTGGTCCATTAGCCAGGAACATAGGCTTCTGACCTGGTGTCCCCTGCTGCCTCCGCCTCCCAGAGGCAGGGCCCATCACCTAGGGTGGGGCTGTTAGAGGATGAACCCGGGGTCAGGGAGCCCCAGGAATTGTTTGCAAACGGACATGTGCATCCGCGTGTATCTGCAAGCCGGCAGCGCAGACTCGCCAAGGTCAAGGAGCAGGTGGCTGCTGTTCCCTGTGCCCCACCCGCACCCCAGGCCCCGTGCTGAGGGCCTGCCCTGCAGGAGCATGCAAGGGCCTCCTGGCTACTCTCTGAGGAGGCCTAGATGGACAAACTGAGCCTCAGAGAGGGGACATCACTCACCCAAGGTCACACAGCGCCTGAGGCGTAAGGCGGAGAAGAGTGTGCACTCAGGTCCGCTGACCGCAAACCTAGTGTTCCTCATCCTCGCTCCACTTCATTCATTCGTTCATTCATTCACTCATTCATGCCCCCACTGTGTGCTAGGCTCTGTGTCAAGTATAGAGTAGTGAGTAAAACCCCCAAATGCCAAGTCCTTTCTCTCATAGAGTTTATGCTCGGGGTGGTAGAAGACAGATAATAATAATAATAATAATGTAATAATAATGCCAACAACAAATAGAGGTTATTGGAAAGTAGAGCATTCCTATGAAGACTTCCGAAAGCCAAAATGGCATAAAGCAAAGAAACAATTCCCTTAGGACACAGCTTGCACAAAATAAGCCAAAACAGGGGTTCGCTGGTGGTTCAGTGGGTGAAGGGTCAGGCGTTTTCACTGCTGTGGCTCTGCTTACTGCTGTGGCTCGAGTTTGATCCCTGGAAACTTCCTCAGGCCACTAGAAGGGCAAAGAAAAAGGGAGAGAGAGAGAAAGCACAGATGCTCACAGACACAGTTCAAATCTTTGGTTGCTTCACTCTGAGATGCTGAGTGCAGTTGCGGAAGGAGCTTGGCAGTGCCACTCTCACTGCATGGGCTGCCTCTACAGTGGCCTCTGCAAAGCAAATGCTGAAAGATATTTTCTGCTTTCACTTTTCACCTTTTTTTTTTTTTTTTTGCTTTTTTAGGGCCGCACCTGCGGCATATGAAAATTCCCAGGCTAGGAGTTGAATCAGAGCTACAGGTGCCAGCCTACGCCACAGCCACAGCAACTCAGGATCCAAGCCGCATCTACGAGCTACACTACAGCTCACGGCAACGCCGGATCCTTAACCCACTGAGCAAGGCCAGGGATCAAGCCCACCTCTTCATGGATACTAGTCAGGTTCTTTACCCCTAAGCCAGAATGGGAACTTCATTTTTCACTGTTTTTATGAAAGTGAAAAATCCTCTGTGGATTTCTTTCAGTTAGGAAAAACAGCTACCAACGTAGGTCTTTCGCAAAACCAAGGGGGCGTACAGCGAAGTTTCAAAAAACGAGGGATAGCTGCGCACAGGGCACCTGCTATGTGCCCTCCCCGTGGCAGCTACAGGTCTGTTCTCTATGTCTGTGAGTCTGTTTCCATTTCTATAAATCCATTTGCATCATATGTTAGATTCCACGTATAAGTGGGATCTTAGCCCATGTCTTTTTACAACCTAATCTCAGAAGTGATATCTCATCAGTTTTTGTCTTAAGAAACCTGATACAGTTGGGAATCATGTTTCTTTCTTTTTTTTTTTTTTTTTTTTTTTGGCATATGGCGTTCCAGCCCCAGGGATCACATCCAAACCGCAGTTGTGACCTATGCTGTGGCCGCGGCAACGAGGGATCCTTAGCCCACTGTGCCAGGCTGGAGATCACACCTGCATCCCTGTGCCCCAGAGACGCGGCCAATCCTGTTGAGCCACAGTGGGAACTCTGGGAATCAGGTTAGATTTAGAACAATTACCAAGATAATACAGTTTCTGAAAAGCCCTTATCCAGTTTCCCCTCATCTTTCATCTTAGTTTACCATGGCATTAATCTGTTAAGGGAAACCAACTTCAGTACATTGTTATTAACTGAACTTCAGCTTGTGTTCAGATTTCACTCCTTTCACACAAAGGTCCTGTCTCTGTGCCGGAATCCGATCTGAGATACCGCGTGGCATTTTGTCACGTCTGCTGCATTTTTCCTGATTTCTTTCTCTGTCTTTCCTAGTTTTTCGTGACTTTGCGTTTTGAGGTGATCTGGCCAAGTATTTCGTAGACTGTCTCTCGATTTGAATTTGTCTTTCTCACAACTGTGTTGCGGTTATGGATTTGGATGTAGGATGCCACAGCAGTGGGTGCAGTGCCCTCCTCGTTACGTTGTATTACGGGGTGCCTGATGCCCATGTGACATCGCCTCGGAGGTGAACCTTCATCTCGGGTCTCTTGGGTAAGGTTTCTCCACTGTAAGTTATCATTCTTCCCTTGACCGTCCATTCTTTGGCAATGAGTCCCTGAGGCCAGCCCATCCTCAAGGAGTGGGGAATTAAACTCTTCTCAGAGGAGAATGGTAAATGAGTTGAAATTCTTCTCTAGGAGTTCCCGTCGTGGCTCAGTGGTTAACAAATCCGACCAGAAACCATGAGGTTGCGGGTTCGATCCCTGGCCTTGCTCAGTGGGTTAAGGATCCGGCGTTGCCGTGAGCTGTGGTGTAGGTTGCAGATGCTGCTCGGATCCTGCATTGCGGTGGCTCTGGCACAGGCCAACGGCTACAGCTCCGATTAGACCCCTAGCCTGGGAACCTCCATATGCTGCGAGTGTGGCCCTAGGAAAAAGGCAAAAAAGACAAAAAAAAAAGAAAAGAAATTCTTCTCTAAGGGTGATTTGTCCCTTCTCTGCCATTTATTTATTTATTTATTTATTTGCTTTTTAGGGCCGCACCTGCCACATATGGAGGTTCCCAGGCTAAGAGTCGAATCGGAGCTACAGCTGCCAGCCTACACCACAGCCACAGCAACCCAAGACCCGAGCCACGTCTGTGACCTACACTGCAACTCACAGCAAAGCCAGATCCTTAACCTACCGAGCAAGGTCAGGGATCAAACCCGCAACCTCATGGATACTAGTTGAGTTTGTAACTGCCGAGCCGCAATGGAAATTCCCCCTTTTCTACTATCAGTGGATTTTTATTTTGTACTTCAAGTTGCAAACCAATACTGTGTTATTTATTTTGTTGCTCAAATGGCTCCAGTTTTGGCCACTGGGTGTGCCTTTAGGGTTTCTCTTGTGTCTCTTTGATGAGCCCTGTCCTTTTGTTTTTCGGTTAAATTTTGTGTGTGTGTGTCCATGCCCGCAGCACATGGAAGTTCCCCAGGCCAGGGATCCAACCCAGGCCGCAGCAGTGATCCAAACCGATGCAGTGACAATGCTGGATCCTTAACCTGTGGCGCCACAAGAGAACTCCAGACTTTTCTTCTGTTCATGAGAGAAAAAAAATGTATTTGTATTTGCAGAAACTATCTCTAAAAAGACATATAAGAAGCACATAAGACTGCCTTCTTAGGGGAAAGTAATGGGAGACGTATTCATATCTATATATAATTTTTTGTTTTTGGTCTTTTTAGGGCCATACCCACGGCATATGGAAGTTTCCAGGCTAGGGGTCGAATTGGAGCTGTAGCCGCTGGCCTACACCACAGCCACAGCAATGTCAGATCCGAGCCGTGTCTGCGACCTGCACCACAGCTCACGGCAACGCCAGATCCTTAACCCACTGAGCGAGATCGAACCCATGTCCTCATGGATACTAGTTGGGTCCATTAACCACTGAGCCACGACAGGAACCCCTATGTACACATAATTTTTGAAAATTTTGGAACAATGTGAAAGTATTATCTATTCCAAAAATTAAATGAGAAAAAAAAGGGTTGCTGTTATTCCAAATGAAGGACAAAGCTGACGATTCCCTGTGGTTTGGAAAGAAAAATCTAGTGGGCAGGCCAGGGCCCCCGGGGAAACGCAGGGGCTGAACTCCACACTGTGGAGGGACAACCTCATTGCCACAAAAAAAACATCATTGTCAGTCCCGTTGGGTTTGTGCAGTAGTTTGAATGCTGTTGTTCTTGCAGTTTGGTTTGTGCTTAATTTGTAGCTGTGTGCTGTGGTGGCCAAGAATCCAGGACTCGGGACCCTGACTGTGTGTGTCCAAATCCTGACTCTGCCACTTCCCAGCTGTGTGATTATGGGCAAAATGACTCCTGTCTCTGAGCCTCAGTTTCCTCTTCTGTACAATGGGGACAATAACCGTCCTGTCTCTCAGGTGGTAGTAAAGACTTGGTGAGTTAATAATACACGTTGGGGGCGCAGAGCAGGGGGGCAACACATGTGAGCTAGGAAGGCTATCACCTTCACACATATTTAGGGAGCAGAAGTAATATAATCAATGTCACCTCTCTGGGGCTCTGATAGGTTTTCTCCTTTTTTTTTTTTTTTTTTTTTTTTTGCTGTGGTGTGCAGTAGCTTCAAGTGGGATCTCAGTTCCCAGATCAAGGGTTGAGCCCAGGCCACAGTGGTGAGAGGGCCAAATCCTACCCACTAGACCACCAGGGAACTCCCGTGGTTTTCTTTCAAACCTTTTTTTTTTTTTTTGGTCTTTTTAGGGCTGCACCCTCATCACACAGAGGTTCCCAGGCTAGGGGATGAATGGGAGCTGTAGCCGCCGGCCTACACCACAGCCACAGCATTGTCAGATCCAAGCCGCATCTGTGACCTACACCATGGCTCGAGGAGCCTTAACCCACTGAGCAAGGCCAGGGATTGAACCTGCGTCCCCATGGATGCTGGTCAGATTCTGTTCCGCTTGAGCCATCCTGGGAATTCCAGTTTTTTTCCTTTTATACGGTTATTTATATTATTCGAGGAAGTTCCCTTTTGGTGTATTGAGTTAAAGATCCAGGACTGCCACAGCTACTGCGGCACAGGTTTGATCCCCGGCCCGGGAGCTTCCACATGCCTCGGGTGCAGCCAAAATGTAATAAGATAAAATACATCACTCGAGCTGGAGCAGCAGAGAGTTCCCACGCGGGTGGGCCCTCCTCAGCCCGGCACTGTTCAGCCGTGGGCTGGCATCGTCTGCCCCCCGCCCCAGTCTCCTCCCCTCCCCCAGCCTAGACTGAGACTGAACTCTGCAGGGCAGGGAAGGTCTGTTCACCCCACGCCCCTGCTGTCCAGCCTGGTGCCTGACCGCCAGCTAGTATCTAGTAAACCTCGGACGCATAAATGAATGCAGGCAGGAGTGAACGAGTGGAAAATCCAGCACTCGTTCCTGTGACCACGTTATTAGACTTCTCCCGTGATCAGGAAGTCTTCCCGGAGGAAGTGGGTGGGGAGTTGTGGCGGGGAGGGTGTTCTGGGCAGAGGGCTCAGCCTGTACAAAGGTTCAGAGACCAGGCAGCATTTTATTCCTTCGGGAAACTGAAAGCAGATTGGTCTGGGTGGAGGTCAGAGGGCGAGGGCGGGAGATCACGGAGGGGGAGGGGCGGGCACGGGAGCAGGGCCCGGATCACTCACTGTCAGGAACCCGGAGCGGGAGGGGAGACGTGACCCCGTGACCCCGGCTAGGGCGTCCAAGGCAAGGCCAGGAGCAAAGAAATCTCTGGCTGATCTGGTGCCCCGCCCCACCTTGGCTGCATATTGCTGTGTTGGCTTTGGGCAAGTTGCTTCCTCTTTCTGGGTCTCAGTTCTTCCATCTGTGAAATGGGCACTGTGTTGTTATGAGTGTGGATACCAGACTGGACCACAGTGTGCCCTCGCCTAGCCTGCTGGTGGGCTGGGAGGGTCTGTTGGTTGGCAGGACCGTCTGACATAACGTATGACATCCTTACAAAGTTCCTAGCCTTCAGCTCAGCAGTTCCTTTTCTTAGAACTTATCCTGAGATAATCATTTAGGACGTGGGAAAAGATTTGGCTCAGAGGATGTTCAGCAGAAGGTTGCCTGCAATGCAAGAACTGTCAGAAACAGCCTAGGAGTTCCTGTCGTGGCTCAGTGGTTAACGAACCCAACTAGTATCCATGAGGATTCGGGTTCGATCCCTGGCCTTGCTCAGTGGGTTAAGGATCCGGCGTTGCTGTGAGCTATGGTGTAGGTCGCAGATCCAGCTTGGATCCTGTGTTCCTGTGGTTGTGGCGTAGAACTGCAGCTACAGCTCCAATTTGACCCCTAGCCTGGAAACCTCCACAAGCTGTGGGTGCGGCCCTAAAAAGACCAAAAAAAAAAAAAAGTATAGCGTAAATGTCCAGCATCAGAGGAATGAACACGATGCTATCAAACGTTGCGTTGAAAATTGTTTATTTAATGACATGCAGAGGTTTTCATTGTACACTATAAAATTTTTTTTTTACTGCAAAAATAATACATCTCACGTTTTTTTTTGGCTTGTTACAGCTGTAGCACGTGGAAATTCCCGGGCTAGGGATGGAACCTGCACCACAGCAGTGACCCAGCCACTGCAGTGACAGCACTGGACCACAAGGGAACTGCCACGTCTCACTTTTTTTTTTCTTTTTTTGATCTCTTGTCCTTTGAGGGCTGTAACCGCAGTATATGGAGGTTCCCAGGCTAGGGGTCAAATCGGAGCTACCGCTGCCAGCCTACGCCAAGCCCACAGCAACGCGGGATCTAAGCAGCATCTGTGACCTACACCACAGCTCATGGTAGTGCTGGATCCTCAACCCACTGAGCGAGGCCAGGGATCGGTCCTTCAACCTCATGGTTACTAGTCAGATTCGTTTCTGCTGCGCCACAACGGGAACTCCCAGCTCTTCTTTTTGATGACTGCATAGTTTTCCACGGGATCATTGAAGCGTAATTTACTTCTCTGTTTCATACTGATGGGCAAGAGGTGGCTTCCAATTCTTTGCCATGACAAACAGTGCCACCTCCTTGTGTAGTTACGGATATCATTGCCAGCCGACATTAGAGTGTCTTTAGGATAAATTCCCAGAAGGAGAATTGCTAGGTCAAAGGGTAGGCACTTTAAAAGTTCTCATGGCTAAGGTCAAATTGCCCTCCAGAATGGCTGTACCTACCCACTGCGGATAAGTGGGCCAACTCTTATCAAGCTTGAAAAGCCACTTAAACAGCAACATTAGGCAGCAGGAGTGTGTGAAAGTGTTACAGAAGTGGCCGGGGTGAGGGCCCAGACCCTGGGGAATATTCTGCCACAGCTGCAGGGAGCAGGGTCTGGGGCCCCAGCCCAACCTCCCGCCCCCTCCGGGTTCCTTCCTCTTCTGCCGGGGCAGCTGTGCTCAGCACATCCTCTTTCAGCACTGCCCTTGAAGGCACTTCCCCAGCAGACCTGATTCACGGGTAGCTCAAGTTCCTCCAGCCTTGAACACCCCCCCACAGTGACCCTCTGGCTCAGATGGGCTCCAGCCCCAGCCCCCACCTCCTGCAAAGAGAGGAGCTTTCCAGGTTCATTGACTTGGGACAAACCTCTGATCTTCTTGAAGCCTGTAATGGCTTTTGAAAAAATGTGGATGATAGCAATACCAACCTCTGGGACCTGTTTATTCCTTCAGCAAATTATCTATCATCTATCTATCTATCTATCATCAATCTATCTTTTCTTTCATCAAACATCCTAAAGAAGCTTCCTGGCCTCTGGACCCCTATGGTCTAGCGGGAGGCAGAGACAGATTAGGGAACTGCCTAGGTATCAATTTTTATGTACTTGCATCGGGCATATATGTCATCTGAAATCGAGTGCAAGCAGCTAGGGACCTGATTCAGCTAGAAGGTGGGGCAATTAGACAGGCCTTTTTTTTTTTTTTTGGTCGCACCTGAGGCATGTAGAACTTCCTGGGGATCAAATCTGCGCTACAGCAGTGACCTGAGCCGCCACAGTGATAATGCTGGATCCTTAACCCGTTGTGCCACAGGGAACTCCAACAGTCACTGAGTCAAGCCCATACGATGAAGCTGCTAAGAGGGTGGAGAGCAGGGTAACTGCATTCCTGCTGGGTGGAACGGCTTGTGCAAAGGCCCTGAGGTGGGAGGGGCATGTCACATTCACTTCTGGGACTGAAAGGACCTGAGTGCGGGCAGTGAGGGGGCCAGAAGACTGAGATGAGGCCCCAGGGGTTAAGAGGATCACACCAGGCAGGGCCTCACGGGCCACAGTGTTGAACTTTAAACTAAGAACACCAGAGAGCCACTGACTGAGAGTGAGATTAAATGAAATATCATGTAAAGTTCTTAACCCATTGTTAGTGTTCAATAATGCTGTTATTATTTTATTTATTTGTATACTGATTCCTTTCTTTCTTTCTTCCTTTCTTTTTCTTCCTTCCTTTCTTTCTTTTTTGGCTTTTAAAGGCCTCACCTGTGGCATATGGAGGTTCCCAGGCTAGGTGTCAAATTGGAGCTGCAGCTGCCAGCCTACACCACAGCCACAGCAACACAGGATCTGAGCTATGTCTTTGACCTACACCACAGCTCACGGCAACACCAAACCCTTTAACCCAATGAGCAAAGGCAGGGATGGAAGCTGTATCATGACTAGTAGTCAGATTCATTTCCACTGCGCCACAGTGAGAACTCCCCGATTTACTTCTTTAACTTTACCCACCTGCTGGGTATCAGGCCAGAGACTTTCCTTTGATCCCCAAAGGGCCTGACTAGTCTGGGCCAGCGGTGTTCCTTGACTGGGAAGCATCCTAGAATCAGCCCCAGTGTTTTCAGGAAATGGAGTTCAGATCCAAGGAGCATCAATAACTTGCCCGCCCACCTCCCCGGTCACTCAGGGAGGCAGCGCTGGGAACCCAGTTCTCTGACTCCAAGGCCAGTGCTCTTGCCAAAAGCAAGTTCTCGTCGTCTCCCTGCCCTGCTTGAAACCCACAAGGGCTCCCCACTGCCTCCGGAATACCCACAGCCTGGCATTCAGTTCCCCGCCACCCCCTGCTCACCCCCTGAAGGAGGAGAGTTCTCTCCCTCCTTCCCCCGGTGTGAACCCACCGAAGTGAAGAGGAGGGAGGACACCAGAAAGCTTGCTGCCCCCACGTGCCCTGGTGCCGTTTCCCCCCACCAGAAATTCGAGGAGTAAAGATGCTACAGTCTCTTTCCCAGTCATTCCTGGAGTCCGTGGGGCCCACCTGCCCTCCCGATTCATTTCCTACGGCTCCTATTATACATTACTACTCAGTAGCTTAAAATAACACAAATTTATTACCTTACAGTTATAGAGATGAGACGTTCAGAAGGGGAGTTCCCCTTGTGGCTCAGCGGGTTAAGGACCCACATTGTCTCTGTGGGGATGTGAGTTCGATCCCTGGCCTTGATCAGTGGGTTAAGTCTCCGGCATTGCTGCAAGTGGATGATGGCAGATGCGGGTCGGATCCTGTGTTGCCGTGGCTGTGGCGTAGCCCACAGCTACAGCTCCAATTTGACCCCTGGCCTGAGGCGGCCTTAAAAAAAAAAGTCCAGAATGGGTCTCACTGGGCTAAAATCAAGGTGTCAGCGAGGCTGCATTCTTTGTGGAGGATTTAGGAGAGAATTCTGGTTTCTGGAAGTTTCCTGCACTCCTTGGTTCATGGCTCTTTCCTGCGTCTTCAAAGTCAGCCACTAGTACTGAGTTCTCACTATGACACCTCTCCGTCCTTACTGTCTCCCTCTTTTGCATTGAAGGATCCTTGTAGTTACACTGGGTGTAATCATACTCAGATAATCCAGGTAACCTCGCTCCCCCCACACCCCTTCTTTTCTTTTCAGGGCTATACCTATGGCATACGGAAGATCCCAGGCTAGGGGTCCAATCCGAGCTGCAGCTGCTGGGCTACACCACAGCCACAGCAACGCCAGATCCGAGCCGCGTCTGCGACCTGTACCACAGCTCAGGGCAACACCGAATCCCTGACCCACTGAGCGAGGCCAGGGATCGAACCTGCATCCCCATGGATACTAGTCAGATTCGTTTCCGCTGAGCCACAAGGGGCAAGGCCTAATCTCCCTATTTTAAGGTCAGCTGATTAACAACTTTAATTCCATCTGCAACCTTAATTCTACTTTTCAGGTAACGTAATGTATTCACAGTAATCGCAGGATTAGAATGTGGACTTCTTGCTGGGTGGGGCCAACGACACCTCCCTGCCTCTCTCACCAGGCTCTGCCCCTCCTCCCCAGCCTCACCAGGCACCTGCCTTCAGGAAAGAGCCCAGGGAGTGGATGCTGCCCACGTTTCTAGAAAGGAAACAAAGGCTCCTAACAGCACACCTTTGTGGGATGTTTTTGAGTTTGTAAAGAGCTTTCTCATGCTGGGGGGGCTGGTAGTACTTGTTCTGCTCCACATCTGAAAAAACCGGTTAGAAAGGCCAAGTGGCTAGTCCAAGGTCACAGGGCAGTACGTGGATATCACTGGGCTCACTCCCAGGCCCGAGCCCAGCTCCTCCCTCCTTCCCCAACCCTCTCTGAATGGTCTCCCCCTCCCCAAACCATCGTAATGATTTTCCAGAGGAGCCCTGAGGCCGATTCACCCTTATTTCTGGCTGCTGCCCAAGAGTCACAGGGTCACACTTGAAGGACTTCCTCAAACCCTGCAGGTCATGGCTCTGGAGGTTTCTGCCTGAAGTGGAAGCAGCGTTGTTTCCGATATGCTGCCAATGGGGCTGTAATGGGTGTAGGTTTCCAGGGGAGCTCTTTGCCAGTGTGTTTCGAAATCCTTAAAGACGTACATCCCAGGAGCACCCTGGCAGCTCAGTGGGTTAAGGATCTGGCACGGTCGCTCCTGTGACTCTGCTTACTGCCGTGGCGTGGGTTCGATCCCTGCACGCTGCAGGTATGGCCACACACACACACACACACAACAGATGTATCCCTTTTACCCATTGATGTTTCATGAAAGAAACAGAAAAATATGCACAAGGGCACCTACTACGTGTGCAAATATGCAGAAGAGATGTACATCATAGCCTTATGTAAGACAGGGAAAAATCAAAGCCGACCTGGATATCCATCAATGGGGTCTTGGTGAAATAAAAGGATGGGTCGGGTGTCATAGCTCTACACAGTGGTTAAAAATAACAAGCTACATCTCCATTTAATGGTGGAGAAAGATGGCCTTGAATAAGCACATGAAAAGATGCTCCACCCTGTAGTCATCAGGGAGACAAACTATTTTCTTTTTTTTTAATTAAAGTATAGTTGATTCACAATGTTGTGCCAATTTCTGCTGTAGGAGAGACAGATTAGAGCCACGTGCGAGACGCTACTACACACCTGTTAGAAGAGCCAAAATTAAAAAGATTGCCACATCGAATCCGACTAAGAACATGAGGTTGTGGGTTCGATCCCTGGCCTTGCTCAGTGGGTTAAGGATCCGGCGTTGCCGTGAGCTGTGGTGTAGGTTGCAGACGTGGCTCGGATCCCGCGTTGCTGTGGCTGTGGCGTAGGCTGGCGGCTACAGTTCCTGTTAGACCCCTAGCCTGGGAACCTCCATATGCTGCAGGTGCGGCTCTACTTAAAAAAAGGCAAAAAGACAAAAAAAAAAAAGATTGCCACGTGGAATATCGACAGCAACATAGAGTCCCTGGAAATCAAGTACACAGCTGGTGGGAGGGGGGAAATAGTGTAGCCATTTAAGTAATTAATTAATTAATTACTTGTCATTTTAGGGCCGCACCCGCAGCATATGGAGGTTCCCAGGCTAGGGTTCGAATCAGAGCTGTAGCTTCCAGCCCACACCACAGCCACAGCAACACGGGATCCGAGCCGCAGCTTTAACCTTCACCACAGCTCACGGCAATGCCAGATCCTTAAACCACTGATCGAGGTCAGGGATCGAACCCACGTCCTCATGCATACCAGTTGGATTCGTTGCCGCTGAGCCATGACGGGAACTCCCAGTGTAACCATTTCAGAAAACAGTTTATTTAAGGAACAGTAGTTTCTGAAAAGGTTAAACCTATGCTTATCACGTGATTCAGTCAGTCCACTCGGAGGTATTTACCCAAGAGAACTAACAGTGTAGGTCCACATAAAAACTTGTATATAAAGGTTTACAGTAGCTTTATTTGTAATAGGCCCAAATTAGAGACAACCCAAATGTCCACCAACAGGTGAACAGATAAATAAACCGTGGTATAGCCACACAATGGAAAACTACTCATCGATAAAAAGAAATGAACACAAAATGGATGCATCTGAAGATAATTATGCTAATTTTTTAGAAGCCAGATCTAAAAAGAGTTCATACTGTATGAGTCCCTTTATATAAAATACTAGGAGGATTTTGCTTGTGGTGGCAGTGGTTTAAGGATCCGGTGTTGTCCCTGCAGTGGCTCAGGATGTTGCTGCGGTGTGGGCTTGATCCCTGGCCCAGGAACTTCCACATACTGAGGGCACAGCCAAACGCCCCCCCTCAAAAAAAAAAAAACCTAGGAAATGAAAAATAAAATACAAAAATAGAGAGAAAAAAACATAACAAAAAATACTAGGAAATGCCAACTAATCTATAGTGACAAAGAGCAGAATTAGAGTAGTGTCCCCGTTGTGGTGGCAGTGGAAACAAATCTGACTAGTATCCATGAGGATGCAGGCTTGATCCCTGGCCTCGCTCAGTGGGTCGGGGACCCAGTGTTGCCGTGAGCTGTGGTGTATGTTGCAGACACGGCTTGGATCCCTCGTTGCTGTGGCTGTGGTGTAGGCCAGCAGCTGTAACTCCGATTAGACCCCTAGCCTGGGAACTTCCATATGTCGCAGGTTTGGCCCTAAAAAGCAAAAAATAAATAAAAATAAAGTCGAATTAGTAGATGGGAGTGTGTGTGTTGGAGGGGCTGTGTTGAAATTTATGTTATACACTTTAAATATGTGTAGTTTATTGTATGTCAATTACTCAATGAAGCTATTTTTTCAGAAAAGATACCCTCCTTCCAGTTATAAGATAAATAAGTACTAAGATATAATATACAATACAATAAATATAATTAATCTGCTTTATGTTAAATATGAAAGTTGTTAAGAGAGCAAATTCTAAGAGGTCTCATCTCAAGGACAATTTTTTTCTGCTTCTCTAATTTTGTATGTCTATGAGATAATGAATGTTCATTAAATTTATTGTGATAATAATTTCATGATGTAAGTCAAATCATTATGCTCTACTCTTTAAACTTATACAGTGCCATATGTCATTATATCTCAACAAAACTGGAAGAAAAAAGTGCCGTCTTAATACAACTTGGAAAAAGGAAAAAAAAAGGCAGGTTCAAACAGTATGTACAGTCTGATTTCCTTTCTGGGAAAAAAAAAAGTGAGTGTATATTTCCTGGTGATGGGATCAGAGGTGAAACTGACTTTTTTTCTTTAAATTCTTCTGCATTTGTGTAATGCCTGTTTTTTTTTTTTTTTTGGCTGCCCCTGGGGGCATTCAGAAGTTCCTCCGAGGCCAGGGATTGAACCTGCGCAACAGCAGTGACCTGAGCTACAACGGTGACAACTGGTGATCCTTAACCTGCTGTGCCACCAGGGAAACGCCCCGGTAATGCCTTTTTTTTTTTTTTTTAAACAACCATATGTTTACATTTATATTTTACAATAAATACAATTTCCATTTTGCAAGAGGAAAACCAACTAAGCAGGGCCTAACCCCGCCCATCCATTGGAGGCTCCGCCCATTCATTGGAGGCTCCTCCCGCTGAGCCCCCGCCCCGCCCCTTCCTGGAGGGCTAGAGGCAGGGAGTTGACCCACACGCAAGGGCTTCCTGCAAAATGGTCCCCTTGAGCAGCGGTCCCCAGGGCAGTGACAGTAGCCCTGCAGATGCTTCCTTCCCGGAAAGCCCAAGGGTCAGCCTGGGCTAGACCAGTAACTCTGCGTCCCCCCGAGCGTTTCCTCTGTGGAAGCAGGGAAATGCGTGCAGGATTTGGATGAGTAAGGGGCCCCTACTCATATTTGCATGGGGGATTAAGCGGGAGGGGAATTTAAAAAGGAGGTGACGCAGCCCAGCTCCCAAGGAACCAAAACCTGGCACCTGGAAAACCAGGAGGACCTTCTTGAGTTTTTAGAGTCAAGTTACCCCTGCTTAGCTCTCTGCTTCCCTAGGCCTGTGGCTACTCGGGTACTGGTGGCTCACCCGCTCAGGAAGACTACTCCTGAGTCAGTTTCCCAAGATAGAATCTGATTGGCCCATCTTGGGTCACGTGGCACCCAGTCCTGCTATTCAGCCAATGGGGAGAGTTCAAGTACACTAAGGTGCCTTCTTTTTTGTTGTTTTTCTTTTTGGACATGCCAGAGGCATGCGGAATTTCTGGGGCCATGGATCCAGTGGGTGCCACAGCGGTGACGTGAGCTACAGCAGCGATAATGGTGGATCTTTAACCCACTGCACCACCGGGGGTTCTCAGGGAGAGGGTGGAGGCAGAATGAACGGTTCCTTTAAGGCTGTCCACTAGGCCAGAGCAGAGGAAATCTGCCTGGGTGGTTTAGACCCCCCGATGGCGTGGTGCCTCCCTAGGCAGCACCAGTGCTGAGGAGCCCAAGCATTAGAAAGCCAGTCTGGTCCAAACTCCCTCCCATGGAGTGGTTCCCAACCCAGGTCTGTGCACGTCCAGGGTGACAGGTGCCAAGTCATCTGCCCCAGGGCAGCAAAGTCGGCCCCAATAGGGTAGAATTCCTCCGCGGAAGCTGTGCTGGGAAAGTTCAGCTGTGTCAGTAGGCGCCGGGCGGTGAGATACTCAGAGGGGAGGGGAGACAGGATAACGGCGATGTTTTTTTTTGTTTGTTTGTTTGTTTCTTTTTAGGGCCGCACCCGCGGCATATGGAGGTTCCCAGGCTATGGGTCTAATCAGAGCTGTAGCCGCCGGCCTTCGCCACAGCCAGAGCAATGCGGGATCCAAGGTGCGTCTGCAACCTACATCACAGCTCACGGCAACGCCTGATCCTTAACCCACTGAGTGATGCCAGGGATCCAACCTGCAACCTCATGGTTCCTAGTCGGATTTGTTAACCGCTGCGCCACGACGGGAACTCCCAGCGATGGCTTTTGAGGGGCTTGTTTTCACCGTCACCAGAGCTGCAGTCCCATCGCTGCGATGCTGACACAACGACCACCACAGCAAGCCACGGTCAATCATACTTTCTTTTCTTTTTTCTTTCTTTCCCTTTTTTTTTTAGGGCCGCACCTGTGGCATTTGGAAGTTCCCAGGCTAGGGGTCGAATTTGAGCTACAGCTGCCAGCTTACGCCACAGCCACAGCCAAGCCGGATTTGAGCCAAGTCTGTGCCCTACACTGCAGCTCAGGGCAACCCCTGATCTCCAACCCACTGAGCGAGGCCAGGGCTCGAACCTGCATCCTCATGGATACTAGTCAGATTCTAGTACTTTGCCACAACAGAAACTCCACGTCGATCATACTTTCAACAGGCTAAACAGTTTCCATGCAGGAAGACACTGGGTAGGAAGACACCAGTGCCTGCTATGCCATCAAAGACCCTTGTCTAACCACTAATCTGTAAGGCTAACATGAGCTCTGACCCAGCACCTCCAGGAGGCCAGGAACTCATTCTAAGCACCTCACATACATTCTCTCCTACAACCCTCCTATCAGCTCCAGGATGTGGATACTATTTTCCCCATTTTACAGACGGGAAAACCAAGGCATAAAGAGGTTCAGTAACTTGCCCTAATGCACAAGGGCGGGATTCAAACACGGGCAGCCTGGCTCTGAGGTCATGCAATTAAACACTGCCTCCCTCAGACACTGGCTCGTGGGCCTGGGGGGAATAGGTGCAAATAGCTATGACCCACATCGTGTGAGCTGTCACAGTTGTTTTAAGGGCTGTACGCTTGGTCCTCCAGGAGAATCTAGAAAGGGACCATACCAACGGATGCTGACACCACCGAGGTCAGCAGAGTGACAGGGATTCGGGGAGGCCAAACTGCATGGGCAGGGAGAGATCCAGGTGAGAGGAAACCTTCTCTACGGCACGCCCTAGACTAGGTAAGTGCTTTGCTAAAGGTCACCCCAAGGCAAAGTTGAAAGGGCGTGATAAGGGCCGCTCCCTGGCCTCCGGGTGACTGGCCCTGCACTCTGTGACCCTGCCCCACCTCCTCCCTGGTAGTCACAGTCCAGTGTCCGCAGCTGTCTGAGGTGGCAGCGGGACAAACCCGTGGATGTATTCGATTGCCGTTTGCTCAGTGGCCCTGGAAGGACGCTAATCACTTCTGTCCCCAGTTTGCAGGAGTCACGATGATTCAGGGAAAAAGCCTCTTGCTGGATTCTGGAAGGCAGTTGAGCTGACCCGGCTACCTGTGTGTGGAGATGCTGATCAGAGGCCAGCCCGGGCACCGGTCCCCTTGAGAGCAGGGGCGGGGTGTCCAGTGGTCGATGCACAGCAGCCCTGGCCTCTTTCCAGGGCTTACCGTGGCCACTGCGGCTTTCCTAAATGAGGTCAAGAGCAAAGGCTGAGGTTTTTGAGAAGTTTTTCAGCCTCCGATGATTTTTTTTTTTTTTTGCTTTTTATGGCCACACCCGTGGCATGTGGAGGTTCCCAGACTAGGGGTCGAATCGGAACTACAGCCGCTGGTCTACGCCACAGCCACAGCAACGCCAGATCCAAGCCACGTCTGTGACCTATACCATAGCTCACGGCAATGCCGGATCGTTAACCCACTGAGCAAGGCCAGGGATTGAACCCAGAACCTCATGGTTCTTGGTCGGATTCATTAACCGCTGAGCCACGACCAGAACTCCTCTGCTGATATTCTTGAAAAGGGCAGTCAGTGGCAACAGAGGGGACCCCAGTGGCAACAGAGGGGCTGTTGCCATGAGAGGCTGGGCCACTTTTTGTTTTGTTTTGTTTTGTTTTTTAGGGCCGCACCCACATCATATGGAAGTTCCCAGGTTAGAGGCTGAATTGGAGCTGCAGCTATTGGGATCCGAGCTGTGTCTGCCAACTACGTCACAGCTCACAGCAACACTGGATTCTTAACCCACTGAGCAAGGCCAGGGATTGAACCTGTGTCCTCATGGATGCTAGTCAGACTCATTTCCACCACTCCACCGTGGGAACTCCAAGGCTGGGCTGCTCTTGAGGGTCATGCTCAGCAGGGCAAGACAATGATTTGGACTCATACCGACCAGCGGAGCAGGGACGGCAGTGGTGATGGGAGGGCGGGGGAACTGACCCTTCGCTGCTCTCCAGGCAAAGCTGGTTTCACCTTCCTGGAGGCAATGTTTGAAATGCTCTTAACCTTTGGTTTAGAGATCCTGCTTCTGGAAATGACCCCTCTGAGATCCTCCACAAGCACACAGCGGCATTTACAAGAGTGCTCCCTGTAGTGGCTTGAAATTATTCAAAACTGCAACCCAACCCAAACATACCCTGATGGAACTGGCTTAATCCATGTGTACACCCTCCCTACAGACCACGGCACTCCCTGAAGAGAATGTTCCAGCAAGGGGTAGCCTCTAAGAATCACTTTTAGGTAAAACAAACAAACAAACAAAAACAACATAAATGTGACAAAACATCACAGATGAAGAAAACAAGCTTGATACTCCCTGATGGAACTGGCTGGGAACTTCCAAAAACCTTGGGCACAGATAAGAAAAAAGAAAGGTTACCAGGCGTTCCCATTGTGGCGCAGCAGAAATGAATCTGACTAGTAACCATGAGGTTGTGGGTTCGATCCGTGGCCTCTCTCAGTGCGTTAAGCATCCGGTGTTGCCGTGAGCTGTGGTGTAGGTTGCAGACGAGGCTCGGATCCCGTGTTGCTGTGGCTGTGGCGAAGGCTGGCAGCTGTGGCTCTGATTCGACCCCTAGCCTGGGAAACTCCATATGCCACAGGTGAGCCCCCCCCAAAAAGGAAAGATTATTAAAGGGGAAAGGAGGTGAGGGGGGTAAATTAGGAGTTTGGGATTAGCAGATATAAAATGCTATATACAAAGTAGATTAAAAATACCCTACTGTATAGCACAGGGAAATATGTTCAATATCCTGTAATAATGGAAAAGAATATGTGTATATATATATATATATATAATCACTTTGCTATACACCAGAAACTACGATTTACACAACATTGTACATCAGCCATACTTCAGTAAAAAAGTGACAATGTGTATTGTATTAATTTCTTAAAAAGATAGATACCAGGAGTTCCCACTTTGGCATAATGGGATTGGCAGCTGAGATGCAGGTTGGATCCCTGGCCTGGCACAGTGGGTTAAGGATTCGGTGTTGCTGCAGCTTAGGTCCCTGGAGGTCTGATCCCTGACCAGGGAACTCCATATGCCAACTGGGGGCCAAAAAGAAAAAAGATACCAGTACTACAAGCTTTGAAAAATCTACCTGAAGCATTTATACCTCAGTTAACTGAGGTCACCTCTGGGGGGGCTACTTTCACTTTTTAAACTTTCACCTTTTTTTTTTTTTTTTGGTTTGTCTTTTTAGGGCCGCAAGCGCAGCATATGGAGGTTCCCAGCCTAGGCATCTAGTTGGAGCTGTTGCTGCCGGCCTATGCTGTTGCTGCTGGCCTACGCCAGAGCCACAACAATGCCAGATCCGAGCCACATCTGCAACCTACACCACAGCTCACGGCAACGCCAGATCCTTAACCCACTGAGCAAGGCCAGGGATTGAGCCCGCAACCTCATGGTTCCTAGTCGGATTCGTTTCCGCTGCGCCATGACGGGAACTACTAAACTTTCACTTTCTAGCAGTTCCCGTCCTGGCTCAGGGGTTAGCAAACCCAACTAGCATCTGTGTGGTGAAGGCCGGCGGCTGTAGTTCTGATTGGACCCTTAGCCTGGAACCTCCATATGCCGCAGGTGCGGCACTAGAAGACAAAAACAAAAAAACAAACAAACAAAAAAAACTTTCACTTTCTGAAACACAGAACTGTACAATGCTTGAATTTCTCAATGATTAGCATGTGTTACTTTTGCTTTGAGGTCTTTTTTTTCTCTTTTCTTTTTGGCGGCGCCCGCCATGTGCAGAAGTTCCTGGGCCAGGGATCAGACGCTTGCCATCGTGGTATCTGAGCCACAGCAGTGACAACGCTGGATCCTTGATCCAGTGCACGGCCAGGGAAACTCAGAGATCTTTATTTTTTCTTTTCCGGGTGCCCTACGGCATATAGAGTTCCCGGGCTAGGGATCAGATCCTTAACCTACTGGGCCAGGCTGGGGATTGAACCCATGTCCCTCTACTCCAGAGAGGCCGAAGATCCCGTTGCCCCACAGCGGGAACCCCAGATCTTTCTTTTCTGACTTAAGCATTATGGCTGTAAAACGTCCCTCTTAGCCCTGCATTTGCTGCCTCCCCGAAATTTTGGTATGTTGTGTTTTTTTTCATTTGTTCTCAAGACAGTTTCTCATTTCCCTTGAGATTTCATCTTTGACTCACTGGTTGCTTAAAACAACACACTCTTGTTGTTTTAATTCCCACATATTTGTGACTTTTCCAGTTTTCCTCCCATCATGGATTTCTAGTTTCAATCTGATGCAGAGCATGTTAAGACATTTGAAATCAACAAAGCAGTGACTCAAAGAGAAAGAGAAAGTCTGGACAGCACAGCCCGGTGGAGAAGAGCTCAGGCCCCGGACACAGACTGCCTGGATTTGAAGGCAGCCCCATCCTCGACTACCCATGTGACCCTGGGCATGAGATCCCATCTATGCCTCAGTTTTCTCATCTATGAAATGGGACATACCTCATGAGACTGTTGTGATGATGGAAAGATTCATAGGCTAAAAACCTTAGATCAGTGCCTGGGGTAGGTATAAACTGAGTGTTCAGGGACACGTCAGCTGTGACGATAGTGAGGATGGGACAGTGGCAACAGCACCTTCTTGGGGATGTTTCTGCCAAGCCTGGTGTGGACAATGGAGCAAAAGGGCTCCTGACCCCTGGTACGGTGCTTACCGCATGGAAGAATTAGTATCAAGAGAGAAATGTCCTGGGTTCATTAGTTCCTTCCTCCTTCCCCAGCCCTCACTCACTGGCCCTGTTACGTGCTAGGCCTCGGAGCGGGGACGGACATAAACTCGTCTGTGAAATGAGGCGAATGATTGCCTTCGTCCATTCTGGTTGTTTTAACATAATACCACAGACGGGGTGGTTTCTAAACAGCAGAAATCTGGAGTTTCTGTCGTGGCTCAGTGGTTAACGAATCCGACTAGGAGCCATGAGGTTGTGGGTTCGATCCCTGGCCTTGCCAGTGGGTTAAGGATCCGGCGTTGCCGTGAGCTGTGGTGTAGGTTGCAGACGTGGCTGGGATCCCGCGTTGCTGTGGCTGTGACGAAGGCTGGCAGCTACAGCTCCTGTTAGACCCCTAGCCTGGGAACCTCCACATATGCCAATGGTGCGGCCCTAGATAAGGCAAAAAGACAAAAAAAAAGATAAAAATTAAAAAAAAAATAAATAAAAATAAACAGCAGAAATTTGTTCCTCATGGGTCAGGATCTGGCATGTCCAAGATCAAGGCGCTGGCAGATTCCGTACCTGGTGAGGGCCTGACTTCTCGCTGTGCCATCACCTGGTGGGAGGGACAAGGGAACTCTTGGAGATCTCTTTTACGGGGTGCTAGTCCTATTCATGGGGACTCTACCCTCAAGACTTAATCACTCCTCAGGAGCCCCACTGCCAAATAACCATCACAATGGGGGGAGTAGGGTTTCAAGAGATGAATTTCAGGAGTTCCCGCTGTGGTGCAACGGGATTGGTGGCATCTTGGGAGCCCTGGGACACGGTTTCGACCACCAGCCTGGCCCAGTGGGTTAAGGATCCAGTGCTGCCACAGCTGCAGCTTAGGTCGCAACTGCGACTCCGAGTCTGATCCCTGGCTGGAACTCCATATGCTGTGGGGTGGCCGAAAAAGAAAAAAAAAGAATTCTGGGGGGGATACAAACATTCAGTCTATAGCAGTGATGGAACCCCTTGCAGGCTGTTGGCTTTTTTTTTTTTGTCTTTATCTAGAGCCGCACCTGCGGCATATGGGGGTTCCCAGGCTAGGGGTCTAATAGGAGCTGTAGCCGCCGGCCTACGCCACAGCCACAGCAATGCGGGATCCCAGCCGTGTCTGCAACCTTCACCACAGCTCACAGCAACGCCGGATCCTTAACCCACTGAGCAAGGCCAGGGATCGAACCCGCAACCTCATGGTTCTTTAGTCGGATTCGTTAACCACTGAGCCACGAAGGGAACTCCCCGGCTGTTGGCTTTTGAGGACAGCTTAGGAGCACTGAGTTTTAGCCCAGAGCGTGGGCTCCCAGGATGAGGTCAATACACAGAAACTGCTGTTGTTGAGACAAAAAGAAGTGACAGCATCAGAGCATCCGGGCCTCCTTGAAAGCCCATCCCCGTGCGGGAGAACGGCCATGGGGCCCTGCATCACCGGGGCCACATCACTGTGTTGATTTCAACCCTCCCACCAACAAAATGTCCCTGAGGTCAGGACATTTTCCTGAGTGTCCTCAAGTTCATATATATTTTTTTCTTTTTTCGGCCACACCACAGCATATGGAGTTCCGGCCAGGGATCAGACTCCGAGCCGCGGTTGCGACCTAAGCTGCAGCTTTGGCAACGCTGGATCCTTAACCCACTGTGCCAGGCTGGTGGTCAAAACTGTGTCCCAGGGCTCCCAAGATGCCACCAGTTCCGTGGCACATTTGTTCCTCTAGTGCCTGCGTCGGTACCCGGCACTTCACGGCCACTCTGTCTTTGATTTAGTCAAACAGACACTATTCCTCGCACTTTACAAAAATCTACTCTCATTCACTGCTCATGACCTCTCTGGGAAATAGGTAATATATTTCCATTTTAGACATCAGGAAGCAGAGGCATAGAGAGGTTACAGAACTTGTCCAAGGTTACACAGCCAAGAAGTGGTAGTGTTGGAATTTGAACCCTGGGCAGCGTTTGTTGAAGGAAGGAAGGAAAAGGTGGCCTGGGGTCTGCAGTTCTGAAATGCAGAAGCAGAGAACAGGGCCCTTAGCAAGCTTCAGACTCCACCCCACGCCCCCACCGGTTCTACTGACGTCTGGGAGGGTGGAGCCACAATGCCAAACAGGGGATTAAAATTCTGGATTCCCAGGTCCCAACCTGGGGATCCCAGACAGTCAGGAACTTGAAATGCATCAGAAAACCCCAGGTGTTACAGTTCTAGTAACTGCTATTTTTTTCCCTTTTTTGTAAGGGCCTCACCCGCGGCATATGGAGGTTCCCAGGCTAGACGTCTAATCAGAGCTGTAGCTGCCGGCCTATGCCACAGCCACAGCAATGTGGGATCAGAGCCGCGTCTGCGACCTACACCATAGCTCACGGCAATGCTAGATCGTTAACCCACTGCGCAAGGCCAGGGGTCGAACCTTCAGCCTCATGGTTCCTAGTCGGATTCGTTAACCACTGTGCCACGATGGGATCTCTCCATATGTCTTTCTGAATTACAGTTTCCTCTGGATGGATGTATGCACAGCAGTGGGATTGTTGGATCATACGGTAGCTCTATTTTTTTTTTTTTTTTTTATTTTTAGCCCTCGCAAATCACACACCCTCTCTCTACTCTCAGCTACCTTCTTATTCCTTCTTTTTTTTTGTGTGTGGCCATGCCCATGGCATGGAAATTCCCTGGCCAGAGATTGAACCAGCCCCACAGCAGTAACGAGAGCCATAGCAGTGACGATGCTGGGTCCTTAACCCGCTGAGCCACAAGGAAACTTCCTATGGTTAAGATTTTATTTACTTATTTATTTAGCCTTTTTGTCATTTTTTTAGGGCCACAACCGCGGCACGTGGAGGTTCCCAGGCTAGGGGTCTAATCGGAGCTGTTAGCTGCTGGCCTACACCGCAGCCACAGCAACACAGGATCCAAACCACGTCTGCAACCTACACCACAGCTCATGGCAACGCCGGATCATTAAACCACTGAGCAAGGCCAGGGATCGAACCTGCAACCTCATGGTTCTTAGTGGGATTCCTTAACCTCTGCTCCATGACAGGAACTCCGTACGTACGGTAACTCTATTTTTAGTTTTCCATAGTGGCTTCACCAATTTACATTCCCACCAGCAGTGTAGCAGGGTTCCTTTTTCTCCACGACCTTTCCAGCATTTATTATTCGAGGACCTTTTTAGGGCTGCACTAGTGGCATATGGAAGTTCCCGGGCTAGGGGTCAAATAAGAGCTATAGCTTCTGGCCTAGGCCACAGCCACAGCAATGAGGGATCCAAGCTGCATCCGTGACCTACACCAGAGCTCATGGCAACGCCGGATCCTTAACCCACTGAGCGAGGCCAGGGATCGAACCCATGTCCTCGTGGACACTAGCTGGATTCCTTACCGCTGAGCCACAATGGGATCTCGCTATTTGTAGGCTTTTTAATGGTGGCCATTCTGACTGGAGTGTGGTGAAACTTAATTGCAGTTTTTTGGGGGTCATGCCTGCAGCTGTGGAAGTTCCCCAGCCAGCAATCAAACCTGTACCCCAGCAGCGACTCAAGCCACTGCAGTGCTGGAGCCTTAACCCACTGCCCCACACAGGAAATTCAACCTCATTGTAGTTTTGATTTGCATTTCTCTAACAATTGGCAATGTGGAGCATCATTTTATGGGCCCATTGGTCATCTGTTTATCTTCTTTGGAGAAATGTCTTTAATAGCTAACATCTGATGAGTGTGTCCCTTGAGCCAGGTAGTTTACAAAGCCCTTTATGTCCACTACCATCTTATAGAGTCCTCAAAAGAATTTCATGTATGGCTGCTAAACCCACTTTACAGCTGTCAAAACTGAGGGTCAGAGTCTCCAAGTGACTGGCTCCAGGTTATAAAGCTAACAGGCAGGGGACTCTGGGCCTCCCACCCTGATCCCTGCTGTAGCCCCTGTCCCCCACTGCCTCAGCACTAAATGACACCACTGATGATTTTCACATTTAAAAGCAAAAGCTGTTGGAGTTCCCTGGTGGGTCAGTGGGTTAAGGATCTGGCGTCGTCACTGCTGTGGCTTGGGCTGCTGCTGTGGCTTGGGTTCAATCTCTGGGCCCTGGAACTTCCACATGCTGCAGGTGTGGCCAAAAGAAATTTTAAAAATGCTGCTGCTGACAGTAAAACCAGGGACTGTGACTAAGAAATCAGAAAATAAGCAAAGCTCAGCAAGGGCTAAAGGGCTGTGTGTGTGCCTAAGAGGTATCTTAGAGGACAGGGAGGTGACCTGGGAACACCTCTTCTCAGTAAACACGGCCCTGATCACTGGGTGAAAGGTGCCGGACTCCTGACCAGTTATATAAGTTCTGTGTCCATCTGCTGACTCCTGGCCCGAGGGGTGGGGGTCTACAAAGTCCAGAAGGTCAAGTCTAGCTCTGGAGGTCTCCTCCGGGGTCGCCTAGCACACGGTCAGGCTGCCGGAGAAAGGCCTCAGCCAAGACTTCCCTCAAGGCCAGCAGGGCCACAGGGCCACTTCCCAGAATTGGGACTTCTCCCTGCCCTTCAGGAAGTCCCCACGGGCCCTCTCCAGGCTTCGGTTTGATTTTGCTCAGAAAGAATTCAACTGGGCTCCAATTCCTAAGTGGCTCTGTGCCTTTCACTTTCCCCTCATAATGTGTATCCTCTGCACAAATGTGTCATTATCTCTGTTTTACAGGTGAGGACACTGAAAGTGAAAGAGGTTAATGACTTTCTTGAACTGATAGGGCCAGGGAGTAGCAGGACCGGGATTTGAACCCAGGTCATGTTAAGCAGAAGGCAGGCCCTGGGGACTGTGTGCTCATGATGTATATTGAGACGCAGGTGGCAGGCAGAGAAGGGAAAGTTTAAGGGGCTAAAGGTAGGAAGCTGGCCTGGAATAATCACATCGTCTTCTCTCTAAAACATTCCATGGCTCCCAATTACCTTTAGGAGCCCAGTAAGGCCCTAACATGCCCGGTAAGGACTTCCTGCAGGATGGGGCCTGCCTACCTTTCTAGCCCCGCCCTCACCTCTCACATGCCACTTCCTGGGAAAAGTCTGCTCTGACCATGGACACCAGGTCAGGTGCCTTCTGTGTGCCCAACGCTCTTGAACTCCTCCTGACCCGCCCCCACCCCCTGGTATATTACAACTCTCATCATATCTGCGTGCCCACCACCCTAGGCCCAGTCCCGGAGCAGATGGCATGATGAACACCTGTGAAGGAAAGACGAACGAATGAACTAAATGAATGAAGTGCCCGGCACGACCTGGAAAGGCTGGGGTAGGAGGGAGACAGAGGTCGAGGGTGGAGAGGCTGCTGGGCTGACCTGCAGGTTGTATTAATGACAGCACTGCAAGGGCAGGGTCTGTGCTCAGAGCTGGGGGCACAGGCTGAAGTTTGGACTTTGTCCCATCAGTGATCTGGTAGCCTGGGCCAAAGGCCGTCTTAGAGCTGAAGCCCTGGTTTAAGAGAGTAAGGCTTTAAGTTCCCCTTGTGGCTCAGCGGTAACCACCCCGACTAATATCCATGAGGGTGTGGCTTGGATCCCACGTAGCTGTGGCTGGTGTGATTAGACTCCTAGCTTGGGAACTTCCATATGTCATGGGTGTGACCATAAAAAGCACATACACACACAAAAAAAGAAAAAGAAAAAAAAAGGTAAGGCTGGCCCCGAAGTTCTAAGGGAAGTTGGGCAGCTCTGGGGAAAGCAAACCTTGGATCTCTGGACATAACGGAAAAGAGGTAAACACACTCTCATATTTCAGCCTGGGAATCTGGCCTGATTTTGCACAGTGTCAGTTCAGGCCTTGGGACTCAGCTCTCACATACTCACTGATCAGATATGCTCGGTCTGGAGGCAGGGCTGGACAGATGGAAAAACTGAGGCTCAGAGAGGTAGACTGATCTGCCCCAAGTCACACAGGGACTCTCCGTCTGCTTTAATTACATTTTTTTTTTTTTTTTTTTTTTGTCTTTTCTAGGGCTGCACCCACAGCATATGGAGATTCTCAGGCTAGGGATCAATTTGGAGCTGTAGCCGCTGGCCTACGCCACAGCCACAGCAACACAGGAGCCAAGCCTCGTCTGTGACCTACACCACAGTTCACGGCAACACTGGATCCTTAACCCACTGAGCGAGGCCAGGGATCGAACCTGAAACCTCATGGTTCCTAGTTGGATTCATTAACCACTGAGCCACGACAGGAACTCTTGCTTTAATTACACTTTATATTGCAGCTCGCTCAGAGGTGGGGGGAATCTAGAGTGTCCAGACCTGAACTGTCCCATATGTGGTAGCCATTAGCCATGTGTGGCTATTTACAATTTTAATTTAAATTCAAGATTCTTTTTTCTTCTTTTTTTGTGTGGTCTTTTTAGAGCCACCCTGCGGCATAGGGACGTTCCCAGGCTAGGGGTCAAGTCGGAGCTGCAGCTGCCAGCCTACGCCACAGCCACAGCAATGCCGGATCTGACTCGTGTTTGCGACCTATACACTGCAGCCCAAGGCAACACTGGATCTTTAACCTACTGAGTGAGGCCAGGAATCGAACCCGAGTCCTCATGGATACTAGTTGGGTTTGTATACCGCTGAGCCACAACAGAAACTCCTATTCAATAGAATTTAAAATTCAGTTTCCCGATCACACAAGCCACATTTTTAAAGGGATCAACAGCCACAAGTGGCTAGTGATTACCATGTTGAATAGTGCAGAGCAGGAATATTTCCATCATTGCTGCAAGTTCTATTAAGGTAGATGGGTCCACAGAGAGCATTTTTTTTTTCTCATTTTATGGCCGCACCCGCAGCATGTGGAGGTTCCCGGGCTAGGGGTCTAATCGGAGCTGTAGCCACTGGCCCGCACCGCAGCCACAGCAACGCAGGATCCAAGCCACGTCTGCAACCTACACCACAGCTCACGGCAACGCCAGATCGTTAACCCACTGAGCAAGGGCAGGGATAGAACCCGCAACCTCATGGTTCCTAGTCGGATTCGTTAACCACTGCGCCACGACGGGAACTCCCCACAGAGAGCATTTAATTCAGTGCTCTTATTTAGCAGGTCATGAGAGGTCATGGACTAGTTTGAAGTCACACAGTGAACTGGTGACAGAGGTGGCACTGATAACCTGGGATCCTGACTCTCACACCAGTACTCTCTCCACTAAAGTAGGTTGCCTCCTGTCTCTTAGCTGGGGCTTGGTTAGAGTTTTGGTGAGGCCAAAAAAAAAAAAAAAAAAACACCACAAATGAGGTCCAAAGACAATGGATAAAGTGGAGCTAATACTTTAACATATGTAACAGAGGTTGATCTCCACAATATGTACTAAGTGACTGCAAGAGTACTCCTGCTTAAAAAATGGACAAAGGATATGGCTAGGCAATTTACACAAATTCACATCGCCAAAGAAAGAAAGATGCTAGAGAAAGAAATGCAAGCATAGCAGTATAGGTTTTTTTGTTTCGTTTTGCTTTTTTCCAAACAGATTGGTAAAGACAGATAAAGTATGGGCCTGGGCACTGTCTTATACTGCTGGTGGTGGTATAAATGGGTCCGACCTTTTTGAAGGCTTTTCTGCAGCACCTCTTAACAGTAAATATGTAAATACACTCTGACTCAGTAAACTTTGGGCCAGAAGCCAGGGCCACCGCCTGACTCCAGATCTTGAGTTCTGAACCACGACCGCTCTCTGTGAGTGGTGGTCAGTCAGGCTTGGGTTGCAGAGGGCAGAGTTGGCTGATACAACGGGGAGACTTGTGGACTTGGCCGTGGGCGGTTGAAGCAGGACAGGTCACTGTGAGTGAGTTCTTTGGAGCCTTTATCTTCTTGTGTGACTGGCTCAGATATTAGCGAGAAGCGCAGCACGAATCAGTACGCCCTCGGTCAGCTGCCCGGGTGGCTCGGCTGCCATTCCAGTTCTGCATATAACTGGAGCCCAGTCACCGGTGAATCAGCACCGTACGCCCTTGGCAAGCAGCGCTGGGAAGGCGGCTTGGCGTGGCCTTCTGTGCTGGGTGTCAGGTGACCGAGAGAGCAGGCCAGCTGGGTAGCTGCCTTCAGGGTGATTTGGGCAAGTGACATTTTCCATCCCAACCTTCATTCTTTCTCCCTTTTACCCATTCTTTCTCCCTTTCCTTTTCTCTTTCCTTTTTTTCCTCCAGCCATCCCACCTCCCTTCTAATGAGTGCCGAGTATGCACCAGTTATTGTGACAGAAAGCGGAAGGCAGAACCCTCATTTTCTCTGCACGTAGATGGCTGGTAATTTGCAGGCACAGAATAGAGAGTGAGTACAGTGCCTGACATGGGGGAATGGGTGGGAGAAGATGCTTGAGCTGAAGCCCGACACTTAGTAGGTGTACAGGTGGGCAGGAGGACAAGGCCAGGACACTTGAGCAGGGCTGCAGGGGCCCAGGAGAGGCAGGCAGGGAGAGGCTAAGCAGGTGCTTCCAGAGGGGCCTGAATGCTTGGCTAAGGGCGTGTTTTGTTTTGTTTTTCCCCCTTAGGGCCACACTTGCAACACATGGAAATTCCCAGGCCAGGGGTTGAATTGGAGCTGTAGCCACTGTAACATGGGATCTGAGCTACATCTGCGACCTACACCATAGCTCATGGCAACACCGGATCCTTAACCCACTGATTGAGGCCAGGGATCGAACTGGTATTCTTATGGGTACTAGTTGGGTTCATTACTGCTGAGCCGCAACGTAACTCTCAAAACCTTTTTTTTTTCCCCTAAGAAATTTTGACTTTATCCAGAGGGTGCTGGAGAAGCATGGAAGGCCTTTTGTTTATAATATCCTTATAATTGTATATTATTAAATTATAAAATAAAGCTATCAAATTACAAAGCCCAAACGCTATCCCAGAATATTCATTAAAATAAAACTTTCCCTTCAAACCCTCTCCTCTGTTGGAAGCCTCTGCTAACAATTTAGCGTAGACTTCAAGATCCTTTTCTCGGAGTTCCCATTGTGGCTCAGTGGTTAACGAATCCGACAAGGAACCATGAGGATGCAGGTTTGATCCCTGGCCTCACTCAGTGGGTTAAGGGTCTGGCGTTGCTGTGAACTGTGGTGTAGGTTGCAGATGAGGCTCAGATCCCGCATTGCTGTGGCTGTGGTGTAGGCCGGCGGCTACAGCTCCGATTAGACCCCTAGCCTGGGAACCTCCATATGCTGTGGGTGCAGTCCTAAAAAAGACACACACAAAAAAAGATCCTTTTCTCTGCAAACATAAATAAACTGGTTCTTGGCAAAACTAAGCTGACCCTTTACATAGTGTTCTGGGACCTGCTTTGCCATGATAGAGTGGCCATCTCCTGGCTTGTCACATGTGTCTCCAGCATCCTTCTCAACAGCTGCATGTCATTTCATTAACAATATTTCCCTGTAGTTCCTGACATGGCTCAGCGGTAACGAACCCAACTAGTCTCCATGAGGAGGAGGGTTTGATCCCTGACCTTGCTCAGTGGGTTAAGGATCCGGCATTGCCATGAGCTGTGGTGTAGGCTAAGATCTGGCATTGCTGTGTCTGTGGTGAGGCTGGCAGCTACAGCTCTGATTCAGCCTCTAGCTTGTGAACCTCCATATGCCACGGGTGCGGACTTAAAAAAACAAACAAAAGTTTTCCATCATTCCACAAATATGTATTTATTTAGTGCTACTGGGTACCAGGCATTGTCCCAGGTGCCAAGAAACACAACACAGTCCTTTTGGAGTTCCCTTGTGGCTCAGTGGGTTAAGGATCTGGTGTTTTCACTGCTGTGGCTCTGGTTACAACTGTGGCGTGGGTTCAATCCCTGGCCCGGGAATTTCCACAGAAAAAGGACACGGCCCTTTCTCTCAAGGCCTCTTTTTTTTTGTCTTTTTAGGGCCGCACCTGTGGCATATGGAGGTTCCCAGGCTAGGGGTCTAATCAGAGCTGTTGCTGCCAGCCTACGCCAGGGCCACAGCAACACCAGATCCGAGCCACGTCTGCAACCTACACCACAGCTCACGGTAATGCTGGATCCTTAACCCAATGAGTGATGACAGGGATTGAACCCACAACCTCATGGTTCCTAGTCGGATTCATTAACCACTGGGCCACGATGGGAACTCCTCAAGGCCTATTTTTACTGCCAGATATCAGGTTGCTTCCAATATTTTCCTATAGTAGACATTGGTGTGAGACCATCTTACACGTGTAACTGTATGCATGTTTGAGTACCACTATTGGGAAATTTATTTATTTCTTTTTTAGCTGCCCTGCAGCATATGGAGTTCCCAAGCCAGGGATCAGATCCAAGCCACAGTTGTGACCTATGCTGAGACAACACAGAATCCTTTAACCCACTGTACTTGGCGGGGGATTGAACCTGGGTCCCGGTGCTGCAGAGATGTCGCCGATCCTGTTGTGCCACAGAGGGTTAACTTAGTTTAGGTGGACCTGTGAATAATGAATTTTGATAGTTATTGGCAACACTGAGGATTTTGTCTGTTTTTGCCTTTTCTTTCCCTTTTTTAAGGGCCGCTTCCCTGGCATATGGAAGTTCCCAGGCTAGGGCGGGGGGGGGGGTCCAATCAGGCCTGCAGCTGCTGGCCTGCACACAGCCACAGCAATGCCAGATCCCAGGCGGGTCTTCCACTTACAGCACAACTCACAGCAAAGTGGGATCCTTAAACCACCCTATAAGGCCAGGGATTGAACATGCATCGTCATGGATACTAGTTGGGTTCATTACCACTGAGCCACCATGGGAACTCCAATATTGAGGAGTTTGTTTTTTGGGTTTTTTTTTGCCCCCCTTTTTTTTTCAGGGCCACACTTGCGGCATATGGCGGTTCCCAGACTACGGATTAAATCGGAGATGTAGCCGCTGGCCTACACCACAGCCACAGCCACAGCCACAGCAGCACCAGATACAAGCTGCATCTACGACACACAGCTCACGGCAACACCCGATCCTTAACCCACTGATTGAGGTCAGGGATCGAACCTGCGTCCTCATGGATGCTAGTCAGATTCGTTTCTGCTGAGCCATGACGGGAACTCCGAGGAATTTTAAAGTAGGAGGCAACATGGTTAAATCTAGTCATCCACCCACCCATCCATCCATCCACTCACCCATTTACCCATCTATCCATCCATCCACCCACTCCTTCATCCAGCCATTCATGCATAATGCATACATAGTTGCATACATCATGCATATATGCATCCATCTATGCATCCATTCCTTGGACAACCATTTATTGTCCGTCATGTGAGAGGCCATGAACTGGATGTAGAGACACCATGGATGAGGCGTCCAACCCCGTGAAGCTCATGCTGTAATGAGAGAGGAAAATAGCATCACAAGAGTTGGTCCCGGGCTGGCTAATGGGAAGGATTCTCTAAGGCTATCCCACTTTCTCCAGCTGTGATTATGCTTACAGGCTGCAGTCCCACTCAATTCCTGCATTTCCCTCTACTCCTTCCTCACTCCTACTCCAGTGCT
Organism: Catagonus wagneri; assembly: GCA_004024745.2. Classification (NCBI taxonomy): domain Eukaryota; kingdom Metazoa; phylum Chordata; class Mammalia; order Artiodactyla; family Tayassuidae; genus Catagonus; species Catagonus wagneri. The sequence goes on from PVHT021183634.1 coordinate 4,559,755, forward strand.
AATGCTCCTTGACCTCCTGACTTGGAGAACCTGGCGGTGTTCAGTCAAATTCAAAAGCCTGGGAATAGGAGTTCTTGCTGTGGCACAATGGGACCCATGGTGTCTCTGGAGTGCTGGGACACAGGTTCAGTCCTTGGTTTGGCCCAGTGGGTTAAGAATCCAGCATTGCCATCACAGCTGTGGTTTGGATCTGATCCCTGGCCTGGGAACTCCATATGATGGCAGGTGTCCAAAAAAATTAAAAAAAAATTTTTTTTTAATCCTGGGAATATTCAAGAAGTTCTAGTGAGTAGCTATTATTGCTCAACAGGTGTTCCCTCTTCCCATTATTGTGGCTCCATCCTGATCTGAGCCACCAGCTTCCTGTTGGAATGGCTGTAACAGCCTTCTCATCTGTCTGCCTGCTTCTTCTTCTTCTTCTCTTTTTTTTCCCCTCTTTTTAGGGCCTCACCTGTGGCATATGGAGGTTCCCAGGCTAGGGGTCGAATCAGAACTGTAGCTGCCAGCCTATGCCACAGTCACAACAACGCCAGATCCGAGCCACATCTGCGACCTACACCACAGCTCATGGCAATGCCAGATCCTGAACCCACTGAGTGAGGCCAGGGATGGAACCTGTGCTCTCGTGGATACTAGTCCGATCTGTTTCTGCTGACACGAACTCCTATCTTGCCTGCTGACAAATAATCTGTTCTCCAAATATCAATCAGAACTTTCAAAAAGGTATTTTGGGAGTTCCCGTCATGGCACAGTGGTTAATGAATGACTGGGAACCATGAGGTTGCAGGTTCTATCCCTGGCCTTGCTCAGTGAGTTAATGATCTGGCGTTGATGTGAGCTGTGGTGTAAGGTCGCAGACACAGTTCGGATCATGCGTTGCTATGGCTGTGGCTGTGGTATAGGCCGGCAGCTGTATCTCTGATTCAACCCCTAGCCTGGGAATCTCCACACGCCGCAGGTGTGGCCCTAAAAAATCAAAAGCAAAAAAAAAAAAAAGTATTTTGGATCTCGTCACTAACCTGCTTATATCCTCCAATGGTGTCCCTTTGGAGCTTAGAATAAAACCTCAATTCATTCCAGGCCCACAAGGCCCATGTGAGCGGGCTCCTTGCGATCCCAGGCCAAGGATTGAACTCATGCCACAGCAGTGACAATGCCAGGTCCTTAACCTGCTGCACCCCAGGAGAACTGCTCAGTGCCTCTTCCTCCTCCCTCTACTCACTCCCCTCCAGGCACTCGGAGTCCCAGAAACATGTCAGCCCCTGCCTCAGCCCCCTGTGCTTGGGGCCCCTTCGTTATGTGGCTCTGAGCTAAGAGAATGCTCACAGAGGCCTTTTTCCATCACCCCATCTAAATCAGGACCCGCCCCCGAAGTCCAATCATCCTCTCTCGTTCCCCTGGATTTCCTTCTCCAGACCACTTGTCTGAATTATCTCGCTAGGTACTGGTTTCCTTCTAAGTCTGATCGGGACTTCAGGGAGGTGGACAAGCTCTGAGTGGGAATCTGGGGGTCGGGGTTGGGGGGGCTGGAGAAGTGAGGAAGTGACGGTCTGGACCCCCCTGCTGACTGTTCACTCAGACTCCTATGTCCCTCCAGGCCTGAGCCTTTTGCAGGCACAGCCTCTTGAAGACCTCACAACATTTTGGAAACATTGATGTTCTGTTTCCCAGTTTACAGGGGAAGAAATTGTGGCTCCAAGATGGGAAAGTTTAGGGGGTCTCTTCAGGATTCTTTCCTATACATGCAAAACCACAGCCAGTTTGTGGGACACAGGAGCTCAAGGCTCTGTCCGTCGGATTTCAAGACCCAGTTCTATTGGCTCTGAGCCAAGTGGTCCCAGCCCGACGGTACTGACCCCCCCCCCCCCGGCCCTCCCGGAGCTTCTGAGCCTCGCTGTCTCGAATCAAGGCCATCCTACCAATATGCAACAGAGCCAGGATCCTAACTCGGGCTTTTCTCGCCCCCAATTTGGCAGCATCCTGTCCTGGCACCTAGGTTTCTCCCTTCCCCAAGACCCCCCTGGGAAATGAGGGAAGAAGAACTTCCTGGGTTCCCATCCTAAAGGCTGCAGAGACATAAATACCCCACCCGAGCTGAGTCTGGCAGCCAGGCCCACCCTGCTTCCTGTGGGAGCGGCCTGGGGTTACTCACAGTCACAGCTGAGAAGCCAGCCAGGCCTTGGGGACATCTCTGGTTGGCTCCCTCCTCTGAAATCCCCTCCTGGGGTCAGGTTGCCCATGGGCTCGTCCCCTGTGGTGCAGGCCCAGCCAGGACTAGAGAGGAGAACACCCCACTTACACACACACACACACACACAGTGAAGCAGCACAGCTTAGCACTCTAGAGCCTGTGCTCCAGGGTCAAGACCCTAGTCAGGTGATTTAAACTCTCTAGGCCTCAACTTGCCTGCCTGTAAATGGGGATACTTGCCTGCCTGTAAATGGGGATACATAATAATACCGGGAGTGGCTGTTACCACTTTTCTCCTGCCTGGCTAACTGTGGTTTGAAATTATGGGTTAAACTGGAGAGAAGTCCAGGTTGCCACCCGTTTTGTGGCTGGGAGGCAGGAACAAATCAGAAACCTGAGCTCCCCGATACATGTCCCCACCGAACTCCTCCCCAAGTCCACTTGATTCTGTCTCTCGATGGCTCTTGGACCCCAGTTTTCCTCAATGCTGTGGTTCTGCTGTCATCACCTCTTGCCCGAATCACCACCACAGGCCCCTTACCCCTGTTTCCCATCTGCTCTCTCCCACACTACCTACAGTCAGAGCAAGCCTCTTAGAACAAAAAGCAAACCTGTCTGGGTCGCTCTCCTGCTCAAAACGTGTATGTGGCTTCCTCCTTATTCTGGTCTACAAGATTCTGCAAGATCCAGCTACTACAAGAGTTCCCGCTGTGGCACCGTGGGTTAAGGATCCAGCATGCCCGCTGCTGTGGTACAGGTCACAGCTGCTGCTCAGATTGGATCCCTGGCTGGAGAACTTCCATATGTCAGGGTTGCACCTGAAAAGGAAAAAGAAAGGAAGGAAATAAAGAAAGAGAGAGAGGGGAGAGAGAGAGAAAAAGAAAGAAAGAAATATAGAAAGGAAAACACTCAGTTACTACAGGCTTTCTAGGCCCACCTCTCGCTATCTGCCTCTTTCAATTAGCCACTGTGCAGCAGCATCGATCACACAGATTTTGTGGGCATTGCACTCTGCGGCCACCAGGCCTCTCGAGGCTCCCTCTGCCTGGATCCTGCCTGTAGCTTGGAAAACTTTGAGAGAGAAGCCGTCTCCCAGAATCCCTTCCTTTCCACCCCTGCCTCCACTGCGCTCCTCCAGTTCCTGTACGTCCCCTAGTGCAGTTCTTATCCACCAGATTGGTCTCTGCCTGTGTCCCTGTCTGCTTCTCCACTTGATCTTGAGCTTGGAGAGGTTGGTGCGGGCGGGTCCACAAAGCTCCCTCCTAGGTCTGAGCCTGGCTCAGAGCAGATCGCCCCTAAACATTTGGGGACTGAATCAGTGAACTGCAATATGTCGAAGGCCTGAGAGGTAAAAGGCTCTCCAAGTGGTCTCCGTGCCCAGGGAGTTAAAGCTCTCCAAGTGGTCTCCGTGCGGTTAAAGCAGTCAGGGAGACCAGCCGTAACTAGATAAGAAACTAACCAACAACAAAAGGCTTAGAAAGCAGTTCGGAAGGGAGAAGCTAGTTTTATCACATGTTGCGTGATGAACTGCTTCAATTCACCCCCCTGGCGAAGCCTCTGCAGGCACTTCCCTCCTCAGTGCTGAGAACTAGAGATTCCAAGCCAAAGACCTGCTTGGGCTAGTTCTGGCCACCTCTCTGAGTGTGTTTTCTGAAAAATGAGACTCGCTACATTCTGGGCCTGATTTAGGGGTCAACGAACTCCAGTCTGGGAGGACACTGGAGGTACACTTCATCCACAGTGCTCATATTGTTTCTTCTCTTCATTGTTTCTCTTTTCTTCTGCTCGCGCTCTCCTTCTCGCCTGCCTGCCGGCCCCGGCTTCCCGCCCCGAGACCTCCCACTGCCTTCCCGGGGCCCTGCTCCCTTTCGCTCGGCCCCGTCCCGACCGAGGAGGTGGGCCCAGCTGGGCGGCACACCAATCCGAGCGCCTCGAGCTGCCTCGGCCTCCCGCGAGTCCCGCCCCACGCCGCCGTCCGCCAATCGCGCTCCGTGCCCGCCCCTCCGGGCTGCCCAATCGTGGGCGGGTTGGACCGCCGGAGCCCCGCCCCTCCCGAGCTCAGCAGCGCTCCGCAGGCAGCCGCTCTGGGCCTCGGCTTTCTCGGAGCGGCGCCGCGTAGCGTCGGGCTCGGGTGGCGGCGTTGGGAGCGAGGGCGGCGGCGCTGCAGCTCGCGGGGTGCTCGGCAGAGGCGGCGGGTGAAGCGGGCGCCACCGGCCGGCCGGAAGGGCGCCTCAGCTCCGCCGGGGCCCGCGGCGCGGGACCCAGGACCGAGAAGGAGGCGGCGCCCCTGCTGCCAGGAGCCCGGCCCGGTGTCCGCTGGGAGGGGGCCGCAGCCGGACGTTCCCGGCCCGGAGCGTCCCCGACGCGCCTCCCGGCGAGGCCCTCAGAGCTCCCATCCGTCCCTTGGGGCTGCCCTCAGCCTCCTCGGACTCACCTGCGCGGGCTGCCTGGCACCCAGGTGCCGGAGCGTGGGCGCGGCGTGGGCGCCTCCCCCGACCGCCAGCGGGGCGGGGGCGGGGCCGCCCTCGGCCTCACCGGGCGGCGGGTCGCCTTCAGTCTCACCGGTCCGCCCGCCGCGCCCGGTCGCACGGCGTGAGCTCCCCGAGGACCGCGGCTCGGGATGCTGTCCCCCAGCTCGGCCCCTCGCGCGCCGCCCGCCACCCCTGCCCTTGACTCCTGGGCCATGCCCCAATGTTTACATGCCGGTGAAGCCCCCGGCCGCTCCGAACCTCTCCGAGCCCCAGTTCCTCGAGGGTGAAGCCATCCGGCCTGCGAACTGGACTGGTCCTAAAGACCTGGGTCCTCTGGACTCGGATCTCCATCCGCTCTGCCGCCTCAGCCACCACCATCTGGGCAGGATCCGGCTCTGGTGTTTTGAGGAGGGGGTGTGGTGCGGGGCAAGGAATCCTGGGGATTTCTGGCTCCCTCCCTTTTTTTGGCCTTCGGGGCTTCAGACTCAGGGAACTCGCTCATGGCTTTCTTGATGAAAAAGAAGAAATTCAAATTCCAAACCACTTTCACGCTGGAGGAGCTGACTGCGGTCCCCTTCGTGAACGGAGTCCTCTTCTGCAAGGTCCGGCTGCTGGATGGCGGGGATTTTGTCAGTTTGTCGTCGAGGTAGGAGCTGGGGCAGTCGTGCCTGTGGGGGAGGGAGGTGATGACTGAGATCTCGCCAGCTGGCCAGTGTGGAAGTGCCCCTTGGGGCCCAGGGAGCCCTGGAGATTGTGTATGTCTGGGGCAGGTTTGTACAAGGCAGGACTGAGCGATCTGGGAGGTCTGGGCCTGAAGAAGCTGGCCGGGTGCGGGGCACGCATCGGCAGGGGTCAGCCGAATATCTGGTGGTCTCTTCTTTCCAACCCATTCTGGGGCCTTGCTCACAGCCCGCAGTAGGCCCATTCTGCAGACTTGCACGAAGAGCCCAGCTGGGTTTGTCTTCAAAGGGCTTGAGAAGGGGAGGAATGTTCTAGGGCATCTTGCACCCAGCTGACCTCTTGGCCTGTCATATGATTTAGAGCCCTTGGCCAGCCACAGGTTCCCTGGCACTCCCTGGCGCCTAGGAAGGTCCGGTCGGCCCCCGGGCACTCCTGGTCTGGCTGGAGGGTGGTGGCTGGATTTTGGCCTGCCCAGCCCACTCTGAGTGGCTGTCCTCTTCTGGCTGGAGCTGGGCTGCTTTGCATTGCAAATGCCCTTGTCCAGGAATCCGCCGCCCTCTTGGAAAGAAAAGGCTCACTCAAATTTAGTTTTGTGTTCTTCCCATCCTGCAGATCCAGCTGCCCAACTCATTGCTGAGGACAGCTGAGTTTCCAAGCTGCACCCACTGACTGGGCCCACCCGGGGTCACGTGGGCCTGCTGTCCGACAGATGGGAGTTGGAGTCCCAGCTCGGCCACTTTCTGGGCTGCAAACAGGTCTCTCAGTCAGAGAGCTGTGAAGAAGTTTCAGCAGATAGAATGGGTGCAGGGCCTGGTCCAGTGCCTCGGACCCACTGGGTCCCTTCCCGGGTCTGTCCCTTTGCTCCTCAGGGCTCCTTGTGGTCCCATCTAGCTGGGATCGCCTCACTCTTCTGAGGCCTGTTAACAGATGGAGAAACTGAGGCCCAGAAAGAGGAAGAAAACGGTTTGCCAGGGACCTCGCAGGAGGCGGCTGTCAACTGAACTTGGCCTGTTTGGAAACCTGTGGGATGAATCTGGTGGTCGAATGTTCTGCTGGGGATAGGGAGAGGAGCTGCTCAGCCTAACCCAGATTTAGGAATCTCCGAACTGGACAGGGTGGGGCGCCTCTTCTATGCACTTGGGCCCGCTCAGGCTGGGAGCTGCTTATCTGAGGAATTCGGACAAGGGCTGCCCTTTGCTGTGGGGGTGGGAGGCCATCCTTATGGCCTGGGAAGGCTGTGATCCCGCGGCCACCCACAGAGCAGCCCAAGGTTTCTGGGAAAGGGCTGTTTGCTCGGAGCTAGGGCCTGGGGTCGGTGGGCCACTCCCTGGCTGGGTCACCTAGGGCAAGTTACCTAACCTCTCTGATTCCAAGAACCAGCAATTATTGCTGACGTGCACCCTGTTTTACCAGCACCTCTCAATGAACGCCTTGACTATGCCACGGAGCAGAGTGGAGGTTGGGGTAGTGGGGGCTGTAAGAATATTATTTCCGTTTTATAGAGGTGGAAACTGAAGTTCAGAGAGGGAGTGACTGGCCTTAGTTCATACAGCAGAACCCAGAAGGCCCACAAAGGTTGTGGCTCAGCGGGTTGCAAACCTGACTGGTACTCATAAGGATGCAGGTTGGATCCCTGGTCTCGCTCAGTGGGTTAAGGATCCGGCGTTGCCGTGAGCTGTGGTGTAGGTCGCAGACACAGTTCAGATCTGGTTGCTGTGGCTGTGGTATAGGCCAGCAGTTGCAGCTCAGATTCGACCCCTAGCCTGGAAACTTCCATGTGCTGCAGGTGTGGTTTCCCCCCCCACCCCCAGAAAAAACAAAACAAAACAAAACCCAGACTCAAACTCAGGATATGCTTTTAACCACTACACTGTTTTGCCTTTGAGCCTTAGTTTCTTCTTCTGTGAAATGGAAGAAGTCATACCCGCCCCTAGAGTCGTGAGGGGGCTGGATGCTGTATGTACAACACCTGGTGCAGGCAGATTGTTGCCGGAGCTTTGGTTACTGTGGCAGAGGGGCCAGGTCTTGGGGGAACCAACTGGAGTCAGCGGAGGACCTACATGGGTGCTGAGGGTTGGGGGGCAGGGCCTTGGATTCTATGAGGAATTGATTTTCAACTTTCAACCCCGGGCTGAAGTCTCAACTGGCTTCCCAGGCCCTGAGGCTACTGTCGCCTTACCTGTCAGTCTTTCTTTTGCCCTAAACCTGCCCCCTCATCTGGGAAAGTCTGGAAAATTCCAGGTCTCAGCCCGCAGAGTCTGGATTTCACCTCTCTTTCCCCTTCTTCCCTCTTGGCAAGGGGCCATGGAGTGCCTGAACCTGGCTGAGCCTAAACAGCCTTTCCCAACCCTCATCCTGGATGAAACCTGAGTGGATGATGAGGGAAGAGCTGACACTGAACCCCACACGGCAGGGCACTTAGCGGGTCTGGCTACCTCTTTGCTGCTGGGCAAGGGTAACTGGAGGGAACAGACACGTTGGGATCCGAGGCTGCTTTGGTTTTTGCCCAGGAGATGGGGGTTCTGGGGTTCCTACCCCCTCCACCCCCATCCCACACAGCCTGCCCTGCAGTTGGGGGCCCCTCCTCACAGCCCAGCCCTCCAGAGGGCCAAGGCCCCATGGTTTTGGAGTTGGGGTAGGGTCAGAGGTGACAAGACCTGTTTAGATGCTTGGCCCAGATCAGTAGTATACCGCTTGCCCCTAACCCCAGGGACCCCCGACCTGGCCCAGAAAGTGGCAGCGTGGGTGGTGTCTGAGCGCTGCAGGCCCGAAGCCCTACTGCTGCAGCACCCACCCTCCTTGCCGGAGTGTTTCCCTGTGTGTTGGGTGCCATGGCAACAGCCGGATACACAGCTCCAGCCTGACCCAATTTGAGCAGGTAGAACAGGTGGTACGTTGCACTGTTCCCCAACCTTATCTTCCTGAGGCCCCTTTATAGCCCGTAACCCTCACAGCTACCGTGTGCGGAGGGTGCGTGCTGTGTGCCAGGCGCCGCGCTGAGTGTTTTGCAAGTGGTATGTCTGTTAATCCTCTTGGCCATCCAGGGAGGTCACCTGGCAGGAGATGCAATTGGGAAAATAGCATCTAGGGTTTAAACTGCCTTTGATTGTGCACCACTAGGTCCCAGGGGCCCCGCGGAGCACCTCGACTGCGTGGTCGGTGGACTCCTTGAACCACCCCGCGAGAGGGTGAGGAAACTAGGGTCAGGAGACCTAAAGCGATGGACCCGTGTCACTCAGCTGGGGGGGGTCAGAGGTGTAATTTAAATTCAGGCAGGTCCAGCTCCAGGGCCTTGCCTCGCCTTGGTGGTAGAGGACTGGAAGCAGCTACTGCCCCGTGCAATGTCCCCGGACCTTTGAATGAAGTTCTTTTTGGTACGTTGGGTGGCACAGGGAAGTCCAGATTTGGATCATTTCAAGGCACTGGGCCAGATCCTGTGAGATCTGAGGGAAAGGGGCCTCCGGGCCTTAGGTGGGGGTGGGGCCGAAGTCACTGCTGTGGATTCGGGGCCAGGCACCAGGCACGGGCTGGCACTAGGACTCAATGGCCGTTTGCCAAGGTCTCTCCCCAGAGCCTTCCAAGCAGATGCATCCGAACGGCACTAGCGAGGCTTCGCCAGGGGTTCAGGAGGGACGCAGAGGTCCCAGCCAAGTCTGGTGGGTCGCAAAGCAGCGGGCCAGGCTGTGGTCTCCCTGGGCCGGGCTTCCAGCCTCGAGCCAATCTGTCTTTCAGGCAGGAGGAATCCCAAACATCCTGAGCAGTCTCTGGGCCCAGCTGGCACTGGTCCGGTGGCCTGCCCCATGCACGTGGCTGGTGGTGAGAGGGAGGCATTGACTTACCCCTGGAGGAGCCAGGCGGAGTGTGCCTCCCTGGCCAGTAGATCGGGAAGCCGAGGCTGGGGGCAGAAATGTCATGGTTTCGGGGGTCACTTCGTAGGAGGAGCTAGTGGCACAGCTGGGTGGACTCTGGTTGGCTCCGACCTCCGTTCCCGTGCCTTAGTACCCCCTTTTTGCAGGCAGGGGCGGGCTGGGCCCAAAAGAGAAGAGGGGCACCCAGGCTTCCTGCCCTGGACTTGGGAGCCAGGCCGGCTGAGCAGCAGACCATGTGACCGGGGGAGGCTCCCACCTGGTCCTTTCTTTGAATTCTCAATGATCTCCTCCGTGGAGCTTTTTTTTACTGGGGCAGACTTTTGGAAAAGGGCATGTCTGCTCGCAGCACAGGTACCGTATGCCTTCTCTCCGTGGTTCCGGCCTTGAGCAGGCTGGGATGGGAGGCTTCCGAGGGATATTTGGGATTCGGGGGTGTGAAGAAGAGGGCCCTGGACAGGTCAGCCCTGCAGCTAGAGGCCCTGGGCCTGGGCCTGGGGAGGCCAGGTCTTTGCACACACACCGCAGGTTTGACTGGGCCTCTGCTTCCCTCTCCCTCCCTCCTGGGAAAAGCCTGCAGACACTGCTTGCATCTGCTGCCCCGTGAGGCCTGCTCTCACGCTCCTTAATGTGGAGGGAGAGGGAGTGGAGATGGACGCACAGTTCTGTCCCTGGGGCCCAAGAGGGCAGGGATGTGGAGGTACAGTGGGACCCCGAGGCAGGCAGGGCACCCACCTCCCTGCATGGTGCGGGAGCGCTGGAGACAGAGCAGAGAGGGAGGGGGAGGCCAGCAGGCATGGGTCCCTATTCCACACTCACCACGCACCCTCTTGGTCCTGGGCTTTCAGAAGTGACCGGGACCAGACAGCCCTGCCTCTTCTTCATGGGGTGGTGGCAGCGTGCCTGGGGGCATCTCGGAGACTGCAGAGCCAGGCAGATCTGGGACGGGTCCTCCAGAACTGACTGGGGAGGCATTTGTCCATCTGTTAGGCGGGTGTCAATTGGGCCCCCACCCCAGGCTGGACACGGCCCTTGCCCTCATGGAGCTCAGGTGCCCAGGATGGGACCCATCACTGTGGTGGGGAGGGCTTCCCCGAGGAGGTGACCCTTCACAGGAGCCTTGAGGGCCGCAGGGGATCAGACTGGAGAGCGGCTGGGCAGAGGCCCTCGGAAGGAAGGCACTTGGTCCGTGGCTGGCACGGCTGGGACACGGCTGGAGTACATGAAGATGGAGTAGCTGGCCTGGACCGTTTTTGGCTTTGGGGGTCCAGCCAAGGGACAGGGGAGCAGTGTGCCTGGTTTGCCAATGAGGACGCTGGCTCTTGGCTGCCAGGTGGAGAAGATGCAAGGGGGCCTGACCGGTGTTCAGTAAGGACAGCCGGGTGGTCGTGCTGGTGGTGCTGGCCTGGCGTGGCTGTGGCAGCAGAAGGAGGAGAGTGGGCAGCTGGAGAGAAGGTTGACAGGCAAGGTGGGCATGTGGGTTTCCTTCTCCCTGGCATCACACCTGGCACTTAGTAGGTGCTGGAAGGTAGAAGTTCAGAGAGCACAGTGGCCAAGCGAGGCCGGGGTCTTGCTACCCTCTGCACCGCTCTAGTAGTTTTTGACTGCATAAAAATCTGGACTTTTGGCTTCTTTTGAATTGGAAGATCTGGCAGCAGTGTCATGTGGCAGCATTGGCCCAAGGGGATTTGCAGCAGCCTCTGCCCTGGGCTGCCTGCTCTGGGCTCCTCCTGACCCCACTGCACGCCCTTGGATCCCTGAGTGTGGTCTGCCAGCCTGGCCCCCGGGCCCCTGGGGACAGCCTTCTGTGTGCAAGCTGGGAGGCGGGTGCTTGCAGAGAGACGTCCTACTGGCAGCCTGCAGAGGCCACCCGTGGCAGCCAGGCTGTGGCACCAGGCCAGCTCTGCAGCCTCTCTTGGGGTCAGACTCTGCTGCTGGTGCCCTTGGTGAGGCCAGACTGCTTGGCCTTGGAATTTGCTCCTTGGACCTGCTTTTGTCGCCAGCTGGCCACCCCATTGGCAGGTGCCAGCCTGGCAGCCCCTGCCAGCCAGCCTGGCAGTGGCGGAACCCTGACCTGAGGTTCCGTGGAGCCAGGGCTATTCGCGAGGCCATTTCCTCACTTTGAGCTCTGCCTGGGAGCCACTCTGGCCAGGGCTTCTTAGCAGCAGCCACACCGGGAGTCTGACGGCCCCGAGTGCCTTTGAACTCTGCTTGTTCAGAACCTGGAAGTCCTGACTTGCGTTCAGGAAGCCCTGCCTGGGCCTCGTGATAGCGGCTAGCATGTCTGCCCACCGGCCTCGGGGGCCTGCGAACGCCGTGTGTGGAGTCTGGTGATTGCCGTGTGGGGACCCCGCTGTCACTTGCCTGCTGCTGGGATGAGCAGAGTAACACGCGTGGCAGCCAGTGTAGATGTACCCTCATCTAATCAAATAGCCCCGGATAGGTTTGAGCCAGGCAGAGACATCAGATTTGCTTAGGACGAAACCTGGAACTAACGTGGGGTGAGGGCGTGGGGTGTCTCTCCATGCTATCTACCTTGTCTGGCAAGTGGTTTGGGTTCTGGGGACTTGCCCAAACCTTCCCCCAGGGCCTCAGCTGTACTCTGTGACCTGAGGTCTGTCTCCCCTGGACCTGCTGGCTCTCCACGGGGTACACTGTGCCATTGGTGGCCTTGGTGAGGCCTAAAGCTGCCCAGCCTGAGTTTGGCCTTGATGTCTGCTTATGGCTGTCCTTGCAAACCCGTAGTCTCTGCCCTAAGCCTCTTTTGGTGCCGGGGACTTGGAGCAGCTCTCAAATGCAGGCCTGGAACCACCCGCCTCCCCCCGCCCCAGATGTCACCTGGGAGGGGCCCCTGCGGTTGGGAGGAAGGAGCCCTGGGGAGGACTCGCTGCCACCTGTGTGGTCAGGCTGGTGCCTTGCCCCTCGCAGGCCTGGGTGGGAAGGACACTCCCGTCCTCCTCTGCCTCTTTTTTGTTTTTTTTGGTCTTTTTGCCTTTTATGTAGAGCCGCACCTGCGGCATATGGAGGTTCCCAGGCTAGGGGTCTAACAGGAGCTGTAGCCATCGGCCTTTGCCACAGCCACAGCAATGCGGGATCTGAGCTGCGTCTGCAGCCTACACCACAGCTCACGGCAACGCCGGATCCTTAACCCACTGAGCAAGACCAGGGATCGAACCCGCAACCTCACGGTTCTTAGTCGGATTCGTTAACCACTGAGCCACGAAGGGAACTCCTCCTCTGCCTCTTGTTGCTGGTGTGACCTTGAGCGAGGGACTTGGTCCCTAAGGCTCAGTGGCCCTCCCAGCCGAGCGGGGCTCCTGGTGCCTGCCGCAGAGTGTTCTTGGGTGGCCACGGTGAGATAATGCCTGTCAGACGTCCGGCTTGGCTCCCGGCACGTGGTAGGAGCCCCGTGCCGCCGTCCTTCCCCAGCGGAGTCCGTGAGGTGGGCTGGATGGCGCACCTCGGCAGCCCCTCTGCGGCAGGGACCAGGGCGGACCGCGATGCTGCTGGGTCTCCTGGTCCCAGGCGTGCTGCAGGCGAGGGTTCTTTTGGAGGCTGGGCGCAGGCGAGGAGCGAACTGGTGTCTCAGGAGCCGGGCCTCACACTGGAATTCAGGGTCCCCAGGGGGTTCTGTGCATTTTCTTGCCCCTTTGGCTTGAACCTGCCCTGCCTTGGGTGCTTGGCTCTAAGCCGGTGAGAGCTGGAGCGCTGCCCTGGGCGGGGCGGGGCTGAGGCGTGGGGGGCTTTTGCCTGCAGGAAGGGGCGGCCCTCTGCACAGCCAGCTCTGGAACCTACTCTGGCAGGCAGAAGTGGAGGGCAGACTCTGCTGGGGGTCGGCGTCGGGGAGGTGGGGGCCAGAGCTGGGGAGAAAGCCGGGGCCCTGGGTCGAGGGAAGACCGTGGCACCCCCTGACCTCTGCCACACCTCACTCTCCTAGTTGTCTGCTTCTGCAGTTGTCTCATCCGCAAGCTCCCTCCCGACTCGGTCACCTGGCTGAGCTTCTGCTCAGCCCAAGAGCCGCCTCCCCTGGCGTCTTTTGGGCCTGTGGGCCATGATCCCCGGCCATGCCTCTCAACTCTGCCCCAGACTCTGTCACATCTTAGCACTGGGGCTTCCTGCCAAGGGTTGGTGCTGGCACAGGGCTGGGACTTTTCTCCCCTGGCCTTGAACCAGCGTGGGCGCTGGTGGTGCTGGACTGAGTGCTGGTCATCGCCAGCTGCTTGGGCCCGGCCCCTCCCCGCCCTGGTGCTGGAGGTATCAGTGCGTGTCAGGAGCAGCCCTCGCCTGTGTACCGGGCAGCTGGGCGCCACCATGGGCTCAGAGGCAGCGACTGAGAGGCAGCTGGGGGCAGCGATGGGCTGTGCCGGGTGGGCCCTCTGTTTGGAGTGGGGATGGGGAGGCGGCGGAGGCCGGTCCCTGCCCCGGGCTTTGCAGTTGGACTTTGGCAGCTACTCGCTGGCTCTGTGACCATGGCCAACAGCCCTGTCCTCTCAGCCTGGGCTTCCTCCTCCATCAAATGGGGTGGGGTGGCTCCTGTGGGGGCGGGAGGGCCACCTTGATTGGGGTTACTTGCCCAGCACAGGGCCAGGTACCTGGCAGCCGAAACCAGATTCACCCTGCTGAGAGGGGAGGAGGGTGCTGGGGTGCTGAGGAGGGTGCTGGGGTGCTGAGGAGGGTGCCGGGGAGGCAGAAGTCGGGGCCTTTGCACGCAAAGCACCCTCACCTCCCTCCACTTCCTCTGCGAGCGCGCTGGACTCTGCAGACATGGGGGCAGCGCACCTGCAGCTCCCCCACCCCCCAGGCCCTCAGGGACAATTTCCTCAGCCCCTTCTGCGCGTGGGGCCCTGTGCTGCTTCCTGGGGTGCAGCCCTGCCCGCGTGCTGCCCCTCCCCAGGAAGCGATGCTGGCCTTGGTCCCAGGGATGGGTGGGTTAGTGGGTATTGCGAGAAGAGAGGCCGAGGGAGGCCAGGGCGAGAGTGCGGGGCAGGGAAGAGCTGGTGGCCTGGGGCCTTGGTGCCAGGGGGGCCATGGGCGGGGGGCTTGGACTTGGCTGAGAGGGGCGCCGCAGGACGAGGTGAATCAGAGTCAGACTGGTGTTTTCGAACCCCCAAGGGCAGCGCTGGGCTGACTGCTCGGGACTCCAGGCTGCAGAAGGGGAGGCGGCTGTCAGCTGAGAGGAACTGTTTCTCACCTCTGTCATCATGGAACAATTAAAAACAAAACTCCAGCCTAGTACGCAGCAGCCGTTGCTGCTCACGACAGGGACAGTGTCACAAACAACGTTGAGGGAAGGAAGCCAGACACAAGAGTGTGCTGTGCGATGCCATTTATAAAAAGTTCAAAAGCATTTTGATCTTAAGAGCCCCATCCTGATACAAGTCAGGATGATGTCTTTGTTGGGGCGGCGGCCGTGTCTCGAGGGGACTTCCCGGACCTGTAACGTCCTGCTCCCGGGGGCTGGTTACGCGGGACAGTTGTGAGAGCCCGCCAGCTGTGCGCTGACGTGCCTTGTTGTCTGGGAGAACCTGCCTGGAGACCCTCGCCCTTGGTGGCGCCATGCACCTGAAAGCCTAGCGGAGGTCCCGGGGTCTTTCCAGGGTCTGTCTGGCAGGACAGCCTGCACCGTCCTGGCTCGATAAGCATGGGTGTTGATGAGCCATAGCTCACCTCGGCCGCTGCCAGCAGTTCTCTGGCTGGGGATTTTTCTTCTGCCTCTTGCAAACCCCGGCAGGGGCTGCCGGCTGTGGGGCTTGGCGGTTCAGAGGGAGGGCAGGCTCCAGATCACAGGATCTCTCTGAGCCTTGCGTTCCTCTTCTGTGAAATGGGGTGATGAGCCCCTTCTCGGTGCTTGGATTAGGTGGGTTAGCCCGCATTGCGTAGCCAGCACAGCCCCCGCACAGTCTAAGTGCCTGGGAAGGGCGAGCAGTGCTCGGAGTTAATCCAGGGCAGTCACTGAGGGGGATGCAGGGGCCGGAGCAGGCGGAAAAGGTTCACCTTCCTCCCTCTCTCCCCTTGTTTCTCTTCTCTCTTCCTGGTTCACCCCTTCAGCAAACACTGGTGTTTAGAGCCAGACTGCCGCCCTGGCCCTGCGCTGGGCACTGGGGCCCCCGAGCCCGGGGAGACCGTTAGAGCCATCAGCCCTCTGAGAAGTGGAGCCGCGGCGCTGCCTGCCCTGGGCCTGACCACTGTCTTGGGGGTGGCCTCTGACTGGGTACTTTCCCCGAAGGCAAGAGAAGCCCTGACCCGGGGCCCCAGCCCCTCCTGAGGGTTTCCTGTTGGCCAAGACCTGGGTGAGGAAGACCTGGGCGAGGGTGGCCTTGCCCGCTTTGGATGCAGACAAGACCAAGGCCCAGGCTTGTTCTGGGCGGATCTCAAGTGTCCCACTCAGGCCTGGCTCGTAGGAAGTGCTCAGTTAGTGTGTGTGGAGTAAGTGAACGGCAGGGGCAGCGGGTGGCCCAGGGTCAGTCCGTGAATCTGCAGGAGAATCTGGTGTCCAGGGAGGTGGCGAAGTTGGTGAGTCAGGGCCTCCTGGTCCCACCTGACCCCCAGCGCTTTGTCTTGTGGTTAGAATCTCGGAGAGCTGCTGAAGCTGGCTAGAAAAACAGGCCTGAGTCTGTGCTGGTTTTGTGAGAGACGTGACTCTGCCTGAGTGGTCCCTGATTGTTCCCGGCCCCCTCAGAAGTCCAGGGAGCCGTGGGGCATGCTTTGTGCAGCTGTGGGAATACCTGGGGGCAGATCCAGAGGTGGCGATGGCCTCTGACCCCTCGATGACCACGGAGAGCTGAAGGCCCCTCCTGCAGGTGGAAATACCCGTGCGGGAAGGCCTAGGGCAGCCTTTGTTGGGAGCTGGGTGTTGGGAGCTGGGCTGTGACTGTCACCACTTGAGTCATCAGAGTCCTTCCAGGTTCCAGGTGTTGTCCTTAGACACAGGAACCAGCAGGGAGTGAACCAAAGGGCCTCTTCCTGGACCTCTGTGCTCTGGGACGGAGACACTGCCTTCCTTTTTCACCAAACCTAAGACCCAGGCCCAGAGGAGGAAGTAATTTGTCTGCAGTAGCTGTGGGGAGGGTGCTTTCGGGAAAGGCAGTGGGGCTGCGTAGGGGCTCCGGGGACGACGGGGACATCGCTGTGACTCACTCGAGTCCAGCCGTTTGAGGACCCGGGCTTCAGGGACGGGGATCCCCCCCTCCTGTTTCTTTCCATGGGTGATTCAAACACCACCCAGGCATGAGTCAGCCAGGAGCGGCCCGAGCATGCCTGGGCTACCTGCCAGTCCACCTCCCGGCATGTCCCAACCAGGTTCAAGGTCTGGGGAAATGTCCCGCTCCTTGGTCCTGGAGTGGGGAAGCGGGGCCTCCATCAGGCCCTGCGGGCCTGGCTTCCTGCTGGACCATCTCTCTCGGAGCTACTTCTGACAGCAGCAGCCGTGTCCCCCGTTCAGTGTGAGTGCCTTCTGGCTATGTGCCAGGCCCTGTTCTGTCATTAGGTCTCTTAGCAACCCAGTGACAGCGGGCAAGGCAGTGACTGAGGCCCAGAGGGGTCAAGTGTCCAGTGGCTGGCAGATCCTGGCCTTGAACTTAAGCCTGTCTGACTCCTGCTGGGCGTCTCAGGGGCTCAGGAAGGGAAACTCAACTCCCTGAGCAGAACCAACCCCACAACGCTGCTTTTCAGCCGTGGGTCCCTAGGGAGGGAAAGTTGCTGTACAGCCCAGCTGTGGCTTCTTGCTTTGAGTTTCTGGGTCCGGGGCCCGGTTTGAGATTCAGAGGTCAGACAGCTCTGGGTTCAAGTCGGACTGCAGCCCTCTCTCCCAGGCAGAGCTGGGCTCTGAATCTTTTCTGCCTGCGACACGGGGATGATGGTACCTGGCTCCCAGACTTAGGGTGTGGATTCTCGGAGGTCAGCCAGGGAGAGCTCTCAGTTCAGTGCCGATAAGCAGGAAATGCTCAGGGAAGCAGGAAGCTGATATTTTGAACTTTTACAGGAATGTTTTCCCACTTCTCCCTTCGACCCTGGATTGACCAGGTTTGGTCCCCAACACCAGCGGGTCTTGATGGGTTTGGCCCAGTGCCATGCCCCACTGACCATGCACTCGGACCTCATGACCACCCCACCTTTAGGATAACACTGGTCTGCGGGCTGTCTTTTCCCTGGTTTGAGCCTCACGGTGGACAAAGCGCAGGGACATTGACTGATGCCACGGTCCCCCGAAAACAGCTTTTCTATCTTGGGGCATTTCCCCAACGACCCTGCAGGACAGGGTGGGGGTGGGACCTCCTGGGGTGGGGCTTGGGGTGCATTTTCACTCCTCCCCTTGTGAGTGACCTGTGGACTGGACTCCCTAAGTGTCAGTTTGCTCATCTGTGACGTGAGCAGTGCTCGCGCCCGCACAGGCTTTGTGCTTGAGCAGCACCTGGCACAGAGGAGGGCGCCCGGAAATAGGAGCCAGGCTGGGCCACACCGGGTGGTGGGGCACCTTCACCCAGGTGCCTGGGGTTGGACTGGCACTTGGTCACACCAGCAGTTTACTTTGGATTCCTGTCAATGGCCTGCTCGCCTCTTGGGCTGAAAGAGCACGAGGGAGGGGCGCCTTGCGTCAGTCGGGAAGGGCGTCTGCGCGCTGCCCGCAGAGCCTGCCTCTGGCGATGGAAGGCGGAGCAGGGAGGCTGCGTGTCTGTAAAACCGGGAAGCTGGCACCTGTCCGCTCCAGGTTTTTGATCCAGCTCAATGTTACGCCGGTGAGGGGCAGGATTTGAACCCAGGTGCATCTGACTGCAGAACCCTCCCCCCTAACCCCGATGCTGATGCTGCCACAGCGAGCCTGAGAGCCTGAGCGGCTTGACTTCTAGGAACTTCTTGCTGCCTTGTCGTGTCGCAGGAGGAGGGGCTGGCTGTGACAGAACTGCAGCAAGCTGCTTCCCGGCGCTCGGCCCTGAATTCCTGGCAGGAGCTGCTGCGCTGCCACGTTGGCCACGTCGCCGGAACGAGGGCTGTACCGTCCTGCAGCCCCTGGACGGACGCCTGGCCCTGGTCCCCGGGGTGGGCCCCTCCCCAGGCGGCTGCGCGCTCTTCTCCTCAGGGAAGCACGGGCAGATGTTCTCGATTTAAATTGTTTCCTTATTAGACTCCTCTTCCCGCCCGGGCTGGGTTTCATCAGCCGGGAACCTCGATTGCATCACTGTGGCCGCTCGCTCCTCCAGGAGCCCGGCCAAGTACAGGGCTCTCACGGAGTGGCCGTGGCCGAGGAGGTACAGGCAGGGCTCTCTGACTGCCCCCAGGGGTTGCCAGCCCAGGGGAGGGATTCATGCCAGGGAGCCGTGCTCTAGTTCTCCCTCTTCATAGGGGCAGAGGGGAGGAATCTGGGGAACAGCCCTCTCAGGGACTCGGGCATGGTGGGGCCGGGTTGTCCCGGGGGTCCCACTCAGCCCTCAGGGACATGCCCTCTCTCAGCCAGTGTCCAGCTCCTGCCTCAGAATCACCTGCGAGCTTGGTTTTCTGCGTGCGTGCGTGCGTGCGTGTGTGTGTGTTTTAGGGCCGCATCCGCGGCATCTGGAGGTTCCCAGGCCAGCGGTCCAATCGGAGCTGTAGCCGTCGGCCTTTGCCACAGCCACAGCAACGCAGGATCCTAGCCGCGTCTGCGACCTACACCACAGCTCATGGCAACGCCGGATCTTTAACCCACTGAGCGAGGCCAGGGTTCGAACCTGTGTCCTCATAGCTACTAGTGGTGTTTGTTAGTCTGAGCCACCACAGGAACTCCTGGAAGCTTGTTTAAAAAGGCCAGTCTAGGAGTTCCCTTGTGGTGCATCGGGTTAAGGATCTGGTGGTGTCACTGCAGTGGCTCGAGTCACTGATGTGGCGTGGTTTTAATCCCTGGCCCAGGGACTTCCACATGCTGGGGGTACGGCCAAAAAAAGAAAAAGTCCTGTCAAAGGCCTACAGCAGTGGTTCTCAACCAGGGGTGACTTTGTTCCCGGGGGGCATGGTTGGCAATATTTGGAGACATTGTTGTTTGTTCCTGCTGGAATTGTGCTACTGGCAGGATGCTGCTAAACATCCCATAATGCACAGGACGCACCCCCCCCCCCAACAAACACAACTGGCTTAAAGTGTCAGTGTTGCCGAGGCTGAAAAACCCTGCCATAACAGAGCCCGGAGTTCTGGTGGGGCCTGGAATCCTCGCTTGTGACAAGCCAAGAACTTGTTCAGTCTTGGGAAGAGAGGCTTCAGTCCAAGAAACTCTGTCCTCCCAGGTCTCCCCACCCCCACCCCTAGATTGTAGCCACAGCTGAGCAGCCCCCTGCCAGGCCGGGCTCTGTGCTGGGCACACAGTGGTGATGAGACAGAGTGCTTGCCGCCAGGCGGCTGGGAAGGTGACGTGCTGAGGGTGGGTGTGGGGTCTGGCTGGCGCCCTGCCACGGGCTGGCCCACTGATGGCCCAGGTTCCCTTCTCTTGACCTGCTGGCTATGTTGTGCCTTTGCTCCAACACCAGGGGAAGGCCCCAGATGGCCCCATTTGGTCCCTGTCGACGAGGACCCTGTAGTGAGGAAGCCTGTTGCCAAGAGGCGGCTTCTATGGCACTTGCATGGTGGAGACCTGGAGATGCTAAGCTCTGAGGTCTCGTGCTTCCTGGGCAGTGATGCTGGTCCGGGCCAGGTGCTAGGTGTGGCAGTGAGCCAGCCTGGGCGGACCACTGAATCCGGACTCTAGGGTGGCTTCTTGCTGGGAGTCCCAAATTCCCCCGTCTGAGAGCCTGAGGATGGCGGCTCAGTTCAACCAGGTCTCCCCCGTTCGCAGCCTTGGATGCCTCTGCGGTTGCTGGGGGCCTAGGACGAAGCATTCCCTCCCCCCAGGTGTTCATTGACCTTCCTGCTTTTGAGGGGAACCGACACGAGAAGAGGTGAAGGCGTGGCCTGGGGTCAGCGACCAGCCGTGTTGTTCCGTGCAGTCTCGCTTGGGCTTGTGTATAAAGCATGCGTGCCGTAGAACAAGCTCCATGAACAGGACCTGGTTTTACTGTTGGTTGATTAAAGGTGAACCTGGGAGGCAGCGGGTGCAGCCAGAGTCCGGCTCTGTGCAGCTCTGTCTTGGGCTCTGGGGAGGCAGTGGCAGCAGATAGAGGCCACGCGCCCCTGCTCCGCTTGGGGGTCCCACGACCCCAGCTGCCTTTCTTGGCCCCTGACACACGGGGCAGATGCTAGGACGTGGCCGCACACACACGGTGCTGGCAGAATTCTTTGCCTCGCCCTTCTGGCTCAGCAGTGGAGAAAGGAGCTGGACAGGGCACTGCCGTCACCCCAATGGCCCCCTGTGGCGAGCGGTGTCACCCTTTTTCTCCCCGCGACAGGCCGCTGGGTCACTCGTGCAGCCTTGCCCTCACCTGCCTGATCACGCCCCACCCCCGGCCTTCTCCCGCCTCTTCCTGAGAGCCCCTCCGTCCTTCTGGGTCTTCCTGGGCTGTTCCCACCACCTGGGCCATCTCCCCGCGTCTTCGTCTGGCTGACCGCGGCCTTGAGGTCCTGCTCTGGCGATACGGCCCCAGACCATGTCAGGCCCCTTCCACCTCCTTGGGCGGGCGGCAGCTGTCAGTCACTTTTTGTGAAAGTCTGCGGCCCCACGCAGCCCGTGGCCCTGGAGGAGGTCTGCTTCGTTGTGTCCCCACACCCCCAGGGCCTGGCACCCAGCCAGCGCCCACAGTGAGTCTGTGTGGAGCATAACAGAGGCTGTGGTCCGGATTTGGGGCCAGGGGAGCTCCGAGGGACACCGGCCTGGTCGGGTGCTCTGCTCTATTTCAGGACAGCCCAGAAATAGCTGAATTCCGCTGCTGTGATGGCCACCAGCGGCTGTGGTGGGTGGAGAGGGCTCACCCTTGCCTCCCTGGGATTTGGGCGTCTAATTGTATATTTTAAAGCTAAAAACGAAACTCCCCTGAAAACCCAGTCTCTGTAATTACCTGTGCCTGGCAGCGTGGAGCCGGGGTTCAAGCCCTGACGCCCCGGGCTAGGGGGCTTGGGCCATCTTCACCTCTCACCAAGGGGCTGCCCAGCCCTGCTGGGAGGACGCGGGTGAGCCCAGGTCTTGATTGGGGTAGATGGGCATTCAGGTCCCTTTTGCTTTTGACCAGCCCTTCTAGCCTGACGCCCTTTTCTCATTTTTCTGTTTGAATTACAGAAACAGTTCTTGGGCAGACACGAGGACAGTGGCCTGAGGTCCCTCACCCCACCTTAGCTGGACCCGCTCTGAGCTCCCTCCTTCCTTTGGCCGCTGTATCCTCCTGTCACTGTGCAGGTGGAACTGGCCCCTCGGCTCGGGATCCCAGAGGCTCTGGACGAAGTCCTCTCGGGCTTGGTTCCATCATCTTTGCAATTTCTTTATATACGTGACATGAGCCGCAGAGTGAGCGGGGGTGGGGGAAGCACAGTCCTGTGTCTGTTTGTTTTGGCTGTGCCTGCAGCATGTAGAAGTTCCCAGGGCAGGGATCGAACCTGTGCCCCAGCAGTAACCCCAGCCCCTGCAGTGACAACAGCAGATCCTTAACCCGCTGCACTGCAAGAGAACTCCTGTCCTGTGTTGACTTCATCAGCATCTTCTTCATGATGTTTCGTCATAAACGCTCACTTATTGTCATATTTTCACCCTCTCCCTCTTTGAGACGGCGGCTCACTGCACCTCCCGCCATTGGGGGATGTGTGCAGAGACCCGTGGCACCCAGGCAGCCCAGTGCCTGCCCCCTGGGGCCACAGTCTGTCCAGGTCACAGCGGATGTCAGATGGTGCTCAGCTTTCGGGGTCCTAGTCACCCTTCAGGGCTCTGAGCAGCGCTGCCCCACGGCCCCCTTGCTGTCCCTGGGGGTTGTTCTCCCCAGTGGCTTTTCGGCTCTGGCCTCCTTATGCTTAAACGTGTCAGGCACATTCCCACCTCCGGGCCTTTGCACTGACTGTCCCTCCTGCCTGGACTGCTCCTCCCGCAGGTGTCTGCATGGGTCACTCTCAGCTCCTTGCTCAGATGTCTGTCACCTTCCCATCCGTCTTTCCCTCCGTCTCCAGGGACCTCGGCACTGCCTGCCTCCTTCCCTGGTTCCTTTCTCCCTCAGAGCAGTGACTCCATCTCTTATATTTTTGCCTCATTTTGTCGGTCTTCTGTCTACTCAGACTATAAGCCCCTTGAAGGCAGGAATTTCTATCCGTTTTGTTCATTATTTATGTCTCTAGGGCCTTAAGCAGTACCTGGCACCTAGGAAATGCTTAATAAGAGGTTTTTGAGTCAATCAAGTCCCTGAGATTTCCTCAAACCTGGCGTGGCCAGCTGTCACCTGGAGCTCTCACCTGGGGCTCATGGCCCCCTGCTTGGCATCTTATTTCCTGCCGTAAAAAAAAAAAAAAAAAGGGAATGCTCCCTGCCTACCTCCATCCCTGAGCTGGGGCTCATCTCCGCCATTATCCCTGCCCTGTGCCTGGGACCCCATACCAGCTGGCCGGGGGTGCCCAGCTCTCTGCCCAGAGGGCCCTGGAGGCAGCTACAGGGCTGTCCTTTCTGTGACACGGGCTCTGGACGCAGATGGGCCCGGAGTTGAGACAGGGCTCTACCGCTCACTGCCCCATGACTGTGGGTGAGTCCCCCAGCCTCTCTGAGCCTCCTTGTTCTCTTCTGTAAAGTGGCCGCAGTAACACCCAGCCTTCAGTGTTGAAGAGTCCCAGGGGCCACTCGGCAGGCCAGCGGGAAGTGGCCGCGCCTGGGCTGTTTGTTTTATCCTTGCTGTGACCTCCTGGGGTGGGCCAGGGCGAGGCCGTGAGCTTCTTCCCGTGGGAGTGGTGGCATTTAATAGTGTGTTTTCAGAGCCCTGTGGAAACACGAGGGAGGCCCAGAGCTGATCCCATGAGCCCTGCCCTGGCCCACCTTCCCGGAGGGGGAGAGGAAGCTGAAGCCGCCTGTCACCTGAGCCTGGGAGGGGTTCCACGTGGCTCTCTCCAGCCAGGCTTGCAGGAACCAGGATCAAGCGGGGCCTCAGGCTTCCCGGCCAGGCCAGCGTTCCCATGGCAGATTCACAGAGGGGAAGGGCAAGGGAGAGAGTGCAATAGCGGCTTTTGTTCCCAGACGCTAATCCTAATTCCTCTGGGTGTTTCAACACGCCCAGCCCTGGGAGCTTCCTCCTCGGGCTCCGGCAGCTGCTTCCAACCCCTGGGCTGGCTTGAGCAAGCGGAGGGGGTGGGCAGAGGTCTGAGGGCCCACAGGGCGCCCTGGCCACCCGCTGTCTTTCCCCCCTTTCCGGCTTGGTTCTCAGGCTGCTTGGGAGGTGTTGTGCACTTTTCGCCCTTCCCCCCACCTCCTCCCGCTGCTCTCCGCCTCTGCCTAAAGCCGGGCATCCAGAGTCAAGGACAGAGCCACTGTCAGAGGAAGATTCAGAGTTCTCACCGTGGTCCTCAAAGCCTGGCGTGACCTAACCCTGTTCCCAGACAGCCGCATGCCCTCGGCTCGTCTCCCCCAGTACCATTCAGCCGCTGGCCCCCTTGCAGCCTCTCCATTTGCCAAGCTTGTTTCTACCTCGGGGCCTTTGCACTTGCTTTTCACGCATCAGGACAGCTCTTCTCCCAGGCTTTGCTCAGCCTCCATCCTCGCTTCACTCCGGGCCTTGTTCAGAGATCGCCAAAGGGCTTTCCCTAAGCACCCGTCCAAAGTAGCAGCCCCCCCTTCCTCTCCACCCAGTAAGTACTCCCTGCCCACCTTCCCTGTTCTGTCTCTCCATTTTTTCTCTCTTTATTTACCATGTTTTTGTTTGGTAACAGTTTTATTGGGATGCAATTCACAAACCACACAGTTCGCCCATTGGAGTGTACAATTCAGTAGTTTTTAGTACATTCATGGAGTTGAGTGCCCATCGCCACAGTCAATTTTAGAACATTTTCATCACACCCCCCCCAAGAAGCTCCAAACCCATTAGCTGTCATTCCTGTTTTCCCCTAACTCCCCCATCCCGTGGCAGCCACCAGTCTCTCTGTCTCTTGCGTATTTGCCTCTTCCAGATATTTCGTAGAAATGGAATCATGCAATTTACAGTTCCCTGTGACTGGCTTCTCTCACTTGGCATAATGTTTCCAAGGTGAATGCACATGTAGCATGTTGAGGTGCTTAGTTTTTTATTGCTGAGTAATATTCCGTTGTAGGATGTACTACCTTTTGTGTATCCATGTACCAGTTGATGGACATTTGGGTAGTTTTTTTTTTTTTAGGGCCGCACCTGCGGCATATGGAAGTTCCCAGGGTAGGGGTCGAATCAGAGTTACAGCTGCCAGCTACACCACAGCCACAGCAACTTAGGATCCTTAACCCACTGATTAAGGCCGGGGATCGAACCCGCATCTTCATGGATACTAGTCGGATTCGTTTCCGCTGAGCCACGACGGGACCGCTCACTTTCACTTTCTGATTATGAATAATGCTGCTCTGTACATCTACATACAAGTTTTTGTGTGGACACGTTTCATTTCTGTTGGATCTATACCTACAAGTAAAGTTGCTGCATCATACGTAACTCCATGTTTAACCGTTTGAGGAACTGCCAGACTTTTCCGAAGCAGCCACACCATTTCACCTTCCTGCCTGCAGTGCACGAGGCTTCCAGTTTCCCCACATCCTCGTCAGCACTTATTATCTCTGTGGACTATAGCCATTCTAGTGGGTGTGCGGTGGTAACTCACAATAGTTTTGATTTGTGTTTCCCTGAGAGCTTATGAGAAGTTGAGCATCTTCTCTGGTGCTTATTGGCTATTTCTGTGTCTTCTTGGCAGGAATGTCTACTCAGATCATTTGCCTGTTTTATTTTATTTGCTTTTTAGTGCTGCACTTGTGGCATATCGAGGTTCCCAGGCTAGGGGTCGAATCGGAGCTGCAGCTGCCAGCCTACACCACAGCCACAGCAAGCAGGATTTGAGCCAAATCTGTGACCTACACCACAGCTCATGGCAACGCTGGCTCCCCCACCCACTAAGCAAGGTCAAGGATCGAACCTGCATCCTCACAAACACTGGTTGGATTCGTTTCTGCTCAACCACAAAGGGAACTCCCTGCCCATTTTAAAATTGGGTTGTCTTTATTATT
Source organism: Catagonus wagneri (assembly GCA_004024745.2). Lineage (NCBI taxonomy): Eukaryota > Metazoa > Chordata > Mammalia > Artiodactyla > Tayassuidae > Catagonus > Catagonus wagneri. Next base: position 4,585,057 of record PVHT021183634.1, read on the forward strand.
GAGTTGTAAGTGTTCCTTATATATTTTTGCTACAAATCCCTTATCATATATATGATTTGCAAATATTTTCTTTTGTGGGTTGTTTTTTCACCTTTTTCTTTCTTTTTTTTTTTTTTTTTGCTGTTTTAGGGTCACACCCTGGAGGTTCCCAGGCTAGCGTTCAAATCAGAGCTACAGCTGCTGGCCTACACCACAGCCGCAGCAATGCCAGATCCGAGCTGCAACTGAGACCTACACCACAGCTGACAGGAATGCTGGATCCTTAATCCACTGAGCGAGGTCAGGGATTGAACCTACAACCTCATGGTTCCTAGGCGGATTCATTTCTGCTGCACCACGACGGGAACTCCGTCTCTTCACTTTTTTGATGGTGTTCTTTGAATCACAGATTTTTGAAATTTTGTATGAAGTTCAGTATATCTATATTTTTCTTTTGCTGCTTGTGCTTTTGGTGTCATATCTTAGAAACGGTTGCTTAATCACAGATCATGAAGAGTTATCTTATGTTTTCTTCTCAGAATTCTGTAGTTTTAGCTCTTAAACTCAGGTCTTTGATCCATTTGGAGTTAATTATTAAGGTTTGAGAAATGGGTCCTGCTTCATTCTTTTGCATGTGAATATACAGTTGTCTCAGCAACTTTTGTTAAAAAGGCTTTTCTTTCTCCTGTTGGCACCCGTGTTGAAAATTAATTGATCATAAATGCAAAGGTTTATTTCTGAACTCTCAAGGCTATTCCACTGATCAGTGATCTGTGAGTCTGTCTTTATGCCAGAACCACACTTTTTTTTTTCTTTTTTTTTGCCCACGCCCATCTCATGCAGAAGTTCCCAGGCCAGGGATTGAACCTGTGCCACAGCAGTAACCAGAGCCACAGCAGTGATAACACCAGATCCTTCAGAGAACTCCAGAACCATATTTTGCATGATTATTGTAGCTGTGTAGAAGTTTTGCAGTTAAGACATGTGAATCCTTTACTTATGTTCTACTTTTTCTAGATTGTTCCGATTATTCCAGTCCCTTCAATTTCCAGAGTTTAGGATCAACTTGTCAATTTTCTGCAGAAAAGCCAGCTAAAATTTTGATAAGGACCGTACTGAATTTTTAGATGCATTTGGGAGTGTTATCATCTTTACCGTCTTGTCTTTCAATCCATGACTGCCGGATGTCTTTCCATTTATTTAGATCTTTTTGATTTCTTTCAACAATACTGTTTAGTTTCCCGGAGTATATATTTTGTACTTCTTTGGTTAAGTTAATCCTACATATCTTATTCTTTTGACACTATTGTAGCTGAAATGGTTTTCTTCATTTCATTGTGGATGTTCACTACTATAGAGAAATGATTGGTTTTTGTATATCGATCTTATATCCTGCAACCTGGCTGAACTCATGTATTTGAATAGCTTTTTTTTAGTGGATTCCTTTGGATTTTCTATATACAAGATCAAGTCATCTGCCCATACAGATAATTTTAGTTCTTTCTTTCCACTCCCAGCAAAATGTAAGCTAGTCACCACTGTGGCCTCAGTGCATAGAACAGGGGCTGGCGCACAGCTGGTGCTCAGTTATTTGAATGAATGACCAAGGGCAGCCGGCGTGGCTGGGTCACATGATTCCCCAGCCCAGGGCTCCAGCCCCTCCTGTGACACCTGCTTCCTGGGGGTCCCTGCCCATATCCTCTGGGGGTCAGGAGCTCTCCCTTCTTCCCCTCCGTCTCCGGCCCTGACGTTTCTGTTTATCCCCAGTCTGCAGGGGTTGCGGGAGCTCACCTCCCTAACAAAGTCCAAACATGCTGGTGATTAGTCCCTCGAGACTCCCAGTGTCTCCATCAGACGAGACGCGTCTCGCAGACTTCCCTAGCCCGGCCCTTTGCGAGCCTCAGCTCACTCAGTGCTTGCAGGTGCCCACCAGCAAGTGGGTGGTGCTCATTGTATCGATGAGGATGCAGGGGTCAGGCCCCAGCCCGAGCTGCACAGAGTGTGAGGCTGTGAGCCCAGGTCCGCCTGACCATCCTTGTGGCACCCATAGCAGGACCTGGGGGGAGCCTCAGCCCCAACCTCAAAACCTTCTAGGGCGAGAGGGAGCGCCCCCCAGAGGCTCGGCTCTGGGCTTTCATCAGCCAAGAAACCAAGAGTGTGTCCCTTCCTCACTCAAGTGGTGCCCTCTGCCCGAACGTCTCCCCCACTGGCCTCCCCTCTCTTCATGTGGGTCTGAGCTGCATGCCACCTCCCTGCGGCTAGTCACCTTCCCTGACTCACCCCTTCCCCCTTTCTCCTGGTGACAGCGAGTCATCTCTGGGTGACTGTCAGATGTCAGTCCATGAGTCAGGTCCGCTGCGGTGTCCAGCACCCCGCTCATACTTGGCACTCAGAGACATGGGTGGATGCCACGGCTGCAGAGTAGGTTCTGTCTGCCAGGCTTTGCTGAGCCCTTGACCTATGAACTGGGGTGGTGGCCGAGGGCTCTGACCCTGCAGTTGGACAGTCCTGAGTTCCGATCCTACCTTGTCCGTCATGGGGGGTGTGACTTGGGGCGGTGTCCAAGCCTCGGCGCACTCAGCCGTGGAGGGGGTGGCGCGGAGTCTGCCTTCCAGGTTGCCGTGAAAAGCAAACGAAGGGGTGTTCGGGAGCTGTGCAGCCTGCGCTGACCCTCCGCCCTCAGGCCCCAAGCTGGCCGTTAACCCGAGCCCCTGGGATGTGCAGGGCGTGGAGCGGTCGCTTCTCCGCTCCGCCACTCCTGTTCTGAGGGACGAACACCGGGCCCCCCCTTCCTGAGCATCGCCTGCTAGGCGGGCTGTGTGCGAGCTCGTCTCTGCCACGCCGCTGCCGCCCCCGGCCTGCTGCCACTGGCTCCCGCTCACTCCCAGGGCACAGGGTGCTGAGTGCGGGGGCCTGGCGCTGCTCCACAGGCCCAGCGGGAGCTCCAGGGGCTGGAGAGCCAGTGTCTTCACCGCCACACCCCCCAGTGGGGAGGGTTGGGCATGTGACACCAGCGCCAGCGGTGGGCCTCAGGCCAGGGCCTGAGCCCCAGAGCTCCCGGTTTCTTTGAAGGTGGGCTTGGGCTCTGGCTGTGGCCCCCGCAGGCCGCTGCTGGGAGGGCTGAGGCGCCCGGGGATCGCTACCTTTGGAGCAGGTGGTACCTGGCGCATGGGAAGCGCTGGTGCGTGTGAGCTGCTGCTGCTGCTGTCGTCATCATCGTTGTTATCAGCGGGGAGGAAGGGGGCTCCGGACCCGGGCAGCACAGGCGTGGGGCCAGCGATTTCCCAGCTGGGCGATACTGGGCAGTTTGCTTAACCTCAGTTCTTCATCTGTAAAAAGGGCTGGTAGTCCATCTTGGCTGGGTGATACTGGGCAGTCTGTTTAGCCTCAGTTTCTGCATCTGTAAAAAGGGCTGGAAGTCCATCTGGTCACGCTGTCGTGAGGGTCCCTGGAGATGGCGGGTGGGAATCTGGCTGCTGGGAGGGGAGAACGGCAGCCGAGGGAGCTGCCCAAGGCCCAGGACAAGGCGGGGCGGGGAGTGGGCAGTGCCGAAGCGCATGAGGCAGCTGCCCTCAGCCTGGCCTCACCTCTGCCTGGTGTTTTTTCATTTTTATTGTGTTTTCGTTGTTATAACATGTCTACAAAAGCAGATTCTTGTTATGAAAATACACTGTGTGATCCAAAGTGAAAAGTGAGCGCCCCCCTCCCGACCCCTGCAGGCAGCAGGGCCCTCACTCCCTAAAGGCGGACCCTGGGCCCTGTGCTCACTGCCCCTCTGGCCCGCAGGGAGGAGGTGCAGGAGAACCGTGTGCGGTGGCGGAAGAGGTTCACTTTCGTGTGTAAGATGAGCGCCAACCCGGCCACCGGCTTGCTGGACCCCTGCGTCTTCCGAGTGTCGGTGCGCAAGGTGAGATGGCAGGGCTGCTGGGGCCGCCGGCCTGCTGGCGTGAGGCCCGTGCCCTCAGTCAGTGGGTCAGCCTCCTTCCTGCCTCCTCCCCTGGCAGGCAGATTGGGGGGTGGGGCGGAATGGGGGGGGGCCCACGAGGTCCCTGGGATCCCCGAGTCACCCTCGTACCTGTGTCTGTCTCCCGTGCAGGAGCTGAAAGGCGGGAAGGCTTATTCCAAGGTAAGCAGGGCTTTGTGAGGTGGGGGGTGGACCGGGATCCGACTGGGCAACACAAGAGAAGCTCCTAGAAGAACCTCCATCTGCCCCTCTGCCCCCAGCGGGAGAGGCCCTGCCCTCCACAAGGTGTATTATTTTTTGGAAATACCTTTATCGACCATCTTTGTGCTTAACATACAGGCAGCGAATACTTGCTGCAACACAGATAGCACAGAGGTTCCCAGAGTGAAAGGGCGGTTTCCACCCTGTTCCTCTCCAGGCCTCCCCCACCCCCTGGATCCCACTGTTTTGATTTGTGAGGCTCTTTCCAGACCTTTTAAGAAAAAAAAAAAAAAACGCATGAAATATACCTAGAGAGCAGTAAAGACAACATGCGCTTGTGGTTTAGAGGACCACACCGGAGCCTGCCGGGCGTGTGCTCGGGCACATGCAGACCATCTTTTTTGCTTTTCAGAGCCCCACCCGCAGCATATGGAAGTTCCCAGGCTAGGGGTCCCGTCCGAGCTACAGCTGTCAGCCTACACCAGGGCCACGGCAACGCCGGATCCGAGCTGCATCTTTAACCCGCACCACAAACAGCTCCCAGCAATGCCAGATGCTTAACCCACTGAGCAAGGCCAGGGATCGAACCCGCAACCTCATGGTTCCTAGTCGGATTTGTTTTCGCGGTACCACGACAGTAACTCCGGGACCATCTGATTTTTAAATTCACAAGATGGACTTGTCCTAAACAGCTTTCCCTGGCCACGTGTTTGCGTCAGCAGAGATCTCCTTTTGCTTTCTGAGAGCGGCAGGTCCCACCTGCCTGCTGGGGGAAGGGGGGAGGGGGCTCGGGCAGCCCCCACCGCTGCACATCCGTGTCGTTGCCAGGCTTTCCCTGCGCCCACAGATAGCTCAGGCCGGCACAGGAAGACCTTTCCCGCTGGGGAAGGCGCAAGAAGACGGCTCTGAATCGGCCCACTCTGCCCGAAGCCCCCTGTGGGGGGCGGGGGGCCTGTCCCCACCCTCTGTGGCCCAGGGAGGCACCTAGAGGCAGGGGGTGGACTCAGTCAGTCCAGGGGTGACACGCCTTTGCCTCTCCTGACCGCGCGTGGAAGGTCGGAGGCTGGTTCTCCCCACCCGGCAGAGCTCAGGAAGCTTGGCGGACTGGGCCGCGCACCCTGCCCCCCCGCGGGGCGCTGATGCCCCCTCCAGACTCCAGAGGCAGACGGCAGGGAGGCTAGAACTGGGAGGCGCTGTCAGAGCGGAGATCTCTCCTCCTGTCAACGCACGTGGGTGAGGACGGCTGCCCAGGCAGCAGAGGAACTGCCAGCAAACAGCCGGAGCAGCCCACCTCCCCCCAGCAAACCTGCTGTGTCCCGTGTCAGGCCTGCCAGGCCCCTCCCTTCTGTTCTCTCAACAAACCTCCAGTCCAGGCTCAGCTCCCCTTAATCAGAGGGGGAACCTGAAACCTGATGCCGATCAGGCCTGGTTTCAGGCCTGGCCCTGCCGGTGAAGGTGTGTGAGCCCCTGAGCAAGTCACTTGCTGCTGCGAACCTTAGTTTCCTTGTCTGCAAAGAGGGGGTTGCCCTGAGAGGACGGCAGGACTGGGATCTGAACCCGAGTCCCTCATTCTGGAGCAGGAGCCCTCAGCTCTGCAGTAGAGATGCGCCTGCAGCAGATGCTCAGTACACGTCCCTCACTGACCCGGTTTATCCTCCAAGTCCCCAAGGCCAGGGCCCCTCACCTCAGCCTCAGGTCTGGCAGACTTGGCTTCCACTTAGGAGGCCTTCTTAGCTCGGGCCCCTGTTCTCACACTGTCCCACTCCCTCCCCGCCCCGGCCCCCTCTCCTCCCAGAGCAGCTGGGAGTTCCCACCAGCCCCTCACTCCAGCTCCCACCAGGGTCTCCTCCCACCCTGCGGAGGGTCCCCCGCCCCCCGTCCCAGCGCCAAGTTCCCACGGGCCGTCCCCCCTCCTGCCCGCTGCCCCGGTGGCTCCCACAGCTCAGCCTTGTTTCCCAGGGAACAATGCGTCTGTGTCACAGACAACAATGTCCTTTCATCTCGGGCGCTGCCCCAGTGCACGCTGGGATGCAGCACAAAGGGTGCTTTGTGCAGCTCAGGGATGTGAGCGCCTGGCTTTGCCACGTCGGAGCCACCAGCCGGGGCCTCTGTCCTTGGGTGCTGGTTATGCAACTGCCATTCTGGGCTGCGGGGCGGGCCCAGGGGCTCTGCCTCCCCGCCTCCCCACCTCGTCCCGCTAACCCTTGGGCTGCCAGCCTGGCCACCCATGCACCCCTCAGCCTCTCACACTCTGCTCTGTCCCTCCCAGCTGGGCTTTGCTGACTTGAACTTGGCCGAGTTTGCGGGCTCAGGCTCCACCGTGCGCTGCTGCCTGCTGGAGGGGTATGACACGAAGAACACCCGACAGGACAACTCCATCCTCAAGGTAACGGGCCCTGCGGCCACCAGGAGGCGGGGGGCAAGCGTGCTCTTTGTCAGAGGGCCCTGGAGGGTTGCTAAGATCACGGGTTTTCAGGAGTTCCCAGGTGGTCTAGTGGTTAGGACTCGGTGCTTTCACCACTGTGGTCCAGGTTCAGTCCCTGGTCTGGGAACTGAGATCCCACATCAAGCCACTGCACTGCCGAGGCCAAAAAAAAAAAAAGAAAATAGAGAATCCAGGTTCTCGCTCAGTCTGTGAGAGACACTGAGAAGAGGTAGGCCCTGAGGTCAGGAAACCTCCATCGGAGGCCTGCCTCCGCCACTGACCTCTGCTTCGTCATCCATAACTGGGGGTCGCAGGTGGCCCCGCAGTCTCTTTAAGGCTTTGGCGAGCAATTCTGTGAGGTCAACATCGCCAGGTGCCCCCCACCCCTTATCCCGCGGTGCCTGACAGCAGTCCCTGGGTGTGGTGTCTGTCACGGCTTCAGGTTGGCACAAGATGGCGAGAGGCCCAGAGGTTAGCTCCTCCGCCTGGGGTCACAAGCAGAGCTGACACTCACCCTTGCAGCCCAGCTTCCAACACTGCCCCACGTGTCCTGGGGCAGCCTGAGCTCCCAGAGCATCAGTGAGCAGACGGGCCTGGCATCCCTGGACCCGGCAGACCCGGGCGGCTGCCCAGAGGGCCCAGCCACGCGAAAGCTTCCGCCCTCCCCAGAGGCAGCCGCCTCTTTGGCTTCTTGGGACAGATGTACGGGCATCCGCTGCCAGCACACCTCTCTTCCTTGTCTCCACACCTTCCGCCTGGCTGGGAAGGTTAGTCTTGCCCTAAGCACACCTGTGCGCTGACCCAGCCGGAGCGTCTCGTGCACCGCAGAGCCCGGCAGGAGGGGGTAGGCATGGGGCTTCCTGGTGGACCTTTTGCAAAAGAAATCGGGGGCACCTGAAAAGGTCCAGGCTGGTTGTTGTGAGAGCCAGGGCCTTTCGGCCTCACTCCAGTAGCTCTGGGTACCCTCAGGCCAGATCAGGGGGGCCCTGGGGGCAGGTGGCTTTGGGTTGAAGGCCAGCTCGCCCACATCCTGTTTGCAGGCCCTGCGCAGTCGCCGCCCCTGAGCGTGAGTCTCAGTTCCCTCGGCTGCAGCCTGAGGCCGTCACGCTCTTTGTCGATTCTTAGCATGGCCCAGTGAAATAATCCATCCAAAAAAGAAGCGTCAGACCAGTGGTCACCACTTCTGTCAGAGGTGTCCCTGGGCTCTGAGCACCTCTTCGTCACCCCATCACCCTGTGCCTGTCACTCTCTCCCAGCTGAGACTCGGGGACCCAAACCTTGCCTTGTTTGGACCGCTGCCAAAATCTTTGCCCAAGTGGATGTTACGTTTCTAATGGCTTCTTGCTTTACTTTACTCAACAAACTTTCACAAGCCCCTGCCGCCACTACATCAGGCTTGGCGAGACCCTCCCCAGCGGGTGGGCATCGAGAGCCTCCCTCCTGCCTGCCTGGCTGCTCTGAGGGCCCGAGGGGCACTGAGGATGAAGTGTCTGCAGCCACACCCTTGAGGGCCCCACGGCCCAGCCCTGGTTGTGAAATGACAGAAGCTAGCTTTTTGCTCCTGACTCCCTCCGTGCCGGGCGCCGAGCAGCCTCTCCACTGGCCCCTCAGGCAGGCGTTAGGATTAGTTTTGTCCTCTGCATGAGGAAACGGGGGCTCAGTGAGGTCCGGTGGCCTCGCCAGGGCCAGCAAGGGACAGAGATGGAGAGGCCGCAAGGAGAACGGGTGCCTGGGCTAGGTGGGTGCACGCGGCATGGCTGATTTCTCCGGCTCTTGCCCAGGTCACTATTGGAATGTTCCTGCTCTCCGGAGATCCCTGCTTCAAGACGTGAGTGCTGGGGCAGGCCCCCGGGGCGGGGCGGCGGGTGGGGGCTCTTCCCTCCGCCAGGCTTTTGGATTCCCCCGTCTGCTGACCCAGAAATGGGACACCCCATTCACACCCGTCTGTCCTCCCAAGGCCACCGTCCACTGCCAAGTCCATCTCCATCCCAGGCCAAGACTCCTCCCTGCAGCTGACGTGTAAGGGTGGCGGGACGGGCAGCAGTGGCGGCAGCAGCACCAGCTCCCTGACGGGGTCCCGGCCCCCCAAGGCCCGGCCCACCATCCTCAGTTCAGGTACTTTTCCCCTCCCGCCCTCGCCTCCCCTCCCCTCCCCTCCCCACGCCGAAGGCTTTTACCTTCCCGGTGTCCCCAGGTCCCACGGGGAACACTTACTGAGAAGAGAAGGCTAGTGGGGTGGCATTCACCCACCCATTCTCTCATTAGGCAGGCGTCTGAGCCCCTCCTGTGAGCCGGGCGCTGTGTGTGGCCCCAGGATCACAGCAGCGCCCTGCACGGAGGATGACACAAGTCCCTGGCCCCATGGCTCTCCTGGTCTAGCGGGAGAGACAGGTATTGGTGAGAGTAAATAAGTCAAGTGCAGGTCCGCCTGCAGCTGTGAGGGAGACAGAGCAGGGGTCCGCCTGGGACCGACCGGGCCGGCTCCCTGAGGCATTTGAGCTGAATCCGGGGTGTGGGGTGTAGTGTTCCTGGCAAAAGGGCATGCTAGGACGCTCGCTCTGTGACCGTGACCGGTTATTTTGCTTTCCAAGTCTCAGCTTCCTCCTCTGCAAAATGGCACTGAGAGTAGTAACCGCGACCCAGATGGCTCTGGGGCTGACCCGAGCAAACGTGCGTGCCTTGCGTGGCACACACAACGTCCTCTGTGTTTCTCAGCATGTTTCCACTCAATTATTATTACTAATGTTATGGAAAATGCAAATGAGCCTCTCTCCCCAGAGCAATCAGCAGAGCAGCTAAAAGGGGGAGGTGCAACCAGGAGAGGAGGCTCCAGCCCGCACTGCCTCCCTGGGCGGAGGCGGGGGGTCACGGCTGGGAGGTGGCTGCCGCCAAGCTGTTCAGTGAGCAAGGTGGCACGTGGTGGGCCTGATTTGTGCAAGAGCTGTTAGGGCACAGGGCCTCGGGCCCTGTCTGCTAGGTGATTGTGCCCCCGGGGGGCTGGGAGCGGTGAGGGACGCTGACCCCAAGGGCCAGCTTTCCTCTGTTCCCCTTTTTCCTGCAGACCCGGCCAGGTAGGGCCCAGAGCAGAAAGCTGGGCTTCCTGCCTGCCAATGGGGGCTTCCCAGCTCTGTCGCTCTCCGCAGCTTCAGGGTGGGAATCCCCAGAGGAGAGACCTAGGGATCAGGCCACCCCAGCAATAATGCGCCTTTTGAGTAACGCAGAAGACGTGCCACTGCCACGACGGTGGGGTTTTCTGCCTCTTTCTCCCCCAACCCCCTGGCAGCTCCCCAGATGCAGAGACCCGGATGGGGTTCCCCACACCTCCTGCTGCTAGTGCCTGCAAGTGTGTTTCGTTTCGAAGTTAGGCTTATGGGTGACTTGGGACAGCGCTGTCCGCCACTCCCCTCCACCTTTATTTGCTCCACTCTAGCAGCACTGACCCAGACTCATCTAAGCCTCGGGCCTTTGCTCCTGCTGCCCCCTCTGTCTGGAAGACCCATTCCCTGATGCCTTAATAGGCCCACTCCCTCCCAGGCATCCTGAAGGCCTGGCATTAAGGCCACCTCCTCAGAGAAGCCCCCCCCCCCCCCCCCCCGTGCCTCAGACCC
>PVHT021183634.1:4595333-4632108 GCA_004024745.2 Catagonus wagneri
TCCCCTGAACCCCGGTTTTCGGTCTCCTAAATGGAGATGCACCGCCGTGCCCCGCCGCATTCCCCGAGGCCGCGTCCGGCACGGAGTCACCCCACGCCTCCCCGCTTCCAGGGCTGCCGGAGGAGCCGGACCAGAACCTCTCCAGCCCCGAGGAGGTGTTCCACTCCGGCCACTCCCGCAACTCCAGCTACGCCAGCCAGCAGTCCAAGATCTCCGGTGAGTGCCCGCCAGGCCCCCCGCCCTCGGCCTCGCGCCCTCCCCCGGCCCCCGTAGTGACCTCCCCCGGCCGCCCGCCCCCCCCCCCAGGCTACAGCACGGAGCACTCGCGCTCCTCCAGCCTCTCGGACCTGACGCACCGCCGCAACACGTCTACCAGCAGCAGCGCCTCGGGCGGCCTCAGCATGGCCGTGGAGGGCCCCGAGGGCAGCGAGCGCGAGCACCGGCCCCCCGAGAAGCCGCCGCGGCCACCCCGGCCCCCGCACCTGTCTGACCGCTCGTTTCGGTAAGGCTTTTACAACTAAGGCGGAGAGGGCACTTAGGTATGTGAGTGCTCCTGGAGCGCAGACTCCTCCGCTGGCTTCGTCACCTGTAACACTGGGACAATGGGGCCCCGCCTCGGGGCTGGGTGGGGGCTTTCCAACCCGGTGATGCGCCCGAGGGCCCGGCGCGCATGCTCAGTTAGCGGTTGCCGTCGGTGCGTAGTTTTGTGCGCCTTGGGTCCCCGCCTGCCTCCGCGCTGGGGCCTTTCAGAGGCAGGGTACTTAACCTCTCAGGACCTCGGTGTCCTTCTCTCTAAAACCAGGCCGTGGCAGCATCGGCAGGTAAGTTTGATGTGAGGGTTTAATAAACAACCTGGACCGGCTCCCGGGCGCTTAGAGCATCCTGACGGCCGCAGGTGCTCGGGCCTGTGGCCCGCGTGCCAGTTACTGCCCTGACTGTTGTGACGATGTCCGGCCCCACCCCAGGAGGAAGAAGGACTCGGTGGAGAGCCACCCGACCTGGGTGGATGACACCCGGATCGACGCTGACGACATCGTGGAGAAGATCATGCAGAGCCAGGACTTCACCGAAGGCAGCAACACCGAGGGTGAGCCGGAGGCCGCAGCGGCGGGGGATGCCCGGCGGCTCCCTGGCCCGGGCCCCCCCTCAGCCTCCACCCTCTCCTTTGTCCCCGCAGACAGCAACCTCCGGCTGTTCGTGAGCCGCGATGGCTCCGCTACCCTGAGTGGCATCCAGCTGGCCAACAGGTAGGGGTGCAGGTTCTGGGTAGGCTACAGGGGTGGCTCGGGCACCGTGGTGAGAGCGTGTGGTTTGAATGCCAGCTCTTGTCAATGTGCCCTTGGACCAGTCACTTCTGCCTGAGCCTCCGTTTCCCTATCTGTCAAATGTCACACCACCTCACTTGGAAACCTGGGACAAACACCCCAGGGTGGGTTCTGAGGGTTCTGAGGCACCTTGGAAAATGCCTATAGAACCAGGCTTTGTGCACGGCAAGGCCTTAATACATCTTTATTTTGATCTCCAGTTTTCTTTTCCTTCTTTCTGGGACTCGGAACTTCTAAAAAAAATGGTGGTGACTTATCTGTTTATTGAGCAAATATTCGTGCACCTTGACACCACGTACCGAGCCAGGTGCCGGGGTTCTGGCAGTGAGCCAAGCAGATTTCTGCCTGCGTGATGTTCAGAGACGAGGGGGTGACGGGATCAAGCTTTGGCTTGAACTCTGCAGTTTATAGGTGCCTTCTCACAGTCGTGCATCTACAGCTTACTTACCAAGTGCCTGGCTCACCGAGCGATGGATGAACAGATGAAGGAGTGGGTGGGGGAGCTGCAGGGCTGTGCTGGTGCCTTTTCCTCTGGTTCCTGTGGGCCAGGTGGGAAAGTGCCCATTTAAACACCTAGGGCCTGGAGTTCCACTGTGGCTTAGCGGTAATGAACCCAACTAGTATCCGTGAGGACACAGGTTCTATCACTCATGGCCCCAGTGAGTTGGGGATCTGGTGTCGGTCGCCATGAACTGTGGTGTCGGTCGCAGCTGTGGCTCAGATCCTGCATTCCTATGCCTATGGTGGGCGTAGACTGGCAGCTACAGCTCCAGTTCGACCTCTAGCCTGAGAATGTCCTTATGCCCTCGGTACAGCCCTAAAAAGGCAAACAAAAAATAACAAAAACCAAACATCTAGGGCCACCCAAGGTTCCCAGATCTGCCCTCTGGTGTTGCTCTGCTGACCCCTGCTGGCTAATGCCTGAAATTGCTATCTTTCCACGGCCTCTTGGGCTGCCCTGGGCGGGCCTGGCAAAAAAAAAAAACAAAAAAAAACAGGGCACTTCCTTGGGGTTTTGTGACACCCCTCTCTAGCCCCCTCTGAGGATGAGAAAACAGATTCAGGAGGGAAAACCCAGTCTATTTGGCAGCAAGGTCATTGCCGAACTGTATGCCGCGCCCTGCGTGTCTGCAATCCCAAGGTGGGCCTGGCTTCACTGGAGAGAAGAGCCAGTCAGTCTCCCCAGGCTTCTGCTGCACTTTAGCAGGACTTATAATCCTGCTGAGCCTCAGTTTCTCCATCTGTCAAGTGGGACTGGCTGCAGACCCTCCCTCCAGAGTTGCCAAGAGGTTGGGTATAGGACACCCCAGCTTGCGAACTGCTGGTGACCAGTAGGTCTTGGGCCTGGTCTGTGCCAGCTCCGTGACCCCATATACTTAATATTGCTGTTGCCCTGGCCAAGTGACTCGACTTCTCTGAGCCTCAGTTTCCCTCTCTGCAGAATGGGGCTGGTGAGCAGCACCTGCTTGGGGCGTACTTCCAAGGGTCTGGGCCAGGCACTGTTGAGGAGGCCAGGCTGACCTGTGTCTCCCTGCAGGGTCTCTTCTGGGGTCTACGAGCCAGTCGTGATTGAAAGCCACTGAGGAGCTGGTGTCCAGACTGGAGAAGGGCCCTGCCTTCGACGGGTGTCCAGACCCGACCCGCACCATTCCACAAGGGACCTTCCCCTTCAGATCCCCACCCGGGCCGCATCTCATCTGTGCCTCCTCCATGCACTCTACCCCAAAGCATCATTCCTTTGTCCTCTCACCCATGCTGGGACCCTCCTGGCCCGCCAGGGCCCGGGGCACCACTGTGAATATTCTCCTCTGAACCACTAGAGGGCAGGACACATGGGCCCGTGAAGCAGGTGGGCCAGACAAACACGGTGGTGGCGAGGATGCCCCTCCGGGACCCACCTGGCCCCTAAGCGAGGACACATGGCAGCAGCCTTGCAAGCAAGGATGCTTGTGCCCAAGGGGCCTCTTGTCCTATGTCCCTGCTCACCCCAGGAGCGCTGGCCCATCCATGCCCTGGCAGGGCCTCGCTCCATTGCCCGCTTGTGCTTGGAGGGGCCAGTCCACGTCCAGAATCCTGCCACCATGGCCCCCTGCTTCAGCTGTCCCTTCCCGGTGTCCCAGGGGACCTGCTGGCAGCTTCTTCCTGGGAACCAAGACCTCAAACCCCACCCACGCTCCAGACTGAGACCCCACCTCCCCCTGCAACGAATGTTCTCCTGCTGCCCCGGCAGCCTGCACTTTGCACACGCTTGTCCGCAGCACAGCCCCCTGGCCCCTCGCCTGCTTTCCTCGGAGCCCTTCCCAAGGATTCCTGGGCGCTGCCTGCTGTGCGGTCAGCGGCCCAGCTCTAGCAGCCCGGCTGGAACGCGGCACTGCCTCCCCCTCTCCAGTTAGCGCCAGCTCAGCCCTGAGCGCCATGCTGAGAAAGGTCTGAGTGTGGTCGGTGGGTCCCCTCTGCCCGGGGCTGGGTCCTGAGCAGCCGGCTTCTGGTAGGAAGCCGGGGAAGGTGCCAACCCTGGCTGGGCTGGGCCTGGCAGGCAAAGCACCCCTTCTCTCCCCTCAGGGTCAGCTGACCCAGGCAGGGGCGATGCTGGAGAGGCAGGTGGGCTGTGACTGGCCTGGCCCGGAGCTGGCTTCCTGGCCAGGAGAGCCTCAGCCACCCTCTGAAAGCATCACTCGTCTGGGCAAGGGAGAGGTGGGGTCCCTCACGGGGGTCCCCCCAATGGGGAGCAGCCCCCCCGGCCCCCCTCCACCTTCTAAATCCTCTACTCTCAGCACTTTCCCCTGGTCCTCATCCTTGTAACTTGCTTGAAGGTGGGTTCCGGCTGCCAGCCAGTTCCTGGACAGACTCCCTGCCACTCTTAAACTTCACTTATTTTGTATAAACCCAGCAGGCTGGTGTTTACTTAGCCCTGTACGTTTTCCATTTTCTTTCCTCTTTTTTTTTTCTTTTTCCCTTCCTTCCATTCTTTTCTTTTTTAAGAGTTCACAGTTTTTGGTATTTTCTCCTCCCCCAGGCGAGGGAGTGTTTCTGTTCTCTCCCTACCCGCTGGCTGGGTCCCAGCAGGGCTGGGGAGCTCGGCGGGGTGCAGGTGGGGGTGGAGGGCCCCTCCCCAGGCTGGGAGGTTGCCCTTCTGCCCCACCGGCAAGAATTAAGCATCTCGGTCTTGGGGCCTCCTGGCATCGGGACCAGAGCATTTCTAGGATTTTTGTTGTTGTTTCTCATTACCTAACCCTTTTAGAAAGTGAATGTTGGAAGGTGCCTCCTGAGATGGGACGCAGCATTTGCTCTGGCTGGAGAAGGCTCCGGTCAGCTCTGCCGGTCCCTTCCTGCCCCACAGACACCTGGCAACTTCAAAAGAGGGTTGGCTGCACTGTCTCCAGTTGAAGTGACCCCCAGAAGATGGCGAAGGCTGTCCTTCCCTTCTGTGCCTGTGTGACCTCAGCCGGGTGGGGAGATGCATTCAGGGGTTACTTGAGGTCTGATTCAAAGTCCTAGGGCATCAGGCATAAGAGAGCTGGCTTTGATGCTGTTGGGGAGAATTCCCCCAACCAGGACCCCCAGCCCCACCGTGGGCGAGGTCTGCACTTGACAGTCATCCTGGAAGGAGACAGAGCCTGCCACATCCTCCCACGCCAGGCCCTGGGCCAGGCTAATCGGACTAACAGAATTCGGCCATGACCAAATTAATGCTGGCTGGAGCCAGAGGCCTGGAGCCCCCAGCCTCATGCCTACGTGGGAGCCCTTTCTTCGGCCTTCTGCTCCCCTCAAGCTCAGTGAATCCCCACTAGGTGCCCACAGCTCCGGACTTAAAATCCTATAGAGAGAGAGAGAGATAGAAAGAATATATTAGAGATATTTTTGGAAAGGAATTGGTCTATGCAATGCTAGTTTGGAATCTTTTGAAAGACAGTTTAACGTTTTTACTAGGAGAGTTAAAAGAAATAAAGATCTACGATATTTTTAGGTTTTTTTTTTTTTTTTCCCCTGGTCGCCCTACAAACTGACCACATGGCGTGACCTGCGGGGATGGAGACTGCCCACAGTCTCCTCTCCTTAGGGAGGTAGGGGGAGGGGAGGTTTTTTTTTTTTTTTTAAATGCCCCTCCTAACAGAATGTTGCCGCCGCCACCCCCACCCCCAACTTAGTGGGCTGTGTTTGTATCTCTGTCGCAGCTTCTGTTGTAGAAAATAACATTGTAAGAGGGAAATCAGCCTAGTGTCAGCATCTTGGTTTGGGGGAAAAATTAAATGTTGCAGTTTTTGTTTGTTATGGAGTGCTGGTTTTTATTTGTTTGTTTTACTGTGTTGAAGTCAGGGTCCCAGAGGGCATCAAGATGAAGCCAGATGTAGGGAGTTCCCTTGGTGGCACAGCGGTTTAAGGATCTAGCTTTGTCACGGCTGTGGCTCGGTCTGTGGCTATGGCGCAGGCTCAGTCCCTGGCTTGGGACCTTTTAAATGCCACGGCCAAAAAATCTGAAAAATAAAAATAGGGAGTTCCCGTTGTGGTGCAGCAGAAATGAATCCGACTAGTATCCATGAGGAGGCGGGTTCGATCCCTGGCCTTGCTCAGTGGGTTAAGGATCCTGCATTGCCATGAGCTGTGGTGTAGCTCGCAGATCCGGCTGGGATCCCGTGTTGCTGTGGCTGTGGTGTAGGCCGGCAGCTGTAGATCCAATTTGACCTCTTGCCTGGGAACCTCCATATGCCGCAGGTGCAGCCCTAAAAAGCAAAAATAAATAAATAAATACTTTATTTAAAAAGAAACAGGAGTTCCCGTCGTGGCTCAGTGGTTAACGAATCCGACTAGGAACCATGAGGTCGTGGGTTCAGTCCCTGGCCTCGCTCAGTGGGTTAAGGATCCAGCCTTGCCGTGAACTGCGTGCAGCTTGGATCTGGTGTTGCTGTAGCCCTGGCGTAGAATGAAGAGAGGATTGCCAGCTCCAATTAGACCCCTAGCCTGGGAACCTCCACATGCCTCGGGTGCAG
The DNA here is from genome assembly GCA_004024745.2 of Catagonus wagneri. Lineage (NCBI taxonomy): Eukaryota > Metazoa > Chordata > Mammalia > Artiodactyla > Tayassuidae > Catagonus > Catagonus wagneri. Next base: position 4,601,647 of record PVHT021183634.1, read on the forward strand.
CCCTGGGAAAGACAAAAAGGCAAAAAAAAAAAAAAGAAGAAGCAGCAGCAGCAGCCAGATGTATAAGGTGACATTCTAGGGTGGGTAAGATGTAGGTGGCCAGGGTTCTCCAAGTCCTGGCTGCAGTCACAGTCATTATCACTGTCATTACTCCAGATGCCCAGGGAGAAAACTGAGGCCCAGAAGGGCAGGTTCTTGCCAGTCTCTCACTTAATAGGTCTCAGGTCTAATCTCAGGAATCACACCAAGTTCTAACCTCCCCAAGTCAGGTGCTTCTAACAGGCGTGCCCGAGGGCAAACAGCTCTGCCTCCGTTTTCTCAGCTGCAGATTAGCTCGCGGGTCAAAGGAGAAAGTGGGTGTACGGGGCTTCTGGCCAGGGGCAGGTGCCAAGTGCTTCCCAGCATCGTCTCCGGGCCTGGACCACCCCTCACTCCCGGCCCCGACTCCAGTTACAGAGAAGCTTCCACAGCCAAGCTCTGGGAAAGACAGGTAACCCTGGGCCTTCAAAGCGTTCAGAAGTGGCAGGAAGCTTCAGGACACTGGACAAGCTGGAAGGATCCAGACCACCAGGCTTTGTCCCTGCAGCAGCACTGCGTTACCCCCACCGCCCCTCAGCGCCGATGCCCGCTCACGGCCCTTGCAGACCCTGGAGGCCGATCCTCCGTCCCTTTCTCTGTTCTGTGCTGTGCGCTCCTGGGGAGGGAAGGCTGGCTCCTGGCTGAGCCCAATTCTCCAGCGACAAAGAGGGGCCCCAAAAGATTGCTCCTTTGGAATGTAGTAATGCTAAGTGAAAAATGAGTATACCAAACGGTAGCGGGAGAAGGTTCCTCTCAGCCCTGAGATGGGCTCAGACCCAAGGAGACAGATGCTGCCAGTGGGCACAGGCCACGCCAGGCTCAGACCTCATCTTCCTAAGTGAAGACAGCACACACAACCCCTCCAGAGGCCTGGCGTCCCCAGACACTGTGCTCTGCAGCATTCCAGAAGTCACCTAATCTTAAAGCTGTTTGGCTATGGGAAGCTCTTACTTGTGCCAAGCCTCATTCTGGGCACTGGAGATACAGCCGGACCACAGACCCCATCCTCAGGGAGCTTAGCTTCATAGTCATTCAGGCCAGATCCGCAAGTACATCAGCTAATTAAAATGCAGTGACAATGCTCATCCTTGGAGACACACTTGGGGCCGTGGAGCACAGAGGGAACCGCTGCCCAGCCGTGAGGACTTCCCAGGAAGTGTGGCATCCCAGTGGGACCTGATGGGTGACAAGGAGCCTCTAGCCGTGGGAAGACGGTGTTCGAGGCCTTGAGCTGAAGGAGACCTGATGGATGATCTGGCCTCCAAGCCTAGGGAGGGGGCTGCACACCGGTCACAAGGCCCGTCTGGGCTGTGGAACACACGGACCCGAGAGGCCGAGGGGAGGGAGGATCACCGCCCTGGCCTCATTCCCGCAGTGCAGAGAGGATCGGCTTGGCAGTGGAAAAGGAGTGCCCTCACAGCCAATCAAAAGCGTCCCCATCCTGTGACTCGGGCCAGCCCCTCCTCCTCCCATTCCTGGCTAGTGAATGCTTTTCCTTTTTTTCCCCTTTTTTTTTTTTTTTTTTTTGCAAGCAAAGTCTTTATTACAGGAAAGCAAGCAGCTCCCAGGGCAGCTGGGAGGGGGGAGAAGAGCCCCCTCTCTCTTGTCCTATAAGGGTTTTTATCCCCTAAAGATGGGGGGCCACCAACGTGGGGTCCAGAAAGGTGTGCTTTTCTCCCATTGGCCTTGCCCAGTTCCCGACATCAGTCCTTGTCCAGCAGGGGTCTTGGGGTGGAAATGCCCCCTAAGTCTCAAGGTTTCTTTGCCCTTCCCTTCCCGTAGACGGAGTCACGGGGGTTAGAGATTAATGTCCATCTGGGCGCAGGTACACTCCCTACAGTAAACAAGGCCTGTGGGGATGTTGCTTCCTGGAACCCTGAAGCCACAAATGTTACTCAATGGCCGTATCAAAGAACGCATCGAAGCCCATGCTCCTACGCTGACTGCCTGAGTGAGTGAGTATTCTGCCCCAATCCCTGCCTCTAGAGGTGGAGACTCTAACTGCGACTCTAACTGCGGGGCGAGGGGGTGGGGTGGGGGTGTTGATGACCGACAGCTCTGACTGCTTCCTGCTGACAAGGGGTGTCTTTAGGGGAAATCAGTTAGGTCTCCAATCATGGGGTCATCTAGTGGGCTTTGATACATTACATCGGGCACCCCCCATCTATCACTATTTGTAGGTTGATAGCTTTTAATCGGGACGTAATAAAGCGAGAAATACAATTAATCATGCAGGGTCCAAATAAAAGCATCAAGATCACAATGATGAGTATGGTGAGCAAATATTTCCCTCCCCCACTGGAGGAGGTCAACCAGTTCCAGGGGGTAGCTCGAAAAGCTGGAGCAGGATCGGACATCTTACGAATCTGCTGCCAGAGATCTCGCAGGGAATCAGACACATGCCGTGAATAATCAGGAATATAGGCATAGCATTCAGATTTTATAACAGCACAGTTCAGTTACCTCCTTAAGCTGCAGTGAGTATATCTAAGTCCATTCGGTTTTGTAGCACTACTTTTCGTGTTTGTGGTGGTTGTTACATATTTAGAGTAGAAATAGCTTCTGCAGTATCCTTAAGAGATTGTCGAGTAAAATTAGTTAAGGCTTCCACCCTCCGCATTATCTGGTGAATGTTTTTCTGCACCCTACCCTCAACAACAAGGTAGGGCCTTGGCACCAGGAGGCACCACCCTCAGGTTCCGAAGTTGGCTGCACCCCTGACTCGGATTGTGATCTTCAAGTGCTTGCCTCTGAGCCCCATCTGAAATATGGGACTTCCAACACCCCACCCCATCCCACTCCGGCCTTTGGGACTCGGATATTGAGATGAGTTTTTTTTTCTGGGTCGAGTTCGACCGGACTGAGACCATAAATGCAGCCTATCTGGGTTCCCCACTCGGTCGCATTCCCCAGGGTGATTGCGGAACACGGCCCACAATGTTCTTGAGAAACTACATTTCCCGACATGCAAAGGGGAGGCGGTGCCTGCCTGCCTTGGGCGACGTAGCCCTGACTAAACACTACGACTCCCGACGTGCGCCGCGGCCCAAGGCCAGGAGGGCCCGGATGCGGAACCGGACGTGGCTTACAACTCCGGTGCCTGGAGCCCTGGGGACATGGTGAGCTTGGGGCTGAGTCCTGGGAATGAGGGCGTCTGGGTGTGGGGTCCTAGGTCTACTCAGAAGCTGGGGCTTGAGCGCTCGGAGCCGGGATCACTGTCCCGCCGACCCATCGTACGGGTGGGTGGTAGGCCTTGACCCGGCACTCTCTCTCGGACCTGGAAATGGAAACCTAGTCTGCTACATCGGATACGTCTGCTGAGTGAATGGGCGTAATCAGGCGGCAACTCCTCCCTCCGTTAGTGCACCTAAATGGAGGGTCACTTTCTCAGTTGAGCTTTCCCTTTTATCCAGGCCACGGGGACAGACCAGGTGGTGGGACTCGGCCTCGTCGCCATTAGCCTGATCATCTTCACGTACTACACCGCCTGGGTGATTCTCTTGGTACGTGTGCTTCCCCGTCCTCTCTCGCCTCCTATCCCTGGATCTTGAAGCCAATTCCTAACATTTAAGCGCGTGACAGGCATATGTCAGGCGCTTTAACTGCCTATCTAATGAAAGCTTCAGAGCAGCACTATGGAGAAGATACTAGCGGTGTCCCCATTTTATAGATGAGGAAGCTGAGGCCCAGGGAGTGGGTTCAGACCTAAGGTAGACTCCTGAACCACTACACCGTAAGGTCCTGTGCCTTTGATGGGAGTTCTAGTCCTTCTGGTTATCCTACGGGCTCCTGGGCATGACAGGTGCCAATGGATTTTGTGAGGGTCTTTCGGCTTTTTTTCCCCCCGGTGGGAAAATGTGTTAAAAGGTGCAGTGTTTGGGGGAAGCAAAATCTTGTAGAACCTGATATTCTTTTGGAGAAAAATGTCAGTAAAGAAGACCTCAGGAGTTCCTGTCGTGGAGCAGTGGTTAATGAATCCCACTAGGAACCATGAGGTTGCGGGTTCGATCCCTGGCCTTGCTCAGTGGGTGAACCATCCAGCGTTGCCTTGAGCTGTGGTGTAGGTTACAGACGCGATTCAGATTTGACGTTGCTGTGGCTGTGGTGTAGACCAGCGGCTACAGCTCTGATTCGACCCCTAGCCCGGGAACCTCCATATGCCGCGTGTGGCCCTAAAAAGCAAAAAAAGAAAAAAGAAAAGAAAAAGACCTTGGAGGAGTTCCTGTCGAGGCACAGTGGAAACGAATCTGACTAGGAACCATGAGATTGCGGGTTTGATCCCTGGCCTCGCTCAGTGGCTTAAGGATCCGGTGTGGCCGTGAGCTGTGGTGTCGGTCTCAGATGTGGTTTGGATCCTGCGTTGCTGTGGCTGTGGCTTAGGCTGGCAGCTGTAGCTGCGATTAGACCCCTAGCCTGGGAACCTCCATATGCTGTGAGTGCGGCCCTAAAAAGCAAAAAAAAAAAAAAAGGACTTCCTTATGTGCCCTTTGTATCTGCTAAGCTGCAGGAGCCTTAAGGCAAGTGCTTTGTCTTCTGTTCCCTGCCAGGTCCCCAGCACCAGCTTAGGGCAGGCGCCAGGCAAGTGCCTAGTACACCACTTTTAGATACATGAAGGAAGGAAGCCATCCGAGGCACCCAGAATGCCATCATCTTAAAGAAAAGCAAATGCAGTCCCAGTGCTTTGACGGGGTCAGCCCCTGAGACAGAGGAGGTGGGATGTTTGGGCTTGGGGAGCTGAGCACAGCCAGGCATGCTCACTGGAGCTCTGCCCTTGTGCCAGCCATTCATCGACAGTCAGCATGTCATCCACAAGTACTTCCTGCCCCGGGCCTACGCTGTTGCTATCCCGCTGGCCGCCGGCCTCCTGCTGCTCCTGTTTGTGGGTAAGTTCTCCCGACCCTGGGCAGGGTGTCTGAGGGACCCCATGAGCCTCTCCTACACCTGAGTAGGCTGCCATACTTTGGCCCCCGCTGTACACCTGCTGGAGGCTCCTTGCCCTCAGCTCACCCCCTGGGGTTTCCCTGTTCATCCCTCAGGGCTGCAGTCTTCTCGATGCCTCAGGCTCTGGACTCTAACGGGGTGTCTCCCTTGTTTCCTGCTCCCCCCTACCACTACCACCATCAGCTCTCACCCCCTTGTCACCCTGGCCGCCGATTCCTGCACCTCTCTGTCTCCCAGGGTCTAGTGTGTAGGCTTCCTTAGGCCAGGGACTATATCGTCGTCATTACTGAGTCCTCAGCCCCCAGCACCCACTGTGGCCCTGAGCTGGTGCTCAAAAAAGTCATTTGGATGAGTCAGCAGTCGGGGGTCTGGATGATGGGGTAGATGGATGGTGGATGGTGCGTGGGCAGCTGGGGAGAGAGCTGGCCAGGTGGCTGACTAGGTGAGTAGATGGATAGTTGGGTGGATGTCATTCCCTGTAAAATCGCAAACACAAATCCAGCAGATGGCCTGTGGTCGGCACTCAGCTGATGTTTGCTGAGTGAATGTGGGAGGATGTGGCTTAGCGAGCGATGTGGAAGATGACCGGGGGGACCTGGGGGCTGGGTAGGTGCTTGGCCCCCCGCCCGTGGGTCACTGCGTCATGCTCTGGCCTGCTCTGGCCTCCCAGCAGCCCTGAGCCAGGACCTTACCTGGCCTTTCTGGCCTTTCTATTCCAGGAGTGTTCATCACCTCCGTGATGCTGAAGAACCAGAAGGTGACCAAAAAAGCTCAATGAAGGCGCAGCAGAGATGAGGCTGCGGCCCTTTCTCTGTTTCTTCTCCAGGGCAGAGCCAGGCGGGGGCACCCACAGGACCCACCCAGGCCCTGAGGGCCCCTCAAGCCCGACTGCCCTGCAGACCCGCCCCCGGGGGACAGAGCTGTTCAGGACTTGCCCCCGACTGCCCAGAGCCCCTGCTCCTTCCCTGCGCACCCTTCCAGAAGCAGGAGGGAGGAGCAGCCAGAAGTCTCCCTCTCACCCCCTCTGGCTCAGCGCCCGAAAGCTGCGGCTCGTCCCCACCTTACCTTCGGACTCGCCGGCACGTCTCCCTGCGGGTCTGCACTCCCTCCTCTCTTCCTGGCCTGTCACATGCTGGTGTTGGACCTGGTAGATTCTGGGGCATCACGGGACCTCTCCCCACCTACCCTGCTCCTCCATGAAGGCCACTTTCCCAGGGCGGACATAGCCCCAGGCCCTGCAAGGATTTCTGGACCTGGAAAGCCTGGGGGGAGGCCTGACAGGCTGCGGACACGTTAGGGCGGCCACAGCAGGGTCCCTGATTGACTGCTTCTCGTGGAGACCCAGCCCCAGCCTTGGTGCTGGCCTGTAGCGGGCAGACTGAACAATAAACGTTGATGGTATGTTTGTCTCAGTGCCATCCTGACCGGGGGAGCTGGGCTGCTCAGGCGCTGGAGAGGGGGCTGGGAGCTGGCCTCTGCCTGGGTCTCAGGTCAGGAGAGCCTGGTTTGTGCAATGAGGGTGCCTCAGGGGCCTCCTGGGGTCATTCTGATGCTGGGCTGGGACGCACGTGGGTCTGGCCGGGTGCTGCTCCTGGCCGGGGAGTCCATGAGGCGTGGCAATCTGCCAGACACATCTGCCTCCCCTGTGCCAGCCCAGCCAGCACACACTGGTATTTTAAGGACCCTCAGGCCAGTCCCCTAAAAGCCCAAACCCATCATCTCTTTCTCTCTAGTACCCAGCTGCCCAGTTTAGTGTGGCTCTGAGCAGCGAGGGCTGCTGTGAGCCAGAGCAGGGCTGGTTCCACTGTGTTCAGGTTGACTGGCACAAGCCCCAGCCCCAGTCCCCGGCAGTCGCGCCGTGTCCCCTCTGGGCAGCCAGCTCTCCTGTTCAGTGCCTAGCATAAGCCTTCATCCCCTCACATCTTAACATTCATTCTCCCTCCTGCTTGGCTGAGGTGCCGCCCTCGTCAGAGAAAAGACACCAGCTGCAGTTACACCTGCCCCGAGCTTCCCTCTTCCTCTCTCCACCCTCCAGTCCAGGCGCAGCTGCCCGCCAGGGCTCTGGGTCCTGTCTCCTCCCACCGCTGCAGCGGGAACCTCATGTCTCAGGTCCTCTCAAGGGAACAGCGTCTTCCTTCCAGCTCGCGTGCTCGGTGTTTGATGAACGTGCTACAGGCTCCATTTAAAGGCCCCTCCGTCCACCCGGTGCTCCCTCCAGGTCTCTCCCCTTCACAGCCAGACTTCCCCGAAGTGTATCCAGACCTGCCCCCCACATGTCCTCACCTCCACTACACTTGGCAGCGTCCTGGGAGGGCCACACTCAGACCACCCATGACGTCCAGTCTTTAAATCCAAAGCATGTTTCCTTGGCCTCCCACATTGGCCAGTGACATCCCCCTCTGGGTGCGCCCTCAGATGCTGTGTGACCCATTCTCCTACTTTATGTTTCTCTCTCACACCCATGCTCCTCTCTTCTGCCCTGAACAGAGCCTTTTCACAGGCCTTTTCACCCCACACTTACGGGTGAGCTCATCCTTACCCAGGCGCGCCTCCAGCCCAGCTTTCTTCTGAGCCCCGATCATTGCACATGCACCAGCCAGCCACCTAACATCCCCACTGGATGTCAGAGGGACACCTCAAATTCGTTCCATCATGATCTGAATTCTCAGACTACCCTTCCCCACCCCGACCCCGCACAAATCTGGCTCTCCCCTCGTGCCTGCACCTGCTTGTAACTGGCATTTTCATCCACGTCCCTGACTCCAGCCAGAAGCCTGGCAGCAACAGCTGAGCTTGGCTTTCTTCTTCCACCCCCGCATCTATATGACCCCCCAATCCTGTCGATTCTCCCCCCACCCCCGGCACCTTCCTGATGCAAAGCGCATCCTCTGCCCTAACTCATCAAAGGCTTTCTCACTGCTCCCCTGCCCACAAGGTGCCCTCCGATCTGACTGCACAACAACCAGTGGCCTTTTGAAAACATCTGAGCATCTTTCTCACAACTTACAAAGCTTCTCTGGGTTCCCATTCCTCTTCCTCCCGTGGGTGGCAAGGGCCTCCCTGCTCACTCGCTCCAGCCACGCCGGCCTTTCATTGCCTGGGACTCACTGAAGTTCTCTGCCCCTCCTACTCACATTGGTTCAGCATGTACTTCTCAAACACTGGTTTGTACCAGATACTGAGCCAGGAAAGGAGCATGGCATGGTTCCTGGCCACCCTGGCACTTGCACTCTGGGCAAGGGAGGGTGTGGGGATAGGGGGAGAAATAATAAATAAATGAACTGGACCATCTCTGACAGTGTTGTGTGATGAAGAAAATAAAGCAAGGTGATATGACCATGACTGAGGGGAGGAGAGTCGGGCAAACTGAAAAAGAATAAAGCGAATGAAGTCTGGCGGGAAAGGATTTCAGGCAGAGGGAACAGCACCTGCAAAGAGCCAGCTGGGAGCCTGCCCCCCGTGGCCATGGCCATGTGCTTGGTGTAGGGAGAGTGAGCTGAGACAGGACTGGTGAGTAGACGGTGAGCCTAACACCAAGTCGAGAGGCTTGGAGTTTGTTCCGGTGCCGTGGGAAGCCACTGGAAGCTTTAAGCAGGAGAGTGACATCATCTGATTTATGCTTTTAAAAGCTCACGCTGGCAGCTGTGTTCCTCCCTCTCAGTCACCACTAACCCCCCCCTCCCCGGCCTACACTGCTCCTTAGCCCATAGTGAGTGTTCAAAATATGTGTTGAATGAATGCATTCCCCTGACTTCCTGTGTGACCTGGAGGTAGTCACTTCTTTCTCTGTACCTTAGTTTCCTCACCCTAAAAAACGATAGGGGGGAATTTCACACCGGAGTGGGTGGGACTAGACTTAGGTTACCCGCCTCCCCGAGCGCCCTGAGTTCCCCGCCCCAGGAAGGGAATTGTCAACCTCCGTATTCCCCCACGCCGGCGGACCCTAACCAACGCTCAGCGGCCCGGCCCCACCCCGCCCTGGACCGCGGTCCAAAGGATGCTGCAGCCTCGGGGGCGGAACCTGCAGGCGAGCGCCCGCGCCCCCTCTCGGATTGGGTGCAGTCGTGACCTGCGCCGCGCGATTGGTCGGCCCAGGAGCAGGGGCGGGGCCTGGCTCCCGCAGCCGGGCTGCCGGGCAGCAGGGGACGCGGCCAGTGCCTGAGAAGCTGCTGCGGGGGCGATGGCCGCACCGAGCCCGGGGCCCCGCGAGGTAGGTGCAGACCCGAGAGAAGACAGGAAAGGAAAGGGCTGGAGGGCAAGGGTCGGCCGCCCTTCCTCTGCGGGGCGGACACACCCCCATCCAAGCCTAGCAGGGGTCCTGCGCTGGGCGGGACTGGGACACGCCCCACATGGGGCCGTAGGTCTGATGCGGGGAGTCTGGCGGGTGTCCGCCGAGAACTTGCTCAGTTTCCTCATGGGGAAAATGGAGACGGTAATAAAAGCTTCTCCTTCATGAGGCTGTTAGGAGGTCAAGCTCTCAGCCAGTGCTGGGCACATGGTGGGTGCCCTCTGCTAATGGGTCAGCAGCTGTGATCTCAGCTTCGTGCTGACCCTCCTCACTGGTCTGGAGAAACTTGGCAAAGACGAGCGGAATAAATTACTGAATCACTGACATCACAGCTCCTACTATGAGGAGTTCCTGTGCACGGAGCTCAAACTCAACAGCAACAGTTAATACCTGCCATGAAGGAGTTATTATAGTTTTCATTCTACAGATGAGAAAATGAGATGCAAAAAGGTTAGTGACTTACCTAAGGTTACACAGCTGCTGAGAGTCAGTCAGTCTTGGACCAGACTTGGCTGCAGAAGGAATGCTCTACCCACTGAATATAATAACCATCACTCTTACAAAATAAAGAAGAAAGAAGGAAGGAAGGAAGCAAGAAAGGAAAGGAAGGGAGAGAAAGAGAGAAAGAAATTGACAGAATATTGTGAATCAACTATAATAGAAAAAATAAATAAAAATCTTACACCCCCCCCCCCAAATAACCATCACTATTTTGGGTGCTGATTGCATGCCAGGTACTATCCCCTCACAACACCCAGTGAGATGGGTAGCAGCTTTATCTGCGTTTTACAACTGAGGAACCTGAGGCAGAGAGAGATGAGGGGTGAGCTGACAAGCGGTGTCTGTGGGACTCACAGCAGGGTCTTTCCCCTGCAGGATGCTGCCACCTGCTCATTGCTTCTGGTGCCTCCCACCCCAGGTCCTGGCCCTTTCCCCAGAGGCTGGATGCAGGGCTGCCACCTCAAGCTCTGGTCGCCGTGGCCTCCTCTGGCGTCTACGAGACAAGCAGTCTCGCCTGGGCCTGTTTGAGGTGGGCCCAGAGCATGAGCTGCACCCGCTGACGTGTATGATACAGGCAGGGCTGTGGGCTGCCACTCAAGTGTCCATGGACCATCCGCCCACGGTGAGTGGACAGTCTCTCCCATGCGCCTCCACAGCACCGACAGCAAGACCAGGCTGATGCGCTGTCCGGCTAATGCTGCAGGGTTGGGGATCAGAGCAGGCGAGAAGGGGACGAAGACAGGGGCTTTGTGCAGGGAGGGAGGGACATTCTTGGGTGGGGGCTGAAGCCAGGAAGCCAGAAAGCCCAGGGTCTGTTGGGAGTGCAAGGAACCCCTCTGACCCAGGTAGTTGCTGTGTGATTCTAGGTGGGTCTCTGCCTCTCTTTGAGCCTCAGTGTCCCCATCTGTATGATGGGTGGGAGGGATTGCACTCCTTGGTCTCTGGCCCTCCCGGTTCTGCCAGGGTGTATGGTGGAGAAGGGACCCTGCCCCCACCCCATCACCCCAGCCCATCCTCCCCAGAGCTCAGGCTGGAGCCAGGCTGGCTCAGCAGAAAGGGTCGCCCACTGCAAGGTCAGCAGCTGGATGGGCCCTGGGTGAGCATGTGTGTTGTTTGTGTGTGTGCACATGTGTGCACAAGGTGGCCAGGGAACTAGGGGTCCAGAAAGAGTGTAGGTGTCCTTTAAATCTCATCACCTGCTGGAAATCTTCCATGGCTCCCCAGTGCCCCAAAACAGCATGGCCTCAGGGTCCTGCTGGCTCAAGCACAAGGGCTGCCTGTCCAGCCTCTTTCCCAGTCCGCCCCTCCCTTCCTCGCTTCTGTCACCTGGGCTCTCCTTCCCTTTCTGGTGGCCGTCACTGGTGTTCCCACAACTGTGAGCACCCTGCTTCTCCTCTCCACTACCCTTCAGATTTCAACTTAGAGGCCCCCTCCTCCAGGGAGCTTTCTCAGATCCTGCTCCTCCCAGGCTGAACCAGGCACTAGTAGCTCCTACTAGGCTGAGTCCCTGGGCTTCAAGGCCAGCGCCGTATAAGGGGAAGGCACCGGGCGGCACTTGGCTAACGTGTCTGGGTGCGTGTGCCAGGCTCTAACTCAGAGACTGGTGCTAGGGACCCAGCAGTGGATGGGACACACCTAGGACCTGCCTCAGGTCACTGTCATCCTCCCTCCAGCTCTGCGGGGGCTAGCAACTCCGGCACACCCGGCGTGGTCCCCATGGGCTGGGAGAATCAAACGGGGAAAGGGGGTGAGGCCAGGTGCAGGTCGCTTGGAGACCCTGCGCTGGCAGTGGGTGGCTGAGACTCTCTCGGAGTCCCTCTGCTCTTCGCTCCAGGGCCTGCCCGCGGAGGAGGATTTCGCCGAGGTCCTGACCCAGGTTCACGAGGTAGGAAGCCCAAGACTGCTGCATGGAAGAGAGTGTGTTCTGCTCTTCTCCTGTTTCCTCCGCTGTGCAGCGCAGGTGCTGGCCAGCCCCAGGCCTTGCAGGAAGGGTGTGCTTTTCCCCTGACCCTCCCGCACTAGGGCCACCTGCACACGCCTGGACCCCAGGGACACTCTTGGGGCTGCTCTCCCTCCTCGCAGGGCTTCGAGCTGGGCACGCTGGCTGGCCCTGCCTTCGCCCGACTGCGGCGCTCCCTAGGGCTGGCGGAGGAGGACTATCAGGCCGCGCTGGGTCCCGGAGGCCCCTACCTGCAGTTTCTCAGCACCTCCAAGAGCAAGGCCAGCTTCTTCCTGTCGTGAGCTGGCGGCAGGGGTGGGGCAGGGGAGGGGCAGGGGTGGGGAAGGGGGAGGAATGGGGTCGGAGAAGGAAGAGGCGGGGCTGGAGGAGAAAGATAGAATGGCCAGATCCGGGAGGGTCAGGGCCTGATAGAGGTCAGAAGGAGGAAGAGAGACTGCGGCCAAGGGCAGGAGGCGACGGGGTGGTGGGGAGGCGGCCCCCTGCCCCGCCTGGCCAGTGACCTCTCCCTCCCGCCCCCTCCAGCCACGACCAGCGCTTCTTCCTGAAGACCCAGAGGCGCCGGGAGGTGCGGGCGCTGCTCGCCCACCTGCCCCGCTACGTGCAGCACCTGCAGCGGCATCCACACTCACTGCTTGCGCGGTTGCTGGGTACGACCGGCCAGGGACCCAGGACTGCGGGGCCGGGGGGACGGGTGAAGACGGAGAACGAGAAGGGGAGGGGGCCGGGGAGTGGGACGGTTCCAGGATCCGGACACGGAGGGACCTGAGCCCGAGCCGGGTGGAGGGGACTGGACTGGAGGCGGGGCCAGCTGGGGGCGTTGTAAAGCGAGGGGGGCGGGTCCTAGAGGCATGTAGGAGGAGCGGGGGGGGGGTCGGTGGGCGGGGCCAATATCCGGGGCGGGGCCCCAAGGGGGCGGGGTTGGGATTTCACCATCCTGGAAGGGGGCTAAGTGGGCAGGGCCAGGTCTGGGGACGCGGCATCTTTGGGGCTAATTCTAGGGAACAGTCGAGTTGAGACCCGGCCCCAAGATGAGGAGGGGGTCCGGGGGCGCTGCCTGGAGGCTCGAGAAGGAAACGTGGCTTGGAACTGCGATTGGGGTGGGAGGGACCCGGGCTTGCCGAGTTTGGGTCCCCTCACCCGGCGCCCTCTCCCTTTTCAGGAGTGCACAGCCTGCGGGTGGCCCAGGGAAAGAAGGTGGGTGAGGCCGAGGCGAGGGGGCCGGGCCGGAGGGGGCGGCTGAGACCCTCCCTCACTCCCTACCCCCTTCCCCAGAAATACTTCATCATCATGCAGAACGTCTTCTATCCCACTGGCCGCATCTCCGAGAGGTGAGTCGGCCTCCCAGGGCCCGGGCCCATCCGAAGGTGCCACCTGCAGCACCCCCCACTCGATAGATAGATCGTGAAACCGAGGCCCAGTGAGAAGGGACGTTCCCAAAGTCTCCCGCCGGTTCGGAGACAGTGATACCCATGATCAGCATCTCTTGAGCACTCAGTATGCAGGGGGGGCTGTGCTGAGCCCTTGGCGCTCATTATCTTCCTGGAGGGGGAGGTGTCCTTCGGGACGGCACTGGAATGGGGTTGTGCTGAAGACTGAACAGTCACAGTGGAAACTCTTGTTTCTCATTTTTACCTTGTGCTATTCCTTGTATGTCTCAAGTGTGTATAACGTTGAATTCTGTCCCCCCCCACCCCGCCTGCCACCCCAGGTATGACATCAAAGGCTGTGAGGTGAGCCGCTGGGTGGAGCCCGCCCCTGAGGGCAGCCCCCTCGTCCTGGTGCTGAAAGATCTCAACTTTCGGGACAAAACCATCAACCTGGGTGAGCCACGGGGGGTGGGTCACTGCCTACTCTTCCTCCATTTAGAGTGAGGTCAGAGGGGGTCTCTGGCACTGCTCTCTGCCCCAGTCATTAAGAGCCCAGATCCTAGGAGTTCCCGCCATGGCTCAGTGGTTAACAAATCCGACTAGGAACCATGAGGTTGCGGGTTCGATCCCTGGCCTTGCTCAGTGGGTTAAGGGTCCGGCGTTGCTGTGAGCTGTAGTGTAGGTTGCAGACGCGGCTCGGATCCCGCGTTGCTGTGGCTGTGGCGTAGGCCGGCGGCTACAGCTCCTGTTAGACACCTAGCCTGGGAACCTCCATATGCCGCGGATGCGGCCCTAGATAAGGCAAAAAGACAAACCAAAAAACAAAAAACCCAGATCCTGGAGTCAGGCAGAGAATCCTGAATCCTAGTGCCACAACTTTCTAGCCAGGTGACCAAGGCAACTTACAGATGAGTTTCCTCGTCTGTGACATGGGACAGCAATGATCCCTGCCCTCCTGGGGCAGATGGCGTGTGGAGCCCTCAGCACCTTGCCTGGCACACAACGAGCACTCAGGTGGGGGCACTGATGCTCCGGCAGGGCCCCAGCGGAGCTGGCTCCTCCGCCAGATGGAACTGGACACCGCCTTCCTCCGGGAGCTCAACGTGCTGGATTACAGCCTCCTGATGGCCTTCCAGCACCTCCACGCGGATGAGAGGGGCCTGGGCAGTAGCCTCATCTTCCGCACAGCCAGGTGGGCCCCCCAGAGGCAACAGCAAGAATGAGGTGATGAGAGCATGGAAAAGACAGAGCCAAAGGCTCTAAGGCTGGAAAGTGCAGTGGTGTGTGTGTGTGTGTGTGTGTGTGGAGGGTGGAGGGCTGGAGAAGCCTCATGGGCATGCTTGGATAATGGGCACAGGTGCGCTATAGCAAGAGAAAAAACAGGTTTTATCTAATTGGACAAGGGCTTCAGGGCTGATTTGAAGAATCAGCCCATTTTCCAGAAGGGGATGTGGCGCTGTTGAAGGCTTCAGACCTATTTCATTTTTGCCTTAGAAAGAGCCCTTGCTCCTTCACCCGGTCATTCCACTTTGAGGATGCTGAGGTTGTCACCGTTGGCGCCATCATCTTGTTCTCTTCCTCATTTTTGTCTTCTCTTTTGACCACCCCACGGCACTTGGAGTTCCAGGCCAGGGATCGGATCTGAGACGCAGTTGCGACCTACAGTGCAGCTGTGGCAATGCTGGATCCTTAGCCCCTGGGGATCTAACCAGGGGCTGGGGATCCAGCCTGCGTCCCAGCGCTGCAGGGAGGCTGCCAATCCCATGGCGCTACAGCGAGAGCGCCCATGCTGTTGCCCTCCTCTTGCACGAGGTCCACACTTGCAAGCCGACCCAGGGCGTCACTGAGAGGATGGTCCACCCCCATTTTAGAGGGGTGAAAAACTGAGCCTCAGGGAAAGGAAGAGAAGCTGCAGAGCGACTTCTGAGAATTCTCGTTAGTGTTGGGTTAATTATTTGGATTTCAGTCCTGCAAGACCCACCTTGTGGCTGAGCAGAATTACTCAGGGATTGGGAGTTCCCATTGTGGCACAGCAGAAATGAACCTGACTAGTATCTGTGAGGGTGCGGGTTCTATCTCTGGCCTCGCTCAGTGGGTTAAGGATCTGGTGTCGCCGTGAACTGTGGTGTAGGTCGCAGACACAGCTCGGATCCACACGCAGCTCAGATCCTGCATTGGTGTGGCTGTGGTGTAGGTTGGCAGCTGTAGCTCCAATTCACCCCTAGCCTGGGAACTTCCCTGTGCTGCAGGTGCAGCTCTAAAAAGCAATAAAATAAAATAAAAAGCATTTTTTAGGAGTTCCCATGGTGGCTCAGTGGTTAATGAATCTGACTAGGAACGATGAAGTTGCGGGCCTTGCTCAGTGGGTTAAGGATCCGGACTTGCCATGAGCTGTGGTGTAGGTTGCAGATGCGGCTCGGATCCCGCATTGCTGTGGCTGTGGCATAGGCTGACGGCTATAGCTCCTGTTAGACCCGTAGCCTGGGAACCTCCATATGCCGCAGGTGCGGCCCTAGATAAGGCAAAAAAAAAAAAAAAAAGACAAAAAAATTAAATAAATAAAAAAATAAAAAGCATTTTTTAAAGAAAGAATTACTCAGGGATTAAGACAAGCACTTTAGGAGTTCCCATGACGGCTCAGCAAGTTAAGAACCCGACATAGTGCCCATGAGGATGTGGGTTCGATCCCTGGCCTCGCTCCGTGGGTTAAGGAGCCAGTGTTGCCATAAGCTGAAGCATAGGTCAGAGATGTGGCTCAGATCTGGTGTGGCTGTGGCTGTGGTATAGGCTGGTAGCTGCATCTCTGATTCAACCCCTAGCCTGGGAAATTCCATATGCTGTAAGTACGGCCCTAAAAACAAAACAAAACAACAAAATGCACAAGCACATGAGCACATGCACACATGCACGCACACACACACACACACACACACAAAGAAGCAGATCTTTTTAAAAAAATGTAAAAAGTAAAAAAAGGTAAAAATAATTTTAAAGTCTATTTCACTTACTTCATACATCCAAACTTTAATAATCCCATCATCTAATCAATATGAACATTTTGAGATATTTTACATTTTAATCTCATGCTCTCTTGGAAATTCAGTATGTATTTTACACTTCCACTGAGCGCATCTCAGTTGAGACTGGCCACATCTAAGTGCCTGGTGGCCACATGTGGCTGGCTGGTGGCTGCAGAAGGAACAGCTCAGCTTTAGACCACCAACTGCAATGTACGCAGCCGCCCAGTTTATCTGCCATAGGCCGGGACACACAGGAGACGTGGGAATGACCCAGGGTCAGCCTAGTCTTGCTGACAGGGTCCATTGGCTGGGGCTCCCTGGAGGAGGCGGTAACCTCACTCTTCTGTCGGCCCCCAGGTCTATGCAAGGGGTACAGAGCCCCGAGGAGCTGGAAGCCCAGAACCGCCGGCTGCTGCCCGACGCACCCAACGCCCTACACATCCTGGATGGGCCGGAGCAGCGCTACTTCTTGGGCCTTGTGGATCTCGCCACGGTCTACGGGCTTCGCAAGCGGCTGGAGCACCTATGGAAGGCGCTGTGTTATCCGGGCCGGACCTTCTCCACCGTCAGCCCGGCCCGCTACGCCCGTCGGCTCTGCCAGTGGGTGGAGGCGCACACAGAGTGACCAGCGCCCGGCCACGCTCTTCCCACCTGGGTAATGGTCGCACAGCCGGCACGCGAGTTCCAGCCTGGCCTGGGCAAAGGGTCAGGCGCCCCTCGCCTGCTGTTCCTCCCTTGGCCTCCTGAGGGCAGCATCCCCCTAGTTAATATCATGAACTCCTTTTGATGGCGATGCTGGCATTGTGCCGAGGACTCCCCTACGTTAGTTCATTTAATCCTCAAAAAAAAGAAAAAAGTTAATATTCATTTTTTTCACAGGCCATGAAATGAAGGCTTAAGGGGTGAAGGGACTGAGTAAGATCATTCAGCAATAAATGCTGGAATGAGCCGCCCAGTTTATCTGGCATCATAAGCCCCAGGCACGCAGGAGATGTGGGAATGACCTAGGGGCTGCCTGGCCCTGCTGACAGGGTGCATTGGTTGGGGCTCAGTATACCTTTTGAACTCAGGAGCACGTATTCTTACACACCAGCTTCTGCAGCCTATCTTCATTTGGGAAGGTGGGAGTCTTGAAGACTCCAGCCCAGCCCCCTTGTCATCCAGATGGGGAAACTGAAGCCCCGAGACTTTAAGGGGCTTTTGCACTGGTAAGTGGCAAGGCCAGCCCGAGAACCCAGGCCTCGCAATCCCCCGCTGCTGGCTCAAGCAGGGCCCACTCGCCTCAGTCTGGGGTGGCCCCCCTCCTTCCTGCCTCTAAGGTGCAGGTGGGGTATGGGGGGGGCACAGCTCTGGAGATGCATTAGATTGGCGTTCGCTATTGACCTTGAATAAGATCTGCCCTCCTCTGGGAGTCACTTTTATCATCTATGAAATGGGAGCAGGGGTTTGTGGTCAGACCAGGACACATGGACACAAGAGATGTCACCAGAAGCAGAGAAGCAGATTGCCTGCAAAGGCCCTGGTCATTCCATCTTCCTCCTCCAGGAAACTCCAGCCTTCCCTCCGACCCCAGGCCAATCAGATCACGGCCAAGTGGGCCTTTCTTCTAGAGCTTCTCTGGGGCCTGGCTGTGTGACCAGGACAAGGTGCTAAACTTCTCTGTTATCAGTGGTCTAATCTTTAAAATGGAAATATCGAACTCATTAAATTATATATTGAGCACCTGCTATGTGACAGGTCCTCTGCTGGGAAATGGGGAGCTGGGGTGGAACAAGATACCTAGATTCCGGAGTTCCTGTCGTGGCTCAGTGGAAACAAATCTGGTTAGGAACCATGAGCTTGTGGGTTCGATCCCTGGCCTCGCTCAGTGGGTTAAGGATCTGGCGTTGCCATGAGCTGTGGTGTAGGTCACAGACGCGGCTTGGATCCCGTGTTGCTGTGGCTGTGGCGAAGGCCGGCAGCTGCAGCTCTGATTAGACTCCTAGCCTGGGAACCTCCATATGCCGCAGGTGCGGCCATAAAAGGACAAAAAAAAAAGAAAGATACCTAGATTCCACTTCCACAGAACTCATAGTTGGGAGGACAATGACAAAAGCAACTGGTGTGACAAAGCCTTGCGAAGGGACACGGGGCCATGGGACTCAGGGAAGGATCCCCTACCTAATCATTTGATGGGGTGGAGACTCTAACCTCTGAACTGAGACCAGAAGAATCAGATGCAGCCCTGGGAGGGTTGCAGGCCAAGGACACAGCAAAGATCTGGCGGAAAAGAGAGCCTGGCCCTTGAGGAAAACACTAGGCCATGGCTGGAGTTCAGGGTGTTGTGCGAGGGCCGGCGTGGCGGGAGGGGGTTTTGTGGGCCAAGAGCTGATCCCCAGGACTGGATGACTCCAGACTTTGGGAGAGCCTCTCAGGTGCATCCAACACTGCCCTGCCACTGGTCTTCAGAGAAAATGAGGGGAAATGGCTGGTGGGGAAGGGAGAGGAAAGCAAATATTTTTTTCTTTCATTTTAAAAAGTTTTATCGAAGTTGATTTGCAGTGTTGTGATAATATCTGCGGTTTTTTTTTTTTTTTTTTTTTTTGGCTGCACCCACAGCATATGGAAGTTCCGCAGTCAGGGATCGAGTCCAAACCACAGCTGTGGCAATGCCGGATCCTTCAACCACTGTACCACAGCGGGAACTCTGGAAAGGGAAATTTTAGGGTGCAGGGCTGGAGTGCGAGTTCCTGGAATATGTGTGTAATTGACATCACCCCAGCTGTCTGGGTGACCTTGGGTGATTACTCAACTTTTCTGGGCTGGCCCAAACCACGGAGCATTTCTTGTTCTGGCTCAGCAGGAAGTTGAGACATAAGCGTGGTGGTGAGGTCGCCACCAGAGGAGTGGGTGGGTCATGGGAAGTCTGTGGGGGAGGGGCAGCATGGCAGGAAACTCACGTTTGGCCCTATATTTCCCTGGGGTCTGGATTCGACAGGGCTGAGTGGGGTCCCTCTGCTCAGAGAGACGGATGGCCCAGCCCCTCCACACTTGCGTCTCTGGCAATGGGCTGAGGCAGGGCTGAGCCTGGAAAGGAAAGTGGTTTGCCCATGGCCACATGGGGCCCAGCACTCCTGACTCTTCTTTTCTTTTCTTTTCGTCTTTTTAGGGCTGTACCTGCAGCATATGGAAGTTCCCAGGCTAGGGGTCGAATCGGAGCTGCAGTTGCAGCCACAGCAGCGCGGGGTCCAAGCCGTGTCTGCAACCTACACTGCAGTTCATGGCTACCCCACTGTGCAGGGCCAGGGACTGAACCCCAATCCTCATGGATGCTAGTAGGGTTTGTTATCACCGAGCCACACAGGAACTCCACCCTGGCTCTTCTAACTGGCTCATTCAACAGACATTATCTAGGAATTCTCTTGTGGTGCAGCAGGTTAAGGATCTGGCCTTGTTACTGCAGTGGCTTGGGTCTGAGCCCTGGCCTGGGAATTTCCACATGCTTCAGGTTCGGCAAAAAAAAAAAAAAAAAAGACATTTGGGAGTTCCTGTTGTGGTTCAAAGGTAATGAACCTGATTAGTATCCATGTGCACACAGTTTGATCCCCGGCCCTGGCAGTAGATTAAGGACCCGGCGTTGCCATGAGCTGCAGTGCAGGTCACAGACATGGCTTAGATCCTGCGTTGCTGTGGCTGCGGCGTAGGCTGGCAGCTGAAGCTCTGATTAGACTCGTAGCCTGAGAACTTCTATATGGGGCCCTAAAAAGACAAAAAAAAAAAAGGAAGACATCTGTGCAGGTGTTGGAAATGCCCCAAGAACACAACTGGAGCTTGGAGGCTAATGGGCAGGTGGACCACAAACAAGAAGACCAGTTAATACACAGGGTGATTTCAGAGTGTGACAAGTACTACGAAAAAAGTAAATCGGGGTGGGACAAGAGGGATGGGGTTGTGGTGTTGGACAGAGGATTGGGCGAGGGCCTTTCTGAGGATATTTGGGCTGAATGACAAGTAGAGCTGGCCACGTAAAGAGAGAAGTCCGAGAGAGGATGTAACGAGTGCAAAGGTCCCGAGTTAGGAAGGAGCTCGTTGTGACTGAGGATCAGAACGGTGGCCAGGGAGTTCCCGTCGTGGCGCAGCAGTTAACGCATCCGACTAGGAGCCGTGAGGTTGCGGGTTCGATCCCTGGCCTTGCTCAGTGGGTTAACGACCTGGCGCTGCCGTGTGCGCAGATGCAGCTCAGATCTGGCATTGCTGTGGACTGCTGTAGCTCCGATTTGACTCCTAGCCTGGGAACCTCCCAGGGTGGGTGGATGGTGACTGGGGAGGCAGGAGTCCAGACGGTGCAGGGACTCGTAGATCAGAGTAAGTAGAGAGGACTTTTGCCAAAACCAAGTTGAAGAGCTTCCTCTGAGGCTGCGGGACTTCCCAGAGTCAGTTCCATGGGGGATGTAAGATCCTTAACTCCTCCGGGAGCCTGGGACCTTTGGGCACATCCGTCTCCCTGGGGTCCTAGCCAGCAGGGAGCTGCCACCCTCGGGTAGGGATTGTCACTTTCCCAGCCACTGTGATGATCAATGACTCCATAGGGAATGTGTCACATTTTCCCCTTGGGACCTAGTCCATGAGGAGAGATTTTTTTTTTTTTTTTTTTTTTGGCTGCACTCATGGCATACGGAAGTTCCCAGGCTAGGGGTCAAATTGGAGCTGCAGCTGCAGCCGGAGCTTATGACATAGCAACTCGGGATCTGAGCCACCTCCTTGACCTACTCCACCGCAACTTGTGGCAATGCTGGATCCTTAACCCACTGAGCAAGGCCAGGGATCGAACCCACATCCTCACAGACATCGTGTTGGGTTCCTTAATCTACAGAGCCACAGTGGGAACTCCTCCACCCCAAAAATAGTTTAGATGGGAAGTATGCTTTCTACTGCACCACCCCTCCTCTTGCCTCATATCTGCCCCTTCAAACCTTTCTGGTCCCAGAACACACTTGAGTCTGAAATCCCTGAGGGATCCGTGTGAGCCTTCGAATGGGACACATTTCAGCACCTGCAGGGACCCTCCGCTGAGCTGGCTTTGAGCTGGAGGACACTTTGAGAAGGGGGCTGTTATACCATGATTTTTTTTGTGCCATGATGCCTACTCATCTTGTGTGAAACTCATAGAATTTGAGCTTAGCAATTCAAAGATGGAGTCCCAGTGGCCAATGTGAACTTTCATGTTAGTTGCTGTGAACTGTCCAGTACAGGACTGTGCATTTTCTGAGTGTCACAAATGAAGAGTGTTGCCTTAGATAAGAAATGCACTTCCTCGGAAAGACTTCACTGGCCAAGAAAGAGGAACAGAGCTGGTATTCCTTGGGGGCATAATGTTATACATTACAGGCAGATTCCCCTGAAACGAGACCATAGAGCTGAGCTTCCTGAAGGCTCTTTGTTGGAGGACTCCACGCTGCTGAGATCTGTTCTAGACGGATGCTCTGTTGGAGCAGAAGCCAGTGTGTCTTTCCTTCCTACTCACATTTGTCATGAGCCCCAGGCAGCTGAACCAGAGCCCAATGCTCACTCGTGCTGAGACACCACCTTCCCAGACTGCTTGCAGAGGTTTGTTACCCTCTTTTCTATTGTTCTTACTTTGACTAATATATGTGGTGCTCTAATTGTGTGCAATAAACCAAGTGACTCATAAATTAAATACTGCTGAGGGTTCCTGTCGCGGCTCAGAGGTAACGAACCTGACTAGGAACCATGAGGATGCCGGTTAGATGCCTGGCCTCGCTCAGTGGGTTAAGGATCCGGCCCTGCCGTGAGCTGTGGGGTAGGTCGCAGATGCAGCTTGGATCCCTCATTGCTGTGGCTGCAGTGTAGGCCGGCAGCTGCAGCTCTGATCCAACCCTCTGGCCTGGGAACTTCCATATGCTGAGCGTGCGGCCTCGAAAAGCAAAATAAATAAGTAAACTGAATATTGGCTACATCCTGCATATCCCTCAGTCCTGTGATTCTCACCTGGTCTTACCACTGCACCCTGCAACAAAACAGGGGTGTTTGAGAGGTGAAAAGTAAGCGGTCAGAGCCCTGACTCCAAAGTGAGACAGCCCAGGAGTTCCCTTCATGGCTCAGTGGTTAATGAATCCGACTAAGAACCATGAGGTTGCGGGTTCGATTCCTGGCCTTGCTCAGTGGGTTAAGGATCCGGCGTTGCCGTGAGCTGTGGTGAAGGTCGCAGACGCGGCTCGGATCCCGCGTTGCTGTGGCTGTGGCGTAGGCCGGCGGCTACAGCTCCTGATAGACCCCTAGCCTGGGAACCTCCATATGCCGCGGGTGTGGCTCTAGATAAAAGGCAAAAAGACACAAAAAAACAAAACAAAACAAAACAAAACAAAAACACAAAGTGAGACGGCCCAGGGTTTGAATCTTGGCTCTGCCACATGTCCCCTGCCCTGTTCACTGGGATGTGTGCGCTATCATCATCCCCACTGCACAGAGGGGAAAAACTGAGGCTCAGGTGAAGGTCACGCCGCCAGAGGTGGTGCAGGGAAGGTTGCCAGAAAAAATACAGGGCGCCGAGTTACACTGGCATTTCAGATCTTTCATATAGTTATTGGCATGGGCTGTTTCTGAAATTCCAATATAAGTGAGCATCTTCTGTTTTACTTCCTAAATCTGGCAACCCTACTATCTTGAAACCCGGGGGCCGCCTGACCCACCCTCGCCGGCTTCGGAAATGGAGAAACTCCAGTCCGGTGACCAGAGGTGACCGGAGAACCAGGGCAGAGGGCCCGACACCCTCCAGGCTTTTCCTCTGGGCCCTGCCTATCCGCACCATCCGCGGGAGCTTGGGAGAAGCGCGGGAGGGCGGAAGAGCGGAGATGCTGGAGCTCAGACTCCGCCCCCCGCGGCCGGGGCCCGGTTCCCGGGTCCCGGAGGCCTCGGCGCCAGCCGCTCACATCCGTCGCCCCGCCCCGAGCGCGCCCGTCTCCTCCCCGTCCCCGCAAACCCCGCCCCGGCGGCGGCGCCGGGTCTGCTCCCAGCCTCCAGAAGCTGCCGCGCGGCGCCGCCTCCGCCCCGGGGCTCCGGCTTCCAGCCCCGCGGTCCGGCTCGCGGGCCATGGAGCTCCGAGCGGCGGATCGGAAGCAGCCGGCCCGTCCCGACCTGCCCTCCAGGTTAGCGCCCGGCCAAGGGAGAGGGGCGGTGGCATCTGGGAGTGGGGTGGAAAGCCCTCGTCCTGTCCCGCCCCAGGCCTCTCCGTCGGTGAAGTGGGAACGACCAGATGGGAGTCGGGGCTGCAGGCTCCCGGTTCTCTCTGACCCAGGCTCGATGGGTGACCTTGAACCGGGGCTGCAGGCTCCCGGTTCTCTCTGACCCAGGCTCGATGGGTGCCTCTCCTCAGTCTGCACGATGGGGACTGGGTTGGCGGGGATTTCCCGAGAGTCACTGATTCTCGCTCCTTTAGAATGGGGACAGTGCTTCCCCGCGTTTGGGGACTTTAAGGCATTTGATGTCCAGAAGCCATCTGCCTTGACTCCGGCCTGTACCCTCCCGTGCCTCAGTTTCTCTGGCCGGTTTCCTGGGAGGCCTGGGACCCAGCTCTGAGTTTCTGGCTCTTGGCAGGTCCCCAGCTCTGGTTCCTTCCCGGCCCCATCCCCGGAGGCAAAACAGCCACCAGCCTGCTGAGTAGCGGCGACAGCATGAAGCCTCTGGTAAGTGAGGGAAGGAGAAAGCCTCACCGGGGACTCGGAGGTGGCTTCTGGCACAGCAGCCTCCGTAGCCCCTCCCAGCCCAGAACTGACTGTCCCTCTTGACTCCACGGCTCCGGAGCTGAGGAGAAGGGCAGGCTGGCCTCAAAGTCCAGCCCTGATTTGGCAGGCTGTGCGGCCCCAGGCAAGTGGCGTTCCCTCCCTGGTTTCAGTGCCTTGCTCCTCTTTGCTGTAAAATACAGATAATGCGCCGCCTCCTGTGACCGTCCCCGAGGTCACCCAGGTGAGGCCTCTGCCTGGGAGGCGATATGTTGTGAAAGTTCAGCGTAGCCGCCCTTGACTTTGTCCAGGAGCCCCTGGAGAGAGCCCTGGCTGTTAGGAGTCGTCAGCCACAGCTGGCTGAATCAAGGTCTCTGGGTCCCCCGTGGGCAGGGGACCAGGTGTCAGGCACAGCCTGGGGCCTCAGGGGCTGAACCCCCTCCTCCGCACAGCTGGCCTTACCGTGTTTATTTTTAGAAACTGAAGTGGCTTGTGGACAGGAAAGGGTGGGCCTCTGGCAAGATATGCCTGGGGTGTGATGGGCTGCTTTTTTACCTCTAATTTTCTTTCTTCTTCTTGTTCTTTTTTTTTTTTTTTTTTTTTTGGCTTTTCAGAGCCTCGCCCATGGCATATGGAAGTTCCCAGGCTAGGGTTCATATTGGGGCTACAGGTGCCAGCCACAGCCACAGCCACAGCAACTCAGATCCGAGCCGCGTCTGCGACCTCCACCACAGCTCATGGCAACGCCGGATCCTTAACCCACCGAGCGTGGCCTGGGATCGAACCCGCCTCTCATAGATCCTAGCCAGATTCGTTTCTGCGGCGCCACAACGGGAACTCGCTCACCTCTGATTTTCAAAGAGCCCCGGCCAGCGGCTAGGTGCTTTCTGAGGGGTGCAGGGGGACCTGTGCCCTGGGCAGGCTGGGAGGGGTTTAGAAACCAGAGACCCAGGCAGTAACCTAGGTGGCCCAGCACAGTGCACCTCAGCTTCTGTTTAAGTGCATGGGTCCTGCAGCCAGCTTTCGAGGCTCCCCCCCTCTGCAGCTTCCTTGCCATGAGGCTTTGAGTGACACATTTCTCCCCAAATTGATTTCCTTATCTAGAATAGAAGGATAATAATAGGGCTCATCTCAGGGTCACGTGCTCTGAGCCTGGCTGCCCAAAGGAAGTCTGGTTCACGGAAACCATGGACTCTGCGGATGCAATGGGAATCACGGAGCTGGGGTGTGCCCCCCGTCCCCCTCAGAAGCTTCTAGGAGTCCCAGGGCCCCCCATTCCCACCCCGTAACCGCTGTCTCCCCCAGGGTCGGCTCCTCTTCATCATCTTCTGCTCCTTGGTCTTCTCTGCCTTCTACATCCTGCTCTGCTGCTGGGCCTGCCTGCCCTTTTGCCTGGCCCTCTGCCCGGACCCCCACCTCTCCGTCAACTCCAGGCCCACTGTGCCAGGGCCTCTGCACTTCAGTGGATACAGCAGCGTGCCAGATGGGAAGGTGAGTTGACTGGGCACCACATTGCGGGGGGTAGGCCCCACCAAGGCTGCCAGGGTACCCCCCGGCTCTCTGGGGACAATGTGAACTGAGTTCATGGCAGGCCAGCCTGGACCCTGGGCTTGGCTCCTCTGCTTACCAGCTGACCAGTTGCTTCACCTCTCTGAGCCCCGAGTTCTAAGAGGAGATTTTTTTTTTTTTTTTTTTGTCTTTTTAGGGCCGCACCTGTGGCATATGGAGGTTCCCAGGCTAGGGGTTGAACTGGAGCTGCAGACGCTGCCCTACGCCACAGCCACGGCAATGTCAGATCCAAGCTGCATCTGCAAACTACACCACGGCTTATGGCCATGCCGGATCCTTAACCCACTGAGTGAGGTCAGGGATCGAACCTGCGTCTTCATGGATGCTAGTCAGGTTCGTTTCCACTGAGCCACGATGGGAACTCCGGAAATTTTTTTTTTAAATTCAACAGATATACCCTGGCTGCTCTCAGCTGGGTGCTGGGGATAAAAGAGGCGAGACAGAGAGGGCGGCTGCCTGGAACTCCCACAGACCTTGTCCCATAGGGTCGTACATGTGTCCTGTGCACTCGTAGATTTAACTGTCTACATGCCATCTCTTTGTCCAGCAAGTGCGTCTTGGTGTCCATCCCCGCTGGGGATACAGATGACACAGATAAAAGTCACATCAGGAGTTCCCTGGCAGCCTAGTGGTTAGAGGATCCTGATTGTTATTGCCATGGCGCAGGTTCAATCCTCGGCCCAGGAACTTCCATGTGCCGGGGGTGCAACCGACAAAAAGAAAGTCACATCTGCCCCAGAGCTCCCCGTCTTGGGGAGACAAGGACAGTGGAGCTCAGGGGTGACAAGGCAGCCGAGGCCCCTGCCCCACGGCACCCACCTCCGCCTCCTTGCTGGCGAGGTTCAGAGCACCATATACCTCGCACCCTGATTCCAGCAGCTCCATTTCTCAAAGGCACCCTCTGGTGGTGCCCAGTGCAGGAAGCTCCCAGTTCCGAGTTTGATGGCTTCGTTGAGTGTGGGTCAGAGGGAGGGGCGTTCAGGGACCCTCGCTTGGGGACCTGCTTCAGCTCTTCATTCCTCTGAGTTGCAGTTGCTTCACCTTGTAAAAAGAGGTTCCTTCTTGGATAGGGTTCCTGTGAAGGTTCAACTCGATGATCCATGAACAGGGTTAGGGACAGGTGCTGTGTAAATCTTTGATCAAGATGCAAAAACAGGAGTTCCTTTGTGGCTCAGTGGTTAACGAATCCGACTAAGAACCATGAGGTTGCAGGTTCGATCCCTGGCCTTGCTCAGTGGATTAAGGATCCGGTGTTGCCATGAGCTGTGGTGAAGGTTGCAGACGCGGCTCGGATCCCGCGTTGCTGTGGCTGTGGTGAAGGCCGGCGGCTACAGCTCCTGTTAGACCCCTAGCCTGGGAACCTCCATATGCCACAGGTGCGGCTCTACATAAAAAGGCAAAAAGACAAAAAAAAAAAAGATGCAAAAACAGCTGGGGCAGAGTGGGGACAAACTGAAGTGCCACACAGGTTTGGCTAGGTGGGACAAATGGTGAGGTGGGCTGGGTGGACGCTGCCCCATTTGCCATAGTCAGCTCCAGTGTTCATTTCAGACAGTCATAGCTCACGTGGACCTGGGCCCAGAGTGATCAGATCCTCTGAGTTTGTGAAGAGAAGCAGAAAATATGTTTGGAATGTTAAAAGGGCTGATTTTTATAAATTAAGGATCAATGAAGTATCTTGAAGACCCTCTGCAGGACCAACAGAACACCTCCCGGGGCTGGTGGTGACCTTGGATCTGAACAGACCCAGTTTGTCAGGACAGGCTCAAACTGTGGGTAGAATAAGACCGTTATTCTTTATTACTGGGGCATGGAAAATGGAGCTCTGAGTTCTTTTTTTTTCCTCCCATGTTTTTTTTCTTTTTTCTTTCTTTTTTTAAATATTTTTTATGAACGTGCAGTTGATTTACTTTTTGTTTCATTGCTTAATGATTTTTATTACAATTATAGGCGTGTAAAAATCATAACTCAATTTGATAGCATTTCCGTCCCAAACCCTCAGTGCATTGATTTACTTTTTAAAAATTTTATTGAAGTATAGTTGATTTTGTGTTAATTTCTGTCGTTCAGCCGAGTTATACGTATATCCCTTCTCATATAGGTCATCACGGACTGTTGGGTCGATTTCCCTGTGCTAGACAGCAGGTGTCCAGGGCTATGAGTTCTTAAATCAACCTTATGTCGGACAGAAAATGTCCCTGAGTGCGCTCCGACAGTGTGTCTTTTATTGACCTGAACGAATGTTCCCATAACCTTTCCAGGCTTCTGTAAACCTGCGTGCCCCCAGGAGAGCATGGAGGCCTGGGCTAGGGAGCAAGTCCTTTTCTGGGAGCCCTGACCCCTGACCCCCAGTGAATGTTTGCAGGCTGTTGGCTTTGGGGGGGATAATAAGGTGGGGATTGGGCCCTTACTGTGCCCTTGGTCTGTGCTGATCACTCTCCAGGCACTTTTATTTTTTAATTTTTGGCTGTGCCCGCAGCATGCAGGAGTTCTGGGGCCAGGGACTGATGCCACGCCACTGCAGCGGCACGAGCCAGAGCTGCAATAACACCGGCCCGTTAACCCACCGAGCCGCCAGGGAACTCTTCCAGGCACTTTTAATAGAACCCTTACAACCTGATCGAGAAGATGCTATTTTCTTTCTTTCCCTTTTTTTTTGGTCTTTTAAGGACCGCATTTTCGGCATATGGAAGCTCCCAGGCTAAGGGTCGAATGGGAGCTACAGCTGCCGGCCTACACCACAGCCACAGCAACGCCAAATCCGAGCCGCGTCTGCGACCTACACCGCAGCTCATGGCAACGCCGGATCCTTAACCCACTGGGCGAGGCCAGGGATTGAACCTGTCTCCTCATGGGTGCCAGTTGGGTTTGCTTCCGCTGAGCCACGATGGGAACTCCGTAGATTCTATTTTCATCCCCATTTTACAGATGAGGCAATCGAGGCTCAGAGAGGCAAAGTGACTTGCCTAAGCCCACACAGCTAGGAAGGAGCAGAGCCAGGACTCAGGCTCCGAGCTAGAGGTTCCCTGAATTGTTGTGGGCCCTAAAGACTGCTTTTACTTATAAACTGGGGCGGTGTGAATAGAACCCAGGCAGAAAGGTGGCTCTTGTAGAGCTGAGGTTCGTATTTACCTAACAAACACATACCTGACACCCAGTCTGTGCGAGGCACCGCTCTAAGTGCTGTCTAAATATTTGCTTCTGTAACCTTAATACGGAACCGTGATGTAGGTCCTGTTAGGGCCCTGAGCAGTAGAGACCAGGGCCAAGAATACGGCTGATGAGGAAGCGTGGGGCCTTGAACACAGAACCTTAGCTCTGCCACTCCTTATGGGTACCACCCTAGGAAGGTCATTGCATCTGCTCAGCCTCGGTTCCCTCATCTGCAAAATGTGTTGGTAAAGTACTGGGAGCTGATACAGGTGTTAGTGGGGGCAGTGTTGGGGGCGGGGGGGGCGGTGGTCCTGGGGGACAGGGAGGGCGTGGGTGGAAGCTACTTTCTTTCTTTCGCTCCTCTTCTCCCTGCAGCCGCTGGTCCGAGAGCCGTGCCGCAGCTGTGCCGTGGTGTCCAGCTCGGGCCAGATGCTGGGCTCGGGCCTGGGCGCCGAGATCGATGGCGCAGAGTGCGTGCTGCGCATGAACCAGGCGCCCACCGTGGGCTTCGAGGCGGACGTGGGCCGGCGCAGCACCCTGCGGGTTATCTCCCACACGAGCGTGCCACTGCTGCTGCGGAACTATTCACAGTACTTCCAGCAGGCCCGCGACACACTCTACGTGGTGTGGGGGCAGGGCAGGCACATGGACCGCGCGCCGGGCGGCCGCACCTACCGCGCCCTGCTGCTGCTTACCAGGATGTACCCAGGCCTGCAGGTGTACACCTTCACCGAGCGCATGATGGCCTACTGCGACCAGGTCTTCCAGGACGAGACGGGCAAGAACCGGTGAGCTGGGGGGTCTGCTTGTCGGGGTTTCCCTGCTGGGCGGGTGGAGGCGGGCGCCTGCCTTTGGAGGAGCCTCTTGTCCGCCACGGGGTCTGCACTGTCAGGCGCTAGGGGTCAGCAGTGATAGAGGCGGATGTGGTCCTATTCTCGGATGGGGTCAGGAATCAGAGGGCCTGACCCTTCACTGAATTATGATATAGATCAAGCATTCCAGGAGTTCCCATTGTGGCTCAGCAGGTGTCCGTGAGGATGTGGGTTCAATCCCAGGCCACGCTCAGTGGGTTAAGGGTCTGCTGTTTCCGCAAGCTGTTGTGTAGGCTGGCAGCTGCAGCTCCGATTTGACCCCCAGCCCAGCAACTTCCCTATGCCTCAGGTGTGGCCCTAAAAAGAAAAAAAAACAAAAAAGAATCCCAAATGGTGGAATTCCCTTGTGGCACAGTGGGTTAAGGATCTGGCACTGTCATTGCAGTGGCTTGGGGTGTGGGTTCGATCCCTGGCCCCGGGAACTTCCACATGCTGCAGGTGCAGCCAAAAAGAAAAAGAATTCCAAAGGGTGGTGAGGTGCATTCGGCCTTGCCCTTGCGAGCGCAAGTTTGGGGGGCTGAGTGCTGTGAGGTCGTGTCGGCGGCCCTCCCCTCGGGAGGGGATCCTCTGAGACCTGAAATGGTCTCTGAAGTTCCTTCCGGATTATAACAGTAGCAGTTAAAGTTCTCACAGCTCGAGCACCTGACACCGGGTTAAGCACGCTGCCTCCAAGATCTTATCTAAGATCTCATTTTCTCCTATACCCAAAAGAGCCCTCTGACTCCGTGGCCTCCTCCTCTGCACGCTGGCTCCCCCCTGCCCGCCCCCGGCTCAGGAAGTACTCTAGTTCTTCAGCCAAATACTTGGGCTTTGCCCTTGTCTCCCCCTTGTTTCATCACCTGCCACATACAGTGGCCTCTTGAATCTCCTTCCGTGCCCACGGGTGCCACCTTGACCTCAGCCGCCATCCTCCCCGGCTCTTGAAGCACCTCCTACGGTCTGAGCTCCGAGTGCCCCAGTGAATTCATCCCATCCGTCTCCTGCCCTCACCCTAC
>PVHT021183634.1:4633108-4706556 GCA_004024745.2 Catagonus wagneri
CCCCCACCAGCTGCTGTGACCTCATCTTCCTTCGTTTACCTGCTCCAGCCATACCGGCTGTCTGGGCTCCCTCAGACGTCCACACGGCCTGCACTTGCCGTTCCTTCCCCCAGATCCTCCCACGAATGACTTCCTACATTCAAATGTGGATGAAGTGTCGCCTTGACTGTCCCATCAGAAGGAACACCTGCTTCCCGACTTTCTTCCTCCCGTTCTTCTTTTTTTTTTGTCTTTTTGCTCTATCTAGGGCCCCACTCACAGAGGTTCCCAGGCTAGAGGTCTAATCAGAGCTGTAGCCACTGGCCTACACCACAGCCACAGCAACGCGGGATCCGAGCCGCGTCTGCAACCTACACCACAGCTCACGGCAACACCGGATCCTTAACCCACTGAGCAAGACCAGGGATCGAACCCGCAACCTCATGGTTCCTAGTCGGATTCATTAACCACTGAGCCACGACGGGAACTCCGCTTCCTCCCATTCTTGAGTTTCCTTGTCTTCCCAGCCATTCTCTCCCAGCTGCCCCCTCCCTTGAGCATGTTCGCGCTGGGCAGGGCAGGTTCTAGCCGGTACCCGGCTTGTGGGGTGTTCCGTTTGAATGAATGGGCCACCCCCAGCCCCTTGGTAGAGGTGGAGGTGAGCGGCCCTCGGCTGGGAGAGGACCCAGCTCCCCTGCTGCTTTGAGAGAGCTGAGGCCTGGGGTGGACGCACGGTCCTTTGCTCTGAGTTGGGTGTTGGCTTTGGGGCAGACCTTGTCCATAACCACCCATAATTATAATTATCCCCACTTGGCAGGTGGGTCACTGAGGCTCGGGGAGGTTCACAAGCAAACCCGATGCCCCCTAGAGGATTCTGGGTTCAAATTGAAGACTGACTCCAGACAACCCTCTTCCCCGCTTTCAGCTATCCTCTGCTGCCTCCTGCTGTCTCCCCAAGCTTGGTCCCTCAGATGTGGAGAGGTTGTGATCAGAGTCACCACGCCATCACAGGGTGGGGTTGCTCACGTCCCGCGTGGGTGCGAAGGAGCAGAACAGACCTGCGTTTGCACCCACCTCCGCCTCTTGTCCATCAATGGCCTTAGGCTGGATCGGTCCCCTCCCCAGCCTCCCCCAGAGCCCCCGCCCCCCGTGGGGGTCAAGGCGAGAGGCCCTCGGCAGGGAGGGTCACCCCTGCTGTGCCTTGAGAGAGCAAAGGCGGGGGCCACCACTCGCTGCCTTGTTCCACGTGGCGCCGCCGGGGGCGCGGCCGGGCTGACTGCTTCCCCCTCTCTCCGCCAGGAGGCAGTCGGGCTCGTTTCTCAGCACAGGCTGGTTCACCATGATCCTCGCCCTGGAGCTGTGCGAGGAGATAGTGGTCTACGGAATGGTCAGCGACAGCTACTGCAGGTCAGCCGGGCGAGGACACCGCGGGCCCCATCCACGCCGAAGGGTGTGTGGGCTTCCCAGTAGGTGGCCGAGGCACAGACACCCCTCGGGCCTGGTGCCCAGTGGGGAGGAGCCAGCCTTTGGAGCAGGGCTGGCTCCCAACCCCCGGTCTGCCCGCTTGGCCTCGGGCCCGGCCGCCACCGCCCTGAGCTTCCGTTCCCCTCATGTCAAAGAGGGAAGATAATTGCACTTTCCTCAGAAGGTTGTGGGAAATTTGGAGAGAGGACAGTTTACTCAAAGGCTGACAGTCTTACCGCAATGTCGGGGCTGCTCTCGCTGTCACGGTCCCATAACTGATGATCTATTCCGTGTAAGTTTTGGACCTGTGATATTATTATTATCCTAACTGCCAAGTTCAGAAAGGGCCCCATGTCTTCACCCTCCGTGCTCTTTGGCATGTCTTTGCTGGGCACGTGGGCGAGATGGCAGTAGCCTATGTGCCCTCTGCCGTGGCACTTGGCCAGGCTGCCAGTGTGTAGGTGGATGCTTGGGGCTGGCAGCTTCAGCCGTGGGGAACAAAGGGTCCCTGACCTTGACCTCAGCACCAGACATTTGGCATTTTTTGACCCGCCGTCTCAGCTGAGAAAATAACCACTGCCCCATTTTACTGATGGGGCGTTGAGGCTCACGGAGTGTGTCTCTGGCCTGGAGTCAAGGCCAGCGCTGGCGAGAGGCAGAGCCAGGGCTTGAACCCTGGCCTTTGGGATCCTCGGGAGCTGCCCTGTTCCTCCCGTATCTGTCCGGGTCTCCCTTGGGACCAGGCGTGGGGCTCTATGGCCCATAGTACATGCTGAGGGGTGTTGTGGAGGGTGGCAGGGGTCTGGCAGGAGGCAGGCGAGTCCTAGGGGCTCACGCCTGGCCCTGGTCCCTTGCCTGCAGGGAGAAGAGTCACCCCTCGGTGCCTTATCACTATTTTGAGAAGGGCCGGCTGGACGAGTGCCAGATGTACCTGGCCCACGAGCGGGCACCCCGCAGCGCGCACCGCTTTATCACCGAAAAGGCCGTGTTCTCCCGCTGGGCGAAGAAGAGGCCCATCGTGTTTGCTCACCCCTCATGGAAGACCGAGTAGCCTCATGGCCCGCCCGGCTGGCCCCAGCGCCTCCCCCAGGCCTCTGTCCATCCACACGCCACCAGAATCATTTAATTTATGGAGGCTGCTCCTGCCGCAGGCCGATCGGAGCTAAGTTCCCTCCTGGCTCTAGCCTGGGGGACACCCGGGGCCATCTAGAGCCTCCCGACCTAGAGGAGAAAACCGGAGGCGGCGGGGGGGGCCTCGGCACCCTCCTCCCCGCCCCTTGAGTAATCCGAATCTTCATTCGGGGGTTCGCCCCACCTCTGAGTCTGTCCAGTGGCCTTTGCCCCCCCCCCCGGGGGCTGGCGGCCCCCCCCACACCAGCATCACGACCTTGACCATGCACCAGCTCCGGGCCTTCGTCTCCACACTCTCTCCCGACCTGCCTTTGGTGCCACACTTCTCCAGCTGGTCGCCCTGGTCAGGGCGTCCCAGAGCTTGGGGTTCGTTGGACTGTGACTGCCGGGGCCACCTCTGGAGTGTACGGGTAAACGTGTTTTCTGAAAGCCGGTCTAGGGTGTTGTCATGTGTCCGGGTGGGGACCGGGGCTCCTCTCCCTGCCACAATCCCGTAACTGGTTACCTCGAGGGCAGAGACTGCAGCCAGCTGGGCTTCTGGCCCTTTCATCTGCCCAGGAGCCTGCCCACTTCCCCACCAGGTCAGGGAGTCTGGCCCTCGAAACACCCCAGCTCAGAGACTTCCACGGGACCCCCCCCACACACACACTCCCCAGTCCTACACCCAGTGGGAGGAGAGTTTGGGGCCTGGAAAGAAACAGCTCAGGGTGGGAGGGAATTGCCTTCCTGGTCCGGGGTCAAATTCCAAGCAACTTGTGAGTGAGATTCCCTATAAATTCTGGAGCTGGTTACACTGCTAGGAAGGAAGGCGGAGGGCAGGCCCAGGGCTCGCCTCTGAGTTTTGGTTTGCAAGGTTGTAGAAAGGAAAAGCAGAGCTCCCAGCCAACAGGGAGCACGGATGTGCAGCCACCCGGCGGGATGGGGAGGTTAGCGCTAGCCCATTTTACAGATGAGGTGACGCCACCAGGCTGAGCCAGGATGCAATCCCAGGTCAGAGAGCCCAGCCTGAGTGTCTGGGCCCTTCCCCGGGGTGGGGGGCGGGGTGCGGGGAGGCGGGGGCTGGGAAGGGCCCACGGTTGCGGGTCGGGGTAGGGGGGGTTGCTTTACCACCCCTCCTCCCTTCTCCCTCCCTCTTCTGGAGACCAAGGGACTAATGGAGGACCAGGACGCCAGGCTCTCAACCAGGATGGAGCCCTAGGATTCTAGCCTCCAGCTCCCAAGCTCGCCTGCTTCATTGGCATGTGATCTGTGTGGGGGCGGGGCCCCATGCTTCACTTAATGTTATGCTGTCACCAATTGAAATTCTTCATATATATATATTTTTTTTAACAAGGGGCCACACCTTTTCGTGTAGTGCTGGGCCTTGTAAATCATGTAGCCATTTGTGCCTGGGCATCTGGGTGACCCAGGACGCACTCCGTCTTTCCCCCAGCCTTCTCAGGAGGGGCTGGAGACCTGGCGTCTGCCCACAGACCTGCCTTTTGTGCCCTTCCTCCTCCTCCCCAGTGCCGGGTGGGCCCAGGGGCCTCTGCAGGCATGGGAGGAGAGCGCTGAGCTGGGGGAAAGCCTGGAGCACTGCCGCCGGAGGGAAAGGGCTGGCAGCCAAGCCACAGCGGCGGCCCTGCGATGGTGAGTGTCTCTGAGCAGGTGTCGGGCAGGGGCAAGGATGGGGCGAAACCTGGTGGGGGCGGCGGTGGAGCGGGGGATTGGTGGGGGAACTTACAGTCTCAGAGGCAGGGAGGGCTCTGGAGTCAGACCTGGCCTCATTCTGGCTCCACTTCCCACTATGGATTAGTGCCTCCCTCCATTCCTCAGTTTCCTCATCTGTCAGAGACACTAAAAGGGAGTTCAAGCGGTAATGAACTCAACTAACGTTCACGAGGATGCGGGTTCCATCCCTGGCCCTGCTCAGTGAGTTAAGGATCAGGTGTAGCCGTGAGCTGTGATGTAGGTCCAGATGCAGCTCGGATCCGGCATTGCTGTGGCTGTGGTGTAGGCTGGCAGCTGCAGCTCCAATTGGACCCTTAGCCTGGGAACTTCCATATGCCAAGGGCGCATTAAAAAAAAAAAAAAGTATGAAGGAATTCCTGATTTGTGGGCTTGCATGAATTTCAAGAGAGAGCACCCGCAGAGCTCCCGTCCCCAGGGCTGGCACTTGATATGTGCCAGCCATCATTTTCTTTCTTTTCTTTTTTGCTTTTTGTGGGTCATGCCTGCAGCACATGGAAATTCCCAGGCTAGGGGTCCAATTGGAGCTGCAGCTGCCGGCCTACACCACAGCCACGGCAACAGTGGATCTTTGAACCCACTGAACGAGGCCAGGGATTGGACCCACAACCTCATGGATACTAGTCAGATTCTTAACCCACTGAGCCACCACGGGAACTCCCCAGGCATCATTTTCAGTGGGGTGACCCCTGCTCTTCTGGCCCTGCCCTGCTCGGTGGTGACAGACAGGTGGGCAGGAAGGTTTCCGACCTCCATCAGCTGGCTCTGCTCACGGCAGCATCCTCAAGTCCAAGGTCTCTGAGGCGCAGGGTCGGCTGGTTTTGCTGGGACTCCTACTCCACCCGCTTCCAGGAAGTTCCTCCTCCTCCTGCTCCATTTCCCCCGAAATGCTGGCCCAGCCTTTGGGCCCAGTGCACAGAGGCACCTCTGTCTTGGCCCTGCCCTTGGGTGGGTGGGATATTTATTGCTGGGTTGGCCCAAATATTGTGTCTTTCTGGAGTGGTGACCTGGCACGAGACGTCTGCCAGCCACTTCCTCCAGGCCAGCGGAGATGATTGGCGACTGGATCTGGACCTGCTGACGGCTCTCTGGACCCTCTTCTCTGCCCCGGCAGCTCCCGCAGCTTCCGGGAGGTGAGTTGGGGCCCAGGAGCCTCCTCCCAGCTCTGAGGAGTTGGAGGGGGCACAGCGTGGTGTGCAGCCCCTCTCCGGGCCTCTGTGTTCCTGTTGTACCCTGGCTGCTCTGGCCTGCTGGGGACCCACATGCTCCTCCTGAGAGCAGAGGGGAGGCCAATTGGGCCTCGTAGCCTGGAGGTATCTTCAGAGGCCTCCCCTCAGAAGGAAGTCAGGGCTCGGCCAGGAGCTCACACTTAAGACTTCATCTAGGAGTTCCCTTCGTGGCTCAGTGGTTAACGATTCCGACTAAGAACCATGAGGTTGCGGGTTCGATCCCAATTCCGACTAAGAACCATGAGGTTGCGGGTTCGATCCCTGGCCTTGCTCAGTAGATTAAGGATCCGGTGTTGCCATGAGCTGTGGTGCAGGTTGCAGACGTGGCTCGGATCCCGCGTTGCTGTGGCTGTGGCGAAGGAAGCAGCTACAGCTCCTGTTAGACCCCTAGCCTGGGAACCTCCATATGCCGCGGGTGCAGCTCTAAATAAAAGCAAAAAGACAAAACAAAACAAAAAAAGACTTCATCTAATGAGATGAGGAAGGGAATCTTGCCGGGCCTCCATGCCCAGTGCCACCTGGGCCAGCCTGACCATTCCAGCTTCTCTCTCTGAAGAAGCGGGAGCTTCCTGGTCCCAGACCCACTGCCCAGAGGCCTCTGAGGGCTCTTTCCAGTCTTCCGTGGGAGGGAAAATCCTAACAGTGCAAAGACTGCTCAGGGCTGAGAAGGAGAGGGCCCCCCCCAGCACCGCCACTCTGGGGCAGGTGGGGCTGAAGGCGAGGCCACCTCCCCGAGACCATAGGGGAGCCACCCCCGGGAGGACCAGCTGCCAGCTCTAGGCAGTGTCGGATGTAGCCCCAGGATTGGCACAACCTCCCTTCCCTGAAGCTCCTGGCACGCATGTGGGGCGCACCTGGAGATTTCGGGGGCCAGGAGGGCCTGTGGTTATTCAGCAGACAGGCCTGGGGGAGTCCCTGCGTCCTCTCTGTGCCTCACTTTTTCCTTCTGGAAAGCGGGAGTAACAGCCATGCCCACGTCCCGGGTTATTTTAAGGACTCAGTGAGGTGTGTTCGCAAAGTGCTTATTAGCACGGGAGAAGGCACCTGACACACAGGAGCTGTGGGTTTGCTTACCCTTGTTATTATTATCCTAAGTGCCTGTCATTGTTTTGGGGGCCCAGGAAAGGGAAGCCAGCCCTAGAGCAGAGCCTCCTGGAGTAAGCCTGGGCCCAGAGATGGGGCAGGCCTGATGGGGGAGCTCCAGGTCCGGATTTGATCCAGGACCTGGACGGCCCCACCCTTCTAGTTCCAGTGTCCGGGTCATCGGCCTGGGGCCGGGAGAAGGGCTGGGGACCAGAGGCCTCCACCGCCAGCCTCTAACCTGCCTGTGACCGAGCAAAGGGCTCCCCTTCTCTGAGCTCCCAGTGGTCAGGTTCACCAGGCTTCCCACAGGACTGCGTTGGCCCCTGCTCAGTGGTTTTCTGTCCTGCGGCCTCGGTCAGGTACTTAGGAGGGCTGGGGTGTGGAGGGCGGGCCTGAGGCTCAGGAAGAGGGTGGAGGCGGACACCAGACGGACAGGAAGCCTTGCAGGCACCGATGGCCATCTGCACTCCCCGCCCTCCACTGCCTTTATGGCCAGTGGCTACAGCTCTGATTCTACCCCTAGCCTGGGAACTTCCATATGCCACGAGTGTGGCCCTAAAAAGCAAAAAGAAAAAGAAAAGAAAAAGGAATCATGCTATATGTACAGTTCATGTTTTATAAATTACAAATAAGTTTTTAAATATAAAAACATGGCGTGACCATTATCTTGAAAATTTTGGAAAATACAGTTAAGCCAAAAGAAAACAGCAGCCCACAATCTTATCATTCTGGAAATAACTGCTATTTGACATTTTAGTTATGATAATAGGCAAAAGTATCTATTTTCATTTGGTTTATGCTCTTCTTCCCTTTTATTTTATTTTCTTTATGACTGCACCTACCACATAAGGAAGTTCCCAGGGCCAGGACAGGATCCCTTAACCCGCTGCACAGGGCTGGGGATTGAACCCGCACCTTCCCAACAACTCAAGCCACTGCCATCAGATTCCTTTTTTTTTTTTTGTCTTTTTAGGGCCGGCATATAGAAGTTCCCAGGCTAGGGATCTAATCAGAGCCACAGCCACAGCAACGCCAGGTCCAAGCCGAGTCTGCGACCTACACCACAGCTCACGGCAACACAGGATCCTTAACCCCCTGAATGAGGCCAGGGATCGAACCCGAGTCCTCATGGATACTAGTTGGGTTCGTGACTGCTGAGCCACAAAACAGGAACTCCCTATCTTCCTTCTTTTTTTTTTTCACCGTTTTAAATAGTGTGATACACCCAAAAGAGGGCATGCACTGTTCTTGTAAACTGTACTTGTAAACTCGTAAATAAAATGATATAATGAGCCTCTTGAAACAATGTCTCAAAGACCAGACTCTTACTATAAATTGCACACCTTTTGTTCCCTTCCTTTGCATCTCTGCCTCCCTACGGAGATTGCAGAGGGCCCCATGTTTTTGACTTTTGCTTTTAAAACTTCAGTCACTCTGATAGGCAAAACTATCTCCTGTCTCTGGCTAGGAGAGGCGGCCTATCGCCTACCCTATGGCTAAACAGTACATTGTGTAGTTACATTGGTCTTTTTCACTTCTCATGTCTGTAAGACGTAGTCCTGTCACTTCCCCTGCTATAGGATATTATTTCACCTTGTGAATGTGTCCTAATGTTAACAAAATTCCATTCTCGGAGTTCCCATAGTGACACAGTGGTTAATGAATCCAACTAGGAACCATGAGGTTGCGGGTTCAATCCCTGGCCTTGCTCAGTGGGTTAATGACCTTGTGTTGCCGTGAGCTGTGGTGTAGGTCGCAGATGCGACTCGGATCTGACATTGCTGTGGCTCTGGCGTAGGCCAGTGGCTACAGCTCCGATTAGACCCCTAGCCTGGGAACCTCCATGTGCCACAGGTGTGGCTCTAAAAAGAAAAAAAAAAATTTCCATTCTCCTTCATAGATATATGAACTGCTTCCAGTTTTATAGTCTTTCGAGCAATGCTACTATAAAATTTGTTGCATACATTTGCAAGAATTTCTCCAGCGTATACTATACACCCAGGAGCAGAATGCAAAATTTTCCAACTTTGCTTTCCAAAGTGATTATAGAGATGCACTTTTAATTTTTTTTTTTTTTTTTTTGCTTTTTAGGGATGCACCTGTGGCATATGGAAGTTCCCAGGCCAGGGGTTCAGTTGGAGCTACAGCTGCCAGCCCACACCACAGCCACAACAACAGCAGATCCGAACCGAGTCTGCGACCTATGCCACAGCTCACGGCGACACTGGATCCTTAACCCACTGAGTGAGGCCAGGAATTGAACTCGCAGCCTCTTGGTTCCTAGTCAGATTCGTTTCCGCTGTGCCAGGACGGGAACTCCTAGAGATGCATTTTTTAGACTTGCTGTCTTCACTTGCACATCCTGCATAAATCTTCCTGTCTATGCCTATTGAACTGCATCTTGCCTTTCGGCAGGGCCATGCCTTTGTCTGGGTAACCAGGCATCCAACTGGTTATTATTCACTATCACATAAAATGATGTTATGAATACCAGATAATTACAAGAAGTAATGCAACATTTTAAGTCCTCCCCGCACCCTGTGAGGTTGTTCTTATTTTCTGGAGGCAGGGGAAGCATAAGTAATGCGCCAAGGCCGCACCGTTAGTAGATGGCAGAGCTGAACTTGAACCCAAGAGTGGACCCCTGTGTTTACCCAGGGTGACTACTGGGTGTGGCGCACTGGAGGCCCTGGGATAGGGACGTCCAGGCTGAAACTGCCGATTGCAAGTGTTATGCCTGGGACTTAGTTTCTCCATCCCAGTCGTGGTGCCAGTAAACAGAGGTAGAAGTGGGCCTGACCCACACTCAAGGTTCCCTTGAAGCCTGTTGTTATTGTTGTCCCTACAGGCTGCCCAGGGGAGTAACCTGGGTCGCCTCCCTCACCCACTCCCCGCCTGCACCGCCCGGGGGCGGAGCCACCCGCAGCCCCTCAAGGCTCCGCCCGCCTCCCCGGCCTGGGCCCCAGCGGCAAGCGGCGGCGCTAGGACCCGGCGGGCCGGGGCTGCGGCGGGGCCTGGGAGGCCGGAGGAGCGCGGACCCCGGCTCTCGGCTCCCGGCGCCACGTGAGGGGGCTCGGGGGGCCGCCGGGGGCCGCGCGCTCCTCGGGGGAGGTGAGCTGGCGCCGCGCGGGGGCGGGCAGCGGGAAGGGGGCGCTATCAGCGCCCCCGGTGTGGGGGGGGTCGGGAGGCGCTGGGGATGGAGATTGATGCGGGGGCCCCCGGGGCTCCTTTAGACCCACTGACTCTTGGCACCTGCGCCTGGAGATCCTGGTCCTCGCGCCCAAGGGCTGTCGTGGGGTTCGCGGGGCCTTCTGCCGCTGACTTCCCCCTTAGCGCTCAGGGACCCTGCCGCCTTCTTGCCTCCCTTCTCTTCCCGGCTGAGGCTAGAGCTCAGGACTCCCCAGAGTGCTGGAGCTGGGGGGAGGTCAGGGCAATCGGTGCGCAGAGGGTGAGTCGCCCCCCCTCCCAGGTGGACCCACGGTT
This sequence comes from Catagonus wagneri, assembly GCA_004024745.2. Classification (NCBI taxonomy): domain Eukaryota; kingdom Metazoa; phylum Chordata; class Mammalia; order Artiodactyla; family Tayassuidae; genus Catagonus; species Catagonus wagneri. The sequence continues at coordinate 4,643,206 of PVHT021183634.1, forward strand.
TCGGCCCCCCTCGTTTGGAAATAGGAGCTCCCCTCCCCCCACTCCAGGGAGCCCTCCTCCCACGCGACTCATCGGGGAGTCCTGACCCTGCAGGACTCCCCGCGCGGAGAAGCAAAGCCCCCAAACAGAGGGCAGGGTGTGGCCCCCACCATTAGCCCACGATTCAGCCCCACGGCGCCGCCGGCCGTGGGGCTGAGGCCACGCTCCCGGCTCAGAGCTCTGGGCTGCCGCCTCCCTAGCCTGAGCAAGTTGCTCCCCAACAGGCCTGCTCCCCCGTGCTGGGCTAGGGGCTGGGCAGACGGTCGTGGCCTCTCATCAGTTCCAGCCCTGGGAGAGATCTGGTCAGGCTCAACCCTGGGACCGGGAAACAAGGCTCCCCAGCAAGCTCTGGACAGCTCTGCTCTCTGAACCTCAGTCTTCTCATCTGGGAAGTGGGGATAAAGAGCCCCTACTGTGCAGAATTACCAGGGAGATTCAGTGAGTGGGTGGTGCTTAGCAAGGGCTGGGCCTTGGTTGATATTAGAGGGAAGTTGCTGGGCTAGGCATCAGAGGATGGGGGAGTGTTTCACTGGCAAAGCTCATGGAGAGGCAGGCCTTGAACAATGAATAACCACAAAACTAACAGTGGCTGGCACGGATCAAGCACTTCCAAACCCTTGCCACATCTGCTTGAAGCCTAACAACCATGTGAGTTACCTGTTCTTATTATTCCGTTTCACAGATGAGGAAACTGAGGCTCAGAGAGGTCCCATGGCTTGTCCGAGGCCCCTCAGCCAGTAAGTGGTGGAACCGGGATTCGCACATGAACCTGAGATGCTGTACTGATCATGGCCTTCTCAGAGCAGCACCGTGATGGGGCTGACCAGGGGCACAGTGGTCCTGGCTGAGGGCCCTGCTCAGGCCAAGGTGGGAAGGTGGGGGCTGGGCCTGGGAACTGGAGTGCTCTGGTGTGTCTGGAGCTTAGTGAAGGAAAGGCTAGTGAGAGGGAAGACTCAGCTCAGAGAGGCAGCTGGAATGCCAGAGGCGTCGGGGCAGATGGGTGACCCAGGGATTCTGGACGACTTTTGCCCTAACGGGCTGTGTGAGACCAAGGACACGCCGCATGTCCCTTCTGATGAGCCTCAGTTTCCTGATCTGTACCGCAGGGACCGGACCCGATGAGAGTCGCAGATGAAAGTCGCGGGGCCTCCCTGACTGGCTTTGAAGTCTGGCTGCAGCGAAACCTGAAGCAGTGCTTGGAAGGGGTGGGGGGGGATCCTGAGGAGAGGGGGGCGGGGTTGGGTAGTGGGAGGGGTTAGGGCCTAACCAATCAGGAGTGGCGTGGGGGCACCTCCTTTGGCCTGGGGTTCTCTGGCTCTTCCTGGTGACAGTGTAGCAGTAAACAGCCGCTAGGTCAGGGGGCGGAGATAGTGGCGGGAGCTGGGAGGCCTCCGGAGCAGGAGGACGGAGCCAGGAGCCCCTGGGCCCCAGTTTCTCCCTCTTTGCACTCTCCTTCCCTTAGTGGCTTGTGGCCTCGATTCTGCTGGAGGTGGCTGGACACAAGTACTTACTCCCTTTTGACAGGTGGGGAAATTGAGATCTGCAGAAAAGTTGCGCCCTGCGCGGACTGATGGAGGTCTTTTGGGGAGGGAGGAACAGAGTTGAGCGATACCCCTGGGGCTAGGGCAGGAGGGAAGGGCTACCCAAGGCTGCTTGGTCCCCTGAGACACCCCCGCCCCCACCCCCGCCTCTGAGGATGAGGCTGTGATTACAGCCATTGGACAGATGACTGATCCCTTAACCCCTGAGATCTTAATAATGAGCGAAGTCAAAACAAAGAAAAAAAAACCCACGAAGTCCTCCAGTGGTCCTCCTGCATCCATCTCCAGGACCCTGGAGCACAGTGGAGAACGTGAGTGAGGTCCTGCGCCAGCTGCGCCCTCAGAGAGCTCTCAGCCCGGCGGGGAGGTGGCACGCAGGGGACATTCCTGGCCCAACCCTAGTCCTGTAGGATTAGTTGCGCAGGCAGGGTGCTGGAGGGTGTTCCTGTCAGAGGGCCCACTGTGTGCAAGACCTGTAAAGGTGTGAGTGCTGAGGAATGCTGCTTTATTTTGAAGCCTTAGGAACAAAAAGGCAGGGGTTCCCATTGTGGCTATGTATCCATTGACTGGTATCCATGAAGATGCCGGTTTGATCCCCGGCCCTGCTCAGTAGGCTAATGATCTGGCGTTGGCATGAGCTGCAGCATAAGTCACAGACGTGGCATTGCTGTGGTTGCGGTGTAAGCTGGCAGCTGCCACTCCCATTTGACCTCTAGCCTGGGAACTTCCATCCCCTAGCCTAGGAATGTCCGTATGCCACAGGTGCGGCCCTAAAAAAAAAAGAAACAGGAACAAAAGGCAAAGTTTAGAGTTGGGGTGTGACTAGGGCTTCCGTTGAGTGGGAGGCGGGCCGCCCAGCAGAGGAGCCAGCTTTAGGCCTGCAGGCTGCCTTTGAGAGCCTCGGTGTGCGGAGGTGCCTGCTCAGGGAGCAGAGTGAGCGAGAACACGGGGCAGGGAGAGAGGCAGTGCTTTGCCACCACCTGGCTGTGTGACCTCAGGTCAGTTCCTGCCCTTTCTGGGCCACCGCGTCTCCATCTGCAAAATCAGTACAGCCCTGAGCCTTGAAGGCATCGGGGCGGTGGGGGGGAGAGCTGGTGGGGTTGGGGACAGTGTGGCCTAGGACCAGCTGAACCCATGGGAAGGCACTCAGGCCATAACCCTTTCTGTGACTTGCAGGTGTGAGCCCACGTCCCTGCCCCCTGGGCCCCCTGCTGGACGCCGGCCCCTGCCCCTCAGTAGACACCGCCGGAGAGAGATGAGTAGCAACAAAGTAAGTCCCCCTTCACTTCTTGTTTGCATCTCGGCTTCTTATTTTCCTCCACGAAATGGGTTCCTTCATATCCGCCTTGGACCCAGGCCATCACAAGTCTTTCTTCCCTGCCGAGGAGCGGCCCGTGCCTGGGAGGCCCTGGTGTGAGCCCTGCTGTGGCCACAGATCTCTGTGGCTCTGGGCAAGCTCCTGCCTTTCTCTGAGCCCACGTCCACCTCTGTCCTCCTAGGCTCGACTGGTCCGTCTGTGATAAAGGATTGACTGAGAAGATGACTGCGGAGTTCTGTGTGGGAGGTGGGGGTGGGGAGGAGGAGGCGAATGGGCGGCTGGGAGAGGGGCAGTCGTCAGAGTAAAGATGACAGCGTTGTAAGCATCACTTCTAAGTGTGCCAGGGTTCCCCATCATCCATTCCTTTATGCTTTCTTGAGCACCTACTGTGTGTCTGGCTCTGCACATCCTTTTCCCAGGATCCACTGCACCACAGCTTTGGCAGAGCCTGAGCACTGGGGTGGGGTACCGTGGTCGTGTCTGGGTTCAATCCAGAGAAGAACAGTAATGTGAACAGAGGAAGTTTCATGTAAAGAATTCTTAACTATAATTAGGCATTGGAGGAACTCGGCATTAGAACTCTGCAGAATTCAGGAATAGCAGGTATAAGGAGCAGCCACTACCCCTCAGGGCTGACATCCAGGCCTTGCTGGAGAGGACACTTGTGGCCCACGGGATAACAGAGAACTCACTGTGGTACTGTGCTGCGGAAGTTATCATCAATCCACCTGCTAGGCTACAGGAAAAGCTGTTCACCAGCGATAACTCCCAAGAGGCACTGTGACACCCAAAGCACATAAGCTTCTCCTCCCTGGAGCAAGTTCAGCATGACGCCTGCTTCAGGGAGGGGAAGCTTATGTGCTTTGGGTGTCACAGGTGGCTGAGTGCCACATGAGCTCAACTCGGAGAAGCTGTGATCACAACAGAAGTCAGAAGCACACTGCTTCGAAACTGCCTGAGGTGGGTGCTGGACGAAGCTACTGGCCCCTGGGCACTGGATCATGTGCTGGGAAAGTCATGTGCCCTGTAGAAGCAAATGGGCCAGAACCGGGCACAAAGCCCCCAGAACCAGGAAACAAACTCCTTTCCTTCTGCGATGCCTCTGCAGCGCCCTCTACTGACAAAGTTTATTATGCAGGTTGCTGGCAAGGAAAAACAGGTACAGGGCCAGATGCATTGTCACAGAGCAGGCAAAAAAGAGTAACAATTCTTCTGGACCGAGAAGCCATACATCGATAACCAGCACAGAGGGCCTGGCACAGGGAGCCAGGACCCCCAGGTCCCATCTACTCTTGCAGACCTCGGGCAAATAAAATCCCAGTGGATACTCTGGTAATCATTTCCCTGCCCTTTGCTGTGTATTGGTACACCAGCTACCCATTCATCCGGATTCCGGACCAGAACCCTTCCATGCTGGTTTAAACGAATGATAGACATTTATGGGAGACTGTCTGGGAAAGACCTGGATCCTCTCATTTGAACGTCCCACCTGTGTCCCAGCATCTTCCTGCACTCGGGGCCCCATCCTGGGGGCTGAGATACAGTGGAGATCAAGGCTGACTTAGTGCCCGCCCTCAGAACTCACAGTCTAATTAATTGAGGGAGATGGCAGTTGGAATACAGCGTGATTGGTGCTGTGACAGGTGGTCCTCAGGGGGCTGGGGGAGGCCTTCCTGGAGGAGGTAGTGCCCGCACTGGACTGGAAGGAAGAGCAGGAGCCTGGCGGGCAGCTGGGCCCTCACCGGCCTCTCCCTTCTCCAGGAGCAGCGGTCAGCAGTGTTCGTGATCCTCTTTGCCCTCATCACCATCCTCATCCTCTACAGCTCCAACAGTGCCAATGAGGTCTTTCATTACGGCGCCCAGCAGGGCCGCACCCGCCGGCCCGTCAACCTCAAGAAGTGGCGCATCACCGATGGCTACGTCCCCATTCTCGGCAACAAGGTAGGGCGGCCGCTTTGGGGGGCTCCCTGGGAGCTGCCTGGTGACTCATGTCCCCGCCCATCGCCCAGCACGGCCGCGCCCACCTCCTCCTGCTCCACCTCTTTTCTCTACTTCCTCTAGCCCTCCTAAAGGAAAGGGTGGACCCCAGGGGTCCAGTGCCTTCAGCCCCTTGTTTGCTGTGTGATCTTGGGTCAGTACCCTCTTGCTCTCTGGGGCTCAGTTTTCTCCAGGGTGTCACCCTCAGTGCTAATACCTATCATCTCCCGAGTCAGAATCCCTCTGGAAAGGTCTCTCGAGTTTCCACTGATCTCTGTCTCTGTGGCGGAGTCTACGTAGGGTTTGGGAGCAGGACGCTAGGGTCCTTGACAGCACAACAGTAACAGTAACGGCTACCCATTGTCAGCTGCGTGCTGTGTGCCGGGCTCTGTGATCGGCAGTGATCTTCCCACCCGGGGATGTGAGGTTGGCATTATCTCCTCGAAGAGATGGGGAAACGGGCTCAGAGAGGTGAAGTCACTTGCTCAAGGCCACACAGCAGGGGAGGGGAGGACCCAGGGTATTTCCTCAACACCTGCTGAGCTACAGTTGTGTAGAGAGGCCAGACGTGACGTCTGGGGCTCCTGTTTGCCTCGGGCAGCAATGAAACTCAGATTCCTGGGGTTCACCCTGTAGTCCTCTGAGCCCTGATGTTTTGCTTGGGGTCATGGAGGAAATTATTGGCCTCAAGCATGGGCTCCACCTTCCAGGCCCCCCTACTCCCTCACTAACCCTTCTAGATCTCTCGGGGCTGAGGCTTCGTATCCACAGTGTGCAGAGTCTGGAAAGGAGCCCATTAACAGGTGTTTAGAAACAGATTAACACCTAGTGGAAACTTTGTCTACCCTAAGGACCCTTGAAAGAGAAATTCAAAAAGTGGAACCTGGGAGAAAATGGGACAGCTTGAGTGTGGTGACTTCGAAGGGAATGAGACAGAGCTTGGCTTGGAGCTGTTTCCAGCCTGATTAGGCGAAGCCAGAAAAGTAGAGCTCAGGAAAGCTGGCCAAGGCACGTTCAGGGGACCTGTTGTTGGAGTAAGGGCTCAGGGAAGGCTGCCTGGAGAGGGTGGCAGCTGAGCTTAGCCTTGAAGGGTGCGTGGGAATTCCACTGACAGAAAATAGGCTTCAGACAGTGTGTGGGTCCAACCTGTTCATTTCACCGATGAGCAAACAGGCTCAGGGCAGCTTCCACGCCCACTCCTACTGACAAGGGAGTGTCCCGCGCGTGGGTGGTGTGGCAACGTCATGGGTGCTAGGGCAGGATGTCTCCTCCGGGGAGCTGGGCTGGGGCTCCGTGGCCATATAGACCTGGGTTCAAATCCTGGCCCTGCACTCCTCGACCGTGTGCCTTGGGGACAGCCCTGCATGGCTGTCCTGTTTTTCTGTTCCTTAACTCTGCCCCAACCAAGCAGCCTTCTCTTGTTCTGGACACACCATGGTCATCCCACTTCAGAGCCTCTGGTTTTGCTGTTTCTCCTACATGAATACTTTCTCCTCCGTGGTTCCTTTTCATCCTCCAGGTGTCAGCTCAGAGGGGTCACCCCAGATGACTTTTCTCCTACCACTCTTGATCCCCTGCGCCTATTTCATTTCCTTCCTAGCACGTTTAACTTACCAGCCAGCATTACTTTATCATTTACTTGTTCGCTGTCGGTCTCCCCAATCGTGAGCTTCTTATAGGCAGAAGTGGGGTCTCTTGTTCATCGCTCTGTCCCATGTACTTGGCCATTAGCCTGCTTGCTGTAAATATTTATTGAATGTTGAATGAACGGGCCTCAGTTTCCCTGTGTTTAAAATGGGCATCATATTCCTGCCTCCCGGAGGCCTGGATGTACAGAACACGGCATCCGGCATTGAGTCGTCGTAACAGTCTTGGCTTTCCTCATCCCCCCAGACGCTGCCCTCCCGGTGCCACCAGTGTGTGATTGTCACCAGCTCCAGCCACCTGCTGGGCACCAAGCTGGGCCCCGAGATCGAGCGGGCCGAGTGCACCATCCGCATGAACGATGCCCCCACCACGGGCTACTCGGCCGATGTGGGCAACAAGACCACCTTCCGCGTGGTGGCCCATTCCAGTGTATTCCGGGTGCTGCGGAAGCCCCAGGAGTTTGTCAACCGGACCCCTGAAACCGTGTTCATCTTCTGGGGTCCCCCAAACAAGATGCAGAAGCCCCAGGGCAGCCTGGTGCGCGTCATCCAGCGGGCAGGCCTGGTCTTCCCCAACATGGAGGCCTACGCCGTCTCTCTCGGGCGCATGCGCCAGTTTGACGACCTCTTCCGGAGTGAGACAGGCAAGGACAGGTACCGGTCTTCTGCTCGCTGGGCTCCCTCTGGCCGGCCCCGGGCCCCCCCGGCCGGCCCTGGGCCCCCTCTGAGCCTACTCGGCCCAGAGGGCCTGCTGCTCCCAGCATGCATTGCTCTGGGGGTGTGGTCACTTCCTGCCGCCTTCTGATCAGGTGTCCTGGGGGAGTTAGCGTCCTGTCCAGCTCCTAGTGTGGTTCATTCCCATCATGCTCTGCGTGGCCGCATCTCTCCCAAGGAGGGCGGGCATCGCTCTGAGAGAACAAGGCTTCCAGCTTGCTCTGCTCTAAGGTTGCACGGTCACTGCCAGCGTCTTTCTAGGAGAGCTCCTCATGCCTCGTGGAAAACGTTGACCATTCTCCGCACATCTTGCTGTAAGCACGCAGCTGCTTCCAGCATGCTCTATCCTAAGAGCATGCGCTGTTCTGACTAATCGCCTAACAAAAGCTATGCCAGTGCTATCGGCAGAAATATCATGTGAGCCACCTAAGTAATTAAAAGTTTTATAGTAGCCACATTTAAGAAGTAAAAAGAGGAGTTCCAACTGTGACTCGGTTAAGAATCCAGCTGCCATTGGAGTTCCCTTCGTGGCTCAGTGGTTAACGATTCCGACTAAGAACCATGAGGTTGCGGGTTCGATCCCTGGCCTTGCTCAGTGGGTTAAGGATCCAGCGTTGCCATGAGCTGTGGTGAAGGTTGCAGACGCAGCTTGGATCCTGCGTTGCTGTGGCTGTGGCGAAGGCCGGCAGCTACAGCTGCTGTTAGACCCCTAGCCTGGGAATCTCCATATGCCGCGGTGCGGCTCCACATAAAGGCAAAAAGACAAAAAAAAAAAAAAAAAAAGAATCCAGCTGCCATGGCTTGGATCGCTGCAGAGTGGCAAATTTGATCCTTGGCCTGGTGAAGTGGGTTAAAGGAGCTGGCGGTTGCCTGCAGCTGCAAATTACAGCTGCAATTCAGATTCAGTACCAGGCCTGGGAACTTTCTTATGTCTCGGGTGCAGTCATAAAATTAAAAAAATAAAGTAAAAAGAAATAAGTGATGGAGTTCCCGCTGTGGCAAATGAGATTGGCAGCATCTTGGGAGCACTGGGACATGGGTTTAATTCCCAGCCTGGCACAGTGGGTTAAGGATCTGGTGTTGTCACAGCTGTGGCTTACGTCTGAACTGTGACTCGGATCTGATCCCTGGTCTGGAGACTCCATATGCTGCGGGGTGGCCAAAAACGAAAAAAAAGGGGGGGGGGAATGAAAGAAATAAGTGAAATTAAATTATATGCACACACACACACACACATATATTTTAATCTTTTTAGGGTTGCACCTGCAGCAATTCCTAGGCTAGGGGTTGAATGAGAGCTACAGCTGCCCACTACGGCCCACAACCACAGCAATGCCATATCTGAGCCGTGTCTGCTACTTACACTGCAGCTCACAACAATGCCAGATCCTTAACCCACTGATCGAGGCCAGGGATCAAACCCACGTCCTCATGGGTACTAATCGGATTCTTAACCTATTAAACCACAATGAGAACTCCAAATTTAATATATTTTTATTTAACCCAATATGTCCAATATATAGATCCATATTTTTTATTTATACCTAAATATTTTAAAAAACTTTTTAGCTATTGTATCTAGTATTTTAAAATTTTTTTGGTTTCTAATTATTCATTGCTAGTAGATAGAAATATGATTGATTTTTGTGTGTTGACCTTATATCCTGTAGTCCTGCTAAATTTACTTATTAGTTCTAGGAGATTTTTGTAGAGTCTTTGGGATTTTCTGTGCCAATGATCATAGTGTAAAGACAGCCAAATAAGGACAGTTTTATTTTTTCCTTTCCAATATATATGCCTCTTATTTCTTTTTCTCGCACTGGCCATAAAATCTCCCCTTAGGAGTTTGCTCTTAGTGTGTACACAGCCGCTTCCGCCTGCCACGCTCTGTGGTCACGGTCACTCCCAGCCTGCCCAAGTGGGACCAGTCTTCCCAGGAGTTAATTCCCAGCATGCCCTCTTCCTACTGTTTTCCTCAAAGGAGCCCTTTCCACTTCCTCATCTCTGTCCAGACGAGCACTCTGCCAGCTCGCCCGTGCTCCCACGGCAGGGTGAACAGGGGGTAACTAAAGTGGGGGGAGGGCCCCATGCCTGGGTGGGGGGAGTTCTGGGAAACTCCGTGTGGGCTGAGCCTTCCTCCCTGCCTGCCCCACCTCTGCCTGCCCCCTCACCGTGACCCCCTCTGCCCCCAGGGAAAAGTCCCATTCGTGGTTGAGCACAGGCTGGTTCACCATGGTGATTGCGGTGGAGTTGTGTGACCACGTGCACGTCTATGGCATGGTCCCCCCCGACTACTGCAGGTGAGTGTCCCCAGGGTGATGCCCAGCCCCTGGCCACAGGGTGAGCTGGGGTTCTGGAAACCTTGGCTGGGGTGCCTTCGAGGGCCTCTGTTTCCTGGTATTCAAGCCTCTTTGCAGAGATCTAGGCTCTTTAGAACTACCTCAGGGAACTCCATCCCAAGCTTAGGCAGCGTCTAGTGTATTGATAACAACTGTTTTTTATTATTACTATATGAAAAGCCCAGTAGGTGACAGCTGTTTTTTACTGAGTGCTGACTATGTACCAAGCCTGGCCTTTTTTTTTTTCTTTTTAGGGACACACCCACAACATATGGAGGTTCCCAGGCCAGGGGTTGAATCGGAGCTGCAGCTGCTGGCCTACACCACAGCCACAGCAATGTGGGTTCCGATGTACATCTGTGACCTACACCACAGTTCACGGCAACGCCGGATCCTTGACCCACTAAGCGAGGTCAGGGATTGAACCCACATCCTCGTGGATACTAGTCGGATTCATTTCTGCTGCGCCACAACGGGAACTCCCCAAACATGGCTTGTTATTATCTTATTCACACCTTACAGTGACCCTAAGGCATAGGTGTACTCTTGTCCCCATTTCATAGATGAGAAAAACTGTGAAGGAGGAGGAGGACGTTTTGTGAGCAGCCTCAGTTCCCATAAGCAGTGAGGAGTGGGGGCCAGGCTCCAGAAGCCACAGGCCTTACCTCTAACTCCACAGTGCCACCCTCTTGGGGAAAGGAAATTTCTAGTGCATTAAAAAAAAAAAAAAAAAAAAAAATTGGAGTTCCTGTTGTGGCTCAGCAGAGGAAGAACCCGATATAGTCTCCATAAGGATGCGGGTTTGATCCCCGGCCTCGCTCAGTGAGCTAAGAATCGGACATCGCCACACTTCAGCGTAGGTCACAGATGTGGCTCAGATCTGGCGTTGCTGTGGCTGTGCTGTAGGCCTGCAGCTATAGCTCCAATTTGAGCCCTAGCCCAGGAACTTCCATATGCCGCAGGTGCGGCCCTAAAAAAGAAAAAAAAAAGCAGAGAAAATTGAGGATCACACAGCTAGTCTACCCTGCACCCATTTCACAGATGGGGAAACTGAGTTTCCGGGAGAGGCAGGGATTTCCCCCACTGAGGCCCTACAGCGGGTCAGGGGCTGGAAAGGGCAGGGTCCTGCCTGCGTCCACCTTGCCCTTACGGCCCCATCTGCTCTGCCCCAGCCAGCGGCCCCGCCTGCAGCACATGCCCTACCACTACTATGAGCCCAAGGGGCCGGACGAGTGTGTCACCTACGTCCAGAATGAGCACAGCCGCAAGGGCAACCACCACCGCTTCATCACGGAGAAGAGGGTCTTCTCGTCCTGGGCCCAGCTGTACGGCATTACCTTCTCCCACCCCTCCTGGACCTAGGCCACCTGCCGCGGGGCTCTCACAGGGGGACACAGGAGAAGTGGGTCGCCGCCCAGCCGCCCGACCGAGGGCCATCTCCTGCCCAATCAAGGCTGGCCGGAGTGTCCTCTGGCCAATCAGGCCTGAAGAGGGGCTGTCCTCCAGCCATTCGGCGCCGGGGGCGGATCTCTGGGCCAATCAGGGATTTGGGCTTCTATGTGGTTAATCAGGTGTTGAGGGTATTTCTTGTCCAGTCAGGGTCTGAGCACAGTCAATCAGGGTATTTCTGAGTAATCTGCGGCTGAGGTCCTGTCCTCTCCCATGAGGCCTTGGTTCAGAGCCCCAGGATGGACCCCAGATCACGTCCTGTTGGTTGGAACAGTGGGGTCTTTGTCCCGAGGAGCTAGGGACCTTCTGTTGTCCCCTCACTTCCCAGAGCCAGAAGGAGGGTGCGGGGGGTGGGAGCTGTCTGGAGGCCGGGCTGGGGCTTTTTGGGGGTTGGCGGTGGGTCCCAGGAGGGGGAGGCTGGTGTTGGGTCTTGGCTCTGCCCTGAGTGACCTTGGACAAACACCTGGCCCCCTGTCTGGGCGTCGTTCCGTCTGTGTCATGTCCGAGAATCCTCCCACCTTCCTCAGCGACCACCTCGGGCCTGTCCCCCTGGGTCTGCCCTCCAGTTAAGCCTGGACACCTCCAGCCACACCCCTGCTCGGGTGCTCAGCTCCCTGAGAGTCTGGGGGGGCTTCCGTTTGCCTCCTCCTCCTGGAAACCTGAGGGTATTTTTACTCAAACTCCCTCAGGCTTTGGGACTTTGAAAGGAAAGAATAAACCTTCGGGCTGTTTTCTCAGCCCCTCTGTCCAGCTGCCATTAGCTTGGCTCTTAATGAGCCAGGCCCCCTTTTCTGCCATCCAGCAGTGAGGTTTTCCACCTGTTGGAGGAACTTTTGGGGCTGAGAAAGGGGGGGATCCCAGCCCAGCTGAGGTTTCCCACAGCCCTTTTGTCCTCAGCTGCCGGGCCCCCCCCAGCCGGGCCTGGGAAGGCTCCAGGGGACTGGGAGCTGTCACCTGGGTTCTGTTCCCTCACTCTACACCAGGCACTTTATTGCTGGGCCTCAGTGGGGTGGGTTTCTCTCCCTCTGCTCTTCTGGAGTCTCGAAGGGAAGACTGGAGGGCTTCCTGGTGGAGGCCGTGGAATGGGGGGGTCAGGCGGAGGAGGAGGCCAGCAGTGAGCCTTTGCACATTGGGGCGGGGGAGGGCTGGGGGCCGGCCACTACCCTAGACTTGGTTTTGTAATGATTTTACAGGAATAAACACACCTAAGCTCTGGTCCGTTTCCCGTGTCTGGGCTGGACAGGCCTGGGCTTCGGGCCTCATCCGGACAGGACGCACACCTTCCAGGCGGGGAGGGGTGGCCAGCTCTGTCAGCCGGCCAGTGAGTCAGGCCTTTTACAGCTTGGGTGGAGACCGGGTGACTCTGGGGGCTGGGTGTCGGTGGGGTGGGGTGCCGGTTCGTGGATGTCTGGAGCCAAGACCACCCGGCTCTTCCAGTCCAGCCTCCCCCTGCCTGTGTGACCTTGAGCAAGTCAATTCCTCTCTCGGAGCTCCAGATTCCTCTTGGCTGAAACCAGACACAGCTCTCAAGGAGCCCGGGATCGAGGGAGGAGGCCCCAGGACAGGTTCAGGGCAGTAAGCGCCGCAGAGGACAAGACAGGGCGCTGTGAATGTGACTTTGGAGGCGGTGGCGTTCTTTCCAGGAAGAGTCCTGCAGAGGTTTGGGGGGAAGGGCCTCTGGTAGGAAGAGAAGGGAGTGGGGAGAGGAGAACACCTCAGTCACAGGAGCAGCTGTGGGGGACAGGATGGAGGGGCCAGAGCAGCGGATCGGGCCGGGGCTGGGGTGGGGGAGGCAGGTGGTGGGGTCAGAGGTTGGCTGAAGGCAGTGAGCCAAGAGCAGGCCCCGACAGGAGCCGGTGAGCAGCCCTGGGCCAGGCGAGGTGAGCCGCTGCCTGCAGCTTTTCAGCAAAACGGCGTGTTTACCCCAGGTTGGCGGGAGGAAGAGGGTCGTGACTCTGGGAGATTACACCCTGTTTAGGCAGATAAGGTGCCCCCTGGGAGCAGAGGCCTAACAAAGAGTGACTGTGAGACAGGGGCAGGCAGCCCGGTGGGGACAGGAAAGCTCTCCCGGGCTCTGGGCCAGCGGGATGGGGGCCACGGAGCTGGCCGGCAGGAATGGCCCCTGCTTTTGTCTCGGCTCGTGTGTGCACTTGCTCAGTGGGCAGCCACGTGCCGTGCGCTGTGTTAGGTGCAACGGATGCGGGTGGGAAGAAGGGGCCCAGGGCCTCGCTCGGTGGTGGGGCCGCAGAAGGAGGGAGCAGTGGGAGATGAGACCGCTTGGGGCCGGGTGGTCCAAGGCTGGGCAAAGCCTTGATCCTTCCTGCTTGGAGAGGCCGTCCTCGCTCGGATGGCGGCCAGCAGCCAGGTGGCCAGGAGGCCAGGAGGTTGCCGAGTCCAGGCCCGGGGGGCGACATGATGAGACACAGTAATGGTGGTGTCAGGTGTGTCCGAGAGCCGGGACTCCCTGCAAAGTCATCACGTGGGGTGGGGAGCCTGAGGCCCTGCCCGGGAGGGGAGGTGGGAATATGACACACTTCCCGCCCCACGCAAAGGCTTCTGGAAACCTGGGTCCTGGCAGAGCTTTCTAGGGGGAGTTTCTCCCGGAATGCTTGGTTCTTCTGTTTTCCCACGGCGGTGTGGGGCATGAAGAAGGGAGTCAAGAATGGGGGTGGACCCTGGGCAAGCTCCGTTCAGCATCAGCAGATGGGACGCTGATGAAGGATGGAGAGGGCAGGAGGCCTGGTCCTCAACCCCGCACGTGCTCTCGCTGCCTCTGCTGGGACCAGTCCAGACGGGTCCGCTCATTACGAAAGTCATCTTCCTGAAGCCACCTCATCAAGGCCAGCTTTGCTCTGAAACGCCACTGTGACCAGGACCAAACCCACCATCTAGTTTGGGATTCAGGGCCCTCCGGTACCCCCGTCACCATCGACCCCTCCCTGGAGGAGGCGGCATCTCCCTCCAGCTGCAAACCCCACGTGTTTCCCTAATCGCCACTCCAGCTGTTTCCTGCGGACGCTCAGCGGTCCGGCCAGGCCCGCCTGGGGCGGCCCCACATGGGAGCGCCTTGTGCTGGGCGCGTGGATCCAGCCGTGAACCTCAGAGCGTAGCTGCCCCGATTGTATCCCCCACTGTTAGTTTGTTGGAATTAGTTTTAAACCAGAATATTTTTAAAAATGTTTGTTAAAAACTGATTTCATTTTGATTATATTTTAGGTGTTTTTTTCATATTTTAAAATAACTTGAACTATAGAAACATTGTAGGATAGAAACCACCCAGTTCTATTTCCTGCTAACAGTCTAGGGTATAAGCTTCCAGATTTTTCTTCCATGTACTTTTTTTTTCCCCCATCCTCCCTTCCTTCCTTCCTTTCTCCGTCCCTGCTTCTCTCCTGCCTTCGTCTTTCTCTTCCTATTTCTTCCTTCCTCCCTCCCTCCCTCCCTTCCTTCCTTCCTTCCCTCCCTCCCTCCTTCCTCTCTCTCTCTCTCTCTCTCAATTATAGCTGGGGAAAAAAATCCTAAAACTATAATATCCCAGAGTTTGGTGGAAAATCCATAGGTCATAAACAAGTGAAAATTAAAACACATACTTGAGGAGTCCCGCTGTGGCACAACAGGATCAGCAGAGTCTCTGCAGCGCCGGGTCACAGGTTCGATCCCCAGCCCAGTACAGTGGGTTAAGGCATCCTGCATTGCCACAGCTGTGGCGTAGGTCAAAACTGTGGCTCCGATCTGATCCCTGGCCCAGGAACTCCATATGCTGCAAGGCGGCCAACAAAGAAACAAAGCAAAACAAGCACCTGAAATATTATTCAGTTTTTAAGAGTTAAAAATCTATCTTGTTATTGTAGTAAAACCATACAGGATTTACCACTTACCTGCTTTTAAGTATACAGTTTAGTAGTGTTAAATATATTTACATCATTGTGAAACAGGTTCCCAGAACGTTTTCATCTTGCGTAGCTGAAACTCTATACCTAATAAACAGCAGCTCCAAATTTCCCCTTCCCCTCAGCCCCTCGTAACCATCATTTTGCTTTCTGTTTCTGTGAATTTGACTGCTTTAGATTTTTTGCATAGCTAGAATCATACACTACTTATCTTTCTGTGACTGGCTTGTTTCATTTAGTATAATGTCTTTGAAGACATTATGTTGCAATCGTTTTATCTGTAGAGTAATAGATGCTTAAAAAAACAAATATATACAAGTGTGTGTGACTGGGTCACCTTGCTGGGCAGCAGAAAACTGACGGAACACTGTAAATCAGCTATAATGGAAAAAATAAAACTCATTATAAAAAATAAATTTAAAAAATTTTTAGAAAGCACAAGAAGCCTTGAAGTAAGAAGTAAAAGTACCATCTCTACCCAGGAGATACAGTGCCCACACCAACCTTCTCAGTTCTGCTTTATTTCATCAATCTTAAGATACCATTGATTTGATTATAAGACAGAATGTTTTCAGAGATGTTAAAATGCAAAAAAAAAAAAAATTCTAGGACTAGACTTTACACACACACATACGCACACACACGCATTTAGAATTATTTTCACTAAAGTGGGGTAAGGCCAGCGCAGTTGGGCCTTTTGCCTCTTTATCTCACCCCACCAGCTACACAGACCTCCGACTTCCTTTCTCCTCCTGACCCCACGGCCACCTTCCCACCCTGACCGTGCCACTGTCCCTGCCATCACTCAGTCCCCACTGGCACTAGAGACCATCCTGTACACCCTTCGTGCCCACCTGTGGAATTCCTGCACCTGGACATTTTGACAGACATCATCAGTTTGCTTTCCTCAAATGCTGTGCCAATGCACACCACCACCTATGGCTTTTTCAGACAATTTTTTTTCTGAGGATTTCATTATTTTTTTAAGATTTAAAAAAAAATTTCCATTACAGTTGATTTACAGTGTTCTGTCAATTTCTGCCGTATAGCAAAGTAACCCAGTCATACATCATATTCTTTTTCTCACATTATCCTCCATCATGCTCCATCACAAGTGACTAAATATAGTTCCCAGTGCTATACAGCGGGATCTCCTTGCTTATCCACTCCAAATGCAATAGTTTGCATCTATTAACCCCAGACTCCCAGTCCATCCCACTCCCTCCCCTTCCCCCTGGGCAAACATCAGTCTGTTCTCCAAGTCCATGAATCTGTTTCTTTTCTGTGGAAAGGTTCATTTGTGCCATGTATTTGATTCCACTTTTAAGTGACATCATATGGTATTTGTCTTTCTCTTTCTGAGAGTCTCTTGTTCCATCTATGTTGCTGCAAATTGCATTATTTTGTTCTTTTTATGGCTGAGTAGTATTCCATTGTGTATATGTACCACATCTTCTTAATCCATTCATCTGTCAATGGACATTTAAGTTGTTTCCATGTCTTGGCCACTGTGAACTGTGCTGCAATGAACATAAGCATGCATGTATCTTTTTTCAAGGAAAGTTTTATGTGGATTTATGCCCAAGAGTGGGATGGCTGGGTCATATGGTAGTTCTATATTTAGTTTTCTGAGGTACCTCCATACTGTTTTCCATAGTGGTTGTACCAATTCACATTCCCACCACCTTGTCAGAAAATTTCTAAGGCAGATCCTCTGACCCACTACTCACCCCTCCCATAGATGGGAAAACTAAAATCCCAATGATGAGAACCTTGTCTGATGTCACAGGTGGCAGAGCTGGGAGCAGACCCAGGCCTCCTGATGTCCGGGCTGCTGTTGCTAAGAAACCACCCATCTAAGCTGGTCCCACACTCTTGCTTAAACACCTTCCGTGGCTCCCTAGTGTCTACAAGACAAATTCCAAAGCCAACCCACTCCGCCGTCTGGAGCTGCTGTCTTCAAAGTCGTGATGTAGTCTACTGGACAGGTGCGTGAGCTTTTTTGTTTTTGTTTTTGGCGGTGCCTGAGGCATGCAGAAGTTCCCAGGCCAGGGATCAGACTCGAGCCACAGCAGTGACAACTCTGTGTCCCCGACCTCTAGGCCATCAGGGAACTCCAAGTGCATGAGTTCGAAAACTGCATGGTCCTAGGCACTGGTCTCTGTCCCGCTACATTGCTGCTACGTCCTGGTCTTATGCAAAATGCTGGGTAAATACCTCATTTTCTACTTGGGAACCCCAGGCAAGCTCTTTTACGGCTGTGACCCTGACTTTCCTTCTCTGTGTTTAAGGACTAACAGACATGGTCCGAGTCCAATGCTCTGCCCAGCATCTGAACTATTTGGATCATTATTTGGAGCTATTCTTTTTATCAGGATTGTCATTCCCCCATCTGGGTACCCAGAGCCTTTTTGTGGGGGCAGGGCTGTTTTTTTTGTTGTTGTTGGTTTTTGGTTTTTTTTTTTTGTTTTGTTTTGTTTTGTTTTTCGCTTTCTAGGGCTGCACCCATGGCATACAGAAGTTCCCAGGCTAGCGGTCAAATCAGAGCTACAGCTAAAGGCATAAACCACAGCCACAGCAATAAATGATCCGAGCCTCATCTGCTACCTACACCCAAGCTCATGGCAACACTAGATCCTTAACCCACTGAGCGAGGCCAGGGATTGAACCTGCATCCTCGTGGATACTAGTCGGAACCATTTGCGCTGCACCACAACAGGAACTCCAGGGCTGGTTTTTATAATCTACACAACCACCACCTGGGGGATGGCTATATGGGTAATCTTTGGATTCTGGGGAGTTTCAATCCCAGAGGATCTCTTGGGGCCCCTTTCAACAGAGAAGGAGGAGTTCCAGGTGGCTCTTGGCCCAAAAGCCTCCAGGCAGGATCCGAGGAGGGGCTGGGGGACAGCCTGGCCAGCGCAGCCCTCAGAATCCATGCCTCTGTCACCCTCCCTCTGGTTCTGGCCTCTCTCGGCCACCAACTTCCCGTGGGATTGTGTGCAAAGAGCCTCTCCTCTCTGGGCCTCAGTTCCCGCCACTGTCCCTGGTCCCCGCTCCCCGGATTGATGTGGGCACAGTGGAGATAACGCAGGAGTGAAAAACCCTGGGGAGGAAACTGTGAAGTACCGATGTGCAGGCACAGCCAGCGGGGAGGTGCGCGGCAGGGACACCGGTCCGGCTTCCCATCGCCTCCCCCTGCCCCCGCCCCCTGACTCTGGTCCAGCGCCCCCTCCCTTCCCGGTCCCCTCTCCCTCCCTCCGTCCCTCCCTCCGCCGTCCCTCCCTCCCTGGCAGCACGGAGCGCTGGCTCCCGGCATGCCGCGCGCTGCTGACAGCCTTATAAATAGTCGCCTTTGCAGGCGGCGGCAGGACGGGTAGGGCGCGCACTGGCCCCGGAGCCCACCCTCACCCCTCCCCCAGGTCAGTGTGTGCCCGAGTGTGTGCCTGTGCACGTGAAGCGGGGAGGGGGGGCGCCCCTGCAGGGAGCAGGGGAGCCACACGCACCTGGGGAGCGGGGGTGTGCGTGCTCGTGTGTGGGGCAGGGTATCCTTGGGGTCTGTGTGGCTGTGTGTTGGAATTCTTGCTTGCGATCCGTGTGCATCTGCCTGCTTGTGTTCTGCAGGCTCTGGTATTGGTGTCACACTGTGTGTGCCTTTGTGGATGGGGTGTGTGTGTGTGTGCGCGCGCGCGCATATCTCAGCTGCCGTAACAGTCACCCCTTTGTCCCGCTGGCACTCCCGGGGCTCCAGGTCCCTGCCCTTGGCACGTCCCAGCTTGGGCCCGGGGAGGGGGAGCTGTGGGCCTGACTCCCTGCCCCAGGACCTGGGTGGGGGCAGACTGGCTGATGGGAGGAGCCATCCGGTCCTGTTTTGAGTTTTGGGGGCAAGGAAGGAAAACCCCCTGATAACTGGCCCCTGCCCCAGCCTCCTGAAAGGGCAGGGGCTCTGTGGGAACCCGGGACCCAGCCGACGGGGCCTTTCCTGAGTGTTGCTCAGCTACCTGCCTGGGACTCTTCAGCAGCAGCAGAGCAGAGCTTGGGGGTACAGGCCCAGAGAGGGCACACCAGCTGCCCAAGGTCACACAGCTGAGTAATAGAGTTGGGATTTGAACCCTAGCTGATTGCCAACCCTTGGGAAGGTGCTCTTGGTCAGGAGCTGGGAGGCCTGGATCTGGCTCTGGCCTTGCCCTGTGACTGAGGTTAAGTCACGGTCCCTCCGGGCTCAGTTCCCCAGGCCCCTCAGCCGACCACCCAGTCCTACTAGGCGTTGCCTTGGCCCTGACTTGGGGGCCTTATAAGGCCTGGGTGCTGAGCCCGTAACCCAACTCTGTCCTGGACCCCTGGCCTCTGTGAGGACTCCTCACGATGAAGTTATTTTGGACCAAGAAATGGCAGGTGCCAGCAGGACAGAGGGGCTTAGGTTACCAGGAGGGGGCGGGGCAGGGTGGGTCAAGGCCACTCCTCAGGGTGTCCCTGCAGGCTGTCCCTGGCCTGGGGACCCTCTCCCTCCCCCACCAGCTATGGAGGGACATTGGCCGCTCTGACCCTTCCTTAAGCGCACTCAGCAGGAAAGAGGCTATAACTCATACCCCACGGGTGGAGGGACAGTCAGCAAAGCTGCCAAAGAACCTAGTGGTTGCCAGGTCCAGGGCAGCAGAAAATGCGGCCCCAAGTGTGACCCCAGCTGGGCCCTGGAGCAAGTCTCTCCTCCTCTCCAAGCCTCGCATCCTGGGAGTTCCCGTCGTGGCTCAGTGGAAACCAATCCAACTAGAAACCATGAAGTTGTGGGTTCGATCCCTGGCCTTGCTCAGTGGGTTAAGGATCCAGCGTTGCCATGAGCTGTGATGTCGTTTGCAGACATGGTTCGGATCTGGTGTTGCTGCGGCTGTGGTGTAGGCTGGAGGCTACAGCTCCGATTAGACCCCTAGCCTGGGAACCTCCATACGCCACAGGCGTGGCTCTAAAAAGACGGAAAAAAGAAAAAAAAAAGCCAAGCCTCACTTCCCTTCCAAGATGACTGTGAGGACGGAGTAAAGCCCCCAGCCTTTGCTTCACCAGTGCCAAGGCCAGTCTGGCGGGACTCAGGCCTGCAGGACGACAGCGAGGCCTAGAATAGTGTGGCATGTGCGACACTAGAAGACTGTCCGGGGAGGCACCTCCCAGGGTGGGAGTGGAGGGCAGAGTCCAGGAAGTCTTCCTGAAGGAGGCGACACCTGAACTGAGTGCTAAACAATAGCACCTTGGGGAAGGGCACGTGGGTATTGCGTGCAGCATCAGCAGGGACCCGAAGGGGTACACGGTCATGGTGGGTAAGCGAGCTCCCAGCAGGCCAAACAGCAGCTGATGGGGCTGTAGGCAGTGGTGGGGGCCAGACAGCTGGGCTCTGTCAGCTTCCTTAGGCTTTTGTGGGGAACCGAGGGGCCATACGTGGAAGGGTTTTAAGCTAGTGGGTGACATGGTCTGATACTTGTCAGAGGAAATTCTGCAGATTACTCGGTGGGTATGAGGCCAGGGAGGGAGGCCCAGCGGAGGCTGGGGAAGAAGCGAGTTCTCATGCTCAGAACAAGGAAGTGGCAGGCAGGTTGCAGCCTCAGGAGAAGTTCAGAACAGAGGGCTGGGACCTGCACGTATGGGCCGGAGGTGGGCGAGGGCCTCTGGCTGCGGGACAGGGCACCATGCCGGGGACAAGGTAGGCGCTGTTTAGAGTCTGGGGATTTGCGGGGTCTTCAGGCCTGTCCAGAGGCTGTGGATGAGTGGGGCTGGGGAGAGAGGCCTGGGCCGGCTGGACGGGGATGGGGGTTGTGAAGCCAACGGTGAGAGGGTGGACTGGGGCCCCGGTGTGGGCGTCCCAGGTGGCGGGAATGCCTCCCGAGGGCTGACAAGTGGGAGCCAGGAGTTCCCACTTTGGCGCCACAGGATTGGCAGTGTCTTGGGAGCGCTGGGACGCAGGTTCAATCCCCAGGCCTGCACAGTGGGTTAAGGACCCGGTGTTGTAGCAGCTGCAGCTTCGGTTGTGACGGTGGCTCGGATCTGACCCCTGCCTTGGGAACTCCGTACATCATGGGGAGGCCAAAAAAGAAAAGAAAAAGAAAAGAAGAAGAGGTGGGGGCCAAAGATGTGTGTTGGCAACTCTGAAGAGACTAATGGGAAGGAGAGGGGAGGGGGGCTGGGGAAGCAGAGGAGGGGTGGGTCCAGGAGCAGGTGGGGTTCGTTCACACGCCGAGAAGAAGATGGAGGAGCGAAGAGAGGGGTCAGGGGCCACCTGGCGGAGGTGGAGGTTGAGCCTGGGCAATGGGTGAGAGCCTGGGTTCCCCCCTTGGTTAAGGACCCTACGGGCTGTGGCCACATGAGTGGCCCTGCGGCTTTGTCCCCCTCAGGCCCCTGCATCCCTTTGAGCACCCTGGTCAGAGCACCCTTTGAGCACCCTGGTCCCAAGCCCATCCCAGATGAGGATGCGCTCAGCCTCCCTCCCCATCGCTCTGCCTCCTGGGCTTTTCTCCGCCCTGGGGAACGTTGTCAAGGCATCGGGCAGACACAGGACCCGGGCGGCGCAGACGCAGGACCCAGGGCCGGTTTTCTGGGACTTGCGAGTAGAGCAGCTCAGCAGTTGCTGGCGCAGCTGTTCACACCCCTCGCCCCAGCCACCTGCCGGGCCCCCGAGGGAAGAGGTGGACAGGGGGGGACTGCTGTGCCCTGTGACAGGTGAGGCAGCAGAGGCACACACAGGAAAGGCGACTTCGTTAAGGTCTCCCAGCCCCCTGGGCTAGAGGACGGTCAGGGTCAGGACCTGGCTGCACCGCAGGGCTGTGCGGGGGCAGAGCCCGCGCGGGGAAGAAGCCCCGTCCCCCGCCCCACCTGTGCCCTTGTCTTGCAGAGTCCTGACTCGGCTCCCCAGACCGCGGCAGGATGGAAGGTACGAGGCACCTTTCTTCTCCTGCTCACAGCCCGGGCCTCAGTGTGCCCATCTGTTAAGGGGGTGTGATCTGGGGAGACGTTCGGGAGGGTTTGGGGGTGGCTCTGGGGTGGCCCGAATGGGAAGTGCCGGCTCCGATATTTAATTTTAGAATGGCTGGGGCCTCCTGGAGGCTCCCGAGGGCCCCCACAGCGCACCTCCCACCACTGGTATTTATAGAGCTGAATCTGTGGCTCTTTCTGGAGCGGGGGCGGGCTGGCGAGGGAAGGCCTGCCCTGTGCAGACGCCCCAAGCCCGCGAATGCTCTCAAGGACACGTTCCTGCCCCGCTCCGGGGCCGGTGGGGGTGGGTCTGGAGGGTGTCCTGGGCCCTCCTGGCTCCGAGGGGCTGGGACCTGGACCCAAACGTGGGCAGAGAGCCCGGCCGCCCGCCTCCAGGCAGCACCACCCATCCCATCCCTGGCGCTGGGCCTCAGCCTGGGCAGCTCTTAAAGGATCCCAGCAGGTCTGGCTGCTGCTGCTGCGGCCTGAGGCCGGCAGTCATCTTCCTCCTCCGAGGCTTGTGCCCACCACGGGGCAGCAGATGACGGGAGCCCCCGGGAAAAGTCGCTCTTCTGACGGCTCCTCTAAACCTCCAGCTCCACGGCTGGAGAGGCCGTCAGGAGCTGCTGAACTCGGCTCCCCATGGGGGCAGGAACTCCTTTCCTAAGAGCACGGAGCGAGGGGAAGGCCGGGCAGCCTGGGAAGAGGGCCCAGCGCGGCGCCACTCCTGGCGCCTCTGGAACAAGCCCGCCTCTCTAGGCCTCAGCTTCCCTCTGGCTGGTGGGGCTGTGGGCTTGCTGGGTTCTGGGCACCGAGGAGGTAGAGGCTGAAACCTTAGCTCGCCTCCGCCTCCGGGCAAGGGTTCCACATGCCCACCGCAGCCCTCTTCCCCGGCAACCGTCTCCCAGGCAACATACGTTGTGGTTGCCAACTCGGCACTGGTACCGCCCAGGGAAGGCAGGCAGGCCCCAGGGCCTGGGGCAGGCCCAGGGCCTGGGCTGGGGAGAAGGGTTGGGGACACGGCCTGACAGGACCATGGGGGCCTGCTGCTCAGCGCGAGACCCCCGCAGCGTGGAAGACTCTAAAGCCAGAGGTGACCCAGTGCCCGGGTCCAGCCACCCACAGGGAGGGGCCGTGAGGGCTGGCCTCCGAGCCTCTGAGGGTCCCGCTCACAGCCTGGGCCGAGCCCGCGGCCTCCCGGCCTCTGTCTCCGTGGGTCTCTCCGCCTGGGACACCCTCTTCTCCCTGACCTGCCCCCGTCTCTGACCTTTCCTCGCCTCTCTTTGGGCTGTGACTCCGAGAAGGACGTGAGCTGTGTCTGTCCCTCTGCCCGAGGCCCAGCACAGGCCTGCGACCGCAGAGGTGCTTCTGGCTCTTTGTCCAGTGAGTCACTGAACCCTGCTCCCCTCTCCTCTCCCACAGAGAAGCTGAAGAAAACCAAGATCATCTTTGTGGTGGGTGAGTCCGAGGCGGGCGGGCGCGGCAGCGAGCAGGGCAGATCCTGGCGGGGGAGCCTGGACCTTAGGGCTGCACCCGGGGCTCTGTGCCCCCGCTTCGCTGGGTGACCCGGGCAGACCCTGTCCCTGGTGGGGCCCCATTTCTCGGGGCGCTTGCAGGCGGGCCCGGCTCGGGGAAGGGCACCCAGTGCGAGAAGATTGTCCAGAAGTACGGCTACACTCACCTGTCCACCGGGGACCTCCTGCGGGCCGAGGTCAGCTCGGGCTCGGCCAGGGGCAAGATGCTGTCGGAAATCATGGAGAAGGGACAGCTGGTGCCACTGGTGAGTGGGCCCCTGCGGGGTGAGGGGCGGGGGCGGGGCGATGGTGGCCCTGAGTGGATACCAGCCGGCAAAGCCCATGACACATTGGCCAGGCTGACCCTGGCCTTCCCTGGCTCCGAACCTTCCCAAGGGTCCCCATAGCCCTTGGCAGAAAACTCCTTCCAGAAGTTCCAAAGAGCCTCCAGGACCCGCCCTGCTGATCCCTCCAGCCTCATGCCACCCAAGCACCCTCCAGCTCTCTACCCTCCCCCCCTTGGCCTTTCTGTCCCCTCGCGCTGATCACACTCCTTCCTGCCCGGAATGTTCTTTCCTCCTTGACTTTCAGGCCTTGCTGACTCCTCGGATTGGGGCTAAGACCCCCCCAACTTTATACTCCAGTAGCCCCACTTCTTTGCCCCTATAATCCAGGTGGTACTTGGAGACTGTAAATCAACTATGTGGTTGTCCCCTCTGTGGCCTGTGAGTTCACTGAGGGCAGGGGAGGTCTGCTTTGTTCACAGCTGTGTCCTCGTGTCCAGACACGAGCTGGCTGGGAGGAGGGGCTCGGTCAGGTTTGTTGCATGGAGGAAGAAATGAATGAATGAATGATGCGATCAATTGATCGCATCTTCACAGTTTGGAGAAGGCTTCCTGGAGGGGGAAGCTTGTGCTGGAAACCTGTGTTAGGGCAGAGGGCGTTTCTGGCTGCGAAGGCCCAAGGAGGAGTGGAGAAGAGGGGCTCATGGCAGCCCCTCCTTTGGTTGCGCCCCCAGGAGACAGTGTTGGACATGCTCCGAGATGCCATGGTGGCCAAAGTAGACACTTCCAAAGGCTTCCTGATCGACGGCTACCCCCGGGAGGTGAAGCAGGGGGAAGAGTTTGAGCGGAAGGTAAGCTGCAGCCTGGGGGGCGGCCTTGGGAGCTGTAATATGGGGCAGCCAGGCAGAGGCTGCTGAGATGCGCGGAAGGAGGGAGGGAGGAGAGAAAACCGCGCAGACCTTCTGGAAGTCTTTCTGCAAGTCTAGAGTGAAGTGTATAGAAGAAGAGGAGGCACCAGGCTGGGGCGTTCACACGTCTGGCCTCAGGTTCCAGCTCAGCTGCTTGAGACCTTGGACCAGTCATTGTGCCTCTCGAACCTCAGTGTCCCCAGCTGCAAAATGGGGAGAGACGGTTTGCAGCTGCCTTAGGGGCAGCTTGAGGATTAGAGAGAGTGCACCCTTCAAAAGCGGGGCTTGGGGAGGGGAGTTCCTGCTGTGGCACAAGGGGATTGGTGTCATCTCTGCAGCTTTGGGACATAGGTTCGATCCCCAGCCTGGCACAGTGGGTTAAAGGATCCGGCATATGTTGCAACTCTGGCTTGGGTCTGATCCCTGGCCTGGGAACTCCATACGCTGTGGGGCAGCCAGAAATGGGAAAACGCAAAACGACAACAACAACAAAAAAAAACAACTCACAAAAATGGGGCTTGGCACCCCATAAGCATGTGGTCAGGGGGCAGGGATCAGGATATACAGGGCTGGAAGGGTGAGGCTGGTGTGGGGAGAACAGAATCAGTGGGGCAGCGCAACCAGGAGTGATGTGGGAGAGGGAGGCTCAGGCTGGGCTGAGGCCTTGAGTGTCATGGACAGGAGTCTGGTCCCCTTCCAGGCACCACACGGAATCTGGCTGGAAAGAATGGGCCTTGAGGATGGTGGCTCTGGGCTGCCTGGAGCGGGTGCCCACGGCAAGACCTTCCATGGGGCGGGGGCACCTCACCCAGACACACACGTGTTCAGGCCCACGTGCACACAGGCGAACAAGCACACGTCCCTGTGCTCATAGGGATGGAAATACACGTGCACACGCACAAGGCCAGAGTCATGTACACGAGCGTGTAATGTACATGCACACACAGGCAACGCGTGTACGCGCATGCAATACATCCAGATGCAGAGATGCCCACACATACACACGCGTGCACCCAGACCTCTGACGTCACAGGCCATGTGGGGGAAACAGATGAAGCTGCCCGTGCCTAGGAGGAGGGCGAGGTCAGCGAGGATGGCTGGGGACTCCGGGGGGTTTCTTGGCAGTGGGGGTGCCTGCTGGGAAGACCGGGCATCTCAGTGGTCCCCGAGGCAGCTCAGACCTCCGCTCCCCACGCCCGTCTCTGTGAGGCTGGATCATCTCTGGGCTTCCGTAGCTTTGAGCTTCACCCAGAGGGAGGATACTGTACTTCTTGACCTCTCAGTGGCTACAGGACCTCAGGAGAGTGTCTGTCCTGATGTGGGCCTCAGTTTCCCCATCTGCGAAATGGGCACATGGACTGGGCTTCCTTCGGGCTGGGAGGTCATCGCCCCTGAGGTCGGATGCCAGGCAGCCCCGAGGCATGTCCTGATGCGCTAGCTGTGATGTCACCTCAGGGTCACACCTAGAAAACGTGGTTCATGAAAGTCCCCTTCCCTCCTGGGGCTGTCTTGGGCGCCGCTGTGGCTGCCGGGCTTGAGCAGAGCCCAGCCCTGCGGGGCGGGGAGCGGGGGGAACCTCCAGGGCTCCTGATGCTCTTGACTCTGGACACCAGGGGGCGCCGGGGCCTCGCTGAAGGAGGACTGGTCCGCCTTCCAAATCTTCCTGGTGGATGAAAGGCTTATTCAGAACTCCCAGAGCTCAGCCGTCTCTTGCCCCCTTCACTCAGCCCCTTATTCCTCTGTCAAGTTCATATCCAGGCGGTGTCAGAAATGTCTGCCTACCTTCGGGGGTTCCAGGCCTGGCCAGGGAGGGACATGAAATAAATAACCAGAGGCCCTCCTGAGACAAGCTTGGCCAAAGTCAAGGGGACTGGAAGAGCATGTCCCAGAGAGCTGGGGTTGGGGGTAGGGGTGGCATCCAGGAAGACTGCTCTAGAAGGATGAGATTTTAGCTCAAATCTGAAGGCCAGACTTTGGTATTGAGGGAAAGGGTTCCTGGCAGAGGTTCCCAGCGTGAGCAAAGGCCTGGCCCGGGAGGAGGTGGATCAGAGCCCAGACCACAGGCAGTGCGCGTGGCTGAAGCAAAGAGGGCAAAGGAGACGCACGGATGCGGAGGGTGGGGTGCGCAGGGCAGGTATGGGGTTTGGACTCTCTCTTGAGGGCACTGGGGAGCCATGGAGGAGGTTTGAGCAGGGGAGGCAGGGCACATGGGTTTTAGGAGGGTCCCTCAGGCTGCCTTGGGGAAGGGCTTGAAGGTCTGGGTAGGTCTCCGGTGAGGCCTCAGAATTGAGAAGATGATGAGGAGGCGGCCCCAAGGGGGCAGAAATGGGGCCCTCGTGACTAGTGTCCCCTTCGCAGATCGGACAGCCCACGCTGCTGCTCTACGTGGACGCAGGCCCTGAGACCATGACCAAGCGGCTCCTGAAGCGTGGAGAAACCAGTGGACGCGTGGATGACAACGAAGAGACCATCAAGAAGCGCCTGGAGACCTACTACAAGGCCACAGAACCTGTCATCGCCTTCTACGAGAAACGAGGCATTGTTCGCAAGGTGCGGGCCCAAAGGTGCCCTCGGAAACCTGAGTCTTTGCTAGGCTTGGCTTCAAATTGCTGTGACCTTCAGCCAGCCCTTCTCTCTGGGCCTTGGTTTCCCCACTGGTTCAATAAGGGGCTGCTGTCCACTGAGACCGGGCTCAGGGAACCCCGCCCGGCCTCTAGGGGAGGTCAGCCCCCTGCCTGGGTGGGGCCCGCCCAGTCCTTCCTGGCACCCTGCCCTCATGGCCCGTCTCCCCACAGGTCAATGCCGAAGGCTCCGTGGACAATGTCTTCTCCCAGGTCTGCACCCACCTGGACGCCCTCAAGTAGCAAAGCTGGAGCCCCTCGCCCTGCTCAGAGCCCGCCCCACCCTCGCCCCGACTCGAGGCATTCCCGGCCTGAGCTGAGCGCCTCCGCCCTGCCGGCTGGAGCCCAGGCAGAGGAAGCCACTTTATCCTGTTTTCATGGACAGCCGAACACTAAAGGAATTTCCAAGGACATTCAGTTTTACTCCTTTTTCTTTGCTTCCATCAAGGTTCCATCACGAGGTATGGCCACCTCAGCCTTGAGGCCCCAGCCCCGCGCCCTCCCGTTCCTCCTCGGGCCCCCCAGCCCGTCTCAGCCAGCGCCCCTCTCCTAGCTCTGGTGGAAGACCCAGAGCCCTGACTCACACACGTGTGCTGGGCCCAGGCTGTGCCAGGCCGGGGGACGCAGCGCGACCTAGGCGGGGTCCTGGCTCTCGGGGACTCGTGGCCAGGCAGAGCTGGGCCCTGGCCTGGGCTCCTTTGCATCCTTGCTGCGTGGTCTTGGCCCTGACCCCGCATCTCTCTGAGCTTGCTTTCTGGCCCTAGCGCCCTGCCACCGAGCGCTGGGCTGCAGCAGGCAGCGCTGTCATGGGCTGTGGGGGCATCCTGGGCAGCGGTGTCAGCACCCATCAGCCGAGCGGGCGGTGAATTCCTTCCTTGGTGCGAGAAGCTCTGAGGGTCTGAAAGGGGCATCGGGCTTGAATGCGGGATCGTGGTCGGGGGAGCCCCCCTGAGGAGGTGAGACCTAAAGAATGTCCCAACACGTGGCCTTGGACAGGTCACAACCTGCCCTTCCCAAGCCCATCCCCGAATCTACATTAGGCTCCTCCCCAACTCCTGCCCCCCAAAGTTAGGACGAGACCACACCGAGCTGGGGGTGTGGGTTGTCAGTTCCCACGCGCTGTGGGACCAGAGAGCAAGCAGCCTTGGAGGGGGTGCGGGGGGGTGCAGGCCGGAGGCGCTTTGCTTTGGGGGTGCTCCAGACTCCCCCCGGGGGGCCGTCCTCCCTCTCCTGTTCTCTTCCACTCTTTGACCTCATCACAGAGGAAGTTTCCATTGGTGCTCACGTGTCCCTAACCCCGGTCCCAAGCCCAGCCAGCTCCCTTTAAAGCCAAGAGGGCCTTCAGCGGGCCACCCTTAGCTGGAACGAAGTCCTATGTGGGGCGGAAGGTGCCCATTGTGTGTCCCCTTCTACTTAGGGCAGGCGTGGCTGGTTTTCCATTTACCATAGTTATTTAAACTTTCCTTTGAAATAAACATATTTAAGTTATAAGAGACGAGTCTCTTGAAAGGAGAACATGAAATCAATAAATGCTAGTACAGGGGAGGTGGCGTCATGCAGGCGATGATGGGCGGGGTGGCGTTGGCCTTTCTCCGCCCCCTGCCAGCTGGGGCCCACGGAAAGGCCACCTTACTCAGTGACCTCCCACTTCGGGGTCTCCATGTCGCGTCTGTCAAACTGGGCTAAAACACACACACGCCAACACACATGCTTGCACACTTGCACACGCACCTTCTATGTCGGGATAGTGAGGATAAGTGGGAAAACATGCCCAAGCTGACAAAGAGCTGGAAAAACCTGCCTAACGAAAATCATCTTCATTATCTTTTTTTTGTAAATTATAGCTTCATTAATGCAGGTGTGCCTTCAGTTTATGAAAAACTAAGCTGATCCAAACTACTCACCATAGAATCACTTTATTCACTAAAAACAGCAACAACAAAAACAAGAAAACAAATGAAAAAAAAACCTTGAAGGAGTTCCCACCATGGTGCAGCGGTTTAAGAAGCAGACTGCAGCGGCTCGGCTCGCTGTGGAGGTGCCGGTTCAATCCCCGGTCTAATGCAGCAGGCTAAAGGATCTGGCTTTGGGAGTTCCCGCTGTGGCTCGGTGGTTAACGAATCCGACTAGGAACCATGAGGTTGCAGGTTCGATCCCTGGCCTTGCTCAGTGGGTTAAGGATCCGGCGTTGCCATGAGCTGTGGTGTAGGTTGCAGATGCAGCTCGGATCCCACGTTGCTGTGGCTGTGGCAAGGCCGGCAGCTACAGCTCCTGTTAGACCCCTAGCCTGGGAACCTCCATATGCCGTGGGTGTGGCTCTAGATAAAGGCAAAAAGACAAAAAAAAAAAAAGAAGAAAGAAAAGGATCTGGTTTTGGGAATGTCCATATGCCATATGCAGCCATTAAAAAAAAAAAAAAATGCACAAAAATTTTAACAGCTCCAGTACCCCCCAACCCTCACATCATTGTCACCACAAACCTCCCTTTGAGGGTTTCTTTCATTCACATTTGTTTATTCAGCGACTTTCCAGAACAACTGCTATGCTGGCAAGACAGGGCCACAGGTCCCCAGCCCACTGTGCTATGGCTCCCGGACAAGGGCAACCACGGCCACAAAGCTCCATCCGTCCCACTCAGCCCAGATCAGCTCTGGACAGCTCAGCACACAGAGCTCAGAGGGCCTCTGGCAGCAGGAGTTTCCTTGAGCTGGAGCTCTGGAGTGGAGTGAGACGGAGGGAATGGAAGGGTAGAGGGAACAGCTCTGCGGAGGCATGGAAGTGGAGAGGATCAGCTGAATGTTGGGGAGAGGGGATGAGGAGGAACTGAGGCCTTAGAGGAACTAGAGTACAGGCCAGGGGTGCAGCGGCAAGAGACAAGCCTGGCAAGTGGAGGCCTGACTCTCATGGCCTTTTTTTTTTTTTTTTTTTTTTGGCTGCACCTGTGGCATATGGAAGTTCCCAGGCCAGGGACTGAACCTGAGCCCCAGCTGTGCCCTGGCCTTAGCTGTGGCAATGGCATATCCTTAACCGACTGCGAAAGGCCAGGGACCGAACCTGCGCTGCCACTGAGACAAGGCTGCATCTTAACCTGCTGTGCTGCAGCTGAAAATCCCAGATTTTCAGAGCCTTGAATGCTGACTCAAGTATCTAGTCTTTCCTCTAAGAGCGATGGGAGGCTCAGAAAGAGCCTTATTTTTATTATTATTATTATTTTTGCTTTTTAGGGATGTACCTGCGGCATATGGAGATTCCCCGCCTAGGGGTCTAATCGGAGCTACAGCTGCCGGCCTACGCCACAGCCACAGCAACGCAGATCCCAGCCTCATCTACGACCTACACCACAGCTCATGGCAACGCCAGATCCTTAACCCAATGAGTGAGGCCAGGGATCGAACCCGCAACCTCATGTTTCCTAGTCAGATTCGTTTCCACTGCACCATGATGGGAACTCCAGAGCCTTACTTTTAAAGAAAAATTTCAAACAAGCTGGAGGAAATCATGTAATAAACATCATATACCCATCACCGACTTTTAGCAATTGGTAACCTTTTCCCAATACTTCTTTGTTGTTTTACTTTTGCCAAACTACTTTAAAGTAAATTACAGACATGAGAAATTTCGCCCCCGAAGGCTGACTTCAGAATGACTCTCTAATCAATAAGGGCATTTTCCTGTCTAACCACAGTTCAGGGCACTAAGAACACTCGGTTTACAGCAACGTTGTGACAGATGACGATCAGACCACACGCCATTTCCCCCAATCATCCCCAAAATGTGTTTTTGGTCAAACAAAGATGCAATCCAGGACCACAGGCTGTGATGTCCGTTTAGGCGCTTTTACTAAGAAGGTCCTTCCCACTCTTTCTTTGACACCGGCCCACAAATGAACCAGTTATCCTGCAGAAAATTCCTTCTTCCAAATTCATCTGTTGTGTCCTCCTGGTGGTGTTTAACTCGCTCCTGCACGCGCTGAATTTCTTTTTTTTTTTTTTTGTCTTTTTGCCTTTATCTAGGGCCGCACCCGCAGCATATGGAGGTTCCCAGGCTAGGGGTCTAATCGGAGCTGTAGCCGCCGGCCTACAGAGCCACAGCCACAGCAACGTGGGATCCAAGCCGCGTCTGCGACCTACACCACAGCTCACAGCAACGCCAAATCCTTAACCCACCGAGCAAGGCCAGGGATTGAACCTGCAACCTCATGGTTCTTAGTCAGATTCGTTAACCCCTGAGCCACGACGGGAACTCCCACTGAATTTCTTGTAAACTGGAAGTTAGCATAGACGCTTTGTAGATGCAGGTGAAGGCTTTGAGGCAGGAATAACCCATAGGAGAGGCTCAGGAAGGGTGTTTTGGGGGGGAGGAGTGTGGAAGTTCTCAGGCCAGGGATCGAACCCGCATCACAGCAGCAGCCTGAGCTGCTGCAGAGACAAGCAGGCAGGTTGGTCAGATCTGCAGGGCTTTCAGATTTAACCCGTGCGGGAATCTTCCCGGGGTCTTATTAAAAAGCTGGTCTGGTTTGGGTAGGTGGCCCCCACTGCTGGTCCTCGGGCCACACTTTGGGGGCCTCAGTGGGGACCTGTCCCGCGGAGGCAGAAGCTGGGAAGGGCACGGAGGAGGGACATCTCCGGGGTCAGCCTGTGCTCACCCCCTAGTGGTGGGCTGAGCAGGGGGCGTGGCCTTGGATCCAAGACAGTAGCAGCTGTCACACCCCGCTTCTCTGGGGACACTGCAGGCTATCACTGTTCCCAAGGTCCAGAACATTCTAACCAGAGGACTGGCCCAGCACATCTGTTACCTCAGGGTTTCAGAGACGGAGTTCTTCCAGGTAGGGCCTCTGGGGTGGTGTCCTCAGACGCCCCCCGCGAGGACTGAGCCCCTAAGTCTTGGCCTCGGGGGCCCTGGGGGCCTGGCCGGAGGCGCTGAAGTGGGAGAGGAAGGAAGCGGGGAGCAGAGGAGGCCAAGGCTGTCGCCTCCCAGCCGCGAGAGGGGCCTCAAGTAAACAGGAAGGCCTGGCGGCTCCATGGTTGGGGGGGCTCTGGCGGGGCGTGGGGGGTAAAGCCCTACTGGACATGCGCGGCCTGCGAGCACAGGGCTTCTTCTCTGGCAAGCAGACTCAGAGAGGTTGTGCGGCTTGCCCTAGGTCACACAGCGAGGCAGGGCCAGAGGCTAGACCCTAACCTGCCTCTGCTGCTTCTGCCGCTTTCCTGGGATTCGGGCTCAGGGTCTTCCTGCCTCTGTTGCCCACCATTCGTGGGATGCCTCAGTTTCAGGCGGTGCTTCAGTTTCGCTTTCTATGAACTCGGGACGCCGACAACTCAGAGGTTCTAGAATCCTGGCCCGTGGAGTCCTCCTGTCTTCTGGGTGGTCTTCCTGGGCTCCCTAGACCTTGGGGAACCTCAAGTACCAGGAGCCTCCCTCAGGGAAAGGGAGGGAGACTCTGAAGGACTACATTCTTCTAGAATAGAGTCTGGTGGGACCCCTGACCCTGGTCACCTCCCTGTACCCTTGGGGACTCATTCGTCCTCTTAGGAGATCCTGCCCCTGGGCTCCGAATGCCCCCAACACCCACACCCCGGAGACACAGAATCACAGCCTATGACACCCCAGGCTGTGTAGCCCAGTGGTTAAGTCTATTCCTTTAAAGCATGAGCACTTATCGCACAGCTGTCATGAGCCAGGCGCCGTTCCAAGCAACGGGGATTCAGCTGCAAGCAAAGCGAGGACCTTGCCCTCGTGGAACTTCTGGTCTAGAGAAGGAGACAGACAAAGTGAACAGCAGTATGTCAGACGGTGACTGTGCCCAGGGACCAACTGATGGTGTGGGCGGAGGGCTATTTAAAATGCTGTGGGGGGAGTTCCCGTCGTGGCTCAGTGGTTAACGAATCTGACCAGTATCTGTGAGGACGTGGGTTCGATCCCTGGCCTTGCTTGGTGGGTTAAGGATCCGATGTTGCCATGAGCTGTGGTGTAGGTAGCAGATGCAGCTTGGATCTGGCATTGCTGTGACTGTGGCGTAGGCCGGCGGCTACAGCTCCAATTCGACCCTGACCCCTAGCCTGGGAAGCTCCATATGCCGCGAATGTGGCCCTAAAAGATAAAAAAACAAAGAAAGAAACTTCTTTAAAATGCTATGGGGGGGTGCTACACACAGTGGGTTATGGATCTGGTGTCGCCACAGCTGTGGCAGAGGTCGCAGCTGTGGCTTAGACTCATTCTCTGGCCTGGGAACGTCCATGCCCTGCCAGTCCAGCCAAAAAAACCCCAATAAATAAATAAATAATGCTATGGAGGACTTCCCTGGTGGCTCAGTGTTGTCACCGCTGTGGCTCGGGTCCTGCTGTGGCATGGGTTCAATCCCTGGCCCCGGAAATTCCACATGCCACAGGCCTGGCCAAAAAAAGCTAATAAAATTTAAAAATGCCATGGGAACCCTCACTAATCATGTGTCATTTGATCTGTGACTTTAAAAATGAGGAGCAAGCCCTGTGGTTACCCAGAAGGACAGTGTCTACCCAGTGGGAACAGCGAGTGCAAAGGCCCTGAGGTGGGCATGTGCTTGATACGTTCAAGGAAGAGCGAGGAGGCCAGCAGGAGTGGACCGAGCCGGTGAGGGAAGAGCAGAGGTTGACGGGGGATGGGGGAGACTCACGGGCCGTTTGAGGGACTCTACCTTTTTTTTTTTCCTTTTCTTTCTTTTGGGCCGCAACCGCTGCATAGAGAGGTTCCCAGGCTAGGGGTCTAATCTGAGCTGTGGCCTTCTGCTGACGCCACAGCCACAGCAACGTGGGATCCGAGCCACGTCTGCGACCTACACCACAGCTCACGGCAATATCGGATCTTTGACCCACTGAGCGAGGCCAGGGATCGAACCTGCATCCTCATGGATGCTAGTCAGATTCACGAAGGGAAGTCCTATTCTACCTTTTACACTGAGTGAGATGGTTGCCTGCGGAGGGCACTGAGCAGAGGAGGGCTGGGACTCACTTTTTTTTTTTTTTTAACAGATTTCCTTTCCAGCATGAAGAAAGGGCTGGGAGCAAGAGTGGACCACGGAAAGCCAGTAAGGAGGTAACAGCAATATTCCAGAAGGTGTTGGCGGTGACCGGGGCGGTCGGGGTGGTGGTGGGAACCCCACCCACAGTGGGTATTTGGGGGAGGAGCCAATAAGCCATTATTGTAGGTTGGATGAGGGGCATAACAGAAAGAGCCAAGGTCACCCTTAAGTCTTAAGCTGCCAGGGTCTGAGATGGGGAGACCGAGGCAGGGGCGACTGGCAGGGGATGAATAGAGACCATTTGGGATGCATGAGGTCTGAGCTGCGTATTAGGAGCCTGGCGGAGTTCTAGCTGGAGACACAAAGCTGGGATGTTATTTAAAGCTATTTGTCTGAACGTGGGCTCCCAGAACCGGACTTCGTAAACTTGTGTGTGCGCCTGAGTGCCCTGGGGATATGGATTAAAGGCAGGTTCTGATTCAGCAGGTCTGGCCCGGGGCCTGAGAGAAGCTCCCAGGTGATTAATTCTCAGACCTTACTTGGAGTATAGAGCATCTAGGACGTTATGCTCTACGGCCGAGACCTGTCAGTGGGCGATGAAATCGATGGAGAGGCTTGTGATCAGTCTTGGAGAGAAAATGGAACAGGATGGACGCATATCCTAAGGGTATGGATCGGGTCACAGAATTGTTAGTTTCAATGATTTGAGCCTGAGTGCAAAGCTTTCTGCTGGAACACGAGGTCGTGTTCACCGAGATGTGAGAAAACTTGACTTGGGAACGAGAGTCAACAGAGAAGGAAAGGTCCAGGGTCTGAGCACGGGAGGATGGGGTGATGGGGACGTGAGGGGGCCGATAAGGGGACCAGGTGAGAGATAAGCCAGGACGGAATGTTCTGGAAGCCAAGAGAGGAAAGACAGGCCCAGATCTGAATTATCCTCTGCTTCTCCTCAGCCTTGTTGTCCTGCACACCCGAGCCTCGGCTTCCTCCGTTGTAAAATGACGACGTGACCATCTCAGCCCGTGAAAGTGGCTGTGAGGTGGCCCTTGGCACAGGGCTGGACAGGTGGGTGAGCCGTGGCGTGAGCCCCGTAGTTCTCCAGGCTCCGAGCTCCTCCAGGCCAGCAGGCTGCCCTCCCACCGTGCAGAGCGAGAAACTGAGACCCAGAGAGAATAATATATTAAGGTCTTGCCTGAACCCACCAGGGCAGAGCCTGAATACCTCGATTTCTTTCCCCCCTTGCCCCTGGGGTCAGGCCCTGATGTGTTCAACAGCCCCTGGCTCCAGGCCGGTGCTGGAGACAGACTGCCGCCTCCGAGGGGCGTCCCTGGGGGGCCGCATAAAATTCCTCTGGTGGCCTGCAGCCAGTGTAGACGTGCTCCGTCCTTTCCTGCGGCCCCGGCCTTCCCGGGCCAGCCGGGAGGAGGAAGAAGCAGATTTTGTGCACCTGCCCACTGTGAGGTCCAGGCAGAAGTGCCTGGCCACTGGCCACGTGTCTCTTTGGCGTGTGGATAGGCGGCACCTGAAAACATCTGTGTCAGCCCAAGGCCGGCAGGAAACAGATGGCACGCCCCACTGGGATCATCTGAGGAGAGTTTAGTAAAGGGTCTGTTGACACAGGTGCGGGCAGGGTGGAGGGGAACCCCAGGGACAGCGCGGAACCCCGGGGCCGGCAGCATCGGGGCCCACGACTACCCTCGGCCCGAAGGGCTGTGTGGGGAGGCGGGTGGGGGCTGTAGCCATCCGCGGAGGGAGGCCCCTGTTGGCGGTGACCCTGCAGGAAAGGAGCCGGAGGAACGAATCATCCTCCTCCATCCTGGTCTGAACTGTGCGGGGCCAAGGGACGTGTGTGGGGAGGTGTGTCCAGTGGTTTGAAGTGAGCCTCTTGGGGGCAAATGAGAGACCACCAGCCCACGGTCCATCCACACCTGCAAGGCCGGGTGACCGTGAAGGGGACAGGCAGCCAGGTTGAGGGACTGGCCTCTTCCCCTGGGGAGCAGGTGCAACGCCCCCCTCTCTGTGTTTCCCTACGGCCCCCACCCCTGCCTTACCTTCCAGGGCACTTCATGCTTTCAGGAAATAAATCTCAATGTTCCAAAGGGTTCTGGGCTCTGGGTGGGGGGCACTGCGGCACAGAGGCACCAAAGGCCTTCTGGGGGAACAGAGACCCTCACACAGCGGAGGTGGGGTTGCGGAGGCTCAGGGTGACCTCCCCTCCTCTCCTGGAGGGGGTCCCCAATCTTCCTTCCTCCCCCAGGTTCCTGGGGTCAAGGCTTCAGACCCTCCAGTGCGGCCTGTAGGTTTTTCTCTCCCTGGGAGTTTCCTATGAGTTCTGCCTGGTAGCCCACCTGCATCTTCTCCTGCTTTCTAGAGAAACCCGGTGGGTCTTGTTTACACCGCGGGAGGGGATGGATCGTGCAGCCTCGGGGATGTGGGAGGGAGGGGGGTTGGGGAAGAACTACCCATGGGGTCCCTGTTACGGCCTCAGATGCCCTGATGCCTATTCTGGGCAACAATCCCCCTGACTTGGGGGCCTCTGTCCCCTCCAGGTTCAGCTCAGGTAGGGGCAGCAGGGAGGAGCGGGGCTCTGGGCCTGGGCTCTCCAGCTGGGGGCCGCTCTCACTCAGGCAGCCTTGAGTTCCTCCTCTGTCGATGGTGTGACTTGGGCCTTGAGGGGTGGCTGTGAGGATTTAGAGCTGATAAGGTGAACGCCTAGGGTGGGGCCTGGGGCAGAGCCGGGGACTGGATTAACTAACTGTCCCTGGGGCACAGACTCGGCTAGGGGGACCTGGGGAAACCTCGGAGCCACCCACCATCCCCCACCGAAGGCACCCTTGGCCTTGTGGTGCCCCCACCCCCTAGTCTCCGCGGCTGCAGGAAAAGGTAGCGGGGCTGCCACTCTCGCGGTGGCCCCCTCCGCCCTGACACGGCCTTCCTGGCCTGCCGGGCCGGGATGCGTCTCCTGTGACCCCACACCCATGCCTGGCCAGGAACCTGGCTGCGCAGCCAGCCGCAGCTGCAGGGCTGGGCAAGCGACCCTTCCCCCCCGTCCCCACCCAAGGAGCCACACCCGCCCTTCCCGTCAGGGTGTCAGCGCCTGCAGAGACAAACACACTCCGGCTCTGCCCGCTGCTCCCTCCAGAGGCACCCGGGCTCCTGCCTCCTCCCACCTCCCCGGGGCCTCGATTTCTCCATCTGTGACCTTCTAAGGAGTGTAAACAGGAAGACACTTGGCTCTATGTCCCCCGTGGGTCCCCACAGCACACAGCAAGTTTTGCCCTCTCAAAGCCTGCCCTGCCAGCTTCTTCTGCTCCAGAACCTTCTGTGACTCACTGTGGCCTTCGGGATAAAGTCCTGGCATTCAAGAACCCCCCTCTCGTCTCCATCTCTCTCTCTCCCTCCCTTCCCTCTGCTGTGCAAGAGCACAGTGAGAAGGCAGCCATCTGGACCCACAAGAAAGAGCTCTCATCCGACACTGGCGGCATCTTGATCTTAGACATCCAGCCACCGGAACTCAATTAGCGTGGACACGGGAGAAAGAATGTTACACGTCAAAGTCCTCGACTTCAACTTTTAAAGCAGTAATACATGTACGGAGCTTGAAAAGTGAAGCCGTACCACGCAGCTTCCCACAACACTGCTCCCAGGCCCGGACTCCCACCACCTGCCTCCAGACTCTCAATTCTTTTAGTATTTCCTCTGTTACTTAACGAATAAGTTTTATTGTATACACACACACACACACACACACATATATATGTGTGTGTGTGATTATATATATAGTTTTTTAGGGCCGCACCCACGGCATATGGAGGTTCCCAGGCTAAGGGTCTAATCGGAGCTACAGCTGCCGGCCTATGCCACAGCCACAGCAACGCCAGATCCTTAATCCAGTGAGCAAGGCCAGGGATCGAACCCATATCCTCAGGGATCCTAATAGGATTCGTTAACCACTGAGCCACGAAGGAAACTCCCAATCTGATAATATTTCTAAAAAATATTTTTTTTTAAATAAAAAGAACCCCCTCACAGAGAAGGGCCAGAGTCTGTCTCCCCAGGCTTCCCGTCCCCACCGTGCCTCTGGTTACCCTGTGTTGTTTGCCCACCTCTTGCCTCTGTGCCCCTTCTCAGGCTGGTTCCCTGCCTGACATGTCCTGCTCACCGCTTTTTCTGTCTGTCCCCCCTCCCCTCCCACACGCAACTCGGCAGGCCAGGCCTGAATGTTCCCTCCTCCAGGCAGCTCGGGCTTCCTCCTCTGACCCTAAGTGCCACCTGCGACCAGCACCCTGAACAAGGGACGTCTTGCAAACAGGACATCTGCCGGGATGGTGTGCCAGGCTCAGGGAGCACTGTTGCGGGGGCACTTCCTGAGTGCCAGGCCCAGGGCCCTGGTTCCCCGGGCCCATGGAAATCTCCCAACAGCCTGGTGAGGAAGGCGGGGGTGTCCCCAGCTTAGAAGCGGAGTGACTGAGGCTGGAGGGCACACGCTCAGGATCTCACAGCTCAGAGCAAGCACAGTAGGGTCTTGAACCCAGGGCCACCCTACTCCAGAAAAGCCGTGAACGTGTGTTCTCTCTCATTTGAGATGTCTCTTGTCCCTGAAGGACTTTTCAACCTTGGAGGGGGCAGGCCCAAAGCGCGTGGTCCCGGGCATGTCCCCTGTCCTCTCTGGGCCCTGAGACCTCAGCCCCGGCTGCCATGCTGTGACGATTTGGGAGTGTTCCTCCCCTATGCCGGGCCTCAGTTTTCCTGCTTGCGAAACAGGGGGACGCCAGCCCGGTGTCCCACTTACTGTAAGCCAGCCGTGGTGCCCTGTTCAAATCCCAACTCCACCGTCTTCTTGGGCCAATTATTCCACCTCATCAGGCCTCTGTCTCCCCATGTGCGAAATGGGAACAGTCAGTTCAAGTTCCACATGAAGCACCTTGGCTGGGCCTGGCCCCCGAAAATTCCCCTTGGTGGGCTGTTGGGGTGATTCTTTTCATCTTCCCTTTGGGGGCTGCCAAATGGTCCCCACCAGCCAGGCCTGGAGAGGGTGCGATGGGAGGGAGGGTGGGGTGTGCAGGGACACAAGCCTGGAGCCTGGGTCCTCCCACCCCCTTGCCCCCCCCCCCCCCTGGGCCCCCCACCCAGCGACAAAGCCCGTGGCACTTCCTCTCCCCGCCTGGCAGGCCGCCTGGCCCGGCCCCTTCTCTAAGGAAGCGCATTTCCTGCCTCCCCGGGCCAGACTGGATGAGCCGGGAGCTCCCCTCCGCTGACGGTCAGACCCCAGCCTCCATCTGCACCCACAGGCGGGGACTGCCGCCGCCGCCGCTGCCATCCGCAGAGGCCCAGCCGCCCCCTCCCGCTCATCCCTTGGCCGGCGACACCCCCGGCCCGTTCCTGCCCTCTCGTGCCCACTTCTCCTGACCCCTCGGCCGCCACCTCAGAAGGCTGGAGCAGGGACGCTGTCGCTCCAGCTGCCTGCTCCCCTTGGGTCCCCGAGAGAGCCCACGCCGGCCCCCGCGCCCGTCGGCAGCCCTGCCCCTGGACACCGGATAAGGCCCAGCGCACAGACCCCAGGGTGGACAGCATGGACCGTGGCGTGCTCCCCCGGGCCGTTGCCCTGCTGCTGGCCGTCTGCAGCCTCGGCCCCACAGGTAGGTGTCCAGGGACCCCGGGTGGGGAGACTCGGCCCCCAGGGCGCAGACCAGGCCCCACGTACTCCTGGCCTCCCTGCGCCCCGAGCTCGTCGGGCTCGGTGCAGCTGTCCTGGGGGTGTCTAACTGTCCTCGATGGGCAGGACCAGAAACCTTCAGCCCTGAAAGTCTCAGGCAAACAAGGATGAGTTATTTCCCTTAGCCCTGGCCTGCTGGCTTCCGCCCTCCCGGCTACGTCCAGTTTCGCCCCAGGAAGCCCGGGTCCCAGAGTGCTGGGCAGCCCCTGGAGAGTCTCTTGCCCTCTCTGGGCCTGAAGTTGCTCATCTGAGGAATGTGTGGGGAGGGCGGACGCATGGCCTCACAGTCAGAACGTGGGCTCTGGGTTCAAATCTCATGTTATTTGCCCGGGGCATGATCTTGGGGGACAGCCTGTGGGCCTCTGAGCCAAGGGGTTAGTCACAGAATTCGATCTCGGACTGTGGGGGAAATCGGTGGTGACGCAACGCTTGTGGAGACCCCTCGGGTCAGCTGGTCTTGTCTATGTTATTGTTGTTTTATGATTAGCTTTAAATTCCTCCACCCTCACCTTCCCTGGGGCCCGAACCCTTTGGACAGACCGAGCGCTCTCTCGGCCTCTGCTCCCCCAAGAAGCCAGCAAGATGGGGGAAAGTCCAGAAGAGGGGTTCCACAGAGGCCCCCGAGCCTGGGGGCTTTTCCGGGCCATCGCGGCCTCTGCTGCCTTCTGAAATGACCCGATGGGGGGGCAGAGCAGCCCTCACTGCACCCACTGTGGCCTCGCTGTGCCCGGTCCCTCGGCCTCCCAAAGCCCCAGGACGGCCCCGTGGACGCCCCTTCACCTCTGGCACATCGGGGACCCCCTGGAGGGCTCCGGCATGAGGGGAGGGAATGGGAACAGCGGTGGCGGTGGTGGCGCGGCCACCCTCTCCCCACCCTACCCTACCTCACAGCGTTTTAAAATCCCTAACCCTTGATCTGTAAAGCTCTTACCACCGCCTCACTGATGGACAGGAAACCGAGTCGCAGACGTTAAGTGACCCAGCGGGGATCTGGCCCAGCAGCTCCCTCAAACGCTTGCTCTGACCCCCCTCTTGGTTCAGCTCCCAATCACCCTGCAAGATGGCGGCCTCTATCGCCCCATTTCACGGGAGAGGAAGTGGAGGCTGGGACCCGCTCCGGCAGAAGCCCTACCTGAGCTCCACCGTGAGCCTCCAGGCGGCCCTGCCTTCCTCCCACAACTGTCCTAGCTTGAGAACACGCTCTTCCCCCAGGTCGTC
Source organism: Catagonus wagneri (assembly GCA_004024745.2). Lineage (NCBI taxonomy): Eukaryota > Metazoa > Chordata > Mammalia > Artiodactyla > Tayassuidae > Catagonus > Catagonus wagneri. The sequence continues at coordinate 4,684,328 of PVHT021183634.1, forward strand.
TGAGAAAGATGGGCACAGATCCTTAGGGTCTGGTCGTATGGGGTGGAAGGCAGCGGTGTGCTGGTAAATTATCACCAGCGGGGTAGGTGGGGAGATCACGTTTGTCCATGGCCCTGGTGTAAATGGCCCCACTCCGAGTCTGGTGAGCTGGTAGCTGATTTCCAGCTCACCAGACTCAGAGTTGGGGCGGCTGCACGGCAGTACACCTTTATCTGCCACATCCACCACACAGATACGACAGGTGCAGATAACCTCAAGGGCACAGATAAAAGGGAGTGAAGTAACGAGGAAGTAACGAGTTTTGATATTTATTACCTTCGTATATACGCACTTCTTTAATTGCAAGCTTATACAATTTAATTTTGAATAATGGCTGTGTTTAACAGCCAGCTGAAAAAAACCTTGGTAATGCGTCAATCTGCTCCTGCGAGGAGGTTCTGACACCCAGAGGGGCTCAATGTTCCAAGGCACCCAGTTCAACTCATTTACAGTCCGGGGAACGGAGGCTCACCAAGGGCAGGTGGGGACCTGGGCCCGGAGGTGGGAGCCTGGGGTAAGGGGTGGGAGTGCTAGTGACTCGGGCAGGCTGGAGGGGGTCAAAAGGGGACAAAAACAGGTCCCCAAGCCTGAGTCCAGCCTTCTGGGAACACAACTTGGCAGAATCTCTCAAAGCTGTAACTGGTGTCACTTAGCGTCACACGTCAATCCCACGGCATTACCTGCCCAACTCTGAAAAGATGTATGGTCAGTAGGTACCTGTAATAAAAACCAGACAAATGGAAACACCCAGCGTCTGCCAGCCTGGGCCCCATGACATGGATTATATGCAAGGGAATAGCTACTACCAAGAAAAAGCTATAGCTCTTAGAGCTACAGTGCTGTGGACGTAAGTCTGGTGCCCAGACAGCAATGACTCCATTTCTATAAGAATAAAATAATGACAACTCACAATATGCACAAAGAAAAACCCCAATGTCACTGCTCTTGAACACCAGCTTCCTCTAGGAGATTCTCACTTTCTAAGACACACTTTTTTTGGTCATGTTAGATTTTTTTTTTTTTTTTTTCTTAAAGAAGGAACATGTAGGAGTTCCCTTTGTGGCTCAGCAGTAATGAACCCAACTGGTACCCATGAGGAGGCAGGTTCGATCCCTGGTCTTGCTCAGTGGGATAAGGATCCGGTGTTGCCGTGAGCTGTGGTGTAGGTTGCAAACGCGGCTCGGATCTGGTGTTGCTGCGGCTGCGGTGTAGGCCGGCAGCTGCAGCTCTGATTCGATCCCCGCCCTGGGAACCTCCATAGGCCGTGGCCGTGGACCTCAAAGGCAAAAAAAATAAAGTGATAAAATAGAGGACAAGCACGTAGCGATTTTTAAAAAGTAATTTAACCAGATATTCACTCTAGCCCACTCCTCAAAGAAAATAGAGAAGAGGAGGAAAATGACACCCCCGGCTCCCTTATTGGCATGGGCGTTGTTCACACGCCGGCGGATGGCTTACTAGTTTTTGTCTGGCTGTTTAATTTGAATGCAGGTTGATCAAATTTGGAGCGCTTGTGTACCCTTCTGACGTCCCAGAAGTTTGCTTCTATGTTGTCACGTGGACTCCAAAACCATCTCGTTGTGGTTCTAGAATATTCTCTGCTTTACATGTGCCATCCCACCGTTGGCTTAGTGAATTCGTTCCTGTTGAATATTTAGGTGGTTTCCCCTCTGGGGCCAGTTATAAATACCACCTCCACGCACGTTTTTGGTACATTCCCCTTTTCCTGTATTCTGGAGTATTTTCGCTTGGACGGAGTCCCAGAAGTGGAGGTTTGCGGCCCCCGCTGGGCGGCCGGGATCAAAGAGTGTTTCCTAAATGTGGATGAGCGTTCGCTGGAGGAGGGGGTAGAGGGGTGACTTGGAGTCCCCTGCGCTGCCGGCCACCTGTTTGAGGGTCTGGGACTGTCTGAAGATGGGGCTGGGGATGCGGGATATAAACCACAGTTATCCATCTCTCAGAGCCTGCGCTGGGCCAGCTTCCCAGCCGCCAGGGGGAAAAAGAGGTTGGAGCTGCAGCTGTGTGATCCAGGAGACAGTGGGCCCCTGGGGACCGTGGGGCATGACCACTAAGGTTCTCACTTCAGACAGATAGAAGGTGACGCTAAGATCCAGAGGGAGAGAAAGAATTGATCTGTGTCTCTCATGGGCACAGGTGGGTCAGCGCTGGGCCCTCTGAGGGCTGGCCTGGTCTGTTTATTTGCTCGAGGACCCATCTTGACCGGGGCCTGGGGGCGGGGTGGGGGAGAAGAACCGCCTCTTCTGTGTTCCCAAGGCATCAGGCAGCCCTTTGTCTCTATGCCCAGGTAAGACGAGGAAATCGGGACTTAAGACAAGTGGCAGGTCAGGTTGTCTGCTTCTCAACCCAGCTTCTTTCTCTGGTACCTTTGGCGGCCTGGGCGTGGGAGGCTTGGATCCCTGATTGCCCTGGCTTCGGGCCCCCTCCTTCTAGTTCCAGCCCCAGCTTCGGGGCCTCAGCCCTGGTGGCTGAAGAGGACCCTCATCCAGGGCTGAGCTGACTTCAATGTCTGTGACAGAGGTGGGGCCGAAGAGACAGATGTGACAGCTGACATGGATTCAGTGCTTACTGAATGCCAGACACTGCTCTAGGCTTGTTATGTGTACTTTCAGGCTTAACCTTTATAAAAGCCTGATGAAGCAGGCACACCTGTTACCCCCATTCTCCAGCCAAAGGAATTTGCCTGAGTAACACAGCTCAGAAATGAGCAGATGGGACTCAAGCCTTACCATACACTATGCCGCCTCAGGGGAGACGATGCCAGATGTTTTCACCCTGTACATTTGGTCGCTTTCCTGCACCTACAGTGGACTGCTCACATAGAGCACAACTGGATGGGTTCTGATGAGATTTTCACAATAGGGTTTTGAGGGATGAATAAGAGTTGAACAGAAGTGGTCAAATAAAGGAAGACCAGGAGTTCCCAGTGTGGCTCAGTGGTAATGAACCCAACTAATATCCATGGATGTGGGTTCTATCCCTGGCTTCGCTCAGTGGGTTAAGGATCTGGTGTTGCTATGGCTGCGGTGTAGGCCAGCAGCTGCACCTGTAGCCTGGGAACTTGCATTTTTTTCAAGATGCGGCTCTGAAAAAAAAAGAGGACTATTAGTCTGGGAGAAGGCATAGCAAAGGCAAGGAACAAGGTGTGTTTGAAGGAAAAATTCCCATCTCCCCATTACTGAACATAAATAACCATGATAGCGGTTGTTGGTTCCTGAGCCGGCCTCACCCACCGGGATCCTGCTTAGCACAGTGCATGCATCAGCTTACCGGTGTTCTGGCCAACTCTTTAAGGAAGGCATTTTGATGATCACTGTCCCCATTTTATAGATAATAAAACTGAGACGTGGAAAGGAAGCTGGGAGGTGGCAGAATCAGGATCTGAACCTTCTGCATCTATCAGACTCCTGCACTTTTAAACTCCACTCCAGGTTGTGAAGTGTGGCCTTACTCGCAGGCACTAGGCAGCCCTGGACACACTGAGAAAAGAGTGCTGAGGCCTCGCTGGGGGCCAGGCTCAGGGGAAGTCGCTGGGCTGGAATCAGGGAGAACTGTGAGGCTGTGATTGGCCTCTGAAAGATGCAAAGGGTGGCTGGTTGAGTGAAGAAGAGAAAAAGCCGAAAAGACCCTTCAAAAGGATCTGTCCTGGTTTCATAAAAGAGTCGCAGCTACTGTGTCCAGAGCACTTACTAGGTGCCAGGCTCTCTACGTGGGTTGCCTCACGCAGCCTGCAGAGTGGGTGCTGGGCACGAGAGCTGGATTGTCTGGATTCCAATCCAGGCCCTGCCACTTAACATCTGGGTGCCCCAGGCTAATGCTTGCAGCTCCCTAATCTTCAGTTTCCCCAGGTATCAAATGGTTATAAAATCGGTACCCACCTTGTTAGGGCTGCTGTGAGCATCAAACGAATCAACGCACGGAACGCCTCAAACCAGTCCCTGGTGCCCAGTAAGCATGATGAAAGCTATTTTGTGAATGGGGAAACTGAGGCACGGAGAAAGGAGGCTTTTGCTCATGGTGACCAGCTTTTTAAGAGGCAGGGCTGGGATTCCAATCCGACCCTCTGGCTCCAGAGCTGGCTTGGCCTGACTCAGCCTCTCTGCTTCCCCAGGTGCTGGGGTAGCTGTTTGGAAAGCCCCCAGGGTGACTCTGTGCTCATGGGTGGGGGAGGAGAGGGAGGGGACAGAGGCAGAGCGGTGGCTCCAGGTCGGTCACCCAGGCCCCCAGCGGCGCCTCCAACAACCCGGGTCCCAGGAGGCCCTGGAGTTTCCCTTGGTGCCAGGGGATTGTTTTCAGCTCTGTCTGGGCCCGCCTCCGGCTCCGGGAGACGGGCCCCGGGCGTCATACTCCCTCCTGTCTCCTCATTCTCGTCTGCGGGGTGGGGGCGGCCAGGACTCGAAAAAGGCCCCAAAATAAATGGACCTCTTATCTGATCTCCCAGCCTGGCCTGTTATCTGATCATTACATAATGGCCAGACCTCTGGCCTCTCCCGCTGACGGCATGGAGGAGGTGGCCCCGGGCGGCCCCGGTGATCCCGGAGGAACTGGGGTTCCTGGAAGTCTGGGGAGGGGGCAGGGAGAGTCCGAAGGGAAGGAAGAAGGCGCTGGGCTAATCTGCGGGCCAGACCCCGGGTCGCGTGGGGAGAGGCAGGTCCGAGCCCGGCCTGGTCAGCCGTGTGCTGTGACTCTGGCCTCTCCGGGCCTCAGTCTCCCCACCTGTATAGGGGGACTAGGGGACAGCCAAGAAGTCTGTGTTCACTGATAGGGACAGGGAGTGGGGGGAGCACTGAGGGGCCTGGTGGGTCCCAGGCGGGGTGGGAGAGCAGATGATGCCAGCCCCTGCGTCGACCTGAGCCTGAGCACCAGTGACCTCCCTCACGGAGGGTCCCCACCTGCAGGCCACCCTGTGCCAGCATTTCACCAGCCCCCTTAGACTGCTGATGCATCACCAGCGGCCTCAGCCGATCAAATAATCGTGACAAGAAAAACTTCCGACCACCTCTACAGGGAGTGTGGGTTCTTTTCTTATTGTCCTTTACTCACGAGGAAACTGAAGCCCAGAGCGAAAGAGTTCAACGAAGCCAAAGGAGCTAATAAGCGCTGGACTTGAGATTCAAACCCAGGTCAGCCTGGCTCCAGGTTAAAATCTCTTTTTTTTTTTTTTTGGCTTTTTGCCTTTTATCTAGAGCCGCACCTGCGGCATATGGAGGTTCCCAGGCTAGGGGTCTAACAGGAGCTGTAGCTGCCGGCCTTCGCCGCAGCCACAGCAATGCGGGATCCAAGCCGCGTCTGCAACCTACACCACAGCTCACGGCAACGCCGGATCCTTAACCCACTGAGCAAGGCCAGCGATCGAACCCGCAACCTCATGGTTCTTAGTCGGATTCGTTAACCATTGAGACACAAAGGGAACTCCTCCAGGTTAAAATCTTGCTTTTAGCCCAAACTCCTGTCACCCAGGCGTTCTGGAGTCCCTGGCACGGCGGCCAGGGCCACGACAAGGATTTAGATGTCCTTGTCCTGAACCTACGCATCCCAAGGTGTCGCTGGCGGGTGGCGTGGCCGTGACCGTGGCCATCTTGGCGTCCTTCTCTGACCCCTGGGGGTCCTGAGCCAGCAAGGCGGTGGAAAGGTGGAGAAGGAGGCTGGGTTAGGCCAAAGACAGCCCAATAGCCCGGGATTCGGAAGACGCCTCCCCTCCCCGCTCGCCTGAGCTGGCGTCGGCTGGACGTGCGGCCAGTCGCTCCGCGCCCATCTTTGATCTCCAAGAAAACAGGAAGTGAGCGCGACAAGATGGAGACACAAACTTCCAAACAGTCTCCCCTTCCCTGTCCTCCTTCCCTCCTCCGGAGCCCCCCCCTTACCCGGCACATTCCTTAGGACGAGGTGTAGGGGCCTCATTTCCTCTTCCTTCTCCGCCGGGTCGGGGTGAAATTCCATTCCCGTCCCAAGGGACCTGTGTTTCCGGGCGGCGGGCTCCGCGGCCTGCGCCTCCGGCCGCCCTCCGAACCCGGGCTCACTCAGTCCCTCGCGGCAGGAGACTCCCCACCCTCCCTGGCCCGTTCCTCCCAGCCTCCTTGAGGCACAAGAGGGGATGTTTTGTCGCAGATCCTTTGGTGCCAACTAACCAGCCTGGGGGCCTCAATGCAGGTACGCGTGGGCCCGGCCCTGTACAGTTAGGGTTGCCAGTTGTAGCCAATGAAAATATAGGATGCCCAGTTACATTTCGATTTCAGATAAATAGTGAAAAAAGTTTTAGGATAAATAGGCCCCATGCGGAGTTCCCACTGTGGTGCAGCAGAAACAAAGACGGCTAGCGTCCACCAGGAGGCAGGTTCGATCCCTGGCCTCCCTCAAGTGGGTCAGGGATCCGGTGGTGCCGTGAGCTGCAGTGTAGGTCGAAGATGTGGCTTGGATCCTGCGTTGCTGTGGCTGTGGGGCAGGCCGGCAGCTGCAGCTCCGATTCGACCCCTAGCCTGGGAACTTCCATATGCTGCTGGTAAGGCCCTAAAAGCCAAAAAAAAAAAAAAAAGTCCCATGCAATGTTTGGGAGATATTTATACTTTCAAAAATTATTTATTTTTATTTTTTAATTTATTCAAATGTAACTGGAAATCCTGCATTTTGTCTGTCAGCCCTACAGCTACTAGCAACCTGACCTTGGGCAGATGACTTTTCCTTTCGGAGGCTCCCTTTCTCTCTGTGAAATGGATAGAAGAGTATCTACCTTGTAGCGTGGCCATGAAGTTGTAATAAAGTCCTTAGGCAGTGTCAAGCACTCCTCTGGCATTCCGAAAGTGGGAGCAATTTTCACCACCTTGCTCTTAACTGGCCCCCTCTCTCTGGCTGTGCTTCCCTGACAGGTCTTGCAGAAGGAGTCCACTGTGACCTACAGCCTGTGGACCCCAAGGTGACATACACCACGAGCCAGGTTCCTGAGGGCTGTGTGGCTCACGTCCCCAACGCCACCGTGGGAGTGCACATCCTCTTCTTGGAATTCTCAGAGGTGAGTGCCCAGTGGCAGAGGGCCCAGAAAATGGCCCTGGGTCCCTGGGATGAAGGGAGCCTTCCTGTGGCTGTCCCTGGAGCAGTGGGCTGAGTCCTCACCAGGGTCCCAGCCGGGAAGGTGACATGGGCAGCTCACAGGGCCCATCAGAGGTGGCATTTCTGAGGCAGGCTTCTGGATGCCCCCCGCAAGACCCAGGTGGGGAGGGCTGGGTTTGGCCAGCAATGGAGGGAAGAGCCAGGCGAGCTGTTGCTTGTGTACCTCCAAAGACGGGGAGCTCACTGCTCCTCAACAGACATGACTCGACTCCAGGAAGCTTTGACCTTGAGAAAGTGTAGCCTCCAGTTGGGCCCAAATCTGGAAACCTGGAAAATCACTCATCAAACACAGTGACCCGGCCAAGCAGCCCCCCAGACACCTCCCAGGTGACGTCATCTTGGAGACTACTCTCCCCCGTAGTAAGAAGGTCCATTATGAGTTTACCTGAGTCCCTCTTGATAATAACAATAATGCATTTATTGAGCACTTACTATGTGCTAGGTTCTGTGCTAGCCTCCCCAGCGCCAGGCACTAAGTTAAGGACCTCACGTGTATTAAGCCTCCCACCTGTCAGGGTCTGTTTCCCCACTTTGGGGAGGAGGGGCCCGTGGCAGGCCTAGAGAGGTAAGTCGCACGCTTGCGGCCAGAGTTCCCACTAGATCCCCGGAGACCCCAAGCTGGGCCGTCACCTGGCTCCCCAGTGGATCTCAGTGTTCGCAGCGTCTGGCCTGCCTGGGCTGGTGGCCACATCTGGTGGTGTCAGCTTGGGATGAACTTGCGGCCCCCGAAACTGTTAGCTTGCCCTGCGTTTGTGCAGTGATAAGACGGTGCCCAGACCACCAGTATCGGGGGGAGGCCTGCTCCCACCACCCTGCCGGCCGTGAGGACTGCGGGCCTCGATAATCCTCAAGGTGCAGATAGTGCCACACACACGCTATGTGGTTTCCGTGGCCATTGTAGTTTTTTTTTCAAGTTTGGTGATGGCATGGAAAATGAGGTTGCCTCTGGGAGTTCATCCTGGTTGTTGAGATGTTTGGGTCTCTGTGCCTCCTCTGGGTGACCAGGATCCCCTTAGCCTCGATCACTGAACAGTGGGCCAGAGAAGGCTCTTGGCCAAGCGCCCAGGTCCGTGGGAGACAGATGAGCAGACAGACAGCCAGAACCCAGGTGACTGGCGCCTTCAGAGCAGGGGCAGGCCGGCTGCTGTGGGATCAGACAGGGCTTCCTGCAGGAAGCAAGCGCGCTAAGGACCGCCAGGAACTTCTGGAGGGGAAGGAGGCCACCGGGAAGAGCAGAGGACAGAATGAATGCACATGCAGGGCAGCGGGCCTTGACTGCGGTCAGCAACACGTGGGTGGCTGTGGCAGGAGCTTACAGTTCACCATGGGGCAGGCCTGGGGAGAAGGACAAGGACCCGTTGCCGCAGTAAGGGGTTTGGTCTTTATCCTGTGGGCAGGGACAGTCATTAGAGGGTTTTTAGCGGCATGGCAGAGTGCCTTTGCCACATGTCATCCTAGAGCTTGTGACAGCACAGTCTCCCTGTCACCCTCCACCTCTTTCGGAGAACTCAGTCCATGGAGTGTCCGGCTTTTAACTGGAGGCTCTAGGACTTCTGGGTGTGTTTGTCTGAGGGGTTGATGGAGAGGGCTGGGTTTCGGGAGATGGGGTCTCCAGTCCTGGATCCGTCCCTGGCCGGTACCTTGTGCCTGGCGAGCAGAGAGGGCTGCTTCTCCCCACACTCCAACAGACGCACGTTCCTTGGGCTCCAGGACTCACCAAAGAATCATGGAGCAGCAGATCTGGCCCAGGGCCTAGGGTATGCCAACGACTGTTTGCTGAATGTGTGAATGAATGAATGAATGAAGGCACTGCTATGTGACCTTGAGGTCAGGGTTAAGAACATGGGCTCTGGAGCCAGGCAGTCTTGGAATTGAACATCACCCTCTCGACCCCTTACAGGGGCATGACCTCAGACCACCTCTCCCAAGCCTTGGTTTTCTATGGGAAACATGGAGGTGATAATCCTACCTACCTCACAAGGGGGCAGTGAGAATCCAGCAGGCAAGATATTGATCGCCAACCTGCCCAAAGCCACAACCCTATGTACAGTAGCTGTGCCTGCAGCTTTTTTTTTTTTTTTTTAAATGGCTGCGTCATATGGAAGTTCCCAGGCCAGGGGTCCAATCAGGGCTACAGCTGCCATGGAGTTCCCATCGTGGCGCAGTGGTTAACGAATCCAACTAGGAACCATGAGGTTGCGGGTTCGATCCCTGGCCTTGCTCAGTGGGTTAAGGATCCGGCGTTGCCGTGAGCTGTGGTGTAGGTCGCAGACGCGTCTCGGATCCTGCGTTGCTGTGGCTGCAGCGTAGGCCAGTGGCTAAAGCTCCGATTAGACCCCTAGCCTGGGAACCTCCACATGCCGCAGGTGTGGCCCTAAAATGACAAAAAAAGCAAAAAAAAAAAAAAAGAGCTACAGCTGCCAGCTTAGACCACAGCCACAGCAACGCCAGATCTGAGCCACCTCTGCGACCTACACCACAGCTCAGGGCCACACCAGATCCTTAGCCCACCAAGCAAAACCAAGGATCGAACCTGCATCCTCATGGATCCTAGTTAGGTTCATTACTATTGAGCCATGACAGGAACTCCTGCTGGTTGTTATCATATCACCTCCTCTGGGGGCTCCCTGTCTCACTTGTCGGCTCCTTGGGCCGAGCTCGCTACAGGTACAGAATATCTTCATGTCAGTCAACTAGTTTGATCCCTAAAGGTTGTTGATGCCTGGGGGCTGAAGCTGGGGCTGTGAATCCATTTGCAGAGGCGGCCATGGAGTTCTAGCCTGATGGAGCTGGGTGCTCCTGGCCTCCAGGCCGCAAGGGTCAAGCGCACGATCCCACCAGACCCTACGGCTATGACACTGAAAGACCTGTGGTTTCCCTGAAAGGCACCTCCTCCCCAGACAGCCCCCCAAGAAGGGGTTTTATGGCCCAACGGCCCCCCTCAACCAGCCCTCGCCAGGTGCCTGCTCTGTGCCCAGCCTGTGCTGAGCATTGATGGTACAGAGAGAAAGCAGACCTGGCCTTGCCCTTGGGCTGCTCCCACGGGAGGCAGAGGGGAGTGTCAGTAGCCTTGGTACCGAGGGATGGAATCGGCAGTGGGAGAGGGGGCTGAGGGCTGTCTGGGCTCCCCCCACCCCGGGAGGATAAGCACTGAACGTGGTGGGAAGGGGGCGTTGGGGAAGTGACTCCAGCCCAACAGAGAGGGGTGGCAAGGGGACTGCAAGAGCAAAGGCCTAGAGGCAAGAACACGAGCTGGCAGCTGCAGCGTGGGTGGCGGCCGTCTCAGCAGCCAGCCCGATCCCTCCCGACACAGGGCCGCCTTCAAACCCTGGCACAGAGCAGCAGCTTTCCTGTCCATCCCCGCGTGGCGTCTGAATCCTCAGGTTTCCTGCGGGTGGGCGGCAGATGAGTCGTGGCGGCCAAGAGCCTCGGGGAAGAGAGGTTCGGGGCGTGTGTGTGCGTGTGTGTGCTGGGGAGGCTTGCAGACAGACGAGGGGGCCGCCGGGCAGGGGCTTTCTCTCCCTGGGTCCCCGAAGGGCAGGCAGGAGCCCGGATTCCGGGAGGCTGCCCGGGGTCACATCCTGACCCGCGGAGACAGGAAACCGGCCTGGTGTCTCAGCGGTTCCCGTCAGGCCGACTGCACTGATCTGCTGTCTTCCTAACAAACCCCAGGCAGCCAGGCCCGAGCCAGGGCGGCCGATGATTCACCCCACTTGGGGGCAAACTCGGGGAGCTGACGCTGCCTCACTCCCCCCGCCCCCCCGGCAGACAGAGCTCCGTGGACTCTGGCGCTGCCTCCCTCCTGGCCAGAGGGACACACAGACTGCTCGGGCAGAGGGAAAGCAGGGGGCCCACAGGCTCCCCCCGAGACCAGCCTGGGAGGCTAGAAGGGGCTGTGGGAGGCAGGGCGGTCCTCAGACCTGGGCAAGGGAGCCCCTGCTTGGGCCCCCCATCCCCAGCCCCACTCTGACCCGCTTCCACGTGGGGAATCTGCAGGGCCAAAGGGACCTGAATCCCACCCCTTGTCCCTGCCCGGACTGGGTACCCAGGACTCCAGAATTCCCTGCCCCACGGTGCTGAGCCTCCTCCTCGGGTCGGATGGGGCTCTTTCTCGTCCTTTCCTCCAGAGGGGGCACTGTGTGGCTGGGGTCAACTTCCCTTCCCCTGGAGGGTGGGCCAGGTGACTAAGGGTGGGCATTGCTGGTGCAGGGAGAAGGCAGATCTGCCCTCTGCCCTGGAGCCACTCCTGGGGAAGGCAGAGGTGGGCGGCCCTGGTACTGAGTGATGGACTCGGCAATGCTGGGCAGGGATACAGAGGGCTGCTTGGCCAAGCTTGGGCATCCAGGTTGGGTTGTCCGTATGTGTCCATGTGAAAGGAGGTGGGGTGGACTGGGGCCAGGGGCTGTCACTTGTGTGCTTGTCTCAGGTCTTGCAGATGTAAGGGCAGGCTTGGTGGAGGGGCGTGGATTGGGGGCCAGACAGACTGGGCAAGGATTAGGTCTGCTCTTCACTGCTGTATCCCTGGTGTCCAGCTCAGGGTCACCAAGAATAAATATCAGATGGATGGATGGATGGATGGATGGACAGATGGTGGAAGGAAGGGAAAATATACATGTGTCTAAGCCTTTGGGGATCGACCATGCCTGGGAGGTTAGTGGTGTCACTGGCTGTTTGGGGATGTTAGCCTTGTTTTCCACCAGCCTCCTGGAGCACAGAGCTGTGCCTTCTTTCCTGGCCCCCTTTGAGAGCACAGAAGCCCCCGACTGGGCCCAGTGCTCTCTCTTAGACAAATGAACCGGGAATGTGGGAAGGGCGTGGGCTGACCAGAGACACTCAGCTGGGGAAAATAGTGTGTCTCTCCTGGAGGTTCTAGAAGCCTACTCTATGATCGCCCGGCTGGAGACCACAGCTCCCAGAGGCCAAGCACCGGGAGCCCCAGGAGGCAGGACGGAATCCAGGGGCCACACAGTTCTTGGACCGTCCCTGAGCCCCCCGCACAGACGGGGAGGCTGAGACCCCCAGAGCGGATGCTGTGGTGAGGCATGGCTGAAGCAGGGATGTCCCAAGCCCACCTCCCCGGCCCCATGGCACCCCTCGGGGTGAGTGGGCAGGGAGGGACTTGAGGGAGTAAAGCCCACCGACTACCGTGTCTTTAGCTGGGCCCTGGACAGCCCGCTTTGCAGGCAGAATCTCACTGAATCCTCCCAAGTCTGTGAAGTGGGCGTATCGTGAAGCCCATTTTCCAGATCAGGAAGCCGAGGCGCAGAGAGGGGAAGTAACTGCCCAGGGTCATAGACTCGTGACTGAGCCCACGTCTGAATTCAGGTCAGTCTGGCCCTGACCCCCTTGGCCTGCTCCCCGGCCTGCATGTGCCGTCTGGGTCGGCCGGGGTGGATGGCGGAGGGCCGGCCGGCTCCGACCTGGCCGGCTCCAGTCTGGCCTTAGGAGGGTGGGGGCCGCAGGCAGCCCCAAGTCTCCACTCCTAGAAGAATTGCTGGAAGCAACTTTCTATAAGTGGCTACTAGCGCTCAGGGCCTCCTCACCGAAATCTCCCCTTCCCGCCACTGACTGCCGGGCCAACAATGGCATCTGTGGGACGCAGGCCCAAAAATAGAAACATGGTCTCCAGGCCACCGGCCCGGGGAGGGGGCCGGGCAGGCCCCAGCCGGCCCAGGTTGCAGAGCTGGAGGGAGGTAAGGGGCTGGCTGGCCTGCCCGCCTCGGCCGGGCTCCCAGAATTCCCAGAAGGCCTTTGGGAAGACTGGGAACTTGGGGTGGGGGCCGAGCCAAGCCCCTTTCTTCGCCTCTGGGCTCTGGGCTGGGAGGGAAGAGGGAAGTTTGTGCATGTGAGTGGCTGCGTCTATGAGTCAGGGCCATGGGACGGAAAAGTTTGCTGTGGAAACCCTGACTGGGTTTTTCTGGTAACCGGCTGGCCTTCGGCTTGGCCCGGGAGCCCCGAGACCCCAGAGAGCCCAGCTCTCCAGCCTTCCTGTGTTTCTGCACTGCTCACCCGCTGTGTGGTCCTGGCCCCTGCCTGCCCCTCTCTGGGCCACAGGCCCCACACCCTCCTCCCAGCCCCCAGCTCTACGGGGGAGGGGGACCTGGTGACAACTGAGTGGTAGGACTGGTGTGGGAGCCCGGGGAGCGTGGCTGAGTGTCACGGCAAACGTCACGAAGTTCCAGTCTCCTAATTTCCTCACCCTCATCACGACCCGACCCCGACCTCTGCTTCTCTTTTTTAACTTCCTTTCTCCAGAGCCCCACCTCGTTTTGGTTCCCAATCCTGACCCTCTGCTCACTCCCCGCTCTGCGCTCCGCCGCCACTTTAGCAATCGGGAAACTGAGGCACAGAGAAACGGGCACTGCACAGCAGCAGCAGGAACGGATGTTCACAGGGCTTTTCCTCCCAGCTCCGGGGCCGCGCTCCCAGCCCACCTCTGTCCCCTGCAGCGCTCTCGGTCCCTGGGCATTCATCAAAGGGCAGAGCGTGGATCTCCTGGGCTGCAGCCCAGGGCCTCTCCAAACCACGGGGCCCATCTACTCACCGAGGGTGGGCCTCGGGGTGCACTCCTCTAGGCGAGCACGGCCGGATGGGGCTGGATAGTGACCACCTGTGGGGCAGTCTGGGGGGCGGCAGGGTTGAGAGGAAGGACAGTGTCCAGGCGAGCTGCCCAGGAGACCAGGCACCCACCCTGGCACCAGGCTGATGTGCACTGGGCACCTGACTTTGCCACTCACGGGAAGTGCCCTTGGCAGGTGCCCTCCCTGGGCCCCAACAGCTGCATCTGTGAGAATGGGAGAGAATGTGACCCGGTGCTAGTGAGACCACAGCGCAGGGCCGGCCACAGCTCAGGTGGAACCATGTGAAATTACTGATATTCGGTTGTTGTTTTTTTCAATGGCTTTATTGTGAAAATGTCTGCATTCAAATTGTGCAGGTGAGGAAGTTCCCGTCGTGTCTCAGTGGAAACGAATCTGAGTAGCGTCCATGAGGACGCAGATTCGATTCCTGGCCTCGCTCAGTGGGTTAAGGATCAGGCGTTGCCGTGAGCTATGGTGAAGGTCGCAGACGCGACTCCGATCTTGCGTTGCTGTGGCTGTGGCATAGGCCGGCGGCTACAGCTCCGATTCAACCCCTAGCCTGGGAACCTCTGTATGCTGCAGGTGCAGCCCTAAACAAATAAAATAAAATAAAATAAAATAAAATAAAATAAAATAAAATAAAAAATAATAAAGCGTACAGGTGAGGAATTCCCTTCGTGGCTCAATGGTAACAAACCCAAACAGTAGCCATGAGGACATGGGTTCGATCCCTGGCCCCGCACAGTGGGTTAAACTATCTGTATCCACTGCTGCTGTGAACTGCAGCGTAGGTCACAAGACATGGCTCAGACCTGGTGTTGCTGTGGCTGTGGTGTAGGCTGGCACCTGCAGCTCCAATTTGATCCCTAGCCTGGGAACTTCCATATGCTGCAGGTGCGGCCCTAAAAAGACAAAATAATAATAATAAAGAGTACAGGTGAGTGGCTTTTATCATATACACAGGGTTGTGTAATCACATTCGACTGTTCAAGCTAATAATACATAGGCAGTTAGGTAAGAAAGTTGGGGTGGGTCCAGATAACTCAGCTGTGCCCAGGCCTTTCCTGAAACCACCAACCCAGGGGCGGGGGTCCCTTCACTCTGGTTAATTTCAAGTAGCGATCACTATCCTAGAAAAAAACGTTAGCTCTGACATTTAGATTGGTATTTCATATTTCACCAAAATATATTAATCCAGTATTAAATTCTTAAAGTGTTTAGAATGTATATTTTTCAAAAAATCGATGAAACAAAATATCTTAAAAACCAAAAGTTATAAACCCATTAGAAAACATTAATAAAAAATGTGAACTTATAGGAGTTCTCTTCGTGGCTCAGTGGTTAAAGAATCCGACTAAGAACCATGAGGTTGCGGGTTCGATCCCTGGCCTTGCTCAGTGGGTTAAGGATCCGGCATTGCCGTGAGCTGTGGTGTAGGTCGCAGATGCGTCTCGGATCCTGCGTTGCTGTGGCTGTGGCGAAGGCCGGCAGCTACAGCTCTTGTTAGACCCCTAGCCTGGGAACCTCCATATGCTACAGGTGCGGCTCTAGATAAAAAGGCAAAAAGACAAAAAAAAAATGTGAACTTATACAAACTTAAATTTGAGACATATCGTATCAATCAGCTATAAATTAGCATAAAGTAATTATTCAAAAATAAGCAACCTATGGGATCTCCCACTGTGGCACCGTGAGTTAAGAATCTGCAGCTGCTCAGGTCGCTGTGGAGACATGGGTTCGATCGCCAGCCTGGCACGGTGGATTAAAGGATCTGGCTTTGCCACCTCAAGTTGCAGCTCAGATTCGATCCCTCGCTGTGAACTTCCATATGCTGCAGATGCAGACATTAAAAGAAAGAAAGAAGGAAGGAAGGAAGGAAGGAAAGAAAGACAGAAAGAAAGAAAAAAAAAAGAAAAGTAACCTAAATAGCTCATTAAAAAAATTACTTATGAAACACTGATTTTTTTTTTTAGGGTCACACCCAGGTATATGGAAGTTTCCAGGCTAGGGGATTGAATCAGAGCTACAGCTGCCGGCCTGCACCACAGCTATAGCAACATGGGATCCTGTCGTGCCTTTGACCTACACCACAGC
Organism: Catagonus wagneri; assembly: GCA_004024745.2. Classification (NCBI taxonomy): domain Eukaryota; kingdom Metazoa; phylum Chordata; class Mammalia; order Artiodactyla; family Tayassuidae; genus Catagonus; species Catagonus wagneri. The sequence continues at coordinate 4,700,164 of PVHT021183634.1, forward strand.
TCACGGCAATGCCAGATCCCCGACCCACTGAGCGAGGCCAGGGATCAAACACGCATTCTCATAGATACTAGTCGGATTAGTTTCCACTAAGCCACAATGGGAACTCCTTTATGAAACATTGGAAAGAAATAATATTAGGGGAGTTCCCATCGTGGTGCAGCGGTTAACAAATCTAACTAGGAACCATAAGGTTGCAGGTTCGATCTCTGACCTTGCTCAGTGGGTTAATGATCTGGCATTGCCATGAGCTGTGGTGTAAGTTGCAGACGCAGCTCGGATCCCGCTGTGGCGTAGGCCGGCAGCTACAGCTCCGATTGGACCACTAGCCTGAGAATCTCCATATGCTGCGTGTGCAGCCCTAAGAAAAAAAAAGGAAAAGAAATAATATTATTTGCCCTTTTTTGTTTCAAAGAGCAAACTTTTACAAAGAGTGATTACGGTGTCATTATTGAGTTATGGAAATATTTCTGGGAAGATTTTTCCAACAGCTGAAACACTCTCTCTGGCTCTGTGACATCAGTTGGGAAAATGGCCAGGAGATTACTAGAAGTTAAATCTAAAAACTTTCCACTGATGTCTTTATCTTGAACGATCTCTCCCGTTTTTTCTAAGTTTGAGGAGATTTGGAGGGCCAGTTTTTTGTCTCCTTGGAGAGACTGCCAGCTCTTGCGAGCAGCTGGAGTTTGTGTTTTGATAAAGTGTTTGCCTTCATCATTGTCCTTGTGAGTCCCTGGCAGGGCTTTTAAGTAATATACCTGTCTCAGCTTCAGGAGCCACCTGTTCATATGCCATTGGTTCAGAAAGGTGTTTAGCTGAGCGGGGGTTCTTCTCACAGTAGAAGCTCTGCCTTGTGGATTGCTGTGTTCTTTTTCTTCTTGGGAATAAGGACGTACAGAGAAATGTGATGAGGAGTTCCCATCGTGGTCCAGTGGTAACAAATCTGACTAGTATCCATGACGATGTGGGTTCGATCCCTGGCCTCGCTCAGTGGGTTAAGAGTCTGGCGTTGCCATGAGCTGCGGCGTAGGTCGAAGACATGGCTCAGATTCCGAGTTGCTGTGGCTGTGGCGTGGGCTGGCAGATGCAACTCAGATTGAACCTCCAGCCTGGGAACTTCCATATGCTGCAGGTGTGGCCCTAAAAAGCAAAAAATAAAAATAAAAATAAAAATTAAGGTAAATTAAAAGAAAAGAAAAAAGAAAAACATGATAGGCCAGAATAGTGGTTGAGAGTGGAGGCCTGCCCAGGTCCACATCTTAGCTCCATACTTGCTGTGTGATCATGGGCAAACGACTTACCCTCTCTGTACTGTTTCCTCATCTGTAAGTGAGGATAAAAATGGTACCTCTTAGGGTTGTTGTGAGGATTAAATGACTCAACGTGTAATGCACTTAGAATGATCCAAGCACTCAGTAAGCACTATATCAGTGTTAGGTATTATTACTGTTGTTGTTATGAAAGCATCCTAAATGCATACACCATGATCAATTAAAAATTTTAATGCAGTCAGGGATTTCCCTGGTGGCTCAGTGGTTAAGGATGTGGTGTGGTCACTGCCGGAGCTTGGGCCGCTGCTGTGGCATGGATTCCATCCCTGGTCCCAGAACTTCCACATGCCGCAGGCATGGCCAAGAAAAAATTTTTTTAGTGCAGTTGGTACCTCTCAAGACATAAATGGCTTCAACTTCACATTCTTATAAGTTATCAAAATAATATATTGTATCCACAAAAATATGGGTATTTAGGACTTTAAAACAGTAAGACAAACAAGAATATCGTAAACTGGGGAGTACTGTTTTAGTACTTTTTTTTTTAGGGCCACACATGTAGCATATGGAAATTCCCAGGCTAGGGGTCGAATCAGAGCTGTAGCTGCCGGCCACAGCCGCAGCAACGCCAGATCCGAGCCACATCTGTGAAATACACCACAGCTCACAGCAATGCTGGATCCTTTAACCCACTGAGCTGGGCCAGGGATCGAACCCATATCCTCGCTGATACTAGTTGGATTCATTTCCACTGAGCCACAACAGGAACTCCCACTATTTTAGCACTTTAAAGGGGTAAGACAAACAAGAGTATTGCCTCAACGCTGTTGCATAGGGACAGAGAAAGGGCACAGGTACTCTTAGGTCGATACACCTGTTCGCAGACCTGGTATGCACAGGTGCTCAATGGAAATAATAAACCCTGACTAACTACTGGATAAAGTTCAGGCTCATTGCGTCTTTAAATAAATCTCCTTGGGTAGAGTTCCCTTGTGCACAGCAGGTTAAGGACCTGGCATTGTCACTGCATCGGTTCGTGTCGCTGCGATGGTGCAGGTTCAGTCCCTGGCCCAGGAAATTCCTCCTGCCACGCCCGTGGCAAACAAGCAAACAAGCTCCTTGGATTTGCTTGGACTCATTTCCTTCATTTGTCCAGCAAAATACTTTCTGGGTGCTTCCTGAGGGCCAGGCACGGTCCTGAGCTCGGGGAGACAGGGGCAGACAGGCTGGGCAGGGAGAATGGAGTGGAAGCTGACAGAAAACACATGGTCACCGCTCATCTGGGTGGCACAGCCCGTGCAAGCTGACGGGTCTGTGTCTGTGTCTCTCGCCTGCCTCCATCTCAGGAGGCGTCAGCGCTGGAGCTGACTCTTCAGATGTCCAAGCAAAACAGCTCCCGGCTCGAGGAGGCGCTCGTGATCCTCAGCGTGAACAAGAACATCGAGCTGAAGTTGCAGGCTCCAGAAATCCCACTCCGCTTGGCCTACGTGAGTGTGTTACTTTCAACCCCGGCTCTAGGCACTGACCACGGGAGGCCCCTGCTGGTCCCCTCTGTGGGCCAGGGTCTTCCGCTTCTCTCTTTCATTCTGACATTTTTCACCAGGGCCTTGCCTGCTGCATCTCATGGGGCCCTACAGGGCGAACCCAAAGGGCCACAGGGCCTGGGATAGAGTCCAAAGCTGGAGGTGGGAATCAGGTTCATGTGCAACCTTGGCCAACCCCGGTCCTCTCTCAGAGCCTCGATTTTCCCATCTGTCCAGTGGGAGAATTGGATTCAGTGATATCCCATAAAATAATCTGTCACTGTCTTTGAAAAAGTTGCAAAAACTTTGAAAATACATCTGAAAATACTGAAGTAGGCGAAAGATCAGGAAAAAAGCTAACAATGCCTCAACAGTCGTTATGGCCAGGGATTTGTTGAATTTTGTTGAATTTGCGAAATTTGCTCTAACGAACACAGGCTACGCTGGAGACAAAGTATTTTTTAAAAATTCACATTCGAAGTGTCAGACACATCTGCCAGGGAGAGGAGGTCAGCTGGCCGAGCCCCCACCGGCAGGGGGCTCAGGGCTGGGGGGCAGGGGTGGACCGTCACACCGCCTCCTCCACACGGAAGGCCCTGGGAGGTGGCCCCCAGATGTGAGCAGCTGTTGTTTACAGCCAGAGAAAGCAGAGGGGGGAGAGCCAGAGCCTGGGGGAGATAACAAGTGGGAGAGACTCAGAGAAAAATGGAAACGGAAAGAGGGCCAGCCTGTCGTGGGAGGAACAGACCGACACTCAGACCATGGAGCCAGAGGAAGGGCGAGGAGCTGGGGACCTGAAGACAGACCCAGCGTTGCCTGGGAGACGGGTCAGACCCAGAAAGAGGCTGTGGATGTGGGGCTGGAGGCAGGGACAGCCCAGAGGCAGCAGGAGCTGGCCGGCACCGAAGACCTGGGAGGCGAGGAGCAGGTGGAAGCTAAGCAGCAGGCTGGAGCTGGGCCGACCCCAAGGGGCCCGTCCCTCCGCTCTCAGCTCGGGAAAGCGAGGCCCGGCCACCACTCCTCCTCCCTCTCAAGTCTCCCCCACTCCCTACCCCCTTCCAAATCCTGGACCCTCAGGGATCTAGGCTCCAGGGGCTCTGGGTGATGCAGGGGGCAGGCGGAAGGTCACAGCAGCCACGGCCTGGCCTCAGCCACGCCTTCCTCCTGGGGCCAAGAACACACGGGGCCAGGGGACACTGCCAGAGCGGCGGTCGGTCGCTAGCCTGCAGCTTCCGGAGTCAGGATGCCACTGGTGGCGACAAAGAGGCTGTAGAGGCAGGCCAGGTCACTGGGGCCACAGCCTGACGGGGGGCGCAGGCCTCTGTGCCAGACCCAGTGCCAGGAGATGGACAAATGCCTTGCCCTTGAATTCCTAGTATGTCCCCATTTTACAGAGATGACCCTGAGGGTCAGATGGGTAAAAGTGCCCGCGCCCCCCGCCCCCACTGCCCAACCCTAGCTCTCCAGCTTAAAACCACTGCTCCACCCCTTCCATGGGGGTGGGGACTGGGTTCCTCAGCCAGGTGCTCATCGCTTTGCCCCCTTGTTAAAGTCCAGCTCCATTCCAGGTGGACCGTTCTATGGCATCTTGCCTATTGCCGCTGTCAGACAGTCCCGCTTAGTATCTCGCCTGAAGCCCTTACGCTGCTATTGTTTTGGTGCAATGCCTCTGGCTTTGGAGCTGCAAAGTAAAAGAACTCTGAGTCAGTGGCCCAACAGCTTCCTCCGAATCCTTTGGCTTCAACAGAGCACCTGCCCCAGGAAGTCCTTACTGTTTCCTTTCCCAGCCCCCCAGGGTCTCTCCTGAAGCAGGAGCAGGGGAGGCAATGAGGTGCTGGAGACACCCAGATTCTCATCCTTCTTCCCCAGAGGACCTGTCTCGCTCCTTTGCTTCTTATTAAATAATATCCTCTGTCTTCTGCGGCTTCAAGTGACCGAAATGGCTGGTTCCGGGGTGGTGATAGTCCCCAGGAAGGGCCCGTCCCTGTTAATCTTTCACTTCTTCCTTTAGCCACCCATCCCTTCCCTCCTCCCTTCCCGTGTGCTCCCTGCACACCTGCTGTGTGCAAGGTGTCAGAGTGAAGCCGCCATGTCAGGATCCCCGGGGCCAGGCCTAGAGCCCGGCACAAAGTCAGACAAACATTTCTCAGTGCCTACTATGCGTCAAGCACCGTGCAGGGCTGGGCAAGGCGGGCGTTGTCCTTCACAGACCCTTAGAATGTGGGCAAACAGACAGTAGTCACCCGATGTCAGAAATGTGGGCTGAATGAGGATGACTATGAAAGGCGGGGAGGGTGGTGCTTGGACATGGATGTGTGTCCATCCAGTCCCCCCAGGTGTACAAAGGAGACGGTGCAGACCTGGCTCTGGGGGGCCCTGGTTAGGGGACTGTGGGCTCACTTCAGGTCCATTAGCCTCAGCCCTGGCCTCCTCTGCTCGGCCCACCAGCTGCCTCCTCAAATTACCTCCTGACTTTCTGCACGGGACAGAGGGGACTCGGGCCCAGGAATGGCGCTCTGAGCCTCCACATGTCTCTCCAGGATTCCAAGCTGGTCTTCCTCCAAGGAACCCCCAGAGTCATGACCACAGAGCTGCCACCCTCCACTACCAAGAGCCAGCTCCTCACCTGGGCCAGTACAAAGGGTCCCATCGCCTCTGCTGCTGAGCTGGACAATCCCCAAAGCATCCTCCTCAGTCTGGACCAAGGTCAGTTCCCCAACAGCCTCTCTGGGCTCAGGACTCAGCTATGGAGGAATCTAAAGTCCTCTGGTTCTTTCCTCACGTGGACAAGGAGGCAAAGAGAGGGGACGCCGTTTGCCGCAGACGGCGCCCAGCAAGTCAGCGCTCTGTTAGGGCAGTGGTCACTCCTTCACCATATATTAGGTCGAACCATGTGAAATGGCTGCTCCTTGGCAATTATCTGACCTATAAAACCAAGCACTTTCCTATCGGTTCTTGTGCACCTACTCTGTGCCCAGCGCTGTGCTAGGCATTTGGCGCCTCTGCGGGGACCGACACAGACCCTGCCCTCCTGGGCCAAACTGCAGCAGGGAGATGCAAATAAACGTGTCCACGAATTCTACAATTTCAGGTCATGGTAAATTCTGTAAGAAAGATAAAAGGAGGGTGACGTGTTGGTGTTTGCTGGCCTGTATCCCTAACTCATGCCAGGGCGTCACACCTTAAATTAACCCCATGTTGGCAGATGATGAAACAGAGGCCAGGGACTTGCCCTGGCTTACTCTGCGGTAAGCAGTGGAGGGGAGATTTGAACCCAGGTCCTCCCATGCCCCTCATTCTTTGCTGCTCCATCCTGCTCACCCTGTGGTTACTGTGGGTGAGGGTGGCCCTCTGTATTAGATACCAGTCCGCTCCAGGAGAGGACTGAGGTGCGCCTGTTTCCACAGCCCCGAGGTCACCATCCGCCTGCATCCTGGAACCCCACAAAGACATGGGCCACACGCTCGAATGGAGATCTCACACCCAGGCCCCGGTCCTAGGCTGCCGCCTGGAAGGTGTGACTGGCCACAAGGAGGCGCACATCGTCAGGGTCCGGCCGGGCTCAGAGGCCTGGTAAGGATGTCCGCCGCCGCCCCGCCCCC
>PVHT021183634.1:4711820-4722808 GCA_004024745.2 Catagonus wagneri
AAAAAAAAAAAAAAAAAAAATTTTTGGACATTTTAATACATTGGGCCATCCTAGCTGGCCGTCTTCCCCTTTGTGATTTCTTCTAGTGTGTCTATTTTATTTTTATTTATTTACTTTATTTACTTGGCTGCACCCGCAGCATATGGAAGTTCCCGGGCCGAGGATTGATTTGAGACACAGCTGTGGCCTCTACTGCAGCTGCAGCAGCGCTGGATCCTTTAACTCCCTGAACCCGGTGGGGATTGAACCCGCACCTCTGCAGTGACTTCAGCTGCTGCAGGTGGATTCTTAACCCACTATGCCACAGCGGGAACTCCAAAAATGCTTATGATTTAATGTTCAGTGGGAAAACTAAAGCATGAAGGACAGTATGATACCATTTGTTAGAAATGAGAGAAAAAAAAGACCCACACGTTTTCTCTGAGTACTTATATCTGTAGAGAAGAAAACATTCCTGGGACTTCCCGTTGTGGCTCAGTGGTAATGAACCCGACTAGTATCCGTGAGGACATGGGTTTGATCCCTGGCCTCGCTCAGTGGGTCAAGGATCCGGCGTTGCCGTGAGCTGTGGTGCAGGTCGCAGATGCAGGTCCGATTCCATGTTGCTGCGGCTGTGGTGAAGGCCGGCAGCTGTAGCTCCAATCCAACCCCTAGCCTGGGCACTTCCACATGCTGCAGGAGCAGATGTAAAAAGTTAAAAAAAACGGAAACACTCCCGATGTCCCAGATCGTATGGCTTAGTACAAAAGGGAGTGAAGTTCAGGAAAAGTATTAAGTCTTACATGGTTTAAGATCATGAGACCTAACAAAAATGGGGACAGGAACAGAGGCATGGCTGCAATTTGGGATCCCCGGGGGATGGTCAGTCCTCGGTGCTGGGGTGTGAGGGACAGACCCCAGGGAGCCCTGTGCCTCCTGACTGCGCCCCCTTCCCAACCCTGGTCCAGACTCTGGGGTGCACCGTCACAAGCCTGACCTTCTGGGACCCCAGCTGCCAGGCCGAAGACACAGATGATGAATTTGTCTTGCGTGGCACCTACTCCAGCTGTGGCATGAAAGTGGCGGAAAATGTGGTGATCAGCAATGAGGTAAGAGCTGGGGTGGGAAAGGGACTAGGGCCGACTTAGCTGGTGCTCCCTCCAGGCGCCTCCTTCATCTTCCAGGCTGGAGGGCGCTTGGGACAGTGGGTGAGGTTCTCAGTAGGAAGAGGAGACAAGCTTAGCCAATGGTTGGCTCAGTCTCCTTGCCCCCAAAATGGGTGTGTTGGGTGAGATACCCTCTGGGCTCTGACCAGCTCTTTGGCTCTGTTCCCACAGGTGGTCATCAACCTTCTGTCGAGCTCGTCACCGCAGCGGGTGAGATGGACGGCCACCATTCCAACCATCTGGTCCAGGGTCCTGGGGCCTCTTCCTGGCCTGGGAGGGAGCGGGCTGCAGGAAACTCAGGCCCCTGGGAAGCTAACGGGTCTCCAGCGTGGCTCAGTCTCCCCTTCTCTGCAACGGGAGCAGTACCGTTTAGGGTGATAGTCTCAGCCTCTCCTTGGGCAAATCACAAATGTGTTCTGGACCCAAAGATCCTGTTAATAATGGCATAAGAAAGGGTGCCCCCGGGGAGTTTCCGCTGTGACACAGCAGAAGCGAATCTGACTAGTATCCATGAGGACGCAGGTTCAATCCCTGACCGCGCTCAATGGGTTAAGGATCCAGCATTGCTGTGAGCTGTGGTGTAGGTCGCAGATGTGGCTCAGATCTGGCATGGTCGTGGCTGTGGCGAAGGCCGGCGGCTACGGCTCCGATTTGACCCCTAGCCTGGGAACCTCCATATGCCGTGGGTGCGGCCCTAGAAAAAGACAAAAAAAAAGAAAAAAGAAAAGGTGCCCCCATAGGGGTACTTATAAGCTCACTGAGATGAGTCAGGGGAGCACTTTATACAGAGTGAGTTCTTTTGGCGGCTGGGGCGGGAAGAGCAGGGGGGACCATGACATGTAAAAGTTCCCGGGCCAGGGACTGAACCCGCACCACAGAAGTGACCCAAGCTGCTGCGGTGACAATACCAGATCCTTGACGCACTATGCCACAGGGTAACTCCCAGAGCGAGTTCTTCATAAATATCAGTGTGGGTTTTATTGGGGGGCGGGGGGCGGTGGTTGAAGCGAGGAAGAGGGTCAGGCAATAACTCTGAACCGCGCCTCCTGCCCCTGCCCCTCACCCCTGACGGGGCGCCTCCCACAATGACCAAGCCTCCCTCCCGTCTCCCACAGAAAAAGGTGCAGTGCCTCAACCTGGACAGCCTCTCCTTCCAGCTGGGCCTCTACCTCAGCCCGCACTTCCTCCAGGCCTCCAACACCATCGAGCTGGGGCAACAGGGCTTTATGCAGGTACTGGACTTGACCTCTCAGGCCCGCCCACTCCTGGCACTTCGCTTCGGCTTCACTTCACAGAGCTTTTCTCTCCACCCAGTGGAACTTGGCTTCCGAGGAGGAGGAGGAGGGAGCCAGCGGGGTGCACGGTGTAGGGGGAGGGGAGAGCAAAAGGCAGGGCTCAGGCACAGGTGGAAATATCACCAGCCCTCCTCGTTTGCTCCAGGCAGGCCCATGACTGTACTTTCCAACATCAAGATTCCAGGGCCAGGATCTCTAGACTGAATGTAGCTTATTTCGCGAGAACAGAGAAGGTGGAGTTCAGAGTAACTGGCCACGCCTTGTCCCCCTTACCCACCCACGCAGGTGAGCATGTCCCCATCCATCCCTGAGCTCATGACCCAGCTGGACAGCTGCCAACTGAACCTGGGGCCTGACGTGGAAATCGTGGACCTCATCCAGAACCAGGAAGCCAAGAGCAGCTGTGTGAGCCTGCTGTCCCCGAGCCCTGGTGGGGACATGCGCTTCAGCTTCCTTCTCCGTGGCTACCTAGTGCCCATGCCCACAGCGGGCATCCTCAGCTGCACCATAGCCCTGCGTCTCAAGACTTGGTCCCTGGTGAGTGGGGCCTGGCCCAGGCCCAGCTTCAAGGGTGGCTTCTGGATCTGGGGTTTCCGGGAATGTGATGGCCCAGAAGGATGTGGGACCAGTGAGCGAGAGACATGGCCACAGGCAGGCATGTGGCTTCTGGGTACCTGCGGCATTCTTTCTGCCGACCCGCAGCCTCCTGATGGCTATGCTGTATCTTTTCATGGGTAGGATATGCAGCTGCGACCGTTTCTCTATCCATCCGCCATCCCATGGCTTCTTGGCCTTTTGGCTAAGATCAAGCGCAGGATCTGTTCTTATCACTTTAATATCCGATTCGTCCTTATCCACATCCCAGCCAGTCATCTATCCGTCCGCCCACTGTCCCATCCAGTCACCCATTTGCGAGTCGGTACTTCTGTCCTTCTCACCCAGTCATTTATCTGCAGTCCCTCCACTAGCCCAGGTACCCATCCATCCTTCTCCATCCTCTATCCACGTGGTACGACCACCAATATAATCTCAATAAACAGACCTCAGAGAATAGAGTTAGCACACAGGACACAAAATTCTGGTTTTCCGCACTTACTGATCACAGCACTTCACCCTTTGGGGGATACTTGTTCTAGAGAAGCTTCTGAGGCCGCTCCCAAGTGGGCCTCTCCCCCAGCCACAGTGAGCCTGGGCCCCTGCGCCGGCCTGGCTCCCCCCTCCCAGGCTCTCACAAGCATGATGGACGCAGTGCCCCCACAGTCCTCATGGGAGTTGGGGGCCTCCCAGGAACTCACAGGAAACATTCCAGCAGCAGCCAAGGAATTGTCTGGCCTGCACTCTCCCTTAGCACAAGTCTCCCAAGTCCAGACCCCTGGGACAGGCTGGGGTCCGAGAGCCAGGGAGTAAGCCTGGAAGCTGCTTCTCGAAGCCTGTGCCACACACCATGCTTTCTCCCCTGCCCCCCAGGACGTCCACAAGACTGCGTCCACGCGCCTGAACATCGTAAGCCCCGGCCTGCCTGGTGAGTTCTCTCCAAGTCTCTCCAGGGTTCCAGGGGCTGAGATCAGAGTGGGGCGTGAGGAACGGCCCAGGGGGCTGGCTCGGGGCCCACAGCAGGGAGAACGCCAGAGAGCAGGCCCCGCAGGTGCTTCCTCTAGATGGAGAGCCTTTGCTCGTGAGCAGCCTGGGATCGGATCCTAGGCCTGTGGCTCTTCTTAATCCCCCTGGTTGCTGGCTGACCTTGCTGCGGGGCCTCCGCAAATCAGAACTGGATGGGACCAGACTTGGGGCAGTGTTGGCCTCACGTTGCTTGGGGCCCCGGTGCGGAGGGCCCCTCTCAGCCCTCCACCCAACTCCCTCGGGAATTTGTTAGTTCCCCCTGGGCCCCCACTGGCCCCCCACTAGGCAGAAGAGGCCTTGACGCCGAAGGCAGAGGTAGGAGAGGCACCTGCCCGCAAATGAGGGCTAACGACCCCACTGCACGGACGGGAACTCAGAGGCCCAAGGGGAGGCTGGCCCAGAGTCACACAGGAATCAGGGCTGTGCAAAGACTGAAGCTTGGGAAAACCCAAGAGCAGAGCTGAAGAGCCCTCGGAGGGGCCCTGGCTCATCCCTACCATAGGACAGGGCTCAGAGAGGGGCTGGGACTGACCTAAGATCACACAGCAGAACAGGCAGGCTCTGGACTCTAAGGCTGCGCCCACTCTTAGCTCAGATTATACCAGTCGTCCTCCTTAAAAATGCATCTCCCCCAGCCTGGGGAGGCAGAGGCATGGCTCAAAAGACCCGCCCAGGCCCTCCGGGTGGATGGTGCACAGCCTAAAGCCAGACGTGGGTGCGAGGAACCCATCTGCTAGATAAGCAAACGGGTTCCGAGAAGTCGGGGTCAGCGGCTGAGCCGAGCCTGGCCCCGGGCAGCGGCAGGGAGCGGCGGCAGTGCTGACTACGGCCGTCCTCCCTTGGTTGCAGACAAAGGCCTGGTCCTGCCCGCTGTCCTGGGCATCACCTTTGGCGCCTTCCTCATCGGGGCCCTGCTCACGGCCGCGCTCTGGTACATCTACTCGCACACGCGTGAGTATCCCAGGCCCCCGCAGTGAGTGCGCAGGCCCCCTCCGCCACCACCTGGGGGAGCCCGGCGAAGCCTCTGGGGGAGTGGGGAGCCCTGGCCGGGGCCCTGACCTCAGCCCCTGCCCCCAGGTCACCCTGGCAAGCGGGAGCCCGTGGTGGCGGTGGCTGCCCCGGCCTCCTCGGAGAGCAGTAGCACCAACCACAGCATCGGGAGCACCCAGAGCACCCCGTGCTCCACCAGCAGCATGGCGTAGCGCCCAGCCCGGAGCCCCGGGGGCCACCCTGCCAGCCCTCACCCGGCAGGAGAGACTGAGCAGCCACCAGCTGGGAACCACTGGCCATGAACTTATCCCGGGACCCCAACCCCTCCTCCGCTCGACCAAGGATGGACCATGCCCTCTGCGCCCTCCCCTCCTGCCTCCCTCTTCAGAGGCCTGCTGCCAGCGAGGGCACCGGCAGGGAACAGCTTGGGGTCCCTCCACCCCACCCCGCCGAACCTTCAAACCCAGTGGGCTTGGGGTACAGCTGCCCAGGACCACGGAGAGAGAGAGGCCACTGCCCCTTATGTCCACACTGTCTGTAGCAACCCAAGTGGCTGTGACTGAACCCGGATTCAGCACTCACTGACCTGGGCTGGGCGGGAGCTGAAAACTCCAAAACGGACTCAGCCCAGCCCGCCCAGGCTGACGGCGCCTCCTCCACGGGAACAGAGGCGGTCCAGCCTGGAGCCACCCGGAACCTGCTCCCAGCGGCCTCCCCATCTGGACTGGCACAACTTCGGAGGAGGAACTTAAGCCCAGGGGCTCCCAGCCTGGCAGTGGGGGAGCCTAGCTCCCCCCTGCAACCGCCACACAGGGACACCCCCCCCATCCCCGCCCCCGCCCCCAGGCAGCCAGGCTGCCCGTCCTGGGCCCACCCCTGTATACTCACCACCAATAAATCAGACCACGAAACCAAAGCTGGGCTGGGCGAAGGGGAGGGGGCACCTAAACTGGTGTGAGTTCTGGGTGCAGATCCTGGACCTGCCACTTGGCAGCTGTGTGGCTGTGGGCAGGTCTCATGGCCTCTTAAAGCCGGCCACGGCTCCCTCCCCGGGAAAACGGGCATGCGAGTCCGCGGTCACGAGGTCTCGCGAGGTCTGCAGAGCGGCCCTGGAATGTGGTCGATGAACACTGACTTGTTTCTCCCATTTCACAGGTAGGCCACCTGAGGCTCGGGGGGGAAGGGAGGGACCCGTCCCAGGCCACTCAGCCAGGGCTCCTACATGATCCAGGTCCTGTCCCAGCTGTAGCCCCTATGCCCCTGTTGTTTGCTGGGGGAGCCAGAGGTCAAGAGTCAGTCAAGCATTTAGCCAATGCTTAAAAAAAAAAAAAGGAAAGGGTTTAATTCACTCTAGCCACCCTCTGCCCCCAGGGGCGCCCAGGCAGGGACCGGCTCCTTTCCCAGAAGGCCCCCTAGGAGGAAGCAATCTATCAACTAGCAGCCGGAGGGAGCCGCCGGCGGGACCCCAGGTCTGGCCGAGCAGCTCACGCCGTAAGCTGGGCCTGAGGCAGGAGACAAGCAGGGCTGGGAGCAGAGACGGTCTGGAGGGTCGGGCCTGCCCCAACCACGGGGAAACCAGGACGGAGAGGCCAAGGGCACCCTAGGCTTGGGGTCAGAGGGTGTCTGATCTCTGCTTCCTGCCCCCAACCCTCCACTCCACTTCCCAGAGCCCGAGTCTCCGGGCCCGTCTAACACGATCAGGAAGGCACCGAAGGCAGGTCGTTCAGCAGTTCACGCAGAGACGCAGGCCAGGTGTGGGAGGCCCCCACTTCCAGCCCCACTGCCTCAGCTACTGGGACAGGGAGGGCTCCAGCAGCTTCAGGACGCCGCCCACCAGGTGCAGGCTGCCTGTGACCAGCACGTGGATGGCAGCAGCATCCTGGAGCACGACCGCCCCGCTGCCCGCCACAGGGTGGGCGAGGAGGCCCCGTGGGGGACCAGGTGGCTGAAAGACAGGGTCCCGGCCTTGGCTGATCCACTGCAGGGCGTGGGAGATGCAACTGAAGACGAGGGAGCTGGTGCTGTGGGTGTGCGGTGGGTGGGGCGCCAGCAGCAGGGATGTGGGCCCACCAGGCTCTGGGCCGGGGGTGCTCCAGAGGCCCGGGCTGGCCTGCTCCTCCTGCAGGTGGCTCCAGTGCTGCTGGTGTGAGAGGCAGCGGAGCAGCACTTGGTCCAGTGTCACTGTGAAGTTCTGCTGGTCTGTGGGGCACAGGGACAGGCACGTCGGCGAGGCAGACCAGGTTGGGGGGAGGGGAAGCAAGCAGTAAGCGCCTGCTTAAGGCCAGGCTGTAAGCATGCGTCACCGGGAGTTCCCTGGTGGCGCAGGCGGTTAAGGATCCGGTGTTGTCACTGCAGTGGCTCGGATTTTATCCCTGGCTGGGGAACTTCCACATGCCGCAGATATGGCCAAAAAAAAAATAACCCAAATCAATAAAATAAATATGCATGTTATTGGTCCTCACAGTGGGTGCTAGGAGGAAACTGAGGCTCAGAAAGTTCAGTGACTGGCCCACGGTCACAGAGCGGGTGAGAAACAGGGCCGGGCAGTTTAGCTTCAAAGCGGGGACGTCTGCTCAATGAGCACATCTTTCCGCCGCAGACTGACTGCCTTCATCTATAAAACGGACGGTCCGACACCAAGTGGCCTAAGTTTCTCTACAAATGCAGATTCCCAGACTATCCCCAGTCTGATGTGGGGCCTGGGGATCTGTGTTTTTTAGATTATTTTAAAGAAACTTTTAACATGGAGTTCCCGTCGAGGCTCAGTGGTTAACAAACCCAGCCAGCATCCATGAGGACGCAGGTTCGATCCCTGGCCTCGCTCCAGTGCCAGTGTGCTAAGGATCCTGCATTGCTGTGGCTGTGGCGTAGGCCAGTGGCTTCAGCTCCAATTCGACCCCTAGCCTGGGAACCTCCAGAGGCTGCAGGTACGGCCCTAAAAAAAGGGGGGGGGGACTTTTAACATGATCCACTGTAAAAAAAAACATTTTACAGTGACAACCCAGTACTCACATCTGGATACATGTACACCTAGAACAGAATTATTAAACAGTCCCTCCTCTTACTGTGCAAGACCCAGTGATACTCTTTCCTATTCTATTTTACTTAAAATTTAAAATGTCAGCATGCCACAGGTGTGGCCCTAAAAAGCCAAAAAAATAAAAATTAAAAAATAAAATAAAATAAAATTTTAAATGTCGGGAGGTCCCTGATGGTCCGGTGGTGAGGATACACTACTTTCACTGCTGTGGCCCAGGTTCAATCCCTGGTCTGGGAACTGAGATCCCACATCAAGCTGCTGTATGCCACAGCCAAAACAAATGCTGGTTGAGACCCACTAGACTGATTTCAAGAACCACCACTGGGAGTTCCCATTGTGGCCCAGTGGTTAACGAATCTGACTAGGAACCATGAGGTTGCAAGTTCGATCCCTGGCCTTGCTCAGTGGGTTAATGATCCAGCTTTGCCGTGAGCTGTGGTGTAGGTCACAGACACGGCTTGGATCTGGCATGGCATTGCTGTGGCTGTGGCATAGGCTGGCGGCTACAGCTCCGATTCAACTCCTAGCCTGGGAGCCTCCATATGCCACGGGTGCGGCCCTAAAAAGCCAAAAAAAAAAAAAAAAAGGAACCATCACTGGATTGTAACCTGCATTTTGAAAAATGGCTTCCCTGACAATTCTTTTTTAGTACTGCGGCCACACTCAAAAATTGAAAACGTACCAAAAGGTATTTATTTATACCATACAATGAATCTAGTTCCTGTCCAAGACCCTCAGGTCGAAACCCCCCACTGTCACCAACAGAACGATCCGTCTTAGGGCCTTCCACCTCTGCCCACCCTAGGGACCATGCTGTCACCGCTTACCTGCATTATCCGTGGATGACATCTCCGTCAGGTTAGGGCAGAAAACAGCATAGTCAAACTGGCAGGGCTAGAAGGCCAAGGGCAAACGCTGGGGTCAGAACCCTGAGAGGATGCCCCCCCACCCCCGGCTTCCACACAGCACCCCCCGGGGTCCACATGCACGTCCCCGTCTCTGGTGGTACCCTGCCCCAGCTGGACCGGGGCAATGCCACATAAACCCCCCACCTCAGTGCTCCTGGTGCATCGACCTCAGTACCGCTGTGGCCTGGGCAGCACCGCCCACCACAGATGGGGAGACAGAGGCTGGGGGGTGCCGGGTGGGTGGCATTTGCCTACGGTGACTCAGCTACTGAACACAAAAGAGCAAGGTAGGAGTTCCCTTCGTGGCTCAGTGGTTAACGAATCCGACTAAGAACCATGAAGATGCGGGTTCGATCCCTGGCCTTGCTCAGTGGGTTAAGGATCCGGTGTTGCCGTGAGCTGTGGTGTAGGTCGCAGACGCGGCTCGGATCCCGCGTTGCTGTGGCTGTGGCGAAGGCCGGAGGCTACAGCTCCTGTTAGACCCCTAGCCTGGGAACCTCCATATGCCGCAGGTGCGGCTCTACATAAAAGGCAAAAAGACAAAAAAACAAACAAACAAAAAAAAGGAGCGAGGTCATGGTCTTGGAGCTCCCACTGTGGCTCAGCGGTAACAAACCCAGCTAGCATCCATGAGGACACGCGTTCGATCCCTGGCCTCGCTCAGTGGATTAAGGATCTGGTGTTGCCAGGAGCTGCAGTGTAGGTTGCAGACGCGGCTGGGATCTGGTGTGGCTGTGGCTGTGGTGTAGGCCAGCAGCTGTAGCTGCAATTGGACCCCTAGTCTGGGAACCTCCATGTGCCACGGATGCAGCCCTAAAAAGCAAAAGAAAAGGAAGAGCCTCGACTCTTCTGTCTGTGCAACAGGAAATGATCCCTAGGAACCACATCAGCCCTGACCGCCCAGGGCCAGGGGAGAGAAGAGCTCGTATATACGCTTTATGGCCCAGTGACTCCTTAAAACCAAATTTAAGAAGCAGGCACAGCATATCTAAATAAGTAAATGCAAACGCTATCAAAAAGAAGAAGGAAGGAGAAGAGGAAGAAGCAGGCAGCACCCGTTTTATGGAGAGGGAGCAGAGCCTCCGGGAGCTGCCATCTCTTACCCAGGCTCATGTGCTAGTGGCCGAAGGGGCCCGACAAGTGTGTCCAGAGCCTGCATCTTACGCTTCTGCCTGGTCCTCCCTGCAACCCTGGGCTTGAGTGAGACCATGGAGGAGAACGAGGGCCTGGGACTTGGTCTCCCTGTCCCCGATGCTTTTACATCTACTCCTCAATACAATTCCGGGGAGGGGAGAAATCAATCCTGTTCTACAGCTGAGGAAACAGAGGCACGGGCTGATGGCGGTCAAAGCCAGCACCAGGGCTGGGCTGCCTGCCGCCCATCCCCTAGCCAGTCCCTCACCTGCAGCAGCTTCAGCAGGGCCGCGGAATCCCGGTCCCCAGTGGAGTTGAAGAGCAAGACTCGAACCTCAGCCCCGCTGTGAGAGGGGAGAGGAGTGGGGGAGGGGCGGCGGCTCAGAGCAGCACCTCCCACCCCTTCGCCGCGGGGCCCCGCCCCATCCTTCCTCCAGAAACTTCCCCTCCTCCCTACTGTCCCGAGCCGACCCGGTCCCCTAGTCCCACCCCCTCCTTCCCAAGGCCCAGTCCCGACCCGCGCCCCCGTCCTCTCCATCCTTCCCCCAAGGTCCCCTCTCCACTGGCCAAGCCCCACCCCTGCCCCCGGATCCCGCCCCCAGATCCCGCCTCTGCCCACCGCCCACCTGCTGGGCCTCTCGCGGCGGTGCAGGGCCTGTCGGAACCAGCGCACGCAGGCCTGCATGCTGCTGGTGGTGTGCGCGCCGTCCAGGTACCAGGTAAGGGGCCCGCGCCGCAGTAACTGTGTCCGGCCAGGCCACTCTGTGTCCCGAAGCCCTAGGAAAGGGCAGCGGGGGCAAGGTGGTCCTTCAGCAGCAGCAGCAGCAGCAGCAGCAGCAGCAGCAGCAGCAGCAGC
>PVHT021183634.1:4723808-4737428 GCA_004024745.2 Catagonus wagneri
GCGTCTGTGAACAACATGGCAACGCCAGATCCTTAACCCACTGAGCGGGGCCAGGGATCAAACCCGCAACCTCATGGTTCCTAGTCGGATTTGTTAACCACTGTGCCACAATGGGAACTCCAGGGCCCCGCTGCTCTAAAGGCTGGTCACTCTGATCAGCCCAAGAGCCTCTTACTGGGCGCCAGTCCCTGCGATCAACTCTTTGGCTGCCTCATCTGGTGGAATCTTCCAGGTGACCCTGAGAGGGGGCTGCTGTCATGTATTAGTCCCATGTTTCAGGTGGAGAACCCTTAGCCGAGAGATTAGGTCACAGGACATGTGAGTCTTCAGGCTGGGATGTAATCTACCTGGTTCCAGGACTGTAATATCATGGCCCTGACGTGGGGCCTGGCACATGGTGGCCACACTGGAACTGCTGATGGCGTTGAACAGCCACGAGGACCTACTATGTGCTGCAAGCTTTAGGGGTAAACAAGAAGCCTGACAATCTCACCATTTTCAAGAAGCTCATAGTCTTATGATGCTATGACAAAGACGATAGCTATGGCAGCTACCACCGGCTGGGCACTTTATCCCCTATCTGCCAGGCTCTGGGCTCAGCCCCTTAGGGACGGCGCCTCACAGTGAGTCCTATCATCACCTCATTTGGCAGGTGGGGAGACAGGCTCCGAGTGGGGTCATGAACTCAAAGTCAGGGCCACTTACTGATTTTAAAATCCTTTTTCTTAAGGCCCCATCTCGAATTGCCCTCACCTCTCAAACAGGAAACCAAAAGAAACAGCTGAAGGGGCCCAGCTGGCAGGAAGGTCCAACTCACCATGTTGCATGCGGGACGTGGGCTGGAACACAGGTGCCAGGGGCAGCTGTCCCAGGAGGCTTGGCCTGGATGCCTTCAGTTCCCCAATATCTGGGGGGGGGGGGGCTGAGTGAGGGCTCTCAGAGGCAGGTTCCACGTGTCCCCTGCCCACCCACTCACCTGCCCACTCACCCTGGTGGCCCTTCTGCTGCAGCCAGCAGCGGGTCAGCTGCAAGGCCAAGGCGGCATTGGACCGCTGATGCTCTCCCTCCAGGCCCAGGGTCAGCAGTGGCCCCCCTTCCTCCAGGGCTTCTAGTGGTGGACACAGGTAGAGGGGACACTGCAGAGGAGACGGGCCAGCGGCTGGTCAGGGGAGCGGATGTGGCCTCCTTGGCCAGCAGGCCCTGCCTAATACCATCGGCCAACCAGAACCCACCAAACCCCGCTCCTGGAACTGAGACGTGCCCCAGCCGGATGAGCCGAGATGAGCAAACTGAGGCCCAAAGGGATAAAGACTCTTGCTTAGTCAGCCCCACCCCAGCTCTTCTTCTGAGACTTACTGAGATCTGCTGGGCGCGGTCCCTCAGCACCGCCAGGGGCGCGTCGGGCTGGGGCACGGTGAAGGCAGGGACGCCACACTGTGGAGGACAGGGAGATGAGCTGGGGGCTGCCCAGGGCCCTCTATTTCCCATCTCTGGCCCCCACATCCCTGGGTCTGGGCGGCCCACCCAGCCTCCCCGCCCCACCCCAAATAAACCTTCAGGAACCCCTTGAAAAGGAGACTGAGGCCAGAGAAGGGGCTCCACTTGTTCCAGCGCCACACAAAGCTGAGAAAAGAACCCGTGGAGTCCCACGGCTTCATCCTGAATCAGGACATGAATGACCCAGCCCCACCCCCGAATCTCGAGGGCCAGGCCCAAGCCGTCCATAGGCCTCCCCTCCCCAGGGCTGCCCAGTCACCTTAAAGATGCCCCCTTTCTGCCATGCGATCTTCTCCATCGTGTCCCCCAGAAGGCCAGTGTGGTCGATGCCAAGAGAGGAGACCCCGCACACGACCGGCTTCCTGCAGAAGATGAAAGGGTCACGATGCCCCTGCCCCCGGCTGCCCGGGCTCTGGCCACCATCCCTCTGCCCAGGCAGCCGCCCTCACCTGATGATGTTGGTGCAGTCGTAAGCCCCGCCGATGCCCACCTCCATCACTGCCAGGTCCACCTGCAGACGATCAGAGGGCGTAGCAGGGGGCACGGGAGCTCCTAAATGCCACTTGGGAGCCCCTGGCTGAGATTCCCCTGGCTAAGGCCTCCAACACAGGGTTCTCAGGAGTGGGCACCCACCTTCTCTTGAAGGAAGACGTGGAAGGCCATGAGCGTGAGGAAGCGGAAGTAGCCGGGCATGGAGACACAGCTTCTATCATCCTGTGGACAGGGTCCCGTCAGAGCTCGGGGCCCCTGCCACCTCTGCTTGGGGGGAGGTGGTGCCCTGGGATGTGCTGAGGCCTCTGGGTCTAGCCACCCACTCCGCCCCCTCCCCTCAGCCCCCCAGCATGGGCACCTTGGTCTCCTCCAGCCGGTGGTAGAGGTGCCAGAAGTACTTGGTGAAGAGCTCAGGGCTTATGGGCTGCCCGTTGATGCGGATCCGCTCACGCACCTGCACCAGGTGGGGAGAGCTGCCGAAAGACCTAGGGTTATTGGGACTCTCTTCCCAAGACCCCAGGCTGTTCCACTCCCCAGGGTCAGACCTGTCCTTCGGACAAACGAATCTGACCACAGCCCCCCATGCTTTCCCCATCGCACGCCGATCAGTCACTGTGCCAACGTCTGTCCCCATAACGTGGGTCTTCCAGCCCTTGAGGGCACCCCCCACCCCCGGACTGTCCCGGAGGCCACATGGGCCCAAGTTGAAGGCTGGGTTTTTATCTCCAAGTTATTTATTTTTTGTTTTGTTTTTGGCCACACCTGCTGCACGTGGAAGTTCCCGGGCCAGGGATAAAACCCGCACCACAGCAGGGACAATGCCAGATGCTTAACCCCCGCACCATGAGGCAACTCCCAAAAAAGTATTTTAGAAGAGAAATTATTGGCTTATATTTGAATCCTCAAAGGCCCTCTCATATTAGGAGTCCTCTCCATTTTTTGAACAAATAACTGTTTAGGGAAAACACCTTGGCCGGAAATGACCTCAGTCAGCTGGTTCCAGATGTTTACAGAGGTCACCTTATGGAAACGTAAAAGAAAAGGTGACAAAAATCTTGAATGCCCCCAGCCCAAGGGCCAAATCTTGTGCAATTAATCATCATGTTAATCTCACCGCTTTGCCAGTGATGGCTTAAGAGAGGCAGGTACAGCTTCTGGGAAGCGGGACCCATATCTGCCCCCCGGCCACCCCTAGTCCTCTGCTGTGAGTTCAGGTGCCTGCTTTGCCCTTGAGGGCAAAGCAGCAGCTGAAGCTGCCACAGAGGAAGAGCTCCCTTCTGCTGGCCACTCAGGAGAACCCTGTGGGGACACCATCAACTACCCTTATCATTTAGCCCTTACTTAGCCAGGTTTTCTGCTCCTTATTGCAAAGGTGCCCTAATTAATAAATATCTCTATGTGATTTAAAAATTGAAGACGGAATTTTTTTTTTTTTGCTTTTTCGGGCTGTACCCGCGGCATACGGAGGTTCCCAGGCCAGGGGTTGAATCAAGAGCTTCATTTGCCGGCCTACGCCACAGCCACGGCAACGCCAGATCCGAGCTGCATCTGCAACCTACACCACAGCTCATGGCAACGCCAGATCCTTAACCCACTGAGCAATGCCAGGGATCGAGCCCGCACCCTCACAGATCCTAGTCGGGTTCATTAACCTCTGAGGTATGAAGGGAACTCCTGAAGATGGAATTTAAGTGAATAAAAAGATATCTGACTTATTTCAGCTGTGTATTCCACTCATACATTCAAGTTGCAGTCCCCCCCCCCCAGTTTTTTTCAATCATGAAAATTAAAGACTGCCATAAGCTTGGGTCAATATGGTGCTAATCGAATGTTTGCTGAATGAATAAACGCTGGGAAGAGACGTGCAGCTGAACTCCTGGGGGTGACCCTGACCCTGAGGTGCTGGCTGGCTCCACAGCCCCCCCCAGAGAGCTAGGAGACATCATATCCCTCTGTACCTAGTACCTAAAGAATCCTGTCTTCAGGCCATAGCTTCTGAGGATACGTTCAGTGAAGGCACAGGTGGAGCCCTAGGGAGAAAGGGTCTTGTCTGGGCAGGTCCCTCTACCATCCACCAAGGGGCCGCCCTACACCTGGGCCCTAGCTCTCACCTTCCCTTTGGTCCCAGTGATGTGGATGATGTTCAGTTGGTCCAAGTCCTCCACCTGGGACAGACAGACAAGGTCCCCGCCCGCTCAGCCACAGGACTCACAGACAGATAGGAGGGGGGCGCTGATCACCCGCCCTTCCCACCTTACCTGCAGCCCACTCCGTGCCAAGTACAACTTCATGGCTTCCAGCTGTGTCTGGGGGTCACCCCGCTGGCGCTTCACCTGCTCCAGGTAGTTGGCATTGGTCTGCAGGGTGTTGAGTGCGCGCACAGCATCCTGGTAACCAGTCCCCAGGAAACAGGTTAAGGCTCCTCTGGGGTCCATAGGGACAGAGGCACCCAGCATCCCAGCAGCCAGGCCTGGGCAGAAATGGGAGCCGGGGCAGCTCGGCCCCACCCAGGGAGTGCCAGGCAAAGCAGGTCGATTGGCTAACGGGACTGGCCTTGCTTCCTCCCCAGGCTTCACTCTCAGGCCTTTGCCTTCCATTCTCTCTAGTCCACCACTGTATCGGCCTCCTCCTACAGCAGGGCCAGAGCCACAGAAGGCTGGGGTCTTAGAACTGAAGGAATTTGGCCAGGAATTCCTGGAGACTTCCATGCTCAAACCCTGAGGACTGGGGTTCCACATTCTGACCGAGAGGAGTTGCTTAAAGCAACTAGATGAGTAAGAGGGAGAAAGAGGGTGCCTGGGTCATCCAGACAAGGAGGCAGGTGGGTGTAGCCTCAGGACAGTTCACACTGGGAGATGAAAGTGGGATTGCCGTTTATTTCCCCGCGGGGCTGCAATGCTGGTTGGAGGTCCCGTTCTCATCAAACTGGTGCTACCTGCCTGGCCAGCACCAGATTCTGGTCTCGGGCAACTGGCCTCCTGGCACAGAAGCAGGTGGAAATTATCCGTTTTCCAGATTCTTACCCCACCCTCACTGATCCAGAGTCCTCGCCCACGCCTCCAGTCCCAGGGCGTGGATCTCCAAGAATCTGTGCTCCTGGATCTCTCAAGTCTGAACTGCTGAATCCCTTTCCCCGCCCCCACAACAACTGCCGGTTCTGGGTCCGGAGACCCTGGAACTCCAGAACTTCAGCTGAGCCACCGGACCCTTTGGTCCAAACACCGGGCGTCCCTTCCCACTCTATAACGCGGTACACTTCAAGCCGCAGAACTCCCAGAGCCAACAGGCCCAACTTCCCGGTTCCTGTCCCCACCCCAGACTCCTGGATGTCCCCGCCCCCGGAGTCCCTCAGCCCCAGGCTCCTGGTCCCCCCCCCCAACCCCCGCTCGCTTTCAGCTGGCGGAGGCCGGATGCTAGGTGACTCAGGCCCGGCTCACGTGTCACGCCGTGACCTCCGGCCAGGCGGGCAGGATACCTGATACTCCATGCCGGGCTCCTGCGGCGCGGGCCACGCGCTCAACCGTCGCCTCGCTGCGACCCCGGTTGTTGCACCACGCGAAGAAACCGCTGCCAGGAAGCGTGCCGCGCGCAAGTAGCTGCGTGCCCGCGACATAGTACAGGCACCAGCAGCTGCTCACTAGGCCCAGACAACCCAAAAACACGACCCTCCTGGCCCCGCCCCCGACGCGCCCCCTCCCCTTCGCCAATCAGCGCTGTCGGAGGAGCCGGCACCAATCAGAATCTGCCGGGCGCCATCCTTGTGAGGGGCGGGTCCTGGGGGCTTCGTCCATGTTTCTGAGGGGCACGCTCCCGGGGGCGTCCTCGGCCTTGGAGAAACACTCGCTGCTGTCGTCAGCATCCTCTCTCCCAAAATAGCCAGTTCCTGCTCCTGACCGGAAGCAGCTCCGAGCCGGGATAGAATGACAGAGCTAGCAGACACTTTAGGGGGGGTCACTGATGTCCCAACTCAACGCAGAGACCCAAGGCTGCGGGGAAGCGGTCTCAGCCCTCACGAATCTGACAACCTACTAGCGGGGCAGTAATAGACTGGCCACCTACGCTACTGAGACCCCTAATGGTTCCTGAGCAGCCTGAGAAGGCTTCCTCAAAGAGGAGACAACCTGGCCTCAGGAGGCCTGGGGCTGAAGGGCAGTCAGCGAGATGGAGGGAAGAGAGGTTTTTAGGCAAAGTCAGGGCAGGATATGTGAAAAGCAAAAGCTGGGAGAGAGAATAGGCACCTGCGAGAACTACACTTCCACCCGGTTGGGCCTAATCGCCCTGGAGTGACAGGATGTCAGATCCAGCAGGACCTTGTAGCCTTATAAGAAACTGGATTGCATTTATTATTTTATTTTATATTTTATTTTATTTTTATTGTTACACCCATGGCATATGGAAGTTCCCGGGCTAGGGGTCGAATCAGAGCTGCAGCTGCCAGCCTCAGCCACAGCCTTGCAACGCTGGATACAAGCCATGTCTGGGACCTACGCTGCAGCTTGGGGCAGCACTAGATGCTTAGTGAGCCACTAAGGCCAGAGATCAAACCAGCCTCCTCACAAATACTATGTCGGTTCTTAACCCGCTGAGCCACAGCAGGAACTCCTGGATTGCATTTGTTGATTTATTTAGTATTTTTAGGGCCACACCTGTGGCATATGGAAGTTCCCAGGCTAGGAGTCAAATTGGAACTACAGCTGCTGGCCTACACCGCAGCCACAGCAACACTAGATCCTTAACCCACTCAGCAAGGCCAGGGTTTGCTCCCCGATCCTCGTGGATACTGATCAGGTTCTTAACCCACTGAGCCACAACGGGAACTCCCTGGATTGCATTTAGATGACACTACGATGGTACTAAGAAGAGCTGACAAGTTCGGATGTACACTGGAAGATTTGCTGTTTGGAGCCCAGATTGGAGAACTACCCAGCGCCCGGGGAATGTGGGTGGAGGACCCCCATGTTTGCTGAAGTTCTCAGAACTTTTTCTGTCTCTGACTTTCTTAGCCCCAAATGCCAGCATGGAAAAAAACAGTTTTTTTTTTCAGCTGAAGTCCAGAAAGTGGTGTATGTTGAGGTGGGGGTGGGGATTGCTACAAAGAACCCTCTGGAGAACTTTCCACAGATAAAAGGCAATCCCTTTAGAGCTGATGGGATTTCCCTTTAGAGCTGATGGCACACCAGAGGTTGTTTGATTTTGAAGTAAACATGTATGTTGGGATGATCCCGTCATTGGCTGGACTTCCGCTTTTCTCATCACTGCGGGGTGTTCCCCACTCCGATCCCATGGGCGACAGGTCCTCTTCTCTTTTAGTTTCCTTTTTCTTTTTAGTCATGGAAACTTCCTCTATATGTATACATGGATATAATTTAATAACTGCATAAAAAGGACCATAAAGAGGCTTTACGAGTTTTTCTTTTGCTTAACCTCCTCCCTGTCCCCACCTTTTACCCTCCTTTGCTAATTCTTCTTAACAGTCCTGAAATCACAGACATGCCTAGACATCCACAGGGTTTTGATGCAGATGACGATATTTTCTGCATCTTAACTTTCTGACTCAAATAAGAAGCTTATAGGGATCCCTATAAGACGTTTACCTAGACAATAGTTAGGTAGCGCCTCCCAGGGCCGGGCACTGATTCTAAACACATTCTACATTAGTTGCTCATTGAATCATCAAAACCCTATTGAACAGGTACAGGTTTTATCATCCTTGTAGCACAGGTGACAAAACTGAGGCACAAAGGATTTTAAAGGTGTATGCCTGGAGTTCCTGTTGTGATTCAGTGGTAACAAACCCGATTAGTATCCAGGAGGAGGCAGTTTTGATTCCTGGCCTTGCTCAGTGGGTTAAGGATCCGGTGTTGCCGTGAGCTGCGGGTACATCACAGACGTGGCTCAGATCTGGCGTTGTTGTGGCTGTGGTGTAGGGCCGGCAGCTGTTGCTCCGATTTGACCCCTAGCCTGGGAACTTCCATATGCCGCACATGTGGCCCTTAAAAAAAAAAAAGGGCAAAGTTATTTTTCTTGTGATCTTTCCATTTTCTGCATTTACAAGCAAATACAAATATATATGGATTTCCCTTTTATACTCAAAGATAGCAAATACATATTATAACAAAGATACTCAGAGATAATGCAAATATATTGTGTTGTACTTTTTCCACATATCTTTAATTCCTGGACCTTATTCTGGACTGTGCTGGCACATAATAGCTGCCCCGCTGGCTAATTTGTTTTTCTTTTTTTCAAAGCAGCAGAGTACTCCTTGGTGAGAGAAGAGGGTCATACATTTGGCCAGTCTCCTACCGATGGCCGTTTAGGTTTTCAACATTTTGCTATTACAAGTGATGCTGCAATGGGTAACATCATTTTCTCCATGTATGAGCACATCTGATGGATAAATTCTAAAAAGTGCAATTGCTGGGTCAAGGGTGACTTGCATTTAACACTTAAATACAGGAGTTCCCATCGTGGCACAGCAGAAACGAATCCAGCTAGGAGCCATGAGGTTGCGGGTTCGATCCCTGGCCTCGCTTAGTGGGTTAAGGATCCAGTGTCGCCATGAGCTGTGGTGTAGGTCACAGATGCGGCTCAGATCTGATGTTGCTGTGGCTGTGGCGTAGGCCGGCAGCTGTAACTCTGTTTAGACCCCTAGCCTGGGAACCTGAATATGCCGTGGGTGCCAGCTGTTTCCTCACCAGCACACACTGTTAGTCAACTGTGATCCTGCCAGCCCATAGGCGGAAAAATGAATTCTCAGGATGGTTATCATTTGCATTTATTTTATGATGAAGGTGCTTGAGCGTTTTTTCTTACATTTAAAATTCACTCGCATTTCCTTTGGGGTCCACTTATCTCCTTTGCATCATTGCTTCTTATTTGCAAATCCCACAGATGTTTGTAGAAGAAAATAGAGAAACGGCTAAAGGAGAAAAATCAGCGGCACCTTCGTGGCACACCTGGAGAACTACTGCCGACTGTGCCCCCACGAAGGTGTTCTCATACTCCGGCAAGAACAATGGAAACAAAGCCATTGTCTGGAGGGCAGAGAAAAGGCAAGGACACAGGGAAAGTGGCAAGCAGGTCAGTGTCCAGGTCTGTAGACCTGTGAGGAGGGTGAGGGAGGGGCCAGGAATCCTGCTTTAACCTCCTCCCTTCCAAAGAAAAAGGATGTCATCTATCCATCCATCCGTCCATCTATTCAGTCCTTCATTTGGTGAGAAAGTGTCTCTATGCCAACCTGAGCTGGGCGTGGGGGACACTGGGTTCTGGGGACAGATGACAAGGCTCTGCTCTTGGAGTACCCTGTCCAGGGGGCATGTGGCTAGTAAAGAAGGTAACTTGCAAAGAACGAATATTTGCAACCCCTGATTGGAGCCATTAGGGGCAGGAGGCTGAGGCCCAGAGAGGGACAGAGACAGCTTGGGGTCACATAGCACGTCAGTGAAGGCACTATGCTGGGCTTTCTAAACTCAGATCTGCCTGAGTTAATGCCTCGTCTCCTGCGTCATCATAACAGCTGGCAAGGACTTCAGGAATTGTCCTTGGCCTCTTCCACCTCCAAGCTTATATTCACAGTCGCCTCTGCCTAAAACACCCTTCCGCTGTGTTCTTCCTCTTTGCTTTTTTGGGTGTGTTCTTTCAGCTATTATTAAGCCCTTAGCTCATACTTAGCATTGCAATTTCTTTTCTTTTCCTTTTCTTTTCTTTATGGCCACACCCACCCTCTAGGGCGCCACTGCTGGTCTACCCTGGATCTTTCTTGCTGCTGCTCCTCTTGACTCCTACAACCACAACCTTTCTCCATCATTTTTTATTTTTATTTTTATTATTTTGGCTTGCAGTTCTTGGGCCAGGGACTGAGCCCGAGCCACAGAAGTGACAATATCAAATCCTTAACTACTAGGCCACCAGGGAACTCCTCCAACATCTTTAAAGAAAACCAGAGCTTACCTCTCTCCTGCTTAAAACCTTCCAGAGGATTCCCATTGCACTTAGGACGAGGCCCAAACTTTTGATCTTACCATCTCTCATCATTGCCACACCAGGCACCCCCAGCCCCGCTGGTCTCTCTGATTCTCAAACTCAAGGAGCTTCTGACCACTTTAGTAAAAGTTCACACCTGGTGAGCACTTAGCATTAAAAGCATTCCCTTAGGGGTTCCCTTCATGGCTCAGTGGTTAACGAATCCGACTAAGAACCATGAGGTTGCGGGTTCCATCCCTGGCCTTGCTCAGTGGGTTAAGGATCCAGCGTTGCCTTGAGCTGTGGTGTAGGTTGCAGACGCGGCTCGGATCCCGCGTTGCTGTGGCTGTGGTGAAGGCCGGCAGCAACAGCTCCTGTTAGACCCCTAGCCTGGGAACCTCCATATGCTGCGGGTGCGGCTCTACATAAAGGCAAAAAGACAAAAAAAAAAAAATGCATTCCTTTAAATCTCACAATAGCTTTAGAGTGCAGTGATTGCCTTTATGCAGGTGAGAAACTGAGACACAGAGAGGTCACCAACAGTGTATGTGTGATAGAGCCTGGGGGCGTTTGCTCTGGTGGTTCCTTTGGCCTGGACCATTCACCTGACCGACTCAGGGTCATCCTAGGTCATTCTAGGTCGCCACTCTAGGTCTTCTTGCCACATTCTTTCCACCAGCTACCCTTTTGTACCTTTTGAATTTTGAACTAAGCGATTGTATTAGCATTTCAAAATAAATGTTTTTTAAAAGAGTGTTAACAAATCTTCATATGAGGAGACTGTTAAGGGAGCAAGCCTCTTAATGAGGCAGTATGGACAGCGGGATCCCATTTTTGTTTTTCTTTTTCAGAGTTGCACCTGCGGCACATGGAATTTCCCCGGCTAGGGGTCAAATCAAAGCTGGATCTGACGCCAGATCCGAGCCGCGTCTGTGACCTACATCGCAGCCCACGGCAACACTGGATCCTTAACCTGCATCCTCATGGATACTAGTTGGGTTTGTTAGCACTGAGCCACGACGGGAACTCTGGGATCCCATTTTCAAAATAATTACAATTTAGAAAACAGTGTGGGCGCTATTCTTCACATGGTAACTGTAATTACCTCTGAGTAAGGAGACTAGAGGGGACTTTTTTCTTCCATTTGCTTGTAGATATTTTATAGTTTGTCCTCTAGGAACAAGCGTAAGTGATTCCTTCCACACCGGGTGACCGGCACCTCAGAGCTCTGCAGTGAGAGCCATCTCCAGGTCAGCTCCCAGCTGACCAGATGACCAGGCCACCTGATGGGACCCCAGGGGCCGGGACGGCCATGAGAAGCCTGTGCAATGCCATACTCCCCAGGATCGGGGTATGAGGGGGGCCACCTTCAGTTCTCTATCTCCTGGGGAGGGGACCATGTGGTGTGACCCTGGACAGGTCACTTCATCTCTCTAGAGTCCTAGGTGACCTCAAAGGGGCCCTAGCTCCCCCAGCCCTGGCTTCTGGGGCCGTCCCGCCTCTGCTGCTGGGCAGAAGCTTCTATCTGTCTGTCGGGGCGAGAGGGGTGGGGGAGGTCTGACGTGCAGCTCCCCGGAACGCTGGCTGACCTGCTGCAGCCTTACGGTCCTCGCAGGGCCTCAGAGGGCCCGAGAGGGAGGGAGGCACGGCCTCGTGGTGCCCATTCTATAGAGGAGGCTTGGTGAGGCTGAGCATCTGTCAGAACCTAGATCTCCTCTCAGGCTCTTGCAGCCCAGCCCGGGGTTTCCATCCTCGGCTCTCGGGGCCCAGCCAAGCCGGAAGGCCGGGGAGTGGCTCTGCAGCTCCCCAGCTGGTGCACCTGGGTTCAGCCAATGTCCTCACCCCCTGAGCACTATTTCCTCCTCTGTAAAGCGGCGGTCGCCCTCCTGCCCGCCTCAGATGGCTGGACAGGGTGAACGGCGGATGCTGGGCCCTGGAGCCCAGAGCAAGGGCTCCATACAGAGCGAGAATAGAAATCTTTAACAGGCCAAGTCCTTAAATGCTCTTAACGGCACCTTCCAGATCTATAAAACGCAGATAGTCATGGTCTCAGATCAATAAAACACAGATAATAATTGTCTCAGATCAATAAAACGCAGATAATAATTGTCTCAGATCAATAAAACGCAGATAACCGAGGGCACGGGGCACAGCAGGCAGCAAACACATTTTTTTTTTTTTTTTGGCTGCGCCCGTGGCGTGTGGAAATTCCTGGGCCAGGAATCAAACCCACGCCACACAGCAGAGACCCAAGCCACAGCAGGACAACAGCCGGATCCTTAACCTGCTGAGCCTTCCAGTAGGAAGCAAGCACTTTGACCAGCGCTGGCCACCGTCACCATCAACACTATTATTATTAAAAATGGAGCTGACAGCCTTTCCCCCGAGATCAGCCCTGAGAGTTAAATCAGATGAAAACCGCTTTGAAAATGGCGCCTGGCACCCAGGAAGACCCTCGAGGTGGCCTCTGCCGCCTCCCATGCCTACTGCCCCATCTCCTCTAATGAGCCCCCCTTCCAGAACTTCCCACACCCACATTGGGTGGGGAGGCTTTTGTGGAGCCTCCAGCTGGGCGCAGTGGGGGCTGTGAGCTGTGACCACCCCAGACCTTCAGGACGAGGCTTGGTGACAAAGTTTTTGCCTTGGGGCCCCGCAAAGTGTGGGGTTATTATCAGTGCCCATGGCCTCGGACCCCTGAGGGGAAATTACACCCATCTTTCAAAAGGAAGAAACTAAGGCTTGGGGCGGGGGGGCAGCCTACCTGCCCAAGGTCACCGTGTTCTCCTACCTGGAAGGAGGCGGTTTTAGCCGAGAGCGGACCCCCAGATGGGCCCAGCTTCTCCATGGGTGCTGCTCCCCACCAGAGCTTCTCAGCCACTGGCCAGGAGGCAGCCAGCGCCCTGGCACCTCTCATCCCGCGCTTCCTGCTCTCCGACCGGATGGGGCGTACATGACTCAGGTGTGGGCACCTCTGCCAAGCTGGCCCCGGGCTGGGGCTGCGGGCAGAACTGGGCCCGGGCGTGGGTGGAGCTGCGGGGATTCTCAAGACCTCCCCTCACATCCGGGGTCGGGGTGGTGGGTTGGCGGGGGAGGCCAGTGCGGGGAGGAAGGGTCCTACCTGATAGGATTCTGCTTTCATCTGGGGTCGGCCCTGGATCTCTCGGCCTCCCTGGCCGGTTTCCGAGCGTGCGCAGGACTAGTCAGAATCTCCCCATGAGTTAAATTACAACTGAG
This sequence comes from Catagonus wagneri, assembly GCA_004024745.2. Lineage (NCBI taxonomy): Eukaryota > Metazoa > Chordata > Mammalia > Artiodactyla > Tayassuidae > Catagonus > Catagonus wagneri. The sequence continues at coordinate 4,736,997 of PVHT021183634.1, forward strand.
CGGGGATTAAAGGTGAGCGGGTAGAAATGGGTGCGCGGAGGCGGAGTGGGGTGTTGCGGGGAGGGGGGGGATTTGGGAGACTTCCAGACCTTAGGGCTGGGCTTCCTGCCCAGTCGGGCTGGCTTTATCTGACCTCTCTTATCAGGCACGGCTCACCTCCCCTTACCGTTAAAGCCGTTTGCCCCAGCCCTGCCAGGCCGGGATCGGGGATGGGGGAGGCGGCGAGAGGACACTGAAAGACCCCCGTCCTTACTAAACCACTTCCTGTTAAGCTGCTTTAGCCAAAAGGAATGCCATTTTAGTAACCTCCCAGGAAAAAGGGCCCTAAATTCCAGACAATAACCCCGGGCCAGAGCATCTGGCTAAGATAAGATAAAGACCTAAGCCTCTGTCAAAACAGAGCCAGAGCATCTGGCTAAGATAAAATAACGA
>PVHT021183634.1:4745991-4902283 GCA_004024745.2 Catagonus wagneri
AAGAATATGAGCCTCTTATAGAAGCTTTTTTATTCTTCAGAGAAGAAACAGCACCTTGAACTTTAGGCCGGCCCCATGAATTTTCCTCATCAGTTGTCATTCAAAACCTATAGACTTGATAGCCACCAGGACATTTCTCTGCTGTTGTAATTGGGTTTCTTTGATTACTTGTTGCACTGAGTTGAATGAGTCTTCCCAAAATTCATGCCCACCTGGAAGCTCAGAATATGACCCTATTTGAAAAGGTCTTTGCAGGTGGTAATTGGCTAAGATGAGGTCCTAGTAGATCAAGGTGGATTCTAAATCCAGTGACTGGTGTCCTCAGAGACAGAACACAGAGAGAACACCACGTGAAGACGGAGGCAGATGGAGTGTTGCATCCACCGGCCCAGGAATGCCAGGGCCAGCAGCCATCAGCAGGAGCCAGGAGGAGCATGGATTAGATGCCCCCTCAGAGCCTCCGGAGGAACCTATTTGAAACCTACAGATTTCACAGAGCCTCCAGAGCTGAATCAATTTAAGCCACTGCCTTTGGCAGCCAGCCTCAAGGAACAAATACGCCAGTAAAACATTTTTTCTTGGAGTACTTGCAGAGGCACAATGGGTTAAAAATCTGACTACTGTGGCTCGGGTGGCTATGGAGGTGTGGCTTCGATTCCTGGCTGGGTTTCAGTTGGTTAAAGGACCTGGTGTTCTCACAGCTATGGCTCAGATTCGATGCCTGGCCCAAGAGCTTCCATAACCACAGGTGTGGCCCTAACAAGAAAAAAAGAATTTTTCTTCCTCTCACTGGCCTTTTACGAAACCGTGATTTGGTTTAAGAACCACAAAGTTAAGGACAGTTTTGGTCAAGATTTTGCCAGCCTTCCTTCCTGGGCCCCCTTTAAGAGGACGCCACCCAGCAGAGTGCAAGCCTGTCCCTGCGCTCAGACTCACAGGGAATGTATCCGCCAGCACGTGCTGCTCCTCCGGGGGTCCCAGCTCGGACCTTCACACCCAGCCTTCACACCGTTCTGTTCTTCTGACTACTTACCACCCCAATCCAGGCTACGGCCACCTCCCCAATCCCCTGTGGATCCTTCAGCCTCTCTAGTCATTTTTTCTCTGGCCTGCCCCAAGCCACCCTCTACTCAGCAGCCTGAGGACTCTGCAGGTTACAGACCTGACCCTTGTTCATTTCACTGATTAGGGGCCTCTGTAGCCTCCTGTGCTCACGAGTCAAGGCTGAACACATCGGTTGACCAGCCAAAGCTGGTGGTGGCCATCTGGGTCACCGCGGCAGACGCAGCTCACAGCAGGCCGGCTCCAGTTCTGACTAAGCCCCTTTTCTCCCCCGTCTCCCGCTTCCTCCGACACCGAGTGGAAAGGAGTGGGGAGCGGGCGGGGTATCATGCTACTTGCTCTCTGAGGAGCGTGACAGCAAAGTTTTGGGCACTCAAGAGAAAAACAAAAAAGATAAAAAGGTCTTTTGCGGTTGTGTCAGGGGACAGGAACTGGGATCAAGAAAACAACCAAGACTTGACAAATCGAATCTCAACGGCCAGCTACAGGGTTCAGAGCTGGGGATCTGAACACAGAACAGAACACAGTCACTTACTGAAAAAGTCAACTTTAATTGTAACTGACCAAACTGTATCCAGGAATGTCTCTGAATAGTCAAACAAAAGAAACACGATAAAACTCTCCTATTGAAAAAAAAAAACAAAACCAAGAGTTTCTGCCAGCCTCATAACTTCTGAGTGTGAGGCCAAGAGCAGCCCATTCTCAAGGCTGGTTTTGTCCCCTACGCAAGTTTCTCATCCCACAGGGAGGGCTGGGGACGGGTGAGGGGCCTGTCCCCTCCTCCCAGCATGCTGGGATCTCTTAGAAAGTCAGTGGTGGGGGACACCTCTCCTCCCACCGCTCTCCTGTCCTAAAGCAAATGGAGACCCTCCGGGTTTCGTCCCCAAAGCCCGGGAACAAGGTGAGGCAGCCCAAGTGCCCTCTTGGACTCTCAGCCAGCGCTTTATTCCAGTGCGCTGGGCTGGCTCCTGATGCCCCCGGTGGGGATTAAATAAGATATGCACTAGAGAAAAAACTCAAATGCCCCATCACCTCCACAATGCAAATCACAGAGCAGAAGGAAAACTCAAACAGCCCTAGTGAGAAGCAACAGCAGCCGGCCCCTCAGAAGACGCGCTCGAACTCCGTCTGGTTGGTGGTGGCTGGATTGCGGCTCTGGTTGGTGGACTGCTGGGTGATCTGGCTGCCCTTCCGGCGTGGCGGAGCCAGGTACTCGAACATGGACGTCAGGTGGGTGGACAGCATGCCCTTGAGGTCAGAGGGCATGGGGTCGGACCAGAAGAAGTCGTGATTGAGGGCGTCGTCACTGTCGATGCGCTGGGCGGGATCCAACACCAGCAACTTGTCAATGAGGTCCAGCGCGTAGGGGTCACGCACGTAGGCCTTCAGCCTGTCCTTCACCTTTCGCTTCTGGCCCTTGACCAGCTCCAGTTTCTCAAACAGCTCGTACTTGTCCACGTTTGGCCACACCTGGGGTGGGAGGTGTAGATGGAGTTAGTTCAGGGACCATGTGGCTTGTTAGGTCAAGCGCTTTTCCATTCAGATGCTCCCAGACCACCCCCGAGGCAAAAGCAGCAATAACCACTGCACTTGGCAATCGCTGAGTACCAGGCCCTTTCACACCGACTGCCGCGAGCCTGATACAGCTGGTTGAGTCAGAAGAGGAGCTCAGTGGCCTTGCCCAAAGGTGCTGAACTAACCGGTGATGGAGCTGATGGACACGGTCCATGTGGCCCCAAAGAGCAGACTGTGACCCTCCACCAGCTACCTCGCCAGAGCGGAGCTCACCCTCTATTCCATATTCCATGCCCCGCCTCTCCTCTACCAAGGAGACGTCTGCATCTCTGCAGCCTGGGGGGCCCGGGCGGCCTGACTACGCACCTCAGGGGTGATGGAGCCACAGAGCTGGCTGATGAGGGCAAGCTGGTGCTGCTCCGTGTTGCCCTGCATGATAGGGCTGCGCGTCCACATCTCTGCCATGATGCACCCGGCACCCCACAGGTCAATGGGGGGGCCGTAGTCCCGCTCCCCTGAGAAGAGCACACCAGGAGGGCCCCTTGAGCCCGGCCTCCTGAGACGCGGTGCCCCAGGGCCGGCAGCTCAAGAAGCCCAGGCAGTGGGGAATGGAGGCTGGGTAAGTGTCCAGCCTCCTGCCCCTCTTATGCCTGCTCAAGAGTCCTCACCGAGCAATAGCTCCGGGGGCCGGTACCAGAGTGTCACCACACGATTGGTGTAGCGGTTGGGCTGGCTGTTTTTGGCAAGGCTGAAGGCCCGGGCCAGCCCGAAGTCTGCCAGCTTCAGCACCCCATCGCGGGTGATGAGCACGTTGGCCGCCTTCATGTCCCTGTGCAGAATCTGCAGGAAGTGCAAGGGTGAGGGTAGCCAAGGGCCCTTAGCCACTCCCACCCCACCCTGAGTCAAGGCCAGCCTGGGTCTCTCCCCCAACCCGACTCCGGCCCCCACCTTGTTCCTGTGGATGTAGTAGAGGCCGTTGAGCAACATCTGCATGACCCTCTTGATCTCCGACAGTGTGAACTTGACTAAGACGTTGCTCAGCAGCCCGGCGAGGTCATGCTCACAGAAGTCAAACACCAAGTATATACTGCCTTTGCAACGGTTATAGGGGGAAGCTGAGTCAGAAAGAATGAAAGAGAGAGAGGGGCGGAGAAAAAATAAAAAATAAAAAATCTCACACACAACTCATTTTTCCACAACCAGCTCCTACCCCCTCCAACCTATGGACAGTGGGTATCTGGCTGCGCCTTCCTTCATGGGTAAAATATTTTCTGAGTGCCTTTCCAGGCCGGGCGCTGTGGCAGGCCCTGGGGAAGCACCTGCAGGTGGCATGCCTGGGTTAAGAAGAGGCAAAGAGGTGTGTCCGGTTCCAACTCTGCGAACAAAACCTTAGGCGATGAGCCTCATTTTCCCCATCTGAAAATGGCGGTCAAGAACCAAACAACTTACCTTTGGTTCGACAGATCTCAATCAAGTTGACCACGTTCTCGTGTTTTAGGAGCTGGAGGATCTTGATTTCCCTCAAGGCCGTAATGGGGAACTGGGTGAGAGAAAGATGGGTCAAAAGTGGGTGAGCACACTACAAACCAAGGAACCGGCCATGGGGTCCACAGTAAGGGTCAAAGATTGGGGGACAGAGTCAGATCGTGGGCTCTGAAATTAGCTGCTGTTTCTAACATGGGCATAGAAAGTACCCCTCTAGGAGCTGATTTCAGACAATGAACTGAAATTTTGGTACTTCACACAAATGCTTTATTACTAGTCATTAAATGCTCCACAGTTTCTCCAACCTTATAATGTTAATCTCTATACCTGTGTTTAACCTGTTCGATGGTTGAGACACAAAAATAAAAAAAGCAGGTCTTTGGGAAACTGGACTAGAGCTAAGATGGGGAGGGGGCAGGAAGAAGGGACTGTTCCAGTTCAACTGAATACCAGTTACCCTTTTAAGGCCATGACATATAACTTTTTTTTTTTTTTTACATTCGACAAAAGTAAACCCTGAAGCAAGTGTTTAAAAACTTCCTAACTTCAAGAACCAGGGTGCACTCAGCGCAAGCATGAGCTCCCCCTCCTGGCACCAACCATATTCACCTAAGAGTGAAACATTCAACGCTTTAAAATATTTGAATTAAAAGATTTAACTTGGAAGTCAAATTCCCTGGAATATGGAAATTCCTAAGCACATATATTCAACCTCAGCTTGAAATTCCCAGAAGCAGGGTGGAAACCCAACCACTGCCCAAGGGACCTAGCAGGCCTGCTCACCCACCCGTACTCACCCCCTCCTTCTCGTTCTCCATTAGTACCTTCTTCAGAGCCACCTTTTGGCCGGTCTTGCGGTGTTTTGCCTTAAACACCTCCCTGCAGGCCGAAAGGGGGACCCAAGAGGACTCTTTAGGCAGTTTCCGCAGGGCCCGCCCCTCCCCCACCAGAGGAGGGCAGGAAAGGGAATCCCGGGCGGGGCTGTGCCGAGTACACAGGGCCCTCGGCTACACCACCACGCGGGATCTTCGGTCCCTCTCCGAGCCTCTATTTCCTTCCCTTTACCCCTTCTCCTCACCCGAGAGCCTCTGGGAGAGATCCCGCTCCACTCACAGGCTCCTCTCTGCAACCCCTCCCTGCCTCCCATCAAGGGCCTCAGGCTCCTCCCCGCCAGCCGGCTCGGTCAGGCACGGGCGGGCTGCGGTGCGGCCTAGCAAGACCATGGACAAGTTTGCGGCTAGATGGCTTCCCAACCAAGTGGACACGGGCCTGGGCGTCTCGACATCGGTCCAGAGGGGTGCACGCTCAGGGCTCCTGGTCCCCGGGGGCCCAGCCTTACCCGAAGGTGCCTTGGCCGATTTTAGCGAGCTTCTCATATTTGGTCACCTCATCACAAAAGGGGCACTCCACCGAGTCGTACTGCTTTGCCATGGCCGCCTCCAGTACGCCGCCGCCACCTCCAGCCGCCGCTGCCGCCGCCGCTCCCGCTCCGGGTCCCGCCGCCGTGCTCCAGGCCCCTCCGCGGCCGCGCCACTTCCGCCTCCACGGCCACTTCCGGCCCCGCGGCGCAGACCCCGCCTCTTCCGCCCGCCGTCCGCCGCCAGGCCCCCTGGGACTTGTAGTTCCCGGGAGGCCAGGAGGAGCCGGAGCTGCAGAGGCGCCTCCGCCACCGCCGCTGCCCCCGCCTCCGCCGCCGCCACTGCTGGCGGCGGCCCCGATCGGGGGCGCGGGGAGCCGGGGCGCCGGGGCTGGGGCTCGGGGTGGTGCGTCCCGCTGCATCAGCTCGGGCCGCCGCTGCTGCCGAAGCCGCTGCCGCTCTGGCGCCCGATCCGGGGCCAGCCGCAGTGCCCTGCTCCTCCTCCTCCGACGGCGCCGCCTCCGCCAGGCTGCGCGGGGCGGCGGGCGGGGGGGCGCCCCCCAAGCCTCGGCCTGGGGGCTCCCTGGCCGGGCCCGGGCCCGGGGCGGCCGGGCGAGGGGGCCAGACGGAAAGAGCCGACGAGGAGGCGGCCCGAGAGCCCGGGAGGGGGCGCGTTATAAAGGGGGAGGTGCCCCGGCCTCGCCCTCCCCTCCCCCTCCTCCCGCCCCCTCCCTCCTCCCTCCCACCCTTCGCGGCCGCACCTGCCGCCGCCGCCGCCGCCGCCGCCGCCGCCGCCACCGCCACTGCTGCCCGCCCGCCCGCTGTCCGCCCGCCGCCCTCGGCGCGTCACCGCCCGCGGCCCCTCCTCCGCCTTCGGAGGTGGGGCCCCACGCTCTACACCTGGCTGCTGGGCGACTCGCCGCGTGCCTCAGTTTACCCACACGTGCCAGCGGCTTCAGGGAGCCCTTTCCTTCCCAGCTCCGGGTGCCCCCCTACAGGCAAAGGCGGGAGGCGCCGTGGAAGCTGCTTCGGGTCCGGGAAGGAGAGAACGGCCCCCACCGCCCGCCTCTCCGGGCCCCCGCCAGGCGACGTTGATATGGCAACCGATGGCCGCCAGGGGGCGCGGCGACATTGGAGGCGGCAAGCGAGCAACGCCCGGGCCCCCTATTCTCTGGGAGGCAGGGATGAGTCACGGGACGCCCCCCCCCCCGGGACCCCCCCCCGCCCCCCGCCCCGGTCCCCGCTGAGCTGTACTCGAGCTGGTCGTGCCTGGGTCGGTAGTCACAAAAGTAGCTAGCATTTATTCGACAACCCCTGTGTGTTCAGGAAGTGCTGGCCATTCCTGCTGAATCCTGAAACAGTCCCATAGTTAGGATCACTAACCCATTTTACAGAAGAGCACATTGAGGCTCAGAGAGGTGAGGTCATTTGCCCAAGGTTACATGGTGACAAAGCTGAGACTCAAACGTTGTCTGTCTGAATCTGAAAAGGATTCTCTGACTCAGGCTGTTTACAGTCTTTCCAGGAGTGTAGCAGTGGTACTGTTTGAGGCCTGCTGTCCTTAGGCCAAGCTCCAAGCCCACCGTTCATCCATCTCCTTTTCTGGCTCTCTGCCCTCTTCCCCTCCCCTGGCCCTTCCCCAGCATCTTTCTGGTATCTTCCTGGCTCCAGGAGCCTCCTGTTTCTTCCTCCAGCCCTACTCAGCAATCAGCGCCCCAAAAAGCTGTCTTTTCTACCTCTTCCATACCCCTTCCACCTGCCCCCTCCTCCCCAGTCCTCTGCCGATGGACCCTGAGACCTGTTCTCCCCAGGCTGCCCTCTCCATCTGTCCCCCTTACAGCATCCGCCAGATCAGTTCCAAGTGGAGTCCCTCCACCATCTTCAGGAAAAGTCAAATTGTGACATTTGAGGCTCTTTCCAGCCTCCCTCCTAGGTTGTGGCCACAGTGTTTCCTAACGCCCTGGGCCTCCCGTCTTCAGGGCTGTGCTGCCTGATTGCACCCCGGTACCTTTGCAACCTGCAGGAAGCCCTCCCAGGGTTGCTCTCCCGCTCTTAGCTCACATGGCTTGGCCTCAAAGCTTCCTTGTAGGAGGCGTCAGGAATGGGTCTGCTGCTGCCGGGGTCCCAAGAGACCTTCTTCTGCCAGGAAGGGCCCTTTCAGGGAGTGTCTTGGGGGTCAGGCGAGGAGCCGAGAGCCCTTTCCTGCATGCAGTGTGGAGTCAGCGAGGGTTGTAGGCACATGAGGGAGCGATCTGGGGTCATCTTCTTGGGGACACTGCTAGAAGCAGTGTGGCCATTGGCTGCATTGGGGGTGGGGAGGGCAATGAGAGAGAAAATAATAATAAGTGTAGTAATTACAATTTATAGAGGGAAAATAAATGGTCCAGACCGTACACTTAGCACTTTATGGGGATTATTTCAATTCCCACTCAGCAATATTATACTATTATTACCTCTACTGTACACATAAGGATGTTGAAACTCAGAGATGACATCACCCGGCCAGGGTCAAACAGCTCTCTTGACCCTGGTCAGTCTGGTGCCACTCTCGGGCAATTACCCGCGTCAGGACCCCACCCTTTGGGGCTGGGGTGGAGTTGGGGCACAGACATGGCACAACACCGCCCACTGGGTGCCCACAATGCCAGTGGGAGGTGCGGGTGGGGAGACCTGCCACGGGTTGGGGTGGCTTCCTCGCAGACTCTGAGGCCGGAGACCCTGCGCGTTTCTCACGAACCCGCCCAAAGTCACATCCTGTGGGCAGAGGCCTCCGCAGAGGTTCCGGTAGTGTCATCACCTCCCACCACCCCTGCCCCGAACCCTGACATTGCCAGTCACTTCCCCTCCGAGACTCAGCCCCTCGGCCCTCCCTGGGGGAGGCAGGCAGGCGCTCAGAAGCCCTCCCGAGGGCTGCGCAGGCCTGGGACCCAAGCCCATCTGGGGCGAAGGAAGAAGAAATTAGGTCCTAGCCAGAAACAATTTCTCCCTGCCTTTGACTCCTGATTTGCTGGCTTGAGAGAAATCTTTCTTGTTTCCATGGATCGGTTCAGCTGGCAAGACCAGGCACGTGGCCAGTACTCAAGAGATGTTTGCTGACCAGGCCCTGAGAAAGTTAGGGAAACTGAGGCTCAGAGTAGAAAAGGGAGACACTGGCCAGATGTTTGCCCCTGGCCTGGACCCTCTGTTTTCGTCCCCTGAGCTGGAACAGGGTGTGGGGCATGTGGAAGGAAAGAGAAGGGCTCGGTGCTGGGGGAGGAGAGGGCTGCTCTTGGCTGCTGGTCAGTATTTGGGGGACAAGGGAGTCACTGCTTAGGAGGATACAGGACAGAGAACGGCTGTGTGATGCCCACAGCCCTGCAATTCCACGGACATTCTGGGGAATGTCCCACATTCTGTGTGTCCCACACAGATGGGGACTGCCTGTGCCTGGCCGCGTGTTGCCATGTGTCAGCCCCCTGGAACGCAACAGCACCCCTTTTGGGAGGTGGCTCAGATTACAGAAGAGGAAACCGAGGTTCAGAGTGGTGAAGTGGCCTGCCCAAGGCCACACAACCAGGGAGCTGTGGAGCCGGGATTCCAAGCCAGGTCCCTTTGTCCCCCAATGCAAGAGAACTGAGTTGAGCAGGGGACAGGTGTCTGTTGAGTCCTGCAGTGTAGCAGGCAGGGGGCTGATATGGATGCTTGAGGCCGGCTCCTCTCTCAGGGAGCATGGGGTCTGTTCAGAACATGCAAATAAAGACACAAGTGAATATAACATGGAAGATACTCTTAGGATAAATGTGTTCTTTTGCTACTACAGGATCATGTATGGGATGTTATAGTTTTCTCCTTTTATTTTATTTTTTTATTTAGGGCCACCCCTGTGGCATATGGAAGTTTTCAGGCTAGAGGTGGAATCAGAGCTACAGCTCCCGGCCTGCGTCACAGCCACAGCAACGCCAGATCCAAGCCGCATCTGCGACCTACACCACAGCTCACGGCAATGCCGGGTCCTTAATCCACTGAGCGAGGCCAGGGATCGAACCCACAACCTCATGGATACTAGTCAGGTTCGTTACCACTGAGCCACGTCGGGAACTCCCTGTCCCACTTTATTGATGGGAAAAATGAAGCTCAGGGAGGTGAGGTGACTTGCCCAAGATCAGGCAGGTGGGGTCTGAGCTCAGGCCTGCCTGGGTCCAATGCCTTTGCCTATGATGTTGAAAGCCTCCAACTCCTAATAGTTTCTGGCTGGGTTGCAGACAACTGTGTCACCGATGGGGGAAGAGGTGCAAGGACGAAGGGGACAAATATTAGAAGAACAGGGTCCCTAGGGGCGCCAGGCTCGGTCTAGACCTCAGGGACTCAGCGGAGGCAAAAGATGGAGCCAGCGGAGGGACGAGTGGCCTTGAGAGTGTGGGTCCAGCCCAAGCAAAGACCTGGAGGCGGGAAAGCACTTTGTGTGTGTGTATGTGTGTGTGTGTGTTCGGGGCTGCGGAGTGGGGCTGGGCTGGTCTCCAGTGCTGGCTGAGGAGGGCCCTGGGGACAGCCACTCGCCAGCAGGTCCCCAGCCGCACTCCCAACGGCCACTCGAGGCAGCACAAAGAGGGCTCTGAGATCAGCGGAGCCGCCACACGGAGCTGCCACACTGAGCCCCATTCATTCTCCCAGGGACTCAGCCACTGCCCTGGCGCCTGGGCCAACGGCAGGGCCAGCCTAGTGCTGATGCTGACGAGGCCCCACCACCACCTCGCCGGGGGCTGGGACTCCCAGGGCTCACGCCAGGCGTCTGCTCTGGGGTTTTCCTGGCCTGTGCCACTCTGGAGCTGGCCTGAACCACACCCCCATCCCTCAGAAACAGCCCCCAGGGTTTACCGAGGCCACGGCGTACTGGTCTGGGCCAACATTTCCTCCTTTCATCTTCCCAACCATCCCAGGAAGCGGGGGCTACTGTGACCCCATTTCACAGGTGAGGAAACTGAGGCTCAGAGATGTAAAATCCCTGATGGAGAATTGCACAGAGAGTGGAGAGTGGGCCTGGCTGGGAAGTGAGCACCGCGTGATGCCGTAGCCTTAGCATTAGCCCGAATCACCGTGGCTGCCTCCTAGGGGAGAAGCTGGGGGACCCATGCTCCACTTCCCACCACAAGACCCCCCAGCTGCCACCAGGCCACAGGCCCCTCCCTCTCCCTCTTCTGGTAACACCCCAGAGGTGGGAAGGGGCACTGGCCTGGAAGTTAGAACACTTAGGTGTCTCTCTGTCCGGTCTCCTCTCCTCTTTAGCCTCAGTTTCTTCTTCTGTGAAATGGGGCCGTACCAGGATGGCCTCACAGGTCTGTTGTAAAGTTTCAGTGGACAACCTGGGGAGGCTTCCAGCTCCGTGCCCGGCTCACGGTCAGAGCTCAGTAGAAGGAGCTGGAGCTGTACCCTCTTCTCCTCCCAAGCCTGTGGTCCCGAGCCTCCAGCTTTCATTTGAACTTGGAACACTTGTCCCATCCGGGCCTGTTTGCTGCCTCTGTCTGTGTCGCTTCTGGGGTCTCAGGTTCCCCCTGGTTCCGTGGAGAAGGTCCAGTAGCACCACCCGCCCCCTGCCCGCCCCCAGATCTTTCATCCAGCTGCCAGAGGCTGGCGGGAACTGTGAGTGTGAAAGTCAGGATCCTGGGCTCCACAGCTGGACAAGCAGATCCCCCTTCCAGGTAACCTGACTTTTTGGGGGGCTCAGTTTCCACATCTGTAGGACGAGGACAAAAAAAGGAATATTTGCCCTTTTGGGGAGAAGAACCGAGCCCTCTGGCTGGCAGGTAGTAAGGGATCAGTTAGTTTGTTTTGTTTTGTTTTGCCTTTTGTCATTCTAGGGCCGGGGCATGTGGAGTTCCCAGGCTAGGGGTCTAACAGGAGCTGTAGCCACAGGCCTACGCCACAGCCACAGCGACGCAGGATCCGAGCCGTGTCTGCGACCTACACCACAGCTCACGGCAACGCCGGATTGTTAACCCACTGAGCAAGGCCAGGGATCGAACCCGCAACCTCATGGTTCCTAGTCGGATTCGTTAACCACTGCACCACAACAGGAACTCCCAGTTAGTTGTTAACAGTCATTATTTTTACGGAGGTTGCAGGACAGGTCCCTTCTCACCTTGGACTTCCCCTTTCACAGTCCCACTTGCCAGCCCTGGGGCCCGTGTAAAAATGCCCAGTTATGTTGGAGCTTATTGTGTGCCCTGCACTCACGCCTGTTAGAGGCTAGGCGCCCGAGACTTCAGAGGCGGAAGTAACTTGGCCGCAGCGCTCAGATCAGGATTTGAAGCTCCTGGTGTTTCAGCTCCCCTGCCCCCAACCCAGCAGCTGCTGGAAGCCTCCACAGGTGTCAGGAACAACCTGTGAGGGAAGTTTCGCTTCCTCATCTCTGTCCTGCCCACGTGAGTGTACTGACACACACACACACACACACACACACACGCACACAAACACGTTGGTTATAAGGTAGAAAACATCTGGCAGTGGATTAAGGGACCTGGAAGGGCCAGTTGTAGCCTAGTCTGTGCCTCTGACCTGCTGTATGACCCTGGGCCAATTCTTCTGCCTGTCTGTGCCTCAGTTTTCCCATCTCTGTACAATGGGTGCGTGTGGACCAAATTATGGTCACGTCCCTGCTGGCTTGAAAAGGAGTGACTGTGCCTTGGTGGGCAGCGATCCTGAGCCAGGCTTTAGAGCAAGTGCTGGACCCTGACAGGTGGGCATGACAGCCCCCTCCCCCAGTCACAGAGAGGAAACTGAGGCTCAGGGTGATGAGCTTCCCAGTCTAGGATCACACGGCAGCAAAGTAGCCAGCCTGGACTTGAGTGGGGGTCCCGGTCCCAGAGCCTATCAGCCAAACCAGAGCACCCGGCCAGCCACCACCGCCAGTGCGTCCCCCAGCACTGAGGCTTAGAATAAACTCCCCTGCACCCTCCCGGCCCGCTGGCCAGACCCCCCGACAGCTGTTGGCAGGTCCCCAGAGCCCCCCAGCCCAGTGGGCTCCGTTCCCAGAGCCTATGGTTTATTTCCCAGACCTTCCAGATCCCATGCGCTTGTGGTCTGCCCCCTGCGTCCCGGCTGGCGAGGCCAAGGAGGAGGCCCACTGGGGACTGGGGGAGGCCCCTGCCTCCGCCCCGGTGGAGAGGACAGGAGGGTGGGGCTGTGGGAGTTTGACTGGTTTAAAAATACACAGAGGAAGCGAGTGAGAGGGCGCGAGAGAGGGGAAGGGGAGGCAAGGAGGCCTCTCAGCTGCGGAGTTGATGTCTGGAGCTCCCAGGGGCCACTTGCCTGCCGTCCAGGGGCTTTGCGTGACCTGCCAAGATGACAGAGGGGACCAAGAAGGCCAGCAAAAAGTTCAGTGAGTGCGGGGTGCCGTCTGTGCTGTCCTTTATCGCTCCGTCTGTCCGTCCACCTCGGCCTCCCTGCCTCCGTCTCTGCATCACTCTGCCTTGTTTCTCTTTCTCTTTCTGTCCATCTCTGTCTCTCTCCGGAGGCCTCTGCTTCTGAGTCTCCGTATCCGTCACGCTGGCCCGCTGGTTCAGCTCCCCAGCCCCACTCTTCCCTCGCCTGTCTCTGCCCGGCTCTCTTCCTCTGTCTCTCCCCACCAGCAGTCTCTCCATGCTTCTGCGCCTCCTCTGGGTCCCTTTGACCTCAGGGTGGGAACAGGGACCTCCAGGCACTCTGCCCCCTGCCTCTGGGGCTGGTTCGCGTGGGGTCTCGGGTTGGGGGTGGCTGCGGCTGAGTTTGGGGAAGGGGGGGCATGCCGTGGGATACTGTTCATGTCCCCAACAGCAGGGATGCTGGGACCCAGAGCACCTCGCTCCCCACCCATCACTCTGCTTCTCCAGCTTAGTGATCCCCTGCTGGTCCCAGCAAACTTCTCTGCTTCTTCTGATTCCTTTGATTCCGGGCGGGGGGAGGCGTGCAGGACAGGGATTGTGACCGCAGTCTCCGCAGAGGAAAAGGCCGAAGCCCAGAGACTTGCCTGAGGTCCTACGGGGGCCACTGAGCAGGGCTCAACCGCATGTCCCTGGACTCTGGGCCTCAGTTTCCCTCCCCTGCCCATTACTGTCTCCTCCAGACCGTCAGTGCCCAGGAGACAAAACAAGCGGTGCCGAGAAAGGAGGCGCTGGGCCATCGCTGGCGTGGTTTCTGCCCCCTGGCGTAGCTTTCTGAGACAGAGCATTGCTGTTTTCTGACAGCCTGGTCAGGAGACAGAGGCTAAGACCAAGCGGAGGGTGGGCAGGACCGGAAGGAAAGCCCCAGAGCACTGACCCCAGCAGTGCGGAGCCCTGGGCCCACGTCCAGGCTCAGCCTTGCTTCGTGATCCTGAGCAAGACCCTTCCCCTAACTGGGCCTCAGTTTCCTCTCCGGCCAAATGGGGGCATCCTACGTTCCAATGCGGTTGTGAGGACCCGAGGAGGCCAAGGAAGTTGGAACATGGAGGGTTTTTCCTTTTTACTTATCCGAGGCGGGGGGGCGAAGTGAAGTCAGTCTGACGGTGGTGGCTGTGAGGAGGGGCAGTCCCACAGCTGGGGACACAGTTGCTGTGAGCTGTGACGTAGGTTGAAAACTCAGCTTGGATCCCAAGTTGCTGTGGCTGTGGTGTAGACTGGCAGCTACAGTTCTGATTAGACCCCTAGCCTGGGAACTTACACGCACCCCCGCGGAAATGAGGAGATGGTATCACCCGAGCACGGCTGCCTGAGTCCCGACCTTGGGCTCAGCTGACAGGAAGGAGAAAACCACAGCGGGTGGGACCCTCATGCTCCCCACAAGCCCCATGTCATTTCATCCTCACCTCGGGGGCACAGAGCCTTGTTCAAACACCCCCAACACACACATCACACACGCACACTATGTGCTTCACCTCCTGGCTGTGTGACCTCGGGCAGGTCATTTCATAGCTCTGAACCGCAGTCTGCTCACCTGTAAATTGGGCAGGTTAAACTTGTATCGTGTTGGACGAATGATACATGTAGCATGTTTGACGAATGCAAAGGCTTCTATTGTCATCACCATCATTATCTTCATTACTTTTTTTTAACGCCCCCACCCTCGGCATGTGGAAGTTCCTGGGCCAGGGGTCAAATCTGCAGCTGCAACCTATGCAGCAGCTGTGGCAATGCCAGATCCTTTGATTCAAGGCTCCAGGCAGGGGATCAAACCCACACCAATGCAGCCACCTGAGCCAATGCGGTTGGATTCCTAACCTACCTGACCACAGTGGAAACTCCGATCATCTTCACTACTACTTATGGAGGTTATTCTGTGTGCCAAGCATGTTATTATTATTATTATTATTATTTGTCTTTTTAGGGCCACACCCATGGCATATGGACGTTCCCAGGCTAGGGGGGTCTAATCAGAGCTGTAGCTGCCAGTCTACACCACAGCCACAGCAACTTGGGATCCAAGCTGAGTTTTCAACCTACGTCACAGCTCACAGCAACACTAGATCATTAATCCACTGAGTGAGGCCAGGGATCAAACCCGAGTCCTCATGGCTACTAGTTGGGTTTGTTACCACTGAGCTACCATGGGAAATCCCAAGCATGTTATTTACATGATGGGTTCTTGCTTTTCTTCAATTCTCCCATTGCCCATAGAATGGGTACTGTAATCTCTCTTTTACTGATGTGGAGAATGGGGGCTCAGAGAGGTCAAGTGACTTGCCTAAGGTCACACAGCTAGGATGTGGAATTCAAAGGATTCAAGCCCAGGGCTATGTGATTCCAGAGCTGCCATATTATACCATAACACTTTGAGGGACTGTCAGTGAAGCTTCCAACCCTCCTTGGACCCCCAATGAGTAAAACGGCACGAATTTTTATTGTTATTGTTATTATTACTGCAGGCAATTAATTCCTTTCCTTCCCCTCCCCCTACCAGAGTTCTTCAAGTTCAAAGGCTTTGGGAGTCTCTCCAACCTTCCTCGGTCCTTCACTCTGAGACGATCTTTGGCCCCCAACAATATCCGGCCCCCTCTGGAGCCTGACATCTTTGATGCCACACAGGATGATATGGTGACCGTCCCCAAGAGCCCCCCGGCCTATGCCCGCTCCAGTGACATGTACAGCCACATGGGCACCATGCCTCGCCCAGCAATCAAGAAGGCTCGGGACCAACAGGCCACCCAGGAGGCCCGGGAGGTTGGCCCTGAGGCTCACCTTGGGCACCAAGATCTGCCGGACCCCCCAGGCTTGGAGGCAGCTAAGAAGATGGTAGTGGGGACAGATGCCCCTGTGGAAGACACCCCAGCAGTGAAACCCAGCCCTTCAGCAGTGGAAGTGGACCCCACGAAGAAATCTGAGGACCCCATGGCAGATACAGAAGAGGAGACAGCCCCCAGGAATGTGCCTTCAGAAGGGTAGGTGCCCACCAGGGGACCCGCGGGGATGGTGTCGCCAGCCTCCTGCCAACAGAGTCTGGAGAGGACCCCCCCCCAGTACACACATCTGGGTAGAAACAAAGCAAAACACACACACACACGCAAACACACCGACACATTAACCAATGTACAGAGCAGGCACTGGGCTTAGCTCTTTGCTTGTAATTAATTCTCAAAAAAGCGAAAACAAAACAGCTGGGGAGCAGATATTGTTATTTCCATATGACAGATAAGGAAACTGAGAGGGAGGGAGGGAGCGACGTCTGCCCCAGTCAGCTTGCACATCTAGCAAATGGACAAAGTCAGGACTCGGACTAAGACCCGCCTGAGTCCAAAGCCCTAAGCAGCCTCCAGCATGGGCCCTGAGCCACAAGTCGGGCCCCAAGCCCAGTCACTGGATCCCAGCTCTGGGCCCCTGCACTCGAATCACCGCCTTTAGTTCTGCTAGACCACATTGCTCCACCTGGTCTAGTTAGTTTGTCACCTGACTTGGTTATAGGGTGAGCTGAGTTGTGGCAAAAATACAAATAGTGATGGTATGACCATAGCTCTCATTTCGTAAGTATCTATTTTACTGGGTGTCAAAACAAATGTTACTCACGGAAAACTCTGCAAAAGATTATACTATTTCCTCCATCTTACAGATGCCCAGAGATAACAAGCACAGCTTCTGTGTGCTGGGAAATTGGTCCAGATATCCCCCCTTGTAAAGTTGCAGAGAGAATCCAGTCCAGACTCTGTCTCTTACTGACTGCATGACCTTAGACAAGTCTCTTCCGTTACTCTGAGCCTCAGTTTTCTCATCTGATAAATGGGAACAATGATGGCACCTACCTTGTAGGATTGTGGTGAGATTTCAAGAATACCATACTAGTAAAAATCCTAGCACAGTGCCGGGCATAGCACAAACACTCAGTAAATGGAAATGCTTGTGTTTATGATTAATAAAACTAATGCTTTTCCACCTTCTCTGGCTGCTCCAGGCTGCCTTCTCTTGCCATCCCCTCTTAAATTCAGCCTCATTCGGGCGTGGAGCAAGGACTGTATGTAGGGGAGAAGGCCTCATATGTCCGGGGGTGTTGTTAGGTAACCCAAAGCTTGAGAACTGTGCTGGGAGTTTGAGGAAGCAGGGAGGATGGGCGTGTCCAGGGGCGTGGCCTTTCCAGGCGGCGCACGGATTGTCGGGGAAACCGGCCTTGGAGCGGGGCGGGGCGGGGCGAGGTGGAGGGGTGTGCTCGGGGGCGTGGCCTTCCTGCCCCGACACTGACAGACGGGGGAGAGAGCCGCGCGAGACCGGAGGCGGAGGGCGTGTCCGAGGCGGGGCTTGTCCTTCCCAGAGGGAGGAGTAGGCAGTGCAGCCGCCCCCGGGGAGGGCGCAGGGGCGTGTCTGAGGCGTGGCCCACCGGCCGGGCTCCTCCTCCGGAGTCCTGCTGTGAGCTCCACAGCTCCGCAGCCAGAGAAAGGCGGGAGCCCTAGAGCCGAGGAGGTCCCCCGGCTGCAGACGGCGACGGCAGGGAACCATGACTGCAGTGGGCCGAAGGTGCCCTGCACTGGGACCCAGAGGGTAAGTGGCCGAGCTGTGGGAGTGGTCAGAGGTGGAAATCCGTGCTCCTGGGGCTGCTAACAAACCTGCGGGCGAGTTTAGCATCAGCGACTTTTAAACGTTCTTTTGGTGTAACTCTGTCCCGGCAGAGTCGGGCGTCTTCTCGTCACAGCAGTCCCAGGAGAGAGGCACTATCACTGTCTCCATTTTACGGATGAGAAAAGAGAGGTTACTTGCCCAGTTTGACACAACTAGTGAAAGTCCGAATTAGGATTTAATTTCACCTTCTTGGACAGGCCCTCACCGACTAGGCAACCCATTCCCCTCCAGTTGATCTTGAGAAACCTTGAGAACACCAAGCCTAGGACCCAGCCTTCCACCCCTGTGGGCAGAGATGGTCCTGGCAGTTCCTCTGGCATCAGGCCTGGCCTGGAGCTGATGAAGGAAATAAAGAACCCCACCCCTACCCCCACCCTGCCCTGCCCCAATCATCTGGAGTGTCCAGGGTCCTGCTAGGGAGGATCCTATCAGATCAGACTGAGCCCCTTCCAGCTGCCCTGGGACCCTGTGTCCCACTTACCCTCCAGGCCAAGTAGGAGGCCAGGAATTTTTGAACATTTCTTGTAGGAGCCCGTGAAGCCCAGCCTGGTGTGTACCGGCATCAGCAAAGCTGTGTGATCCCAGGCTTGCTCTGCCCTACTCTGGGCTTCAGTCTCCCCAGCAGCCAAGATGGGCCTGGGATGGTCTTTGAGGATCCATGCAGCTTGGGGACCAGTGCATTTGAGAACTGCCGCTAAGACTGGGTGTTTCATTCCTGAGAATCCCAAGGGGATCATCTGCATAGCTGTTCAGGGAGAAGCCTAAGCGGGAGGGGGTGGAGATGTGTCCCTCCGCTGCCCCCTGGGAAGCAGGGTGCACCTGGAGCAGAAGGAAGGAAGGGGAAGAGGTGAGGCTGCAGGAGTTTCCTGGTGCCCAGTTCCCTGCTGAGATCATCAGGGATGAGGAGGAAGGAGGGAGGAGGGGCCAAGAGCACAGGGAATGAAGAGCCCTGGGCTCTGAAAAAAGGAGAGCACCAGCCTTGCCTCCCCACATCCCCCGGCACCCTCGGCCTTCTGCAAGGAATGAGTGGGTCCAGAGGGCCCTGACACTCCACCCTCAGTCCAGGTTACAGAGGAGGCAGGGGAGGCTCAGAGAGGGAAGGAAAAAACCCTGACTCCCAACACCCACATACAGGAAATGTCAGGCCAGGGTCCCACCTGAGGACAACTAGGTGGTCCAGCCTGGAGCACCCAGTGGGTGTCATCTACCACATGGGTCCTATGAGGAAGGAGCCTCTGTTGGCTGCATTTTACCAGTGAAGAGGCCGAGGTTCAGAGAGAGAAAGGGACTTTCCTGTGGTCACAGAGAAATTAAGTGTCAGAGCCTAGATTTGATTCTGATCTCACCAACCTCAAAGCCAAGCTCTAAACCACCAGGCCACATTTCAACTCCTGCAAGAAAAAATCTCAGAGCAGCTTCTGTCCTTATTTCAAATGACTTTCCAGAACCCCCTGGCAAGGTGGTGGTAGCCCATTTGACAGATGAAGACTTGGAGGTTTTGTGAGATTGACAGCTTGCAGGAGGTGACACAGCTGAGTTGGAATTTCATTCATTTTAATATTTACTGAGATGCAGCTATGCCCTAGACCCTCTTCTAGATTCTGGTGAGACAGCAGACAAAACCCTGCTCTCGGGGAGTCCCTAGTCCAGTGTGGGGAAGACAGATGATAAACAAGATCTCCCAGAGGAGAAAAAATACTATGCAGCAAGATTTAAATCAAGTAGGGGAGTTGGTCTTGGGGATAGTGGCTGGTGTTGGCAGTTTAGGAAGGAAAAAAGTGTCAGTGAGAATCTGATGTTTGAGCGAAGGAGATAAGGGAACAGATCCTCTTTTTGTAAAATTTTTATTTTTTTCATTATAGTTGATTTACAATGTTCTGTCAATTTCTACTGTACAGCAAAGTGAGGCAATCATACATATATATATATATTCTTTTTCTCACATTATCTTCCATCATGTTCCATCACAAGTGACTAGATATAGTTCCCTGTATTTTTGTTTAATTGAAATATGCTCGATGTACAATATTACGTTAGTTTCAGGTGGACCGAGAACAAGTCCTCTTGATATCAGTGGAAGGGAAGAGATAATAGGCCGAGGGAACAGCAGGTACAAAGGCCCCGAGGTGGTGGGCGCCTCCTTGGCAGGTCTGAGGAGCAGCAGCAACTCGAGCGGCTGGAAAAGAGCAAGATGGGGGCTGGGGAGAGGATTGGTGGAAATAAGGCCAGAGAGGAAGTGGGTTCAGATAAGCAAGGCCTGGAAGGCCCGGCCAGGACCTGGCTTTGACTCTGGGTGAGATGAAGCAGAGGCGGGCCCCGCTCTGACTTAATGTTTTACAAGGACCCTTCCTTTGAGGAGGATTTGACTGCAGACCTTCTCGTTCAAGAGGGTCTCACCCGAGCATCTTTTCCTCCTCCCAGGGACCCAGCCCACCCCACCTCCCCACCACACCCAGGGCTGTTTGGAAGGAAACTGGGACTTGGAGAAGGTGGCACCCCAGAGGAGAGCTGGGGCACCCTGTGTTGCCCATGCCCCAGCCCTGGTGCCAGGCACTGAGAAAGGACCAAGACACCCCCCCCCCCCATAACCCCATTTCCTTCTGGAATGTTGACTCTGGTCCAAGAATTCCCAGGCCTCCCCAGAGTCCCACGACCCTCTCGGCCCTGCAGAGTGACGTCAGCTGCCGGGCATCTGGTAGTGATTACGCACCAGGGGAGGGGGCTGCGTGTGGGCCCGGGGTTGTTCGGCCTCCTCAGGCTCTGGGCGGCTGGTCCTTGTCTTCCGAAGGGGCCCAGCTGCTCCTGGCTCTCATTTCCTGTGGAGACTTTCTCACAGTCCTTGAGACCCCCAGACGCCTCAGGCTGTGGGAACTGCGCTGGTTCGGAAAGGAGGGACGGTTCCCCCCAGCCACAGCTGGAGCCACATCCCCTCAAACCCTCAGGGGACCCTGTTTACAGAACGCTGGATGTTCGAGGCCTGACAGCGGGCGGGGTGGGGTGGGGGGGCTACATCAGCCACAGAGGCCCACTGACTGTCTTTACAACAAAGAGAAATTCCCTCCTACTCTCTGACCCCCAGTGTCCCCTTCTGCAGACTGGGGTCAACAACAGCATGGGGTCCTTGTGAGGACCCGATGAGGCAGAGCATTTATCCCGGACTTGGCCGAGGAAGTGCCAGTACACACCCATTTGCAGGAGAGGAAAGTGAGGTCCCACGAAGGGGGCTCACCCGGGTCACACAGCCTCCGCCCTCCCAGCCGAGGACCCTCTCCAGAGCCCCAGAGCATCTTTCTTCCGTCCGTCTCCCCTCCCTTTCCTCTTCCTGATGTTGCTGCTGGGCTCCGGGTCTGGTTGGAATATTATTTTTCTTTGCTTTCCCCTCCCCAGTGTCTTCCATCTCCATCCGGGAGCAGTCCCCGTTTTGGGGGGGGCGGGGAGCCTGCCTCGTGCGTGGAGCGAAGCAGAGCCACGCCGCCGCGGGGTCTAATCCGAGCACTCGCGTGCCCTGCTGTGAAGCGGGGCTTCCACGCAGGCGTTCGGCCAGCCCTCCTCACTCCCCGGCCCCGTTTGCTCTTCTCCAGCAGAGCCTGGGTCTCAGCCGCTCCCAGGAGGCAGTCCCTCAGCTCTGTCCTGGGAAGAGGGGCCCCCATTCAGCCCTCACCTCACAGGGCTGGCTCCCTTGCTGAGCTCTGCTGGGGAGCTCACCCCAATGGAGAAGACCGAGGGCGCACGGTGGCGGAAAGGAGCAAGGATGTCTCTGGGACAGTGGTGGCCTGTCGTAACAGGAGGGGGGGCAGGGCAGGAGCTAAAGCCAGGGCCCTTCCGGGCAGGGAATCCCAGAGGCCCCACAGTGGAGGGGTGTCCCCGGGAGAGACAGGGCTTTCCGCCCCAGCTCTCTCTGCTAATGGCTTTTAAGGGCCAAAGAGCCCAGAGCAGGGTTGCTTCTCTGCCTGGGGTGAGTCAAGCCTGCAGCGAAGGAGGGAGAGCATTTTCAGTCCTCGGAGGTGGTGGGGGGGACATTCGGGGGGGAGGCGCGGACAGGGAGAGAAGTCCCTGGGACTAAGGAATCTTGCACCTTTCCTTCTTGGAGGATCCTTGCAGCCCCTTTGGGAAGACAGTTAAAATATGCCTATTTCACAGATGAGGAAGCTGAAGCCCAGGGAAGGGAAAGCTGAGAAGCAGGGAGTAGGGGTTGGGAAAGTCTCCGCTCAAGGCTATATGATCAGGCCCAGAGGCCCCAGGGTGCAGGGCCAGCTTCCGGGCACGGGGAGGGGGGTGTGACAGACACAGGGCAGGCGGGCAGCAGGGCCCTGCAGGGCAGGGCTGCCCCCGGCAGAGGAGGGTGGAGCAGGACCAACAGGACCACAGCCTCACCTCCAGGGTCCCTGGGGGGGGGGCGTCACCCTTTCTTCCAGGCCAGGATGGAGGCCTGGAAGGGAAAGCTCAGACTGAAACCTTCATTGGGGAAATAAAGGATAACAGGCTCTAATTACTGCTCATTAATCCAATTAATTAAGCTAACGTATGTAATAAGTGCTATCAGTTATAGGACCAAATCAGCTAACATGGGCAATTAAGGGGGTTGGTTATTTAAATAATTAATGCAGCTGATTAATGAAACTGATTTAGCCCAATTGTCACTATTATTTATTAATTGATTTCACCACTAATATTAGTGGGGAAGTGCCTTTTCAATCCATAAAGTAAGAAATTAATTAGGAGTTCCCGTCGTGGCTCAGTGGTTAACGAATCTGACTAGAAACCATGAGGTTGCAGGTTTGATCCCTGGCCTTGCTCAGAAGGTTAAGGATCCCGCGTTGCCATGAGCTGTGGTGTAGGTTGCAGATGCGGCTCAGACCCCACATTTCTGTGGCTGTGGCAAAGGCCGGCAGCTACAGCTCCTTTTAGACCCATAGCCTGGGAACCTCCATATGCCGCAGATGCAGCCCAAATAAGGCAAAAAGACAAAAAAAAGAAAAAAATTAATTAATTAATGGAGCTGAGTTTTTAAAACCGAAAGCTTTGACTCCTGCATTTATTTGATCGTGGCAAAGGGAGGGAGAATGTTCTAGAAATTTCCAAGCAAACTGAGATCTGGAGGGTGAATACGAATTCCTCTAGGCAGAGGGAATATCATGTGCAAAGGTCCTGAGGCTGGAGGGAGTAAACTCTTTGGAGGAACCGAGGACCTAATGAAGAAAGGAGGGGCAGCCGGTGGAGGCCCTGTCACAAACAGCTGACCCGTGAGAACTAGACTTTGTCCTCGGGATGGCAGCGGTGGCTGTGACATTCAGTCCCTGAACTACAACTTTACGGAGTGTCGGGCATCCTTCTAGGCGGATCCCAACCCCTGCCCTTGTGGAGCTGATGTTTCAGTGAGAGGAGACAATCAACGAACGACAAGTCGGCTGCGGCGCTAAGGAGAACAGCGAAGCAGGGCAGGAAGGCGGGCAGCAGAGACAAGGCCACGCTTCACCTTGCGAGGGGTGGCTGGAGGGAGCCTCACTGAGGAGGGGGCATTCTAGTAAAAACCTGAAGGAGGGGCGAGAGGAGTTCAGTGGCTATCCGGAGGGAGGGTGTTCTAGCAGAGGGAACAGTGCAAAGGCACTGAGGTGGGGACAAAAGGCAGCAAGAAGCCCAGCCTGGCCGGAGCCGTGTGCCTGGAGTGTGGTCAGACGGGGCCGGGGGGTTGGAGGGGTGGCGAGGAGCCAATGTGTGAAGGCCATTATGAGGACTTCAGCTCCCACTCTGAGTGACACTAGGGGCCGCTCCAGGGGGTTGGAGCAGAGGGAAGCTGTGCTCTGACTTTCATTTTAAAGGACGGCCCTGGCTGCTGGGGTGAGGACAAGTCCCAGGGGCACAGCTGCAGGTGGGGCGGGGGAGGGCAGAGATGAGGACTGGCCGTAGTCTGGGCAAGTGATGGCGGTGGGTAGTTTATTTTATTTTTTTTTATCTTTCGTCTTTTTAGGGCCGCACCCATGGCATATGGAGGTTCCCAGGCTAGGGACTGAATCAGAGCTACAGCCGCCGGCCTGCGCCACAGCCACAGCAACTCGGGGTCCAAGCCGTGGCTGTGACCTGCACCACAGCTCACAGCAACGCCAGATCCTTAACCCACTGAGCAAGGCCAAGGATCGAACCCGTGTCTTCATGGATACTAGTCAGGTTCGTTAACCACTGAGCCATGAAGGGAACTCAGGCAGTGGGTGTTAAGCAGTGGTCACCTTCTGTCTTGGAAATCCTGGAGAGAGTAGAGGGCCAGGGAGAGGCGATGGGGGGTGACTATGGCCCCAGGCCCTCAGCTTCCGGGGCCTGGGCCTCTGCCGAGCACTCCCGCTGGCCCTGACCACCTCGGCCACTTGATCCCCAGGGCAGGCACCCCCTCCCCAAAGCTCTGCTCCTGTCCGCAGCCTGAGGGGAAGTGGACAGGAAGCAGGAGGAAGCACTGGGCGATCCTAGTGTCCCGGCCAATGTGTTCCCGGCAGTGGGAGGATTTCCGGGCCTGAATGGCCGGAAACGCTGGGATGGGACACCTCACCCAGGAAGAGCAGCCGAGGCGAGGCGGGGGTGGGGGATTGTCACGCCTCCCCTTCAGTCCCACCGCTGCTGGACAGAGGGAACCCAAACGGCTTTGGGAGCCGGCTGTGGCTGGGCTGTAGCTTGAGGGACCATGGTTAGAGGCCAGGAGGGACTTGGCAGGAAGGAAGGCTGGCACCAGAGACTCTGGATCCTAACAGGGAGAACTGTCAGCCTCAGGACCTGGGGGGAGCCCTGCGTGGAATTCAGCCCTGGATACACACACCTTGTCCCCCAGTTTTTACTTTGTTTTCAGCTCAGCCTTTTGTTGTTGTTGTAAATCGATTTAAATGGGTTTATCACATTTAAATTTAAATGTGGGGCTTCTGGGACTTCCCATTGCAGCTCAGCAGGTTAAGAATCCGACTAGTGGAGTTCTTGTTGTGGCTCAGTGGTTAACGAATCTGACTAGGAACCATGAGGTTGCAGGTTCGGTCCCTGGCCTCGCTCAGTGGGTTAAGGATCTGGCGTTGCCATGAGCTGTGATGTAGGTTGCAGGTGCGGCTCGGATCCCACATTGCTGTGGCTGTGGCGTCGGC
This sequence comes from Catagonus wagneri, assembly GCA_004024745.2. Lineage (NCBI taxonomy): Eukaryota > Metazoa > Chordata > Mammalia > Artiodactyla > Tayassuidae > Catagonus > Catagonus wagneri. The sequence goes on from PVHT021183634.1 coordinate 4,770,555, forward strand.
CGGCGGCTACAGCTCCAATTAGACCCCTAGCCTGGGAACCTCCATATGCCTGGGAACATCCATATGCCCAGGGTGTGGCCCTAGAAAAGGCAAAAAAAAAAAGAAAAAAGAAAGAATCTGACTAGTATCCATGAGGATGGGGGTTCGATCCCTGACCTTGCTCAGTGGATTAAAGATCTGGTGTTATCATGAACTACAGTGTAGGTCACAGACGTGGCTGAGATCCCGAGTTGCTATGGCTGTGGTGAAGGCCAGTAGCTGCAGCTCTGATTTGACCCCTGGCCCAGGAAATTCCATATGCCGCGGGTACGGCTCTAAAAAGGAAAAAAACAAAAAGATTAATAAGTTTGGGGCTTCTGTATTTAAGGAAGCAGTTCCGTGATGTTTGACCTTCCTCCCTATTTTGCCGATGGGAATACTGAGTCATGTGTCAACCAGAGAACCAGGGCCCAGCCCAACAGAATTCACAGTAACAATAGTGATTAACCCTGGCCGAGTGCTTACTATTCCTGCCTTCCTGAAGCAATAACTAGTTCTTGAGCTCCTAGGATGTGCCAGGCACTGTGCCGGGGGCTCCTCGACAGTGAACAAGACAGAGTCACTCTGTCTTGAGGCATCAGGTAGTTAACAGTCAACGAATAAATATAAGATAATCGTTTCAGGCAGAGGTTGAGAAAAGAGAGCGGGGTTGAGGACAGGAAGTGGAGGATGAGGGACTGATCTAGAAGGCTCCTCCGAGGAGGGGCCATCCAGCAGAACCCTGATAAAGTAAGGAGGGGGGCATGCTGAGCGGTGATCTGTGGGAAGTGCATTCCAGGCAAGGGCACAGCAAGTGCGAAGGTCCTGTGGCAAGAATGAACTTGACAAGGAGGCAGATATGACTGGGCCAGAATGAGGGAGGGAGGCACGTTTCGGGGATAGGGGTGATGAGGTAGTTGGGCTGTGGGAGTACCACCAAGGCACACGGGGTCTGGGAGGCTGGGGAACATATGAACCAAAATTTTTTTTTTTTTTTGTCTTTTTAGGGTTGTACGCACGGCATATGGAAGTTCCCAGGCTAGGGGTCCAATCGGAGCTATAGCTGCCGGCCTACAACACAGCCACAGCAATGCCAGATCCGAGCTGTGTCTGCAACCTACAGCACAGCTCACGGCAACGCCAGATCCTTAACCCACTGAGCGAGGCCAGGGATTGAACCTGTGTCCATATGGTTACTAGTCAGATTCGTTTCCACTGAGCCACGACAGGAACTCCCATCTGAGTCAATTTACACTTGTTTTTCTGGCATAGAAACTGGCATTCTCTTGGAGTTCCCTTGTGGTGTAGTAGGTTAAGGAGTCAGTGTTGTCACTGCAGCAGCTCTGGTGGCTGCTGTGGCGTGGGGTGAATCCCTGGCCTGGGAACTTCCATGGGCCATGAGTGCAGCCAAAATAAAACAAAACAAGACAAAAAATGGTACCCACTATACTCTCATATGGGGGAGGAGAGGTCCTGGTTTGGGTGGCAAATTACACAGCCAGCCATTTGCAGGCCACGACGGGGGGTAGAATTTGTTCTTTTTTGTGGGGGGAGAGGTATACCCACAGCATGTGGAAGTTCCCCAGCCAGGGATCAAACCTTTGGTACATCAGCAGTCCGAGCTGTTGCAGTGACGATGGCAGGTCCTGAACCCGCTGAGCCACCAGGAAACTCCTAGATTGTGTTCTTTGAGAGATGGGAGCACTGGAGGGTCAGAGGTGGTGTGCGCACCGCTATCCGCTTAGCTTCTCACCACAGTGGGTGGCGCCTGGACAGTAGAGGGAAAGCTGACCCCCCACCCCGGGTGTGAGAAGGCTGCTGTGTGTTCCACGGAGGACACAGGGGGCGTCCCAGATGGGGCGAGGTTGACACTCAGAGAGAAGTGGTCAGGATCTGTTTTGAAAGGAGAGCCACAGGATTTCCTGATGGATTGGGGGTGGAGTGTGAGTGAGAGAGGAGGCACGGAGGACTGCAGGGGTTTGGCCAAACAAAGCAGCAAGGATGAAGCTGATATCAACTGAGATGGGAAGCGGATGTAGGGAGCAGGGGTGTGGCGGGGGACGGGGGGCAGTCAGCAGCCCTGTTTTGGATATGAAAGTCAAGATGACCTCAGGAGTTTCCGTCATGGCACAGTGGTTAACGAAACCAAATAGGAACCATGAGGTTGCGGGTTCAATCCCTGGCCTCGCTCAGTGGGTTAAGGATCCGGCGTTGCCGTGAGCTGTGGTGTAGGTCGCAGACGTGCCTCAGATCCCATATTGCTGTGGCTGTGGCGTAGGCCGGCAGCGGCAGTTCCAGTTCAACCCCTAGCCTGGGAACTGCCTTATGCCTTGGGTGTGGCTCCCCAAAAAAGCAAAAAAAAAAAAAAAAAAGATGACCTCAGACTCCAAGAAGAGAATGTAAGGGGCAACTGGGCTTATGAGTCTGGTATCGAAGGGGCAGGTCCCGGCAGCAGCAGAGGAGGGTCGGCATTTAAGACCAAGCATGGGGGATGTGGCTCACAGAGGCCCTCAGTAGGAATGGGGACAAGCAGCCACCCCGACCCCTGACCTCTGGAGACCCCATCTTGGCCACCCTTGAGAGGAGGGGATCTATTCTGCAGTCAGCTGTCACCAGCAGTGGCACCGTGGCGGGTCCTTCTGCACTAGGGAGTGAGTGGAGGGAGGAAAGGAGTCTGAGAGCAAGTCTGGGGCCACCGATGTTTGGAGACAGGCAGCAGTGGGGAGAGAACCCCAGGAGAGCGCAGCACCCCGGAGCTGAGTGAAAACAGTGATTCAGGAAGCAGTCCCCGTGTTAAGCATGTAACCCTCATCAGCTCCCAGCATCCTTGAGATAAGTGGATGAAGGAGAGGCTGTCGTTACCCTGATTTACAGACAGGAGAGCCAGACTCAGAGAGGTGAAGGGACTTGCCTAGAGTCACACAGCCAGAGAGGGGAGGAGTGGCCTAGCCAGCAGATTCCAGCAAGTGCTAACGGTGGCAGTCCCCCTCTTCTGCCTTCAGGATGAGGCCTCTGGGGCCCCAAGGGCCAGGTGCCGGCACCAGGCAGGTGGGCAGGGGCTGGCAGCTAGGGAGCCAGGCAGGGATGGGGACACTCACCCTCTTCTCTTCTTCCAGGGCCACCGGAGAGCCGGAAGCTGGCGGGGACTACGTGAAGGTAAGAGGGGCTGGGCAGGGAGGAGCAGGTCTAGGGGTCAGAGCAGCGTGTAGGGTCTGCTTTCGCCCCAGCGTCTTCTTCCCGTGTCTGCCATCAAGCTTTCCTGGCCCCAAACTCAGGACAAGTTTGTTACTGCGGGACCCCAGGCAGCTAACCAGCTGGATGGGTCCCCAGGGGTGTCACCATGTGGAGACTGGCTTTAATCCCACTGGGTCTCAGAGTGTGTGCCGGCCTGGGGAGGTCGGGGCGGGAGAGAATGACTCGGTTCTTCCTCGCAGACGGTGGGCACAGCTCACGTCCGTCACAAGCTTCATGTGCCCCGGGCACCAGGAATGTTGAAAATGCAGTTTTGAAATGGTAACGATAATGGCAATAACACAGCAACATTTTGAGTGCCTGCTGTGTGCACAGTCCCACTGAGCGGTGCATGCTGGCTGCTGGCCCTGGAAGGGAGGCAACTCTGAGCTCTTTATATGGGTGAAGTCTTTGACTTCTTCCTTCAGCCCTGGGCGTTGAGGTCCTCCTTGTGCCCATTGACAGATGGGAAACTTGAGGCCCAGAGAACCGCAGTGACTTGCCCACAGCCACACAGCTGCTGTGGGGCAGAACTGGGATTGCAGTCCTGGTTTATTTGATGCCAAGACCATGGACAGAGCCCTTGGCCTTCCATATCCAGGAGCACCCACCCTGAACCAGGTCCCCTGCACACAGCCGAGGGCAAGGAGCACCAAGCTCTGTGTACCAAGGGCCCCCGGCCCGTATGGGGACCAGGACAGAACAATGGTTTGGGTTTGGGTTTTGTAATCCAGCAGACCCGTGTTTTAGTCCCAGACCTGCCAGTTATTTGCCACATGACTTTGGGTGTGTGTGTCACCTCTCTGAGCCTCAGTGTTCACCTGTGTGAAATGGGGTAACAGTGGTGCCTCCAAGCCAGGGTTGCTATGGGCTCAATGAGTCCATGCCCATGAAGAGGAGATCTGGGCCACAGCAGAGCAGGCTGATCTGGATCCTGACCCCCTCTGGACTCGTCTGGTTCCTGACTAGTCACTTACACCAGGACGTAAGTGACTATCACCCAGGATGCTACCTATAAAGCTGTGTGTAAGTGACTAGTAACGAGCAGTTTGGGAAGTGCTCAGATTCCTGTCCTCCACTATCAGCAGAAGGCTCAGATAAGGAGCCACTGGGGAGTTCCTGTTGTGGCACAGCAGAAACGAACCCAACTAGTATCCAAGAGGATGTGGGTTCGATTCCTGGCCTCGCTCAGTGGGTTAAATGAGCCGGCATTGGCACGAGCTCACAGACGTGGCTCAGATCTGGCATTGCTATGGCTGTGGCATAGGTTGGCAGCTGTAGCTCTGATTCGACCCCTAGCACCTGCAGCCCTAAAAAAAAAAAAAGGAAGAAGAAACCATCAGAACTCTGAAGTAGAGGATGACTTTCAGCTCAGGAGCTGGTGGTAGGGAGATCAAGGAAGGCTTTCTGGAGGAGGAGGCATTGAAGCCAAGCCATTGCAGTTGACCAGGAACATTCACCAACATCCTCCCTCCAAATGGAAAGCTGGGAAGGAGATAAAGATAAGCAGAGATGGGTGGCGGAGTGGTCCAGACAGACATAACAGTCAGAAAGCAAGCTGTGTGAGCTAGGAAATGCAGCGCAGGGCTGCAGCAAGTTGAGCAGTATCTGCTCCTGGAATTGGGGCCTTGGCTCCTCATCCAGAGCCCTGACACCACAGGGCAACAGAGGCCTCCGGGAGAACCAACACCAAAGCCAGTGGACCACACAGGGGGCGTATTTCAACAGCCCGCAGACCCCAGCACCTAGAACAGTAGTGAGGTCCCCATCACTGATCATGAGATCCCCGTAGGGATTATTAGTTTTGTATTTTTTTCCTTTAGTTTATAGGGCTGAAAAAAATGTAATTAAAAATACTGTAAAAGGGGTTCCCTTTGTGGCTCAGTGGTTAACGAATCCGACTGAGAACCGTGAGGTTGCGGGTTCGATCCCTGGCCTTGCTCAGTGGGTTAAGGATCTGGCATTGCCGTGAGCTGTGGTGTAGGTTGCAGACGCGGCTCAGATCCCGCGTTGCTGTGGCTGTGGCTGTGGCGAAGGCTGGTGGCTCCAGCTCCTGTTAGACCCCTAGCCTGGGAACCTCCATATGCCATGGGTGCGGCTCTAGAAAAGGCAAAAAGACAAAAAAAAATATTATAAAAGAAATAATACCTGTTCACTGGAGCTGATGAAACAATCCCCTACAGGATGAACTCAAAGGAATGTTAGTTTTTTCTTTTCTTTTTTTTTTTTTTTGCCTTTTTTCTTTTCTAGGACTGCGCCCGCGGCATATGGAGGTTCCCAGGCTAGGTGTCTAATCGGAGCTGCGGCTGCCGGCCTACGCCACAGCCACAGCAATGCAGGATCCGAGCCACGCCTGTGACCTACAACACAGCTCACGGCAACGCTGGATCCTTAACTCACTGAGCAAGGTCAGGGACTGAACCCGCAACCTCATTGTTCCTAGTCAGATTCGTTAACCACTGAGCCACAATGGGAACTCCTAAGGAATGTTAGTTTTAGCTTCAAGCCTTGGAAAAGGGTGGAATCAATAGTCAGTTACCAAAAGTCCATTCCAGACCTTAGGTATTCAGCTTCCAGAACTCCAGGGTTCTCAGATCATGATGTGAGTACTTTGATTCTAAGACAGGGAGCCCTAAGTTCCAAGACTGTAACATTCCAAGCTCCTTGCTCAGAGCTTCAGACGTATTTACAGAAAGTAATCAAATATCTAAGGCCCATAAATAGCCTGTCAAAAGGATTTGGACCCCAGGCCTGACTGATGCCGTCAGTGATGACTCCATTTGCAACGAAGAGCCAATGATTCTAGGACCAGAAGTCCAGATTCTAAGACATGAAGCTTGAAAACCATAGCAGGCATTTATTGAGCCCTTACTCTATGCCTGGCAACTCTGGTGCATCAGCGCCGCCAATGCTCAAAAGAGTTTTGTGATATCAGCACAGGTAGGTTTTCCAGGGGAGTGAATCTGGACTCCAAGAGAAGGGGCTGGTTGCGAGGAGGTGGGGTACCGCTGGTTGAATCCAGGTTGATTCTCAAGCCATTGAGCCTTGTTGAGTTTCTGTCCCCACCCCCACTCCCAGAATCTGTCAGTGAACATCCCGAAATTCTCAGCCGAGTCCCTGATTCCAAATCAGAGATGAGAAATCCTGGGTTCTGGGAGATTTCCTAAGGCCACAAAGAATTTGGTCAAACGCATAAAGGGATTTTTCCAGCTTTAGATATGATTTAATTCAGTCTCTGCCCCCTCCGGGTCAGTGAGGGGTAAGGCAAGTGGGGGAGGCAGAGGCAGGACACCCCCTCTCTCGCCGGCCCCAGGGGTCCCCACTCCATCCCTCTGCCCCCCCCCATGACGCTCCCCCTTGGCAGGTCCTCCACTCTGCATCCCGGCGCGCCCCGCAGCCTGGAGTCCGGGGAGGCAGAGCTGGGATGCTGAAGCGCTGGGGGCGAGGGGCGGGGAGCCGGGGGCGGGCGGAGGGAGGAACAATGGCCCCCTCCCCTCCTGGGGCCGGCTGGAGGGTGGGGTCTCCCCGCCCCGCCTCCCTGCTCCTCCCCCGACAAGACGATGAGGTAATCGCGCCGCCGAGAGGCACGCGCAGCCGGTGCCCAGCCCGGTCGGTCCCGCGCCCCTGCCCCGCCGGCCGCCGCCCCCCGCACCGTCCCGGCCCCGGCCGACCGGCCCCACCATGACCGAGCGGTGCAGCCTGTGGAGCGCCCTGTCGGCCGCCGCCTGCTGCTTCTACCGCGGCTCCTTCGTGCAGGTGCAGGTGAGGGGGCGGCTCGGCTCCCGCCTGGCGCTCCGGGCTGGGACCCCCGCCTGCTCGCCCCGGTGGCCGGGGAGTCACAGCCCGTGGCGCCGCGCAGGGTCCGGCCCGGCAGGGGCTGCGGGCTGCGGGCTGCGGGCTGCGGGCTGCGGGAGGGGGCGGGGTCGCCCCAGCCTCACCTCTGGGCTCCCAGACACTTCCCAGGGTGAGGGTCCAGCCGCCACTCCCGGGACTCTGGGCTGCGGAGGCTGCCGTTCCGGTCCTGCCTCCTCCGCAGGAGGGAGCTGAGCTGGGGCACTGGGTTCAGGGCGATGGGGTCCCCGGCTTCCTGTCGGTCCTACAGTGAGCACTCCGGCTCCTGCGGCTTGACCCGGGCAGCCTGACTCCCCATTGTACCGGGGTCGCTGGGCTGGGGTCCCAAAACATGAATGAGGAGTGGGAAGCTGAAGGGATGCTGCGGGTACCGGGACTGGGGCCGGAGTGCCCGCCACCCTCTTGCCCTCTAGGTGGGCTCGGGCAAGCTCCAGGCGCAGGTCTCCCAGACAAGCTGGCCAGGCAGTGCGGGACGGCGCCGTGGTGGTGAAAGGGTTAAACGGAAGGGGGTGGAGGGGAGGACCCGGACCCCGCCTCTCTGCGGAGCATCATCTGGGGATCGCTACGCTTGGGGTTGCGAGAGGAAGGGAGCTAGAGAGGGCTTGCTGGGCACTGGCTAGGGGGAAGGGGTTAAGACCTTGACCCGGGGTCTCCACGCTTTTGCCTCCCGAGCCCCCTGGGGGACGCCAGGCGCCTCACCTCTGCGCTCCCCCAAGCTCACACATAGGCTCGGAGCCCGCCTGAATGACTGCCCCGCCGCCGGCGGAGCGCAGCATCCCCGCACCCGCCAATCAGGCGCTTGCAGGCGGGGAGGAGGTGAGATCATCTCTGGCCAATAGCAGAGCACCGAGCGCAGGGATGCTGCATTCGTGGCCAGCACCCACCCCCCCTCTTGGGAGCTAGGCACCCCCAGGTCGAAGGTGAGGAAGAGGGCACAGGGACCCTAGGGTTCCCTAACCTCAGCTTTGTGGGATGACCAAGTTTGTCCCCTGCCCCACGATTCTCCCTGACTGTTGATTAGGGCTGGAAAAGTGGAGCCCAGTCCCCCACTACCCCCGTTTATAGATGAGACTACTCAAGCCCAGAGAGGGTGAATGACTGGCTCAAGGTCACACAGTAGCAGGCAGAGTCTTGGGGCCAAGTTCTTTACCACACGTGCCGCCCCCCCCCCCGCCCCACTTCTTTGATCCCCGCCGCCCCTCTTGCTCCAGCTCAGGAACTGGGGCAACTTCTTAACTTCACGCTCTTCATCAAGGAGGGGTCTCCCCCTGCGACCCCCACTCTTTCCTCCCCAGGGTGTGATTTGGTCTAGTAGAGCCCCTGGAGACATGTAGGCATCTGAGAAGGCCCGCATCTCAGTTTACCTCAGGCCTCCCTGCCCTTCTGGGGCATCAATTTCCACCCCGGGCAGAGGATGTACGGAATGCCCATCCCCAGGCCCTGCCTTTCGCCGAGCACTCACTCATCTACATCACCCACTCCCACCATCTGTCCTCAGAGCCCAAATTTTGACGGGCCCACCCCCCAGCTGCTCCTGCCCCCGCCTTGCCCACCTCTGAGAGTGTCTCCGTGTCCCTCCCAGGCTCTCCACCTGGAATCCTCTCTGAGCCCTCTGCCCTCTTGCCCACACCCGATCGACGCACCCTTCCCCCACACCCCACCCCACGCCCCACCCTGCCCTGCCGTTGCCTGGAAAACACTGGGCCACTCTCCATGCAGCAGATCGAACCTGCCCCAACACTTAAAAACACTTCTGCAGCTCTGCTGTGGCCTCTGAGTAAACCCTAGCTCCCCAAGGCAGCCTCAGCCCTGTCACACCCGCCCCTGCCACCCCCAGCCCTTTTGAAGCTTCTCCTCCATCCCCCCCGCCACCCCCGTCCCCCAGGACCTTGGCTCTGCCGACAGGGCCCTGACTTAGCCATTCTCTTCCCAGAGCTCTTTCAAGCCCACCTGCCTGCCAGGCTATCCCCTCCCACCCCCGCCCCGATGCTGTCCCTTGGCTCATTCAGTTTTTCAGGCCTCAGTCACCTCTTGAGGGACTCCGCTCCCTAACCAGATGTGGAGGGACGTGCTCATCTGCTCCCAGAGTTCCCTGTGCGTCTCTGAACATTTGGAAACCCCTGGGGTTGCTTGTCAGTGTCTGTATGGCTCCCCCGGGACAGAGGCTGCCTGTCCTGATGACCCTGAGCTCAGTCCCTGGCACAGGACCTGTTCCGGAGTGGGGGGTTAGTCAATGTTGAAATAACAGTCAGGGATTCTAGATGTCTCTGGAGCCAGGAACCAGTGTGTCAGGGTTGAAGTAAAGCGAGGCAGTGGGAGCAGAGGGGTGGACAGTGGAGCTGCACAGTTAGGCTCTAAGAACACAGGGAGTGGCCTGGAGTACACTGGGCCCTGGTGAGTAGGGGTCCTGGAGAGACACTGTCACCTGGGCTGAAGCCAGGTCCTTCAGTGTCCCCCTTCATCTGTCCTGCAGCCTGGCCAGTTCTGGGCCAGACCTAACAGTCCTGGACCAGCCACCTTTGGGGCCTGGAGCTGGGGAAAGGGAGAGGAAGCAATGTCACATGTCCTCACAGCGAGGAGGACACCTTTGGGGTAGTCTCAGTGCCCTGGAGCATTGGCTCCTTTCATCCTTGAAATCTGGTGAGGCAGGTTGAACAACTGTACCCATTTTACAGAGGAAGAAACTGAGGCTCAGAGAACTCACAGACCACGGCCAAGATTGGTTTAGGCTCCACTGTGGGGTGCATCTGGCAGCAGGGGCTCCCCTCCCTCTGTTCTTAGGCCTCCAGCCCCAGGTCACAGTTACCAGGAAACCAGGAATCTCCCCCTTGGGCAGGTGGAAGGGGGACTCTGGGCATTATCTCCAGTGAGTGACCTTGAGCTTCCCTGCTGGGCCGCAGTTTCCCAATCTAACAAGGATTGCTTGAGATGGCCAGGAAGAAAGGGCTTCGGGAATTGTAAAGGACATCACAGATGTCCAGGGGACGGGGAGTGGCCTCTGCTTTCCTGTTTGTAGCTGCCTCCTCCATGCCTGTCTAATTCATTGTCATAAAATATATCCTTATCCATCCAGCTGTTTTTGTCCTTGTTTTTTGCCTGGGTACCTGCTGCCTTATTCACCTGTAGAAATCCTCCCTCCCTCGACTTCAAGATAAGTTTGGTGTCCTTGGTGCATAATGAGAGTCTGTGATTCCCATCTCCTCCAGGAAGCCTTCCTGGAGCGCTCCACCTGGCATGGACTTCCATCTCCTCCCTTTGGAAAGCCATCCGGCTCTTTGCCGCTGTCCAGCACTGTGGTGCTGACCACAGTCTGCTCAAATGCTCATGTTGCTTGCCTCCCTTCTTAGACTAGGAGCTTCCTTGAGGACAGGTTTGTTTATGGCCCCAGCACATAGTGCGGGGCCTGGAACACAGTAGGCCCTTTTGAGTGGACTTAATTGAGATCCCTTCACTCCTGCCGGAATAGGGACTCATGGATGAGGACCTTTCTGGCATCTGTGCCTACGTGTTCCCAGCATCCCAGGTTGGAATGAGCTCATCCGGGGTGGCAGAGGTTGGGGAAGACGGAGGGAGGGCTTTCAGACTGGATGCCAACTTTTGCTGTCTCCTGCCCAGTTCTCCAAGGAGAAGTACATCCTGGACTCCTCGCCTGAGAAGTTGCACAAGGAGTTGGAGGAAGAGCTCAAACTCAGCAGCACAGATCTCCGCAGCCACGCCTGGTACCACGGCCGCATCCCCCGGGAGGTGAGCAGAATGAGCTGGGACCTCAGCCCTAGACCCTTCCACCCACCGTCTCAGCCAGCTCCAGCCCAGAGAAGCTCTGTCTACTGTTTGGTGGATTCAGTCAGAGTAGACTGGGATGAGGTCTTGCTCTGCTGTTTGCTGACTGTGTGACCTTAAATGCTGGTTGTGAGATTTTTTTTTTTTTTTAGCTTTTTAGGGCCATACCCATGGCATGTGGAAGTTCCCAGGCTAGGGGTTGAATCAGAACTACAGCTGCCAGCCTAGCCACAGCCACAGAAATGTCAGATCCAAGCCGTATCTGCGATCTACACCACAGCTCACAGCAATGCCCAATCCTTAACCCACTGAGCGAAGCCAGGGATCAAACTTGCATCCTCATGGATACTAGCTGGATTCGTTCCCGCTGCGCCACAACGGGAACTCTAGTGAGAATTTAATGAAGTAGTGCACATAACGTGCTTAACATGATGTCTGACATGCAGCGAGCTCAATGAACATTGTCCTTTGCGGCGGCTGTTATTATTGCTACTGTTATTTTTTACTGTTATTGTTATGGATCGATACATCAGCCTTTGTGTGTCTGGTTAGTGAGTGTCAGTTCTTAGGCTACTCAGTTTTGACAAAGTTGAGCTTCTGGGCCAAGGTACAGACTTGCGCTGAAAGTTACCTGCTTCCTCTTGCATTCATGCTACAAATCATCAAGCATCACCTCTGCCAGGCCCTGAGGGTACAGAGGTAAAATAGGTGGTGGCCTCCCTTGAGGACTGGTAGTCCGGGGTGGGGTTGACAGGCAGGCAGACAGTCAGAGTCCAGTGGGAGAAGAGCAAGAGTGGAGGGCCTGGTGGGCAGTCCCAAGAAAGGGGTGCTGAAGAGAGAGGCCATTGTGAGATAGATAGGAGTTCGCCAGGTGAGCAGGGTCTGCAGGTGTTCTAGGCAGAGAAAGTAGCTTGATGGTACAAAGGCCCAGAGACTTGCCAGAGCACGTGGTGTTTGGAGGAATAAGGACCGAGAATTCACTCTGGGGAGTTCCCGCCATGGCTCAGCAGAAATGAACTTAGTATCCATGAGGATGCAGGTTCAATCCCTGGCCTCCCTCAGTGGGTTAAGGATCTGGCATTGCCATGAGCTGTGGTGTAGGCTGCAGATGCCGCTCGGATGCGGCGTTGCTGTGGCTGTGGTGCAGGCCGGAGGCTGCAGTTCCGACTTGCTCCCTAGCCTGGGAACCTCCATATGACGCGGGTGCGGCCCTAAGAAGACAAATAACCAAAAAAAAAAAAAAAAAAAAAAAGGAATTCATTCTGGCCAAGGTCAACCCTGAGTAGGTGGAGATCTGAGACCTGGAGTATAGGTTCAGCCTCTATGCCCCAGAACCATGGCCTCTGGCTGAGTCGCACCCTCTGAACATGGGTCTTTGTGTCCCCACCCCAAGCCTCAGGTATTTCTGTTCACTAGGTCCCCCAGATCCTGGTCTGGCCCCCTCTCCTGTCCCTGCCCTGCTCCAGCCAGACCCTTGCCTCCTGCAGGTCTCGGAGACCCTGGTGCAGCGCAATGGCGACTTCCTCATCCGGGACTCGCTCACCAGCCTGGGTGACTACGTGCTCACGTGCCGCTGGCGCAACCAGGCCTTGCACTTCAAGATCAACAAGGTGGTGGTGAAGGCGGGCGAGAGCTACACCCACATCCAGTACCTGTTCGAGCAGGAGAGCTTCGACCACGTGCCCGCCCTCGTGAGGTACCACGTGGGCAGCCGCAAGGCTGTGTCGGAGCAGAGCGGCGCCATCATCTACTGCCCGGTCAACCGCACCTTCCCGCTGCGCTACCTGGAGGCCTGCTACGGCCTGGGCCAGGGTGGTGGCAAGGCCGCCAGCCCCGCCAGCCCCTCGGGCCCCAAGGGCAGCCACATGAAGCGGCGCAGCGTCACCATGACCGATGGGCTCACCGCTGACAAGGTCACCCGCAATGACGGCTGCCCCACCAGGTGTGTGGGAACCCTCACTGGGCCTTCGTGTCTCCAGTTGTCAGGTCCGGCGGGCGGTCAGTAATGAGAGTGTTGGTGAGAAAGAGGACGCCTGGTCATACTGGTCTGGGGTGAAGTGACTGCCCTGGAGCCTCGGGCGTAGGAAGGAGTGGGAGGAAGCTTGGGCTGTGCTGAGTGGAGGTTTGGCACACAGGTTGCTACAGGGCCAGTTCTGCTCCGACCAGCTCTGCGCCCTTGGCCCGGACATCCCTCCTCTCTTGTCTCCATGTTCTGACCTATAAAGGGCCCTCACTCAAACAGCCCCCTTTGGCCTAGGGGGAGCCCGGGGGGGCTGCCTTGTCCTAGGCAGGGACCTGGTCCCTGTCGCTACCTCTCTCCACCCCACCCAACTAGGCCGAGGCGAGCATCAGAGCAAAGGGCTTTGCTGTGTGCAGATCACCACACAGGGAATAGAATGTTTTCAGCGACATTTTTTTTGTGACATCCAGTTGCCTCTGGGGCTGGGTGTCACCAGGCTCTGATCCCAAGAAAAGCCACAGCAGCAAACCATTCCTGAGGCCCTACTGTGCACCCACCCGCTCTCTGTGCCCAACCTCGTTGATTCGCATGTGACCCCGGCAGGTGGCTTCTGTCCACGCCCCCACTTTGCAGATGAGGAAATAGGCTTGGAGAGGGGAAGTCGCTTGCTAGAGGGTGGTATGACTGAGCTACAAGCCCAGGTCTGCAACTCCAAAGTCTGTGCCCTTAATTCCTATGGCCTCCCTGGCTGTTTGCAGCGAGGCTTGCTATCTAGTACCCTTCGATAGGGCCCATCTCCCTGGGCTGGGTGCTGTCAGCCAAGAATTGGTTGGTTGGATACCCTGGGAGGAGTAGCCACTTGGCCTGTGGTTTGGAACTAGTGATCAAAATGGTGCCTGGATCCATAGGCCATGGGTGCCTAAGGTGGCCTGAGTATAGTGTGGGAGCAGTGAGCAGGGGCCAGGCTGGTGGGCTTGGCTCCCTTGGCCTTCCCACCCTTCCTGCTAGTTCCTCTCCCCAGATTGTTCTCCAAGTTGGGGACAAGTTTCGAGGGAAGAGAGCAGTTGTGCAGGTTGTGGACTGCACAAGCCCTTCCTCCCCTGGGCTTTAGTCTTTGTGCCTGTCAGTTGGGAGGTTGGACTCGATACTCCCCAAGCCTTTTCTGCCTCTGAAGTTCAGCAGATCTAGAATGGAGGCAGAGGTGAGGGTCCTAATGCTAGCTGAGGACCCTGACCTTGGGATTCTTTGCTCACGACAGTGTCTGTTCCACAGCACATCACTGCCCCACCCTCGGGAATCCATCCGCAACTGTGCACTCAGCATGGACCAGATCCCAGACCTGCACTCGCCCATGTCCCCCATCTCCGAGAGCCCCAGCTCCCCCGCCTATAGTACTGGTATGACCAGAGGAGGGGGTGGGGGCAGGTGGGAGGATCTGGTGGAAGTGACCTTGTGTGTGCACTTGCGAGTGGTTTCTGATGACTTCCGTCAGTGTCTGGTCGTGTGTTTCTACCTCTTTTCTGAGAGCAATACCCTGCATAGTTGACACTAAACACTTGCTAGTGGAACTATCAATGTCAGTGTCAACGTGCAAAACATATCCCTGGCTTGTTCATTCCACAGCTATTCACTGAGTCCCCTTTGGGTACCAGGCACTGCGCTTGTGGTTTCCAGTGCCTTCTCTTGAATGTTCCTGACTCTGGGCTCCAACGCTGTAAAGTGCATACAGACAGCAACACCCAGTCCCCCTTGGTTGAGTCCCCCCACCCGCCTTGTGTGGGGTTCTCTGCCAGGCCCTGCATCATCTGGACCTTAATGCAGCCCTGATTCCAAATGGTGGGCTCAAACCAGGCTAGTCATGCCTGCTTTATTTTCTTTTTTCTTTTCTTTTCTTTTTCTGTTTTCTTTTTTGCTTTTTTAGGGACACACCTGTGGCATATGGAAGTTCCCAGGCTAGGTGTTGGGTCGGAAACACAGCTGATGGACTACACCACAGCCACAGCAATGTGGGATCCAAGCCACATCTGCAACCTACGCCACAGCTCACAGCAATTCTGGATCCCTGACCCACTGAGTGAGGCCAGGAATCGAACCAGCATCCTCATGGACACTAGTCAGATTTGTTTTCATTTCGCCACAACGGGAACTCCCCTAACATCCCCCTTTTAGATGAAGGAACTGAGGCTCAGAACTTCCTATTTTTTCTTTTAAATAGGCCTTTTTTTCAGAGATGTTTTAGATTCACAGCAAAATTGAGCAGAAAGCAGAGTGCTGCACTTTTTTTAAATACAAAGAAAATTTATACTCTAGAAACATGCCACTGGTTCATTTCTGGAAGAAAAAAAAATGTTTTCAACAGGCCATACTGCATACTGTCCACGTGGCGGGCACAGTGCACAGAAGGAGGAGCAGCCCGGGAGGAACCTGGCTGGGAGATGCTCCATTGCCATGCCACGGTCTAATGCGGGTTGTAACAAATTCTTCTTTAAACACGAGCCTTCCAGCTTGTCATAACTACCCACTTGCCTTCGAAACATCCCTGAGTGTACAAGCTAAAATGCCTTGCCACAAATTATTTATTGGACAATTTCTAAGCAGGGTGGCACAGTGAAGTACCAGGAGTGAGGATTTAACAGTTTTATTTTTTTTTTTTTTTTTTGTCTTTTTGAGGGCCATACCAGTGGCATGTGGAGGTTCCCAAGCTAGGGGTCTAATCAGAGCTGTTGCTGCAGGCCTACGCCACAGCCACAGCAACGCCAGATCCGAGCCGCATCTGCAACCTACACCACAGCTCACAGCAACACCAGATCATTAACCCACTGAGCGAGGCCAGGGATCGAACCTGCAACCTCATGGTTCCTAGTCGGATTCGTTTCCACTGCACCATGACAGGAACTCCCGACAGCTAGTTTTAAATCCCAGCTCTACCTCTTGCTGCCTGGGTGACCTCAGGCAGGTCAGTTGGCCTCTCTGAGCTTCAGTTTTCTCCTCTGTAGAATGAGGATCATAAAAGTACTTACACAGAGCTCCTGTTGTGGCTCAGCAGGCTAAGAACCCAGCTAGTATCCATGAGGATGCGGGTTCGGTCCCTGGCCTCGCTCAGTTGGTTAAGGATCTGGTGTTGCCGTGGCTGGTGTAGGCCGGCAGCTGCAGTTTGGATTCGACCCCTAGCCTGGGAACTTCCATATGCCGTAGGTGCAGCCGTTTAAAAAAAAAAAGAAAAGGGAAGTACTTACAGGATGCCGACAGGATTAAATAGACTAATGTGCAGAGAAGGATCTTGCAGGCAGGAAGAGCTCAATAAACATCACTTCTAATTTTACATGATGGTTTTACGGTTTTGACCAGTGTATCTCCAGCCTGTCACCAGCTCTTAGGACACATGTACACAATAAATCACTATTACTAATTCACTGAGAAGTAATTCCCCGCGGTGAACTCCAGCAAGTGCTCGGCTTCTCTGAATCAGGGAAAGCTCCTTGACGTAGTTCCGTGGTCCCCTAGGGCTGCAACCCTAGGGGTAGGAAAGTGCAACTCTGGGGTCCCGGTGACTGCAGAGGGCCACTGAGGGCTGGTCAGGGTGCCAGCGTCTGCTGGGCCTGGCCGGGGCGGGGGAGGTGGTGATTTCACCCCTGGAGGGCGGATGGAGCCTGTCCTTTGGGAATGGGGTGGGGGAACCTCACCGGGTAGGGAGCCATGGTAACTGGTCGTCTCTCTTTATCTCCCTGCAGTGACCCGTGTCCAGGCCGCCCCTGCTGCCCCCTCCGCCACAGCTCTGCCTGCCTCCCCCGTCACCCGCCGCTCCAGCGAACCCCAGCTGTGTTCTGGAAGTGCCCCAAAGCCCCCTGGGGAGTCGGACAAGGTCCCATACTCCAGCCCCTCCCACACGCTCTGCAAGGCCTCCCCGTCACCGTCACTCAGCAGCTACAGCGACCCGGACTCTGGCCATTACTGCCAGCTACAGCCTCCCGTCCGTGGCAGCCGAGAATGGGCAGCAGCGGAGGCCTCCAGCCGCCAGGCCATGAGCTATGGGGAGAGGCTAAAGGAACTGTCAGAAAATGGGGCCCCTGAGGGGGACTGGGGCAAGACCTTCACAGTCCCTGTCGTGGAAGCCACCTCTTCCTTCAACCCGGCTACCTTCCAGTCACTACTGATCCCCAAGGATAACCGGCCACTGGAAGTGGGCCTCCTGCGAAAGGTCAAGGAGCTGCTGGCAGAGGTTGATGCCCGGACGCTGGCCCGGCACGTCACCAAGGTTGACTGCCTGGTAGGTGTGGGGTGCATCCTGGGGCAGGGCCAGCACCTCTATCCCCTGGCTTTGGGATAAGGGTCAGGATGGGGAGGAGCTGGTCCCTAAATTCCCAAAGATAGTGAGTGGGCCTGGATTCTCACTTCATGGCTGTCCCTCAGTTGCTGTGTGTCTCTGACTAATCACTTTAACCTCTCTGAGCCTCCATTTTCTCCTTAAAAAAAAAAAAGCAAAAACCGAGATATTCTGGCTTCTTCCAGTTGTCAGTTTGACTCTGGAACCAAGGAGTCCTGAAAATCAACAGTGTCTAGCTCCCTGGGACACTTTTGGAGCTTGGTGAGAGTCATCAAGCTGGTCCAGGAAATGAAAAAGGCCAGACTCCCCGCCCCCACCCCCCCTAGTGGACAAAACTCATTGCCTACGCCTGTAGGTCTTTCACGTCTGGGCCTTTGCTTTGAATGAATCTTTTTTTTTTTTTGTCTTTTTGCCTTATCTAGGGCCGCACCCGCGGCAAATGGAGGTTCCCAGGCTAGGGGTCTAACAGGAGCTGTAGCTGCCAGCCTTCGCCACAGCCACAGCAATGCGGGACCCGAGTTGCGTCCGCAATCTACACCACAGGTCACGGCAACGTGGGATCCTTAACTCACTGAGCAAGGTCAGGGATCGAACCCACGACCTCATGGTTCCTCGTCGAATTCATTAACCACTGAGCTACGACGGGAACTCCTGTTTGAATGAATCGTGACCATCTAAGGCTCCTGACTTGCTCTACTCCTCAATTTCTTCTTCTGAAGTTGGGGCGGGGGGCACTGATTACTTAGTCATACTTTCCCTCCCAGGGCCTCAGGTTTTCCCTTTGGAGTAAGGGTGTCTCGGGCACCTCTGGGCATTTTCCCATTTATCCCGCGTTTCGCAGATGGGGATAATGAGGTTCATTTGCTCCATGTCAGAGTGTTAGCAGTAGAGCTGGAATTCAAACCCGGCCTCCCAGCCAGGCTGCCCTCCTAAATAAAGCTCTCTGACTCCCAGATGGCTTGGGCCAGCCACGACAGGAAATTAATCAGCCCTCTGGGCGTCCTTGTAGGTTGCTAGGATACTGGGCGTTACCAAGGAGATGCAGACCCTAATGGGAGTCCGCTGGGGCATGGAGCTGCTCACTCTTCCCCACGGCCGGCAGCTACGACTAGACTTGCTGGAAAGGTAAGGCAAGCACTCACTGAGACTCACGGGGAACCCCCGGGGCTACTTCGCTGCCCTTCGCTGTGGCGGTTGGCCAATCACAGTCTCTCACCCCGGCTCCCCAGAGGTCCTGGCCACGCCCCCGTCCCATTGACCAATCGTTACTTCTCGATATCCAGCTCCAAATAATCTTGATTTCCCGAAGACGGAGTCCTTTATCTCCGAATTCACTTTTTGTCTCCTCTTAATCGATCATAATCCGTGAGCCTTAGCCCGCGCATCAGCTCTGTCTTCTCTCCTTAGAAAGGCGCTAATCGGGTGAATCACACCGATCGGTCACGGGCGCCTCAGCCTGCCGCACAAGGGTCACTGGCTCCGCCCAGGCTTATGATAACCAATCAGAAGTCCTTAACTTTGCTTGGCCACACTCTGACCACGCCCCCTAATTCTCTGACCCTTCGCAATCTCTCGGTTTTGGCTCAGCCCTCCGCCCCTCTGGTACCCACCCGCAAGGGCCGCCCCCTCCACCCTGCGTCCTCGGCCCCGCCCCTCTGATTTGGCCGCTTCGACAGGTTCCACACCATGTCCATCATGCTGGCCGTGGACATCCTGGGCTGCACGGGCTCTGCTGAGGAGCGGGCCGCGCTTCTGCACAAGACCATCCAGCTGGCGGCGGAGCTTCGGGGGACCATGGGCAACATGTTCAGCTTCGCTGCGGTCATGGGAGCCCTAGATATGGCCCAGGTACTGAGGGGCGCACGTAGGGCCGGGCGACAGGTGGTCTCTGTCTGGAAGAGCCCTGAGATTATTTCCTTTGGAAAGAACTTTGTGACTTTCTAGGTAGCATTGGTGACAGGGTAAGTGGGAGAAATGAATCCTTTAAGAGCTAACCTGCTCCCAGACCAAGGCTTTAAGGTTCCCCCACTGGTCAAATGACTGAGGAGCATTGTATGAGTTTAAAGAATAAATATGAAATGGCTATCATTTAGCAAAGCACCGAGCATATGCTCAGGTGCTACACTGAGTACTTTAGAGGCACTGATTCCTCAAAATATTCTCCTGAGGCGCGTGACTTTATTGTCCCCATTTCACTTATGGAGAAATTGAGGCAGAGCAGTACTTACCTAAGGTCACACGGTCAGAGGCTGAAAAAGTTGGGATTTGAAACAGGTCTGTCTGGGAGGTCCCGTTGTGGCTCAGTGGTTAACGAATCCGACTAGGAACCATGAGGTTGCAGGTTCGATCCCTGGCCTTGCTTGGTGGGTTAAGGATCCGGCGTTGCCGTGAGCTGTGGTGTAGGTCACAGACGTGGCTTGGATCCCGTGTTGCTGTGGCTGTGGCGTAGGCTGGCGGCTACAGCTCCAATTAGACCCCTACCCTGGGAACCTCCACATGCTGCGAGTGTGGCCCTAAAAAGCAAAAAAAAAAAAAAACAAAAAACAAAACAAAACAGGTCTGTCTAAATTCAGAGCCCGGCCCTCCTCCATACCACTCTTCCTCTCCTTTGCCTCGTTAACAGTAACAACAGGGTCTCAGAAGCAGTGGTTCAAGTCCCAGCTCTGGCATTTATTTCTGGAATGACTTGGGCAAGTCACTTGCTCCCACTCTGAGCCATAGTTGCCTCATCTGTAAAACAGGTGGTTTCAAGGGCTTCATAGAACGTGGGTGACATGCTGATACGTGAATGGTGACCATACTAATCATTATGATGCCTTATCTGGGTGTCCACTCGGGAGAGTGGCCTGTGGCCCCAGCAGTCCCTTTCCCTGGCTGGCCACTCACAATCTGGTCTCCCTAGATTGCCCGGCTGGAGCAGACGTGGGTGACCCTGCGACAGCGACACACGGAGGGCGCCATCCTCTATGAGAAGAAGCTCAAGCCGTTTCTCAAGAGCCTCAATGAGGGCAAAGGTACCTCCCCTGCCTTGCTGTGTGACCTTGGACAGACTCTGGGGACCGGCAGAGACTCTCCCAGGGGGTGGGGGACGACCGAGGCTTGACTGAGCTCCATGCTGCTGTTCTCCTTGCACTGACTTTCTGCACCTGGCAACAGTGAATGTCACGTCCAGGTCCAGGCTCAGGGCTGGCTCAAGGCTGCAGTGGGTTCAGCTGGAGACATCTGAAAGGAATGGTTTGTCTCAGGAGTCAGAATCCTGGGGGGGGGTTCTCTCTGGGACCTCAGGCAGGCCCCTCCCCCAACACACCCTCAGTTTCTGGGCCCAGGTAGAGGGCGGGGCCTCTAAGCGCTGTCTCCCTCCCCGCAGAAGGCCCGCCTTTGAGCAACACTACGTTTCCTCACGTGCTGCCACTCATCACTCTGCTGGAGTGCGACTCGGCCCCAGCCGAGGGCCCCGAGCCCTGGGGCAGCACGGAGCACGGTGTGGAGGTGGTGCTGGCCCACCTGGAGGCCGCCCGCACAGTGGCGCACCACGGCGGCCTGTATCACACCAACGCCGAGGTCAAGCTGCAGGGTGAGTCACAGGGGCGTCGGGGGGCCTCCCTCCGCATGACTGGCTCTCTCCTCTCCTCCCCCTCTTTCGTGCCTCATCTCTGTGACCCCTTTTTCTCACCCCTTTTCTTCTCTCATTCGGAAAGTTCGACAATCGTTAATGGCAGGCACCAGGTCGGGCAGGGTGGGGGGACACAGTGATTCAAAGAGCACCATAGCTGTGTCTCTCAGCTTCTCTGAGCCTCAGCTTTCCCATCTGTGAAGTGGGCATCCTAACAGGCCTGCTTTACAAGGTTATTTGTAAAACACTCGCCCTGGGACCCTGGGGCTGAGGCAGACCTGCTCTGCCTTCAGGGAGCTAACAGGCCACCTGAAAGGTAGAAGAGACAGAGTGGCTTCAGACGATAGCCACCTTTTACTTCTTCCTTTTTTTTAGGGCCACAGGTGCAGCATATGGAGGTTTCCAGGCTAGGGGGTCGAATCAGAGCTACAGCTGCCAGCCTACACCATACCCACAGCCACGCCAGATCCAAGCTGCATCTGTGACCTACACCACAGCTCAAAGCAACACTGGATCCTTAACCCACTGAGCGGGTCCAGAGATTGAACCCTCATCCTCATCGATACTAGTCAGGTTCATTTCTGCTGAGCCACAATGGGAACTCCTACTTCTTTAGGTAATATTTAAGTCATAAAAATTCATTGTAGGGGGAATTCCCCTAGTCTGAGAATTTCCATATGCTGTGGGTATGGCCCTAAAAAGCAAAAAGCAAAAAAAATTCGTTGTAGACAAAAACAAGGTTTAAAAAAAAAAATCACAGAGAGTTCCCTTTGTGTCTCAGTGGTTAACAAACCCGACTAGGGTCCATGAGGATACGGGTTCGATCCCTGGCCTTGCTCAGCTGGTTAAGGATCCGGCATTGCCATGAGCTGTGGTGTAGGTCTCAGATGCAGCTCGGATCCTGCATTGCTGTGGCTGTGGTGTAGGCTGGTGGCTACAGCTCTGATTAGACCTCTATCCTGGTAACTTCCATATGCTGCAGATGAGGGCCCTAACAAGCAAAAAAAAAAAAAAAAATTGCACACTGTTACCCAGAGGTAAATGCCATGAGCACTCTGGCATATGTCTTTCCTACCTTTCTTCTTCAGAAAGAACAAAACAATTTTTCTACATTTACTTACAAAATGCGTATACATTTCTTAGGGAAATTTTTGTCTTTTTGCCTTTTTTTTTTTTAGGTAGAGCCGCACCCGCGGCACATGGAGGTTCCCAGGCTAGGGGTCTAACAGGAGCTATAGCTGCTGGCCTTCGCCACAGCCACAGCAACGCGGGATCCAAGCCGCGTCTGCAACCTTCACCACAGCTCACGGCAATGCCGGATCCTTAACCCACTGAGCAAGGCCAGGGATCGAACCAGCAACCTCGTGGTTCTTAGTCAGATTCGTTAACCACTGAGCCACAAAAGGAACTCCAAATTTTTGGAACTTACAGAAAAACACAAAAAAGAAAAATCATCCAAAATCTCCCCCCAAATTAATATTAGTATCTTTCCTTTTCCCATATTAGGGAAGCTATAATCTCTTAAATATTTCCTCTGGCCCTTTCTCTCTCCCTTCTCCTTCTGGAACCCCTATGATGCTGGTGTTGCTATATTTAGTGTCGTGCCAGAGGTCTCTTAAAACTCTCCTCAGCTCTTTTCGCTCTTTTTTTCTTTACTATTTTCTGCAGCAGTGATTTCCACCATTCAATATTAGCCTTTTATCTCTGGTCATTTTAAAATTACTGGAGTTCCCTGGTGGCTTAGCAGGTTAAGGATCCCACATTGTCATAGCTATGGCTCAGGTCACTCCCCCGGTGTAGGTTCGATCCCTGGCCCAGGAACTTCCACATGCGGCCCTAAATAAATAAATAAGTAAATAAATAAAGCTGTATATTACAAACAGCAGGACAAAGACCAGGTTCTGAACAGCTTGGTCTTGTTCATCAACAAACCTTGTCGGGTCCCTTGGAATAGGGCCCTGAGGGAGGTAGTGACTCTGAGCAGGAACCCCAGCCGCCCCAGCTGGACAGTGGCCCCCTGACCTCTGTGCCCCACCCTGCAGGGTTCCAGGCCCGGCCGGAGCTCCTCGAGGTGTTCAGCACTGAGTTCCAGATGCGTCTCCTCTGGGGCAGCCAGGGCGCCAGCAGCAGCCAGGCCCGGCGCTACGAGAAGTTTGACAAGGTCCTCACTGCCCTGTCTCACAAGCTGGAGCCTGCCGTCCGTTCCAGCGAGCTGTGACGCCCCCACCACGGACCCTTCCCCTCTGCAGCTGCGGGCAGCAATGGGGACAGAAGGGCACAGAGCTTTCCCCAGAGCACCCCCAGGGACACTGTGATCAGCCTGAGAATGTTCTGGGTTCAACCCCAGGATCTCCCTTGCATCTCCAGGGTCTTCCGTGGGCTCTGGGCTCCTCACTCACCACATCTCCCTTCAGGAAGGACTGGAATGCCTGGTTCTTCTTTCGGCCCTGTGTTTGAGCCACGGGAGGCTTCTCACGCCTCCTCACGCTTCTCCAGGCATCTGTCTCCCACTGACACCCAGGCCTCCCTCTGGCTGTAAATACATCTGTCTGTTATGTAAATAGATGTACAGAAACCATGTTCGTTCTTTCTTATAATAAACTTTTATGACTCTTTCTTCTGTCTCTCAGGGGGCCCCAGGGTGGAAGGAAGCATCTTTTTTCAGGTGAAAGGTGGAAAAATTCATTCAACAAATATTTATTTAGCACCTGAAACATTCCCGATTGTACCCAGAGCCAGAGTTACAGGCCATACTAAAACCCAGTCCCTGGCCTGGAGGAGCCCCCGGGCCAGTGGGGAGGGTAACTAATTCCAACCAGCAGGAGACATTCTGCCCGCCCCCTGCCCCTCACCCCATCCCCTGCCTCCAGAAGCCCCAGCAAAGCTTCCCACAAAGGTACAGGCAAGGATCCCAGATACTTGAAGTGGAAGGACTTTCTGAAATCTAAGATTCCAGCTCCCCTAGGAAGACCGAGAACTGAAGGGAGAAGGGACTTGCCCCTGGTTACAGCCTCAGAATGAGACAGGCTGGAATCTGGGCATCCTGACCTGGAGTTCTTTCTTATTCTGTCCTCAGTAGTGGGAACTACTAATTTCTTTTCAGGTTTTGAAACGTGGCCCCAGAAGTCCTTGCCACGTGCATGCATGAGTGCGTGCGTGTGTGTACCATTACGGTACCATTATGGTAGCTCTGAAAGAATAATAAATAAAGGAGTATGACCACAGAGGGTGGATGGGGCAGGGAATCTTTGAGGAGGGCCATGAAAGCAGTAGTCTTGATTTCATGGGTTGGGGAGGTAGGCTACGCGGATCCACACGATGCCAGGCCAGGCTAGAGGGCTGGGGAGCCTGTTCACTGAATCTGAACTGTCTGAGGTTCTTTGCCTTTGACCAAGAGAAACTGGGTAACAGTGCGTTAGACCTTTGGCAGCAGCCAGACTTGGATTCAGTCCTATTGTTCACCAGCTGGGTGGCCTTGGATAAGAGGCTTAACCTCTTGGGTCCCAATTTACTTCTCAGTAAAATGGGGACAATAACAGATCTGATCCCTCTGGGTTGATGTTAAAGCACATAGCGGCTGCTACGTAAGGGACGGCCATGTTTCATAATAATGGATTGTCAGTGATCATCTATTGATTGCTTTGTAAGCTAAAACACTTTATGTGCCTGTACCTCATTGAAATATCACCATTCCTCTGTATGACAGGTACTGTTAACACTAGATATATAAAGCTCCTCACACTAATGCGCATAGTAGGTGTTCACCAAAACCTATCAGCGCTCTTTTATCATACAAAAGAAAAAAGAGCACGGAAAGGGCGCTTTGCAAGGTGTAAAGTGCCCCACAAGTTTTTGCTACAATTATTACGTCACCCTTTGTGGTCATAATCCTTTATTTATTATTCTTTCGGAGCTACTGTGATGGTCCCCTAGTTACCGTAGCCATGGAAACGCAGTCCGCAGTCCTGGATTGTATGGTTCGCGGGCTCCCCCTGTAGGTCATCTTCCGGTCCTGCAGTGGGACAACCAAGGGGCGGGCCTTTGGGAGAGGAGAGAGGGGAGTCGGGAGTTGTAGGCTACAGACGGTGGCGGCCGCAGAGCGATGCACGTCGGGAGTTGTAGTTCTCGGAAGAGGCAGTTGGCGGCCCCGGACCCAGCTCCAGCCTCACCCGGATGGCGGCTGCGACGTGCAGCTGCCGCCTCTGGAGTTCGCTCCTCGGGCTGCTTGGGCTGGTCTCGGCCGCGGCCGCCGCCTGGGACCTGACATCGCTGCGCTGCAACTTCGGCACCTTCTGTGAATGTGACTTCCGGCCGGACTTCCAGGGTGAGGAGCCTCGGGAGCCTGGACTGGAGGGGCTGACGGGCCGGGGAGCTTTCGGACCCCGGAGTTGCTCCGGGGCCGGACCTGGAGGGAAGAACGGGGGGCAGGACCCCCAGACTTACGAACGGCCAAGGCCGGAAGTGAGCCTGACGTTGAGGGACCCGGGGAGCCTAGGGCGCGGGGCTTGGGGCAAGGGTTTGGGGATGCCTGTCTGGGGTCTAGGCACAGTCCTGCCAGGATGGAGAGAGGCTTTTGAGAGCTGGACCTTGGCGGGGCGCGGGGGAGGCGTTTAGGCCTCCACGGTGGACTGGCCGTCAAGGGAGAAGCCTGACTTGGAGATGGGCAGGGATCTGGAGCCGACCCTCTTGACAGCCCGCACCCTCTCAGTGCTGAATGCAATCCAGAGGGCCATCTGATGGGGGCGCTGCCTAGCTGCGTCAGGCCCGAGGGTCGCTCCTGTGACCAGAGACTCCAAGGGCCTCTCTCCCTTTCCGCAGATAGCTTGTAAAACCATCCCGGGACACGAGGATCCTCAGACCAGTTTCCAGACTTGATTTCCCTCCCGAACCTCTTCCGTGGCAGGCGCGTGTCCTCAACTCTGACACTGTCCTTCTTGTGGTCCTAGGTCTGGAGTGTGACTTGGCCCAGCACCTGGCGGGCCAGCACTTGGCCAGGGCGCTGGTGGTGAAGGCGCTGAAGGCCTTCGTGCAGGACCCAGCCCCCACCAAGCCACTGGTCCTCTCTCTGCATGGCTGGACAGGCACCGGCAAGTCCTATGTCAGCTCCCTGCTGGCCCACTACCTCTTCCGAGGTGGCCTCCGCAGCCCGCATGTGCATCACTTTTCCCCGGTCATCCACTTCCCCCACCCCAGCCACGTGGAGCGCTACAAGGTGGGCCGGTGGCGTCCTAGACTACCATCTGAATGCACTGTGGGGTGCCAGACCCAAGGGAGGGAGTCCTGAACCCAGAGAGGGGAAACAGTTACTCGCTCCAGGCCACACAGCCAGTTAAGGCCTCAGCTCTCGGGACCCATCCTGAACAGAGCTTGGGTTGGTGCCACCCGCTAGGGAGTTCTCGATTTAGTCCCTGGCGAGCAGTCATGGCACCTGCCTGCCAGGGCTGTTGTGAGGGACATCAAAGATTTGCAGGTGTTCTTTACGGAGCATTTCCTTTGCCAGACAGTCTGCATTATTGGCTCTCTGTAAAGCACTTACCCTCCATTTGAGGCTCAGAGTAAACACTCGGGAAATATTCGCTCATATTACTATTGATGCTGTTGACTGCAAGGTACTTTCCAGGCTGATGTTTCAGCTGTCAGTGCTGTTGGGCGGGTTCAGGGAGCAGGAAGGAGCCTTTTTTCCTTTTTTAGGAAGTAGTAGATTTTGGGGAAGGAGCCCTGCACAGGCAGGTTTGAGGCCTGGGTCTGAGTCCCTGTTCTCCTGCTGACTTGCTGTGTGAGTTTGGGCAAGTCTCTGCCCCTCTCTGGGCCACAGCTTCACCATCAGTCTCAATAAGGCATTGGTGCTCTCTGGGAGACCTGTCTTCTTGGGAAGAAGTCTGAGGCTGGGGGAGCATCTCCAGCGCCCCCCCGCCCACATGCTCTTGCCTGCCTCCCACAGAAGGATCTCAAGAGTTGGATCCAGGGGAACCTCACTGCCTGCAGCCGCTCCCTCTTCCTCTTTGATGAGATGGAGAAGCTGACCCCAGGCCTGATAGAGGTCCTGCGACCTTTCCTGGGCTCCTCCTGGGTTGTCTATGGGACCAACTATCGCAAAGCCATCTTCATCTTCATCAGGTAGGGCCGGCTTTGCAGCGACACTTATCAGAGGTCTCAGTCTTTTTTTTTTTTTTTTTTTTTTTTTTTTTTTTGTCTTTTGTCTTTTTCTGGCCTCAGGTACAGCATATGGAAGTTCCCAGGCTAGAGGTCTAATCGGAGCTGATCCCAGCCAGGTCTGCGACCTGCACTGCAGCTCATGACAACGCCGGATCCTTAACCCACTGAGCAAGACCAGGGATTGAACCTGCGTCCTCATGGATACTAGTCAGACTCGTTTCTGCTGAGCCATGACGGGAACTCCTCAGCCATCCAGTCCTGGCCTGTGGTCCCCCTGCAGAATACTGTTCCCCAGGGCCCATCTGGACTTTCCCAGCATCCTCCATACTCTCACTGGTGATTCGGTCCTTCAAGGTCATTGACTTCCCTTTGACATTCTCAAAGCCCATTCTGAGCTCAGTCTCTTAATCCTCATTTCCTTGTGGAACCCCTGCTGGGTTAAGGGTTTTCCCTCTTTTGAGGCCAAGAGGACCCAGGCCTGGGAAAAAACAAAACTAGAGTTTCAGTGCCACCTCTGAGAGTCGTAGCTGTGTTTCCTCAGGCAAATCACTTTACCTGTCTGAGCTCCCATCTCCTCCCTGACCGGCAGGGCGCTGTCCTCCTAGAGGCAGGATGAGGGAAAGTCCGTTAAGGGACCTAAAAGTGTCCTATAAACTGTTCGGTGCATAGCACATGCAGGCGAATTTCATGGACACGCGCTCTGGAGAAGGGAGGTGGTTCCTGCGGCGTTTCTGTCAGTTGGCTTCCTGCCGGCCCTGAGCTGGGCTTCCCTGCTCAGGTCCAGCTGGGTGGCCCTTGGGAGGCAAGAGTCACATCCTGTCCTCACTGTCTGCATCCCCTGTGGTTTTAGCAACACTGGTGGCGAGCAGATCAACCAGGTGGCCCTGGAGGCGTGGCGCAGCCGCCGAGACCGCGAGGAGATCCGCCTGCAGGAGCTGGAGCCTCTCGTCTCCCAGGCGGTGATGGACAACCCGCACCGTGAGTACAGCCGGGGACCCCACTCCAGGGTGGATCGGGGCCGAGGCTC
Organism: Catagonus wagneri; assembly: GCA_004024745.2. Lineage (NCBI taxonomy): Eukaryota > Metazoa > Chordata > Mammalia > Artiodactyla > Tayassuidae > Catagonus > Catagonus wagneri. The sequence goes on from PVHT021183634.1 coordinate 4,798,516, forward strand.
CCTGTGGTGGGGGAGGCTTCCCCGGGTCCGACGCTCGGCCCACTGACCGGGTCCCGCCGAGCCCAGGCTTTGTCCCTCCTAGCTGTCGGGAGGCCTGCCTGAGCCCGGACACCCGGAAGCTGACTGAGATGGATTAAGACCAGCGCTTTCCTGGAGTTCCCGCTGTGGTGCAGTGGGTTAGGAACCCGACTGCAGTGACTTGGGTCGCTGTGGAGGCCCTGGGTTCACTCCCCGGCCCAGCGCAGCTTGGATTCAATCCCTGGCCTGGGGGACTTCCATATGCCTCAGGGGTGGCCGTAAAAACAAAACAGACACAGGAGTTCCCGTCATGGCTCAGTGGTTAACGAATCCGACTAGGAACCATGAGGTTGCCGGTTCGATCCCTGGCCTCGCTCAGTGGGTTAAAGATCCAGCGTTGCCGTGAGCTGTGGTGTAGATCGCAGATGTGGCTCGGATCCCGCGTTGGTGTGGCGGTGGTGTCGGCCAGTGGCCACAGCTCCAATTAGACCCCTAGCCTGGGAATCTCCGTATGCCACGGGTGCTGCCCTAGAAAAGGCAAAAAAAGACAAAAACAAAACAAAACAAACACAACCCAGCGTGTCTCTGCACGTCCTTCCCTTTGGGGGCCGGGCCCAGCTCATCCCTGGGAAGCGCGGCCTCTTCCCGTCTCTCCTGCCTGCAGATGGCTTCTGGCACTCGGGCATCGTGGAGGAGCATCTCCTGGACGTCCTGGTGCCCTTCCTACCGCTCCAGCGACACCACGTGCGGCACTGTGTGCTCAATGAGCTGGCCCAGCTGGGCCTGGAACCACGGGACGAGGTTGTCCAGGCTGTGCTGGACAGTACCACCTTCTTCCCTGAGGACGAGCAGCTCTTTTCCTCCAACGGCTGCAAGACTGTGGCTTCCCGAATCGCCTTCTTCCTCTGACTCTCCAGGTAGCATCCTTGTCCTCCTCTGGCTGGCCGGGCCGGGCAGGAAAGCCCTGCCACAGGGTCGCCTGTCCTGAGCCTCGGGGAGAGTGGGGCCCAGCGCGCCACGTGAAGATGGGGAGGCTGTTGGCAGGCGCTGGCCTCTCTGCTGGTCTCTGGGCATCTTGGCCTTCGTTTCCTTCCTCAGGGAAGCCACTGGTCACCCCAGAACTTCAGCGAGCCTTGACCTCACCCTCCAGTCTGAGCCTTTTTTTCTTTTTTTTAAGCCTTCTTAAAATGTGAACTGCAACTCAGGGATGGCGGCTCACGGCTGCTCCCTCCTCCCCCATCTCTTGCTCTTGGCCTTGCTCCGGCACGGCACCCCCGCCCCTCCACCCCACACCCTGTGTGTCGGTATCAGAAAGCCAGGCCGAGGCTTCTGTCTCCATGAACAGAGGGACTCAAGCTGCCACTTGGCCTGGGCTTTTCAAGTTTTTAATTCTGTAAAAGAAGTGAGCCAATAAACTTAGCCATGGGACCAGGGAAGGTCGGCTGAGGTTCTGATTGCTCAGGAGGAGGCTGCGGGTCCCGTCTCAGGCCCGGAGTGGTCTGGCTGTCGCTGTGATCCGGGACCAGTCCCCATGTGACCTCGGTCTTGCTGGAACCTGAGCTTGTGCTCTGGCTCCCACTCTGGGCAGCCTTGGCCATGCTGGGCCTCTGGCTCTGGCCCTGGCCCTGGCCCTGGGTGGCCTCAGGGTCATGGAGGCTCCAGTTTGGGTCACGGAAAGCCTTGATCTTGCCGGGACTCTGGATCGATCGCTGGCTCTGGTCAGCCTTTCTGAGTCCCCAGCTCCAGCCATGGGCACCCTTGGCCTTTCTGAACTGCTGCCTTGAGCCCTGGGTGGCCTTAGCCTTTGTGAGCTTTTGCCTTGGGCCCTCGGCAGCCTCGGTCCCGCTGGACCTCTGGTTCTGGGCAGCCTCAGTCCCGCTGGGCCTCTGGCTCTGGCCCTGGGCAGCCTCGGTCCTGCTGGGTCTCTGGTTCTGGTTGGTCTCAGTCCCGCTGGGCCTCTGGCTCTGGCCCTGGGCAGCCTCGGTCCTGCTGGGCCTCTGGCTGTGGCCCTGGGCAGCCTCAGTCCCGCTGGGCCTCTGGCTCTGGCTTCGGCTCTGGGGGTGCCTGGGTTTTCTGGCTGTCTGGCTAAGGCTTGGGTCTTCCCCATTGCCCTCCAAGTCTGAGGATTGTGTCCTTAGCAGTGAGGAGTCGGAGGAGGTCACAGCGGTGGTCGAAGTGCTCCTGTATTCCCGGCCGAGAGTGGACGTCTCCGTCTCCGAGGGGGACCTGGTCCTGACTGGGAAGGAAGGAAAAACAGTGGTCGGGCTGTCTTCCCCAGACAGCTCCAGGACAGGGAATCTTCTAGGCCTCACCTTTGCCTATATCCCAGAGGCGCTGCATGGCCCAGTGGAAGGTCTGCCAGATCGCACCGGCCCAGCCCTCCCGACCAGCTGAGCCCTGCAGTGAGGCAGGGCCATAGCTAGGCCGTAGCTAGGACGGAGATGCTGGGGGCCCAGCGTGGCCTCCCCTCTGCTGGCTGCCCTTGCACTTTGCATTCCAACCACAACCAAGAGCCTGTGGGCCTGGTGCCCTGCCTGCAGCAGTTTCCCCTTCTCCACTCCTCCCCCACGTAGCTGCCTCTCTTCCCCCGGGTCCTGGAAGCCCTCCCTGACCCCTCAAAGGGGGCTGAGCGCACCCACAGCTCTCTCGACTCCGTGGATGTCCAGACTATCCTGCTTATCTCTACCTGTGTGCCCCTTTCCTTCGAGACCAAGGGCACCCGGGAGCACAGACTGTGCCATTCATGCTTGTAACCGGCATCCAGCCCTGGGACGCTCAGCACATCTGCTGAATGGCTGCGAGTTCCATACCTCCCCCGCCGGCCCTCAGCTGCGCGCGGACTCAGAGCAGCATATGCCTGCCTGGGTTTTTCACCTTTGCCCCTTCCATGCTGGCGCCTGGGAGAATTGGGGGTAAAAGCCCCCTGGACAGGCACAGGCTTTGTGGGCTTATTTCAGGGAGAGACCAAGGAGGCGGAGAGAAAACGGACAGGCCCGAGAAGGGAATGAGGCTGGAGCAGGCAGCCCCTGCCAAGTGCCCCATGGTGAGAGCCGGGCTCCGGGGCTGTGTGCTGGGCACCACTGAGGGCTCCCCACACCCCCTGCCCCCAAAGCGGGGATGGGTCCCCCCCATCCACAGTCACAGCCATAAGCGGCAGAGCCCAGTTCACACCCAGGCATGGGGGTCTCTGACCCCTGACCTTTGCCCCCCCCTGCTTTGCCTCACTCAGGTCTGGCAGGATCAGGGTGACTTACAGCCCATGGTGGAGCCTGAAGAGGTCTGGCCCATGTAGCTGTCTGTCAGGGACCTCCGCACGCTGGGGGCCGGCTCCAGCTTCTCCTACAGCAAGAGACAGGCTGGGTTAGGGCCCCACAAGGGGCACAGTGTGGGGCTGCATGGGGACACGGAGCGGTAGACCAAGGCTAGACGAGTGTGGCGCGGTGGGAAAAGGCTGCTTGGGCCTCAGTCTCCTGACTTGCAAAAGGCAAATGAATTCAAAGGTTGGGACAGGCTTGTGTAAACTGTGAAGTGCCGTACCCTGGCGAGTGGCTAGCGAGGAACCGAGGAGCTCCTCTGTGCTTCAGGTTCCCGCTTCATCTGCCCGCACATGTGGGTGAGCTCCCGCTATCACCATTTTATGGGCCAGGAGACACCTAAGCAGCCAGCCCTGGGCCCTCAGCGGAGAGGCAGGGAAGCAGGGCTGGATCCAGGTCTGTGGGATCCACAGCCAGGCTCTCGGCCGCTGGTCATACCCGTGGCCCGTGGAGGATGCGCGGGACGAGATGGGGGAGCAGGCAGAGCTGCAGAGCGCTGACACAGCACCCCCGTGGCGGGGGAGCCCACAGTGACTTCACGGGCTTTTTTTTTTTTGGTCTTTTCTCTTTTTAGGGCCACACTCACAGCATATGGAGGTTCCCAGGCTAGGGGTCAAATCAGAGCTACAGCTGCCGGCCTACAGCACAGCCACAGCAACATGGGATCCGAGCCATGTCTGTGACCTACACCACAGCTCACGGCAATGCTGGATCCTTAACCCACCGAGCAAGGTCAGGGATCGAACCTGCGTCCTCATGTATACTAGTCGGGTTCGCAACCCACTGAGCCATGGCAGGAACTCTGAGATGTGTTCTTTCTTGATCTGGAGAATGGCGTCATGGGGTTATTCAGTTTGTGAAAATTCATCAAACAGTTCACTTAGGATTTGTGAACTTTTCTATATTTATAGTCTGTTCAATAAGAAGCTCTGATTTATTATTGTTTTTTTAAATTTTTTTCTGGCCGCACCCGTGGCATGTGGAAGCTCTCGGGGCAGGGATCCACCCTGCACCACAGCAGTGACAACACCAGATCTTTAACCTGCTGTGCCACCAGAGAACGCCACTGATTCAATAAAAAGCTTTTAAAAATGAAGTCAGTAATTAAGAAAATTCTGGCCCAGGTGGCCAGTGCCCACAGCGGAACTTAGGAAGTGGGAAGGCCTCTCTCTGTGAGGGTCCCCCATCCGCCTCCAGCTGTGCCCCCTCCTGGCACCATCCCCATGTCACAGCAAGATGTCCCCAGCCCAGGTCACACAGCCGTGTGGTGACTGAGTGGTGGCAGAGCCAGGCCCAGAAGCCGGCCTCTCGGCAGCCTGCATCCCTCAGCAGCCCTGCCTTGGGGTCACTCCACCCTGGACCTCGCCCTCCTCGCCCTGTGGGCCACTCACCGCTTTCTCCCCGGGGGCAGGGGCCTTGGCCTCTTCCTCTGGGCGTTCCGGCTTTGCCCGCGGGGTCGGGCGAATGGCCTCCAGCCTCTTGGAGGCATCAAGCCGAGGCTCCTCCGGCTTCCACGAGAGCTGCAGGGCCCGGGCTCTCTGGCGCTCTAATTCCCGCTCCTTGAGCTGCCTGCCGAGCCATGACCCCGAGTGCTAGGTAGGGCCCCCCTCCGACCTACCCACCCCCGCCTCCCCGGGACTGGACAGTGGTCTGATAGGGCAGCTGGGGACAGAGGTGCCCGGAAGCCCGGCCGTTTCCCCCAGTCCTGGCCTGTAGGCCCAGCCGGGGAGATTTACCCCGTGAAATCCTGGAAGGTGCCGGCCTGCAGGCTGCGCTCCACCACCCGCTCCAGCTGCAGCCGGGCCAGGTGGGCCACCTGGCTCCCCAGCACCTGCTCCACCGACATGCCCGGGAAGAGGTTCGTCATCAGCGGGAGCAGCTGCGAGGAGAGAGGGTGACCAGACGCAGGTGTCGGCCAGGAGGAGGGCAGGAGGCGTGGTGCTGCCTTGCGCTGGCGGGGTCCCTTCTCGGGGCCGAAGAAGGGGTTCCAAATTGTTGGTTCTACAGGGACCCTTTTGCCTCAGAACCCTCTGGAGATCACCAGAAAGGAATTAGTTGGTGAGGGGGTGCTGATGGTGAGCCTGACCGAGGATTCTGGAGCCAGGCCGATTTGGGTCTGACCTCCCCAAGGGCGCTGACTTCTCTGAGCCTCACCCTCTTCCCTCTGAACTGCGGGGTGATGAGAATGCTACCTGTCCAGTAGGTGAAGGGGGTCGAACGGGGTGATGCAAGAAGAAGAGATTCCAATAGTGCCTGGCAGACAGTAAGGGCTCCAGCATTAGCTGCTCTTATTACTGCTAGGCAACCGAGTTTCTTTTAAGGACAGGGAGTATCTTTAGGCGGCCAGGGGCCTTGACCCTGGAGCCCACCCTCCTGGCCCAGCTGGAACACACCTGTGGCTGCTTGGGGTCAAGGAGCAGAACAGTGGCAACATCCTGGCGGGCCCCAAAAATGTCCTGCACGAGCTGCCGGCTCCTGGCGCGGTACAGGTAGTACTGGGGTTCCTGGGGGTTGTGCTCTATGGCCATTGAGAAGTGCTTCTCTGCCTTCTGGAACTGCCTGCAGGACACAGGGGGGCACAGGTTGCTCTGAGCTGGGCCACCTGGCAGGGGGAATGAGGCTTCTGGGTCCCCTGGGGAGTCTGGGGAAAACCAGGCTGGTCTCTGTTCCCTGCCACCACGCCCCTCTTGATGGACCCAACACTTAGATGCTAGTGTAAAATCCCAACCTAAGTGGACATTCTAATGATTCTGGAGTAGAACAGGGCTTTCTGAGAATGTCATAAACCAGTAGCTAACAATCTAAAAACTTGGGAGTTCCTGCTGTGCCATGGGATCTCGTGTTGCCACAGCTATGGCGTGGGTCACAGATGCGGCTCAGATTTGATCCTTGGCCTGGGAACTTCCATGTGCTGCGGGTCCGGCGAACAAAAGAAAAAAAAATTAATTCAACTATCACTAAACCTCACTGAAGAGCAGAAACATCACAAAGGAAAACAGTAAATAGGGGAGATGCATTTGGTGCATAAGGCAGAGGATAAGCTAGTTTTCCTAGCCTGCAAAGAACTCTTAGAATAAAAAAAAAAATTAATAAGCAATTTAGTAGCAAAACAGGCAAAAGATTTGGACAAGGCCATAATGGCCAATAACACATGAAAAATGTTGTTGTGCAGGAGCAATTTAAATATGCCAAGTCCATCCACTGCGAGAGAGGGTTTTTTGCCTACCAGATTAGCAAAACTGAAAAATAGTCTTAAAACCCTGTGCTAGGGAGATTTGGGGAAACCAAGACTTTACTGGGGGACGTTTATATTGGTTCGTTGTTTTTGGAGCACAGTTCGGTGTTATCTTTTAAAATATTAAGTTTTCACACTCTTTAACCCAACAAATTAACTTCCAGCAATCTAACTACAGAATTACTTGTATGAATGCATGAAAACACATGTCCTGGTTCTCACAACTGCATTATTTATAATTATGAAACAGCACCGATATTCAGAAGTAGACTATTGTCTAAAGAAATTACCTGTGCTACCTCCACAGAATGGGATACTTTTCAAACAATAAAAGAGAAGGAGGGAGTTCCCATTGTGGCTCAGCATTTAGTGAACCCAGCTAGCATCCATGAGGACGTGGGTTCATCTCTGGCCTTGCTCAGTGGGTTAAGGATCTGGTATTGCTGCGAGTTGTGGTAGAGGTCAAAGATGTGGCTCGGATCTAGCATTGCTGTGGTGTAGGCTTGCAGCTACAGCTCCAATTCGACCCCTAGCCTGGGAACCTCCATATGTTGTAGGTGTGGCCCTAAAAAGACAAAAAAAAAAAAAAAAGAGAGAATGAGGTAATCCTATAGGTAATGCCACAAGTCAAAAATCAGTTTAGCATGACTTCACTTTTGAAAAATAATAAATTTTTCTTTTTAGGGCCACACCTGTGGCATATGGAGATTCCCAGGCTAGGGGTCAAATCGGGGCTATAGCTGCTGGCCTACACCACAGCCACAGCAACGCGAGTTCAGAGCCGTGTCTGTGACCCACCACAGCTCATGGCAACACCAGATCCTTAACCCACTGAGTGAGGCCAGGGATCGAACCCACAACCTCATGGTTACTAGTCGGATTCTTTTCCACTGCACCACGACGGGAACTTCAACAATTTTTAATGTATGCATAGCAATCAATCTGGAGGAATTTACCAAACTTTGGGGATAGATGAAGCGTTGGGAAGTAGATATTAGGAGGAACTTTCGTGTTCTGAGTTACATGTTACTGAATACTTAAGTTTTTTATAAAAAGCACAATTATCATAACAATATTCAGAAAAAAGGAAAGGATTTTTAGTGGAAACTTGGGAAATAAAAATCGGTATTTAGGAGACTTAACTGGCAGAGCAGAGGCACCTTGACCCAGAGATGCCGGGGGGCGGTGGTATCCGACCCTCCTGGCCCCGCCCACGGCCGGGTCTTCCCCGCCACCCGCCCCGCTCCCAGTGCTTGCGCACCTGCTCCTCTGCTCGCAGAAGCCCAGCTTCTCCTGCAGCAGGCCCATGCGTAGGTGGGCGCCCTTGTCCTTCGGGCTCAGCGCCAATGCCTGCTGGTAGTCCGCCTCAGCAAAGGTCAGGTTGCCCAGCTGGAAGAAGCAATCTGGAGCCCGGGGACCGGGGTCCGGGGGCCGAGTGTCCACAACCTCAGGGCCCAGGAACCTCAGCCCAGCCTGCTCCACCCCCAGGGAGAGGGGCCTGCAACTAGCTGCACCTTGAGCGCTCACGTGCAGCTAGAGATTTTCCATGCCTCGGATCACCTTTTTCCAGTTGCCCGAATCCGAGCATTTTGAAGGACCGGAGTCAGATGGTCTGAGGCAACGTTTCCCAAAGGGTGTCGGTGGGGCCCTGAGACTGAAATGTTTCCTCTTTTCCTCTTTCCTTCCTCCCTCCATCAGGGCCCTCAAGGGCCCAGCCCAGAACTTGGGGAGGCAAGCGGCTGACGCCCGGGGGGGTGAACACACCGCCACGATTGATGTAGAGGCTCTTCTCCTGTTGCTCGTCCTTGAGCGCCTTGTTGAGCAGCTGCACGCTCTCCTGGTAGGCGCCCTGCATGTAGCAGTGCACCGCGAAGTCGTTGTAGGCCAGCAGCAGCTGACGCTGCGCCTGCTGCATCAGGTCTTCCTGTTGCTCAGTCGTCATGTCCAGAGCCTTCAGGAGGTCCTCCACCGCGGCATCAAACTCCTGGAGCCGTCGGTACGTGGTGCCCCTAGCGGGAGGGACACGAGGGCCAAATCGCCCCCACCGGCTGGGGGTGGCCAGGCAGGCGTCTGTGGCCCTGGACCCTCTGACTTGGGGAGGTGGGGGGGCCTCGCACCTCATGCACTAGGTCTGGCCCGTGGGCCTCCTGGATTGCCTGTTAGTCCCTGGTAGTTTGACTTTTCCCCAAAATAGTTTCCCTCTGTCTTTGGGGGAGCCATGTGTGTGCCGGCCTCTACAGTAAGACCTTTTATACACAGGACAGTTTTACCTCCACTGTTCATATGCAAAAACCCAAGTTCAAGGACGTTAAATGGTCCTGAATGAGGTGGTCAGTCCCTGGCGGGGTGGGGGCGGGGGGGGGGGATTCAAATCCAAACCTCAACCACTGAGCTGGGCTGAGCCTCCCACATAAACTGTGCAGCAGGCCCAGGGGTGGGTGAACAGGATTCTCTGCTACTGCCTGCTCCTCCTCCGGGGGCAGCAGCAGAGACAGTCTCCCAGGAACCTCTGACTCCAGCGGGGAGTCAGGAAAGACTGTTAGCAGCTAGATGGGGCCACGGAGACCTTGCGAGAGTCAAGGGCCGTCCTGAGTTCACAAAACACATCTGAGGCAAGGCAGGGCCTGGGACCCAAGACCAGGATCTCCCCACCCAGTACCGGAAGAGGAAGAGGCTGGGGTCCAGAGGGTTGTTCTCGATGGCACAGGTGATGCACTGCAGTGCCTGGTGCAGCTTGCCCTGCACGGCCAGGATCCCCGCATCTTGGCGTGCCTGCTGGGCCTGGCCCACCAACACCTTGAGCAGCACCTTGGCCTGTGGGTGCTTGGGATCCAAGAGCAAGGCACTGTGTAGGTCTTGATAGCAGAGTTTGGGCTGCAAGGGGACCAGGGATGGCATCGGTGCGCAGGCCAAGCCAAACCCTGCCCTGCTTCAGTGTGGGGAGGTGGACCTCCAGGCCTATAGGGGCCCTTCTCTGGGCAGGTTAGCACCCTGCACCCATCTTCAGTGGCCCCGCATTGCTCCTCCACCTTTTCTGTCTCGTGAAGGAGGAAGGGAGATCCTGAGAAAATTCCATCCCAGGCTCCTTTCCTTCTGGCCCCTTTCCATCTGTGACCTCAGGTGAGCCAGGTCAGCCTCTGCAGTTTCTGCTCTAGAATGGGTAACAGATGCTTCGTCCTTGGAGGACTTCTGGGAGGCTCAGTCAGTGTGGGGGCAGGGTGGTCTCCTGACCATGGCTGTCACGCCCTCCCTATCTCCCCTGTTACATCCGCCCCCACTCTCTTGGCCTTTAAGCCCAAGGCAACTTCTCCTTTTTTTTGGTCTTTTTAGGGCCACACTTGCGACATATGGAGGTTCCCAGGCTAGGAGTTGAATGGGAGCTACAGATCCAACATGGGGTCCGAGCTGCATCTGTGACCTAAGCCACAGCCCATGGCAACAATGGATCCTTAACCCACTGAGCGAGGCCAGGGATCGAACCCGCGTCCTCATGGATGCTAGTCAGATTCATTTCCTTTGAGCCACCATGGGAACTCCCAGCCCAAGACAACTTCTAAACAAGAACAGATTCAGGCCTGGGCATGAGCAGAAAACCCTCCCAGGCAAATACCTTCCACTGGGTGAGGGGAGCTGTTAGTAAGTCAACAAACAGTTTTAGCAAGCACCCCATGTCCTGCAGGGTCATTGGTTGGAGGATAAGTGAGGCAGTGTGGACACCAGGTGTGAGTGGAAGTCGGGAGGGGAAGATGACAAGAGGCTGAGGCAGGGCTTTGGAATGGTGGACTTGGGTTCAAGGACAGCACCACTGAGACCTGGCTGTGTGACCTTGGGTAAGCTATCCAGACTCTCTGGACCTGTTTCCTCATCTGTGAAAAGAGGACAATGGGTTGTGTCTATTTCAAAATTTACCGCCAGCCTTAAATAGAAACATGAGTAGGAGTTCCCATCCTGGCTCAGTGGTTAATGAATCTGACTAGGAACCATGAGGTTGTGGGTTCGATCCCTGGCATCGCTCAGTGGGTTAACGATCTCACGTTGCTGTGAGCTGTGGTGTAGGTCGCAGACACGGTTTGGATCCTGCGTTGCTGTGGCTGTGATGTAGGCCGGCAGCTTACAGCTCCGATTAGACCCCTAGCCTGGGAACCTCCATATGCCGCGGGTGCAGCCCTAGAAAAGGCAAAAAGACAAAAAAAAGGAAACATGAGTCAAGGGCATGGAACGGGCCTTTGCACCACAGGGAACAGCTAAAATCCAACAATCAACAATAATTATCAATAATTACCAGTCTCCTTCTTTTGAAGGAGACGCTCCCACTGACTCACCTGTGGGACACAGAAGCCCGGCCCGACACGCTCAGGACGCCCGCCCGGTCCGGCCCATCCCCTTCCTCCTTCTTCCTGCGCCCCACCCCCACCGCAAGCACCCAGGCCAGGCCCGAAAACCAGGCCTTGTTCTAGATGCCTCTCCTCCCCTCAGGCTCACCCCCAGTCGGCCTCTGGCTCTGCTTCCAAGGTCTGTGGAACTCAACCCCTCCTGGTGACCACGTTCCCCAAGCCCGCTCCTCTCCAGACGGGGCGCCCAGGCTTCCGGCCTCCAGGTCTGCCCCTCCCCCCGCCCCAGCCAGAAGGCCCTAAGGTCCACCGCCCCACGGAGGGCCCTTTTGAGGCTCCTGCTGTCCCCAGGAAGAAGTCAGGGTCCTCCTGGGTTCACAAGACCCTGCCCAATGCTCTCTCTCGTTCCTTTTTTTTAGATTTGTTTTTTGTTTTTTTGTTTGTCTTTTTTGCGGTCACACCTGTGGCATATGGAGGTTCCCAGGCTAGGGGTTGAATCAGAGCTGTAGCCGCCGGCCTACACCACAGCCACAGCCACACGGGATCTGAGCCGCATCGACAACCTACACCATAGCTCACGGCAACCCCAGATCCTTAACCCACTGAGCGAGGCCAGGGATCGAACCCTCATCCTCATGGATACCAGTGGAGTTCTTAACCCATTGAGCCACAAGGGGAACTCCGTGATGCGCTCTGATCCCTGCAGTCCCTCCTCCGCTGGAACCCCAAGTCTCATGTCTGCCGGATGCCCGGGTGCCCTCATGGTGCCTCACACGGCTGTGGAATCATTCTCTGTGTGACCATCTGCTTGGGGACGTCTCCCCTGGGCTGTGAGTTCCGTGAGGGCAGGAAGGCAAGGGGCTCTCACCTGTGGTTTCCCGGGCCCGGCGAAGGCCCGGCACAGAGTCAGGGCGCAGTGACAATGGGACAGATACCTGACTGGGCAGGAGTGGTCAGTGCTGTCCCGGGCCTCTCTCCCTGGGGAGGACAAGGCCCCCGCCACACCTGGGGACGTGGCTTCAAGGCTGGCTGACAGGCTGGCCGCCTCCTATAATCTTGGTGCCCAGACAGGGCGGGGGTCCCCCCACCCCCACCCCCACCCCCACCCCGTGCCGCCTGCCCCGCTCTACCTTGTGGAAGAAGTTGTACAGCCTGGCCCGGAGGAGGTAGACATCAGCGCTCGTGGTGCCATGCTTCACCTCCTTGGTGACAAATGACAAGCATTCACGATGCCGCTTGAGGGCCAGGAGACAGGCCATGCTGAGGGCAGAGGACAAAGGTGCTCTGTCCGCCCGCCAAGAGGGGCAGGAAAGGGCTGCCGGCGGGCACAAAGGCCGGCATGGACGTGGCCGGGGCGCTCACCATCGATAACGGAAGCAGGCTTTCTCAGGCTGGAGCTCAGATGCCTGGGAGAAGACGGTCAGGGCGTCCAGAAACGCACATTGCTCGAAAAGACACTGGCCCTGGGGACACAGCGGGCAATCACTTCCGCCCGGCAGCACCCATGCGCTGGGGGGTGGCCGGCATTGGAGTGGAATAAAAAGAGTCAGGGACAGAGCCCTTTTGATCTGAGAGAGACTTTAAGAGACAGAGACAGAGATGGAGAGAGATACAGAGCTGGGGAGACAGCAAGAGACAGCAGTACAGACCCAGGAACAGAGAAAAACAGAGAAAAGCAGAGAAAATCCGAAAGGTGGACACAAGAACAGCAGATCTAAGAGTAACAGGCTCCGGCGGGTCCAGGGCTCTGGGTGCTGAGCCCTGTGTTAAGAACTTGGAGTTCCCGTCGTGGCTCAGTGGAAACGAATCTGACTAGGATCCATGAGGATGCAGGTTCGATCCCCAGCTTCACTCAGTGGGTTAAGAATCTGGCATTGCCGTGAGCTCTGGTGTAGGTCACAGATGCAGCTTGGATCTGGCATTGCTGTGACTGTGGTGTAGACCAGCAGCTACAGCTCCAATTTGACCCCTAACCTGGGAACCTCCATATGCCACAGGGGCAGCCCTAGAAAAGCAAAAAAAAAGAGGAAACTGAACCTTTTTTTTTTCCCGCTGGGACTAGCTAACATCCTCCTTTTAGATGAAGGAACTGAGGTTCAGAGGCATGAAGAAATCTTTCGAAGGTCACACAGGAAGCGGCAGGACTGGACCCCCCCGCCCCCGCAACAGGTAGGTTTAAGTATGTGGTTTGGTTTTAAGAATGTTTCTTTTTCAGAGTAGTATAATTACTGACATTAAAAACAAAGACATCAAGGAGTTCCCTCCTGGCACAGTGGGTTAGGGACCTGGCAGTTGTCACTGTGGTGGCTCTGGTCGCTGCTGTGGCAGGTTTGATCCCTGGCCTGGGAGCCAGCCAAAAAGAAAAAAAAATATGAAAACCCAAAGACATCAAAGTGTCAAATGGAAAAAACAAAGTCAGGACTTTGTGGGCATTTTAGGGTTTAATATCGTTGTTATTTTGCATTGCAATTGGGGGGCCCTATTACCTTCTCAGTGCTTAGAGCGTCTAGACTCTAGGCCTGTACTGCCTAATACCATAGCCACCCGCCTTCTATGGCTGTACATTTTTTTTTCATTTTTTGGCTTTTGTCTTTTTTAGGGCTGCACCTGCGGCATATGGAGGTTCCCAGGCTAGGGGTCCAATTGGAGCTGTAGCCGCTGGCCTAGGCCTGAGCAACAGCAACGCAGGATCCGAGCCGCGTTTGCGACCTATACCACAGCTCACGGCAACGCCGGATCCTTGACCCACTGAGCGAGGCCAGGGATCGAACCCACAACCTCATGGTTGCTAATCGGGTTCATTAACCACTGAAACACGATGGGAACTCCTGGCCTGGGAACTTCTGAATACTGTAGGTGTGGTCAAAAATAAACAAATACAAAATTTTAAAATAATAAAAACGAGGGGGAGTTCCCGTCATGTGCAGCGGAAACAAATCCAACTAGGAGCCATGAGGTTGCAGGTTTGATGCCTGGCCTTGCTCAGCGGGTTAAGGATCCGGTGTTGATGTGGTGTAGATCGCAGATGAGGCTTGGATCCTGCATTGCTGTGGCTGTGGTGTAGGCCGGCAGCTGTAGCTCCTATTAGATGCCTAGCCTGGGAACCTTCATATGCCATGGGTATGGCCCTAAAAAGACAAAGAAAGAAAGAAAGAAAGAAAGAAAGAAATACAATTTACAAATTACTTGGGAGCCCCCTGGTGGCTCAGCAGGTAGAAGATCCAGCATTGTCACTGCAGTGGCTCAGTTTGCTGCTATGGCTTGGGTTTGATCCCTGGCCTGGGAACTTCTGAATGCTGTGGGTGTGGTCAAAAATAAACAAATACAAAATTTTAAAATAATAGAAACGAGGGGGAGTTCCCATTGTGGTGTAGTGGAAACAAATCCAACTAGGAACCATGAGGTTGTGGGTTCGATCCCTGGCCTTGCTCAGTGCGTTAAGAATCCGGCATTGCTGGGAGCTGTAGTGTAGGTTGCAGACGCGGCTCGGATCCCGCATTGCTGTGGCTGTGGTGAAGGCCAGCGGCTACAGCTCCTGTTAGACCCCTAGCCTGGGAACCTCCATATGCCGCGAGTGCGGCCCTAGATAAGGCAAAAAGACAAGAAAAAAAAAAAAAAAGAATCCGGAATTGCTGTGGTGTAGGTCTCAGATGCAGCTCAGATCTGGCGTTGCTATGGCTGTGGTGTAGGCTGGCAGCTGTAGCTCCAATTCGACCCCTAGACTGGGAACCTCCATATGCAGTGGGTGTGGCCCTAAAAAGAAAAAAACGAAAAATAAATAATAAAATAAAAGTAAAAGTTAGCTCCTTAGTCACACTTGCTACATTTTGAGGGCTCAACCTGTATGTGGCCAGTGGCTACCAGGTTGGACAGTGCCCGGTGATCACTGTCATTATTGCATAAAGTTCCAAAGGACAGTGCTGCAAAATTGTACCCAGTTCTGGTGGCAAACCAACTCGGGAGGTGGGAGAAGTCCTGAGAGGGGTAGCAGATGGGGACGTAGACATAGGAGGTCCCCAGGGAGTCAGGGCTGGTCCCCGAAGCAGGGAGAGATCCTGCAGGTGGGAGGGAGGGCCAGCAGGCCGGGGGTGTGAGGTGGGTGCCCTGTGTGGGCCTGGGACAGCCCCAGGCACCTTCAGGTAAAGCACCAAATTAAGCCGCTCCAGGTAGCCCGTGTTGTCTGGCTGGGAGGCGTAGGCCAGGCGTAGGTTCTGGGCGGCCGAGGAGAAGTCGCAGAGCTGGATGTAGGCCTCGGCTCTTAAGGCATAGAACTCTATCTGAGGGAGAGAGGACCCAGGCTGCCATTCCCCTCCCCACAATCTGCCCTGAGGCTTGACCAGCAGGGACTTAGTGGCCCTGAGAGGAGAGGCCTGTGGGTGCCACAGGGAGGGGGCGGTCCTCCTCCCAGGCCGACCCCCTCACCAGCTGGGAGTCCAGGTGCAGGGCTCGGGAGAAGAACAGCACGGCCACCTCCCAGTCTTCTTGCTCCAAGCACCGATGGCCTCGATGGTAGCTGCGGGGATAGGGGGCACAGGTGCAGATGCTGGCCCTGACTTGGGACCAGTCCAGGGCCTACAGCTGGGGCCTCCGGGAGTGACTTGGGAGGAAGGGCACTTGGGTAGAGAGATGAGGGCTAGGCAGAGCCCTAGGAGGGGAGGCTGGTATTCTTGGAGCTTATCCTGGCCATCAGCTTTTTATCTGCTGAGATGGAAGAGCCCTGTTACACAGTGGAGCTTGCTAAAGTTCAGGGAGGGAGAGTAACTGGCCCAAGGCTGCACAGCGTGTCAGTGGCTGGGCAGGGTAGGAACCTGGGACCCCGGGGCAAGGTAGTACTCACTACTCCCTGATTTTGAGGGGCACTGGTAACCCCGCGGGGTTTGGTTTTATATCATCAAAGTTCCTGAACACCTGGCTGGTCCCAAAGATGTACTGTAGGTTCCCCTTTGGGACCGGAATCACCCATGGCTTTGGGATGGGCTGTGAGGGAGCCTGGTCAAGCTCCAGAGCATCCTGGAAGCAAGCGACAGCAAGCAGAATTGGCCTCAGAGACAACCCCCTCTCCACTTATACACACTCTTCCCAGTTTTACAGGATGGAGGAGGCAGGGGAGAATGAGGTCTGGTAGGAGGCAGGATCTGGGGTCTGGTGGGCACCCCCAGCCACATTCCCCTTAACCTCTCTCCAAACCCTGCCTGTCTCCATCTCCTATGGTCAAGGTCTCAGGCTCACACTGCCCTCTGCTCTCCTCCTGGTTTCTCTCAGCTCCTACCTCCAGCTACCGACATCCCAAACTCTGCCTGCTGCTCAGGCCCGGGCCCAAGCCAGGGGATGCAGCATCGTTTTACATATCCTGTGGGACCCTCGCAGGCCAAACTGAGCACCTCACCTGACTTCTGGCCCAGGCTTTCCCACCACCATGAGTCCACCTTTTCTGCCAACCATCCAAGCTGGGAGCCTATGTCCCATCAGTTCTCAGATCGTCTATACTACTTGCTAAAGATCTCTTAGATGCCTGCTCTTCTCTCATCTTCTCATCTGGGCCGATGTCATCTCTGCCTGTACGTCAGCTCTGGCCACCCCTCTGACCTCCCCACCAGCTACACGTCCTAAGCTCTCTGTTCTCTGCATAGCGGCCAGAGGCTTTCCTGGATGGTACAACCGAGCTTATCTCTTCTACTTAAAACCTTTCCTGCGAACCTGGACGTGGTCTCTTCTACCCTGACCCTCTGCCTCTGCTTAGCTTTCTCTCGCACCTGTCTGAAGTCTGTCATGAAGCCCCTTCCAGGAGGACCCCGGAGCCTGGGCCGGCTCGCTCCACCTGCCTCCCACCTCCCTCCCGCACCGACCCCTGACGTTGCTAGGCATCATCTCCAGGATACTCACAGGCTCCGCCCCTCTAGCCACGCCCCCGGAATCCAAAACCTCTAATCTCTGGAATCCAACCTCAAACAGAGCCGGAGGGACCTTACCAAGTTTTTATTAGTTGGGAAGGGGGGGTCTACAGCGGGGAATGGACTTGCCTGGTTTCTGCGTCGAGGCAGGCCTACAGCTGAGGCCAACACAAGGCTCTCTCCTCCCAATCTGGAGGCCAAGCAAAGGCTCCGAGAGTCCCCGACAAGTCACTCAGGACACCGTGACTCCGTGTAGCGGAATGCGTGTGGGCGCGCAGACAGGGCCACCGCCCAGCCACTTCCGCCCCTCTGAAGCATGGCGACCGCGTAGCTCGCCTTGGATTGGGCGCTGGTGGCCAGCCCTGGACAGATGGCGGCCGCGATTGGCCGATAGCTAGATGACGTCAGTGGACGGGGTCCGGGCCGTGAATGGGGGCAGCATGCCGCCTCCCGGCCTTTCGCGTGCGGGTCTGTGGCTGAGTCGGGCCATGAGCCGGTGTGTTTTGGAACCTCGGCCCCCGGGGAAGCGGTGGCTGGTGAGTGGAGTGGGGGCGGCAGCGGAGGGGCTCCCAGGCCCTAGCTCCAGTTCTGTCTCCAGGGCGAAGTCCCCCCAGTTCCTTGTCTCAGATTTATCCAGAAACGGGTCCGATGCTCAGATGGGCTCCAAACTCCCAGAAACTCTGCTCCTGCAACCGAGCGCCCTTCCTGCCCGCCCCGGGGGAGGCGCAGTTTCTACTCCGCCTTCTGGAGTCTCCGAGGTTTCTTGGGCCTCCCTTCACGCCCCTCACACACTCCAGCCCTGGTCTCTGTTTACCTTCCTCTGCTTTGGGTCCTGGGGAGCGCTGTGAGATAGAGGACGGGGAAGAGCGTTGTCGGGCCTCAGTTTCCCCGGTACCACCCGCAGGTGGCCGGCTTGGGGAACCCTGGATTGCCTGGCACGCGGCACAGCGTGGGCATGGCGGTGCTGGGGCAGCTGGCGCGGCGGCTGGGTGTGGCGGAGAGCTGGGCACGCGACGCGCGCTGTGCCGCCGACCTCGCCTTGGCCTCGCTCGGGGATGCCCAGCTGGTCCTGCTCCGGCCGCGGCGACTCATGAACAACAACGGGCGCAGCGTGGCTCGGGCAGGTGAGTTGAGGGCCCCGGGGGTGGGCCGCCGGGGGCGGGGGCGCCAGAGAGGGGATTCTAGGCTGCCACAGATCGGCTCACCTGGAGCTCCAGGTGCCTGTGAGCTCCGATTGCTGCCTGGCCTTGGGTAACTGCAATTCTTTATATAAGTGGAGTTAGTTGCCACCCCCTCCTCATGGGAGCCTTCAGTGGGGACAGCCCATCTGGGCCGCTCAGCAGTAACCAGGGCCTCTTTCCTTGTGCCAAGCGGAGCTGTTTGGGCTGACAGCAGAGAATGTCTACCTGGTGCACGATGAGCTGGACAAGCCACTGGGGAAACTGGCTCTGAAGTTAGGAGGAAGCGCCAGGTGAGGCCCTGAGCTGGTCAGGCTGGGATAGCGGAACTGGTGAACCAGTTGGCGTGGGGTAAGGTTGCGGACCCCAGTCTCCACAGGGGATGGGGTCAGGGGTGATGGGGCCAAGGAAGCACTAATTGACTTTCTCTTATCCCGTGAAGGGGCCACAATGGAGTCCGTTCCTGTATTAGCTGCCTCAGCTCTAATGTGAGTCGGCCCCTCTATCCTGTACTGAGTCGGGTGGGCCCGCGCAGGGTCCCCAGCAGTTCTCACCAAAGCTCCCTGGGCCCCTCTGGCCCCCTTACAGGCCATGCCACGGCTGCGGGTGGGCATCGGGCGCCCAGCGCACCCAGACACAGTTCAGGCCTACGTGCTGGGCCGCTTCTCCCCCGCCGAGCAGGAGCTGCTGCCTCCGTTGCTGGAGCGTGCCACCGACCTGCTCCTGGACCACATCCGTGAGCGAAGCCAGGGGCCCACGTCGCTCCCCTGATGCCAGGGGACCCGGCTGTCTGCCTGACTGTCGTGCCCGCACACCCAGTCACGTCCACAGAGGGGCCACACCAACCGGTGGTATCTGGTTTTTATGTTACTCTTCTCTGGGCTGCCCCGGGCCGCCTGTGGACAAAGGGGAGACCGTGGCTGGAACAGTCCATTTTTGGGCAGGAAGCTGGTCTTCTTTCCGCGTCCTACTTAGAAAGTAGGGAAACTCCAGGAAGACTAAACTTTTTCAACTTTTTTTGAGAACCAGAGGTACGGATCTGTAAGAATAAAGATGCCGGCCTGGAAGCTGAGGCCTCCTCAGCGGGTTTGCACCACCCCCACACACACCTCCCATGGAGGAGGGGCCCACAGGGTCCAGCAACCCCCCCACTCCCAGGGGACATGTGGGCGTGTCTTAGCCCACTGAGGCTTTGTCACACCTTTCTTCAGCCCGTTTTACAGATGGGGAAATGGAGGCTTAGAGAGGTGAAGCCACACAGCTGCGGTGTGGCGGAGCCGTGATCTTCACTCGGGGCTGGCAGCCATCCCCCTGTCGCCAGGGGCCCTGGCTCCCTCACCTCGGGGAGGCTGTGCGCCCGAAAGCTTCCCACGCGGGTGGTGTGTGAGAGCAGCCTGAGGTCCTCAGGGTTGGGTGGGATGTGGATCCATCGAGGCACCAGGCCCAGGTCTCCTGGCCGGTAGGGTATGCTGCTGGACAGCTGCTGCAGCAGAGACCCCGTCCGGAGTGGCTGGTTGCTGCCCTGGCTGTGGGGAGGAGGCTGGTGTCATCACCTCCGTTTCATAGATGCGGAAGCTGAGATGCAGAGAGGCCCTGGGGAGCCAGATTTCTGGCCCAGGCTCAACTGAGGACAGCCCTTGGATAAGTCCCGTAGCTGCTGCCTCTGAGGTCACGCAGGGTCGCTCACTCACCCCTCCTCGGGCAGACCACAGGGCTGGCTCTCCTGGAGGCGGGGGCTTAGGACCACGGCCGAGCTGAGTATGACCAGCAGGTGCCGCAGCATCTCCTTGTGCTGCAGCTGGAACACTGCGTCGAGGTCACCATCCACCTCTTCTGGCTGCATCTGCGGTGGGGTGTGGGTGGGTGGGCCCAGGCCCTTAGTGACCCCAGCACCCACCTGGGGTTGGGAGACTCCCTCAAAGCGATCTCAGAAGCGCAGAATCAGAAAAGGACACACTCGCATGGAATTTCTCAGGGGAAAGCTGGGGCCTCCAGGCCTGGCCATCACCCGATTGGCCCAGTTACCGCAGAGCAGTTTCTGTCCTTGGCTTCATCCTCCCTCAGCCCCGGCTTGTACCTCCTTCCCGTTTACCTGCACAATGTCCTGTAGGAAGGAGGTGGCCTGGGCCAGGGCCGTCTCCAGGCTCACCCGAACCTTCTGCTCTTTGGTCAGCTCCTGCTGTAGCCTCTGCACCTCGGCCTGCTGCTGCTCCAGCTGCAGGTTCAGCTGGTCTCTGTGGGTCCTGGGACCGGGTCCAGACAAGTCAGGCACCTCCCCATCCTGGGGCGGGGGGGTGGGGGCTGCCTTTTCTCTCCAGCCCTCAGCCTGTTTGACAGCTGAATCCTCGGGGCCCCTCAAGAGAAGGGAAGTCTCTGGCCCATGTCCCGTGGCCACAAAGGGGGGGGTGGTTTTCCCACCTGCTCCCGCTGCTTGCCCTTGTGCGGGCCACACCTCAGCGCCTGGTTGTCCTTCTGCAGCTGCAGGAGGCTCTGTTCCGCCTGGTTGAGCAGGAGGCGCAGCCGCTCGGCCTCCGCTGTGCCCTGCTGCTGCTCGCGGCACTTCTCCGTCAGCATGAGGATGATCTGCAGTGTGGGCAGGTGCCCATGACCTGGGCCTGCCACAGGCCCTCGGCCAGCCCGCCCCTCCCTCCGCCCCCGAGAGGCCAGCTGAGCCCCTGGGAGCCCCGCACCCTCTCTGGACAGCAGCTGGGCCCCCAGGGATGGGTTCCACTTCAACCAGTTACAGGGCTTTAAACCAAATATGAACCAGAGATGGAGCCAGAGCCTGCGTAATAGAACCCCATCCCTGTCCCTCCCTCATCATTTGGTCTGGGCCCCGGACAATATTTGCCCCGAAGGCAGGGCCCCCTAGGGTTCCCTCCTGCTTTCCATGCCAGACACCCTGAAACGAGGGCCAGGAGGGCACACCTTCTGGTGGCCTCTGCTGTGCCTGGCCATGACCTTCTGGGAGTTCTCCAACAGCTCCAGCTGTTGGCACAGGTTGTCTTGGGTGCCCCTGAGCTGCTCGTTCTCCTGCAGCAGCTTCAGGCCTTGCTGGGATATCTTGGCCAGCTGCAGGGTCATGGTGTTGTTCTCCAAGATGGCCCGCTTGGTGGTGTCCCACATCTGGCTCGTGGCCACCTTGCGGAACTCCGTGGCCACCATGTTCACGCGCTGGATGATCTCCTTCCTCAGTCTAATCGGGATGGGGGCAGGGGGAGTGGGCAGAGTGGCCGCAGGCCTCAGGCACCTGCCTCTGCGAGGGTCCCCAGGGTGCCTAGGGCCACCTCTATGCCCTGTCCCCCAGGAGGGGCCGGGACCACATGCAGGAGGCTTTTGACACTACACCCATTGTACCTTTGGAATTTTGAACCATATCAAGGTATTATTAACTATTAAATACACAAAAAAATGGCGAATGGAAATCCAGGGATTCTGCAAGGCTGGTGTGAGAACCCGGTCCCCATTTCTTTCCTCCCACCCACCACGAATCGGCCAGCGTGGTGTGGAGCAGCAGGTGGGGGCGTCAGTGAGCTAGTGCAGGTCCCCTCAAATCGGCAGCCGAGGCCCTCGTAGGTCTGAGGACTGGACTGTACTTGGCCCCGGCAGGGGCGCCCCGGGGCCCGGCACCGGCCCGCCCACCTGTCCTTGTCCAGCACCGACTTCTTCTCCAGGTCGTGCACGTAGTCCTTGTGTTCTCTCTCCTGCTTCTGCAGCTGCTCCTCCATCAACATGAACTTCTCCGTGAGTTCCTCTTTCTGCAGCCGGAACTCCTCCAGGGCTGCCAGCTTTCCCCCTGCCCCGCCACAGAGCACAGGCGGGTGAGGGGCCGCCTCCCCAGAGGGTAAGGTCCCGGGGTGGGGGCAGGAGGGGCCTTGAGCGGTGCCCCCTCCACACACACACACACACACACACGCCATGCACAATCCTTCCTGCCCACCTTTACGGATTTGTCTTTTCTTTTTTTGCCTTTTGTCGTTTTAGGGCCGCATACTATGGGTGCCCATGCTATGGGTTGAATCAGAGCTGTAGCCTCCGGCCTATGCCACAGCCACAGCAACACAGGATCCGAGCTGCGTCTGCAGCCTACACCATAGCTCACGGCAACGCTGGATCCTTAACCCACTGAGCAAGGCCAGGGATCGAACCCACAACCTAGTCGGATTCGTTTCCTCTGAGCCACGACGGGAACTCCCTATGGATTCGTCTTGAATGCCCTTCCTCTCCTCCACGAATCTTTTTTTTTTTTTTTTGTCTTTTTGTCCTTTAATGGCCGCACCCGCAGCATATGGAGGTTCCCAGGCCAGGGGTCTAATTGGAGCTGTAGCCACCAGCCTACATCACAGCCACAGCAACGCCGGATCCTTAACCCAGTGAGCGAGGCCAGGGGTCGAACCCACAACCTCATGGTTCCTAGTCAGATTTGTTTCCACTGTGCCACGGTGGGAACTCCCACCTCCACGAATCTTACAAAGCCTGGTTCAGGCTCTGCCACCTCAAGAAGCTTCCCCTGACCCTCCTCTACTTCCCTCTCATGAAAGCGACCTTGACAACAGCCACTGAATTTGAACTCCCTCTCTGGGTCAGGCACTCATGCTGTCATTGAAACTCACAACCACAATTGCCAGCTGGGTGACCTTGGGCGAGACCCTCCACCTACTCAGAATACTTCCTTACGTATAAAGTGGTGGGTCGTGATAGTAACCCTGCCTCGCAGGATTGCGGGGATATTTACTATGGAAGATAGGTATGGGAAGCTGCACAAAGCCGTTGTTACTCAAGGCAGACGTTTTATCCCTATTTCCCAGGTGAGAAAACAGCATCAGAAAAAAGGGCTCACCCAAGGTCACAGAGATAGTCAGTGGGAAAGCTAGGGTTTGAACTCGAAGAGCCAGAGACATTGGATTCCCCCCACCCCCGGATCTCGCCTCCCAGCTCCCCTCACCAAGGATGATGTTCTCCGTGGTGAGCTGGTCCTTGGTCTCCTGGAACTCGTGGCGCACCTGGGCCAGCTGTGCCTCGAAGGCATCCTTCTCCATCTCCTTGGCCAGCTGCAGGCTCTGGAGCTGCTCGTTGAGGTCGGTGATCTCGTCCACTCGCTGGTTGAGCGTGCGCTTGAGGAAGGCCACGATCTCCTTCTTGTTGGTGGCCAGCTGCTCAAACTCCTGGCGAAACAGCTTCTCCTGCACAACCATCTCATCCCACTTCCGCTGGTACCTGAGGCGGGTGTGGGGCCGAGGTCCAGGGGGCTGAGCTGTTCCCCGGACCCTCCCAGAGCAGGCATTTGAGGTTCCAGCTTCATCTTCCACTGTGGCCCCTGATCAAAGCCCATGACCACAGCCAGCGCCTGTGCTCGGTGCTCAACGTTCATTACATCGCTAGAATGTAAGCTCCGTGAGGGCGGGGTCTGTCACATTCATATCTGGGTCCCCCCACACCTATGAGGAAACAGGCTGGGGTGGGGTGGGGTTGGGTTGGGTCCGGACACCCCATGGGAGACCAGAACACAAGTCACAGAACACTGGCCGAGCCTGCACAGCGGCAGCTCTGAGCGGGACTTCTGACCCAGCAGGTTCAGCCTCCCTGCCTGCCCACCTACCAGGCCAGCCTGTCCTCCAGGTCTCGGATCTGGATGTGGTAGAATTCCCGAATCTCTTCATTTATGGGCATTTCCATGGGCTTGTAGGCCAGGCTGAGATCCTTTTTGCCCCCTTTCTTCTTCTTGACCTCGGGCTCCTTGGCCCCCTTGCCTGCCTTCTTTTTTGGAGCCATGGCTGGTGGCAACCACTCCTCCAGGGCCCCTTTAAGAGGCCAGGTGGTTGCTAAGGAAGTTGGTCCCATACATAGCAACAAGCTGAGGATGTGAGGCAGGGCTTAAAGGGAACTTCGCTCTTCCTGGCAAGGCTGGGCTTGGGAGACCAGCCTCCCCCACCAAGGCTAAGAATGCCACCGAGGCCCCAGGCCTGGGTGTGCCAGGCTTTGGTGTCTCAGAGAGTAGGATGCCAGGCTCATTGGGCATACTTTTGGGCTTTGGGAGACCCCCTCCTTCCCTCAAGTGGAAATAAGTGGACACGGGAATATCAGCGTAGGTCAGAGTCCTAGAAATCACCACCCTGCCCCTTGGTGCAGATCAGAGATGAGGGAGTTCCCATCGTGGCTCAGCGGAAACGAATCTGACTAGCATCCAAGGGACGCAGGTTCTATCCCCGCTCTTGCTCAGTGGGTTAAGGATCTGGCATTGTTGTGAGCTGTGGTGTAGGTTGCAGATGTGGCTGGGATCTGGCATTGCTGTGGCTGCGGTGTAGGCCAGTGGCTACAGCCCCGATTCGACGCCTAGCTTGGGAACTTCCCTATGCTGCAGGTGCAGCCCTAAAAAGACAAAAATAGTAATGATAATAATAAATAAAAATAAAATCTATATGCATCTTTGTTTTTTGCCCTGGTTTTCTGCCACAGGACTCCTAAAACCCTTTAAGTTTCCTGAGTGAGGGGAGTGTCTCTTGCTGTTTATAACAAGTGCCTTTCCACATACCTGAGTTTATGCTAATGAGGTGATGGGGGGTGGGCAGCAATAGCTTCAGGATGCGGGCTGCTCACCAGAAAGACCAGGCTTCAGGATTAGAGGGTTAGAACAGCTACCAGCTCCCACCCCGACCTCTGGGGAGGTGGGAGAGGCTGGTGATGGAGTTCAGTTACCAGCGGCCAATGATTTGATCAACTCTGCCTTTGTAATGGCATCTCCATAAAAGCTTCTAAACAACAGAGTGGGGGGAGCTTCCAGGATGATGAACCTATTGGGTGCTGGGAGGGCAGTGTACCTGGCAAGGGCGTGGAACTCCTGGGTACCCCCACGCCCCCCCATCCCTTGCCCTAGGCATCTCCTCCATCTGGCTGCTCCCGAGTTGTACCTTTTATAATAATCCAGTAAGTAAAGCACTTTCTGCACTGCTCCCAAGTTGTACCTTTTATAATAATCCAGTAAGTAAAGCACTTTCCACACACTTTAGGTTGTTCTAATGGATTACCAAACCCGAGGAGAGCATCGTGAGAACCTTCGAATTTGTAGTCAGCTGGGCAGGTGTGGGCAGTGTGGACACTCCCTTGGTGGCTAATGTCTGAAGTGTGGGTGGTTTTTGTGGAACTGAGACCTTCACTAAATGGATAATTTGGGTCAGAACTGACATGCCTGTTGGACACTTAGTTGGTGCCGGAGACTTGGGGAAATGGTGTGGAGAGTGTGCATCTGGTGTCAGAAAAAAAAAACATGCAATTCTGTGCATCGCTAGCTTTGCCCAGGGCAGGCGTACTGTACCCCTCTGTGCTGGCAAGATGGGGGCTCCCCCTCCTCTTGGCTCTGAGTCTGGGGCTACACTGTCACCCTGGGAGGGACAGACTGCCCTCTT
This sequence comes from Catagonus wagneri, assembly GCA_004024745.2. NCBI lineage: Eukaryota > Metazoa > Chordata > Mammalia > Artiodactyla > Tayassuidae > Catagonus > Catagonus wagneri. The sequence continues at coordinate 4,823,886 of PVHT021183634.1, forward strand.
TTCTCATCTTCCCCCTCCCGTGTCGTAGAATCTCTTCCGGACACAAGCCTACCTGTAGAGGTTTAAAACACCTGCACCCTGAGGGCCCCCACCTCCGCCACCTCCTAGGGTGGAGGTTCTGCACCAGGAGGAGGAAGCTAAGAGCAGGGGCTGCCACCCCCTAGAGTCCACTTTTAGAGCAGGTGTCATTCCAGGAAAAGCAGGTCTTCCCTCAGCTTGGGTGCCGTGGTACATGAGTTCTGCCCCGGGGGAAGGCAGGCAATAAGGACAGAACTCCGCAGTTCTCCCCGAGGGAGCAGACATTATTGGATCAGAGCTTTGAAGACGCCATGTGTAGAGTCCCCGTTGTGGCTCAGCGGTAACAAACCCAACTAGTATCCATGAGTACGCAGGTTCGATCCCTGGCCCCGTTCAGTGGGTTAAGGATCTGGCGTTGCAGTGAGCTGTGGTGTAGCTTGCACATACAGCTCGGATCTGGTGTTGCTGTGGCTGTGGTGTAAGATGGCAGCTAAAGCTCTGATTCGACCCCTAGCCCAGGAAATTCCACGTGCCGCAGGTGTGGCCAAAGAAAAGATGTGTAAAGGCACCATCAAAACCATTGGAGATCTTGAGTTACCGTTGTGGCTCAGCAGGTTATGAATCTGACTAGTAACCCTGAAGATGTGGGTTCGATCCCTGGACTCACTCACTGGGTTAAGGATCCGGTGTTGCTATGAGATGTGGTGTAGGTTACAGACGCGGCTCAGATCCTCATTGCTGTGGCTGTGGTGTAGGCCGGAAGCTGCAGCTCTGATTGGACCCCTAGTCTGGGAACCTCCATATGCCACGGGTACGCCCTAAAAAAAAAAAAAAACAATGGAAATCTTGGTAGAGGAAATCTGGTTGTGGCTCAGCGGTTAATGAATCTGACTAGGATCCATGAGGATGCAGGTTGGATCCCTGGCCTTGCTCAGTGGGTTAAAGTTCCAGCATTGCTGTGAGTTATGGTGTGTAGGCCAGCAGCTACAGCTCCGATTTGACACCTAGCCTGGAAACCTCCATATGCCGCAAGTGTGGCCCTAAAAAGCAAAAAAAAAAAAAAAAAAAAAAAAAAAAAAAAAAGAGAGAGAGAGAGAGAGAGAGAGAAATTAGGTGTAGTTGTATTAGCAAAATAATAATAAAAAAATTCACAAATTAAAAAAAAAAAAGGAAGTCTTGGTAGAGAGCAGTTCAGAGGAGGCTGGTAGCTCCATGATACAAGCCTCCTGGCAACATTAATTACATCTGGTGCAACTTTTTACTCCAAGCAGTGTAGCTCCTGTCTGTAGTTTGGGTTTCTTCCCCACCTTGAAGGATGCAATTAATCGGTTTAATTCTAGAATGCATTCTTTTGTGATTGGTATTGGGGAAATTTGCTTGGCTTAGGGATGAGGTCACCATACTTCATTTGAAACTGAAATGTTTCAACATGTCATCTCCTCTTTGACTGTGTTCCTACATGACGGGTAAAGCACGGGGGACCTGGGAGGTGCAGCTTGCTGGCCTGGAGAATCCAATTTGTATTATTCTATGTTTTATTTCCACTCACTTTTTTTTTTTTTGGTTGCTTGTGTAAAGTCATTCTTGGAAAGTCCTCAGGTCCAGCCCATTAAGCCTCACATTCTATATTCACACAAGAATCCTCTTGTCTGTTCATGTTGACAACACTTTTCTTTTTTTTTCTTTTTTTTTGTCTCTTTGCCTTATCTAGGACTGCACCCGTGGCATATGGAGATTCCCAGGCTAGGGGTCTAATCGGAGCTGTAGCTGCCAGCCTTCACCACAGCCACAGCAACGTAGGATCCGAGCCACGTCTGCAACCTACACCACAGCTCACGGCAACGCGGGATCCTTAATCACTGAGCAAGGCCAGGGATTGAACCCGCAACCTCATGGTTCCTAGTGGGATTCGTCCCAGCCACGACGGGAACTCTGACAACACTTTTCTGATAGTAGAGAACATGGCCTCTAGAGTCAGGTGGCCCTGTTTAAATCTAGGCTCTGCCATGTGCCAAGGTACTTTGTTTTGCCTTTGTGCCTTTGTTTCCCCATCTGTTAATAGGGTTAATGATGACACCTGACCCCTAGAGGTGTTCAAACATTCAGCAAGATACATAGAAAACACTCAGGCCTGGTACATAATAAGCGCTCAATATAGATCCACTACAATTAGAATTACTGCCTATATTATTTTGATTCTATGAAGCACTTTTAAGCCACTGATTCATTTTGTGATTGGGGCTATAACGAAACACTGTAACAACCATTCTTTCTGCATGGGGAGCCACTAGCCTGACTTTGGTATATTTATCATTCCCACGCATTTTTTTTTTTAAATTACAGTTCATTTACAGTGTTGTGTCAATTTCTACTGTAAAGCTATGCTTTTTTTTTTCTGCTTTTTTAGGGCCACACCTGCGGCATATGGAGGTTCCCAGGTTGGGGGTCCAATCGGAGCTATAGCTGCCAGCCTACCCCACAGCTGCCTCAATGCCAAATCCAAGCTGCGTCTGCAACCTACACCACAGCTCACAGCAATGCTGGATCTTTAATCCACTGAACAAGGCCAGGGATCGAACCCGCATCCTTATGGGTCCCAGTCAGGTTCATTTCCACTGGGCCACGGCGGGAACTCCCCACTGGAGACATTTTGGAGGAATGGCCTGCAGGCTCCATTTGTGCTGTGTAACAGGAGAACCAGGCCTTCTGCCAGGAGCATAGGAAGGGCCAGGCTTGTTGGTCACTGGGTGGTGGTGACAGGGGTGAAATGGAAAGAGGTGCCAAACACTCTGGGTCCAAGGCCATCAGGACAGTCGGAGAGAGACTAACAAGCCACTACGGTGGGCCTGGAGGGGAGAGATGGGAAGAAGGAGCAGACGGTATTTACTGAGCTTCCGTGTAAACTCCAGTTTAGGATAATTTAGTACTTAAAATTTCTGATCTTGTACAAAGAATTTGCATTTGCAGTAGATAAGCAATGAGGTCCTGCTGTATAGCTCAGGGAACTGTATCCAGTCACTTGTGATGGAACACGATGGAAGAAAACACGAGAAAAAGAATGAATACAGGACACTGTCAATCACCTATAATGGAAAAAATAAACTTTAAAAGAGGAATGAATCTATGTAAAACTGGGTCGCTTTGCTGTATAGCAGAGATCAACAGAACATTGTAAACCCACTATAATTTAAGAAAATAAAAAAATTTGGATCCTGGGCCTCACTCCAAGGCATATGGGTGAAGCAACTAGTGATTTAAGATAATGAGAGTCTGATGTTCCCCAGCTGGAGTGAGCTTCGTGTGTGACTGCATCTCTCTGAGCTTCTTCATCTGTAAAATGGGACCCACCCAACAGAAAAGGTATATGAGGGGCCTGGGTGGAGCAGGGACTCCATAAACGTCCCTGCCGTCATCCCCTCCCTTAAGGCAAGTCTCACCAGACAATAGCCTGGTTCTGAAGATGCACCTTCCACCAAGTGGCCTTGACTTGTTGGATTTCTTTTTTTTTGTCTTTTTGCCTTTTCTAGGGCCACACTTGTGGCATATGGAGATTCCCAGACTAGGGGTCTAACAGGACCTGGAGCCGCCGGCCTTTGCCACAGACACAGCAACGCGGGATCCGAGCCGCGTCTGCGACCTACACCACAGCTCACGGCAACGCCGGATCCTTAACCCACTGAGCGAGGCCAGGGATCGAACCCGCAACCTCACGGTTCCTAGTCGGATTCGTTAACCACTGAGCCACAAGGGGAACTCCCTCGTTGGATTTCTTCACGCTGCAAGGGAGATGAGGACTTGAATGGGAGAGAGACATGGACCAAAGAGTAGAAACGGAAGTCCCCATGAAGGACGCCACTCCCCCGTGTCCAGCATTCGCTGTGGCAGGTTTCCAGTGTGACCTCAGCCCGAACCTAAGGGTCTACTCTCCAGGCTGGGCCAAAGGCATCACAGTCTCCCCGGGCCTCAAAGAGGCCGCATGACCAGCAGGGGACGCTTTCTAGATCTGGAAAGAAGTTCATCAGAAGGCTGGATGGTGTGGCCGCAGGAACAGAGGAGGAGGGCAGTGACACGTGATAGAGTAACCTCATCACGTGTCCTAAATGCACTGTCACCACATGCTGGAGTAGGGAGCCCTGCCACCTCTGAGACAGAGACATCCTCTCGAAAGAGACACAGGACGATGGAAGGACAGCCCCGTCTCAGGCGGCAGACCTGCTTCACGGATACTCCCAGACGTGAGGCGGCTCTGGGTCCCAATCAAGTAACACCCACCTGGGTCCAGAAGGCTCCAAGCCACAGTCAGGGTGGCTGGGCTCCTCCCCAGAGGACCATCGAGGGAGCCTCTCTCCTTCCGCTCCCCAAAGTAAAACTGGACCGCCAGTCACCCTGGACACCACCAATGGGTGCTGATTTATTTATTTATTAGACTCGAGTGCTTTAGTACAGAACGGTACAGAGATGATACAGGTTTGTGCTTCAAGGCTTCCAAACACTGAGATTCTGATAATTTTCCAGGTAAACAAGTTTCAAGACAGACTAGCTTTTTCTTTTTTAAAATATCCTTTTGATAAATTATTTTTATATAAATAACAGAGAAAGGAAAACCGACATGTTGGACAAACAAGGTCCTGAAGCATGAGCATCGTTTGTTTGGTCCAGGGCAGGGGGCGTGGGGGGGGAGGGGGACAAAACAAGCAGTTAACAGGAGGAAACAAACCAAGGCAGGTACCTACAGTCTGTCCTAAGGAAATAAGATCCTGTCGGGGGCGAAGAAGGGAGACAGACCTGAAAACTAATCTGAGTGCAGAGGGGAGATTTCAAAGCCTTGAAAAGAGAACGCCACGATGCATCTAACGGGGCGGGCTGCGGGGCGGTGGGGAGGCATATTCTGGAAAGGGGAGTGGGGGGCCGCGAAGAACTAGCACACACCACGTTTGCAACAACGACGTCACGAGACAGGAATACACGCGCACGCTCTGCGGGAGTCAAAGGGGGTGGGGCAGGGGGCGGGGCGCGGGACATTTTTGTGACTTCCACTGTCATTAGAGTTCATGACAACAGCAGCAAAACAAATAGTGCGCCCCCTTCTGGAGAGCGAGCTGCTGAGTCCTGAGGACGGAGAGACATCCTTCTTGCATTTGCCTCTTTAATTTCTGCAGTAGAGCTAAGTTTTATACAGCTATGTTTTTATACAGAGAAGAAAATGATCGTTTTTCTCTTACAAGCACGACGACAACATATGACCCCACACTACACAAAATAAGGAATTATGAAGTATCTTAAACTGAGGATAATCTGGGAACAGGGTCTGTAGCAATCCAGCGGTTTGAAGCCTCACGGGCACAGAGTGTGCTCTACAGGAAAGGGCCTCCACCAAGAGCCTGCAGAACCCGCTTTGTTCTAGTCCTTTCCTGCCCTGCGAACTCTCCCCAGGCTGAGCCCTTGAAGAAAGAGGACCTCAGTTGCACGGGTGATGCCTGGGAAAGGACGGGTTCTGGTCAGAAGAGACCCAGGTCCCCAGTGGGCGCTTGCTGGTCACTCATCCGGGCACGGTGACAGACCCCATGCCAGCCAGCAGCCAGCCTGCCTTGCTGTGTGCGGACCCCTCCAGCCCCCAGCCCGCGCCCAGGGGAACGAGCCCCTGGGGAAAGCTCAGACCTTATGCGATGTCACCTGTGCGTCGCTCCCAAGCTTATCTGGATGAGAGCTGGCACCGAGGGGTGGTGACTGGAGTGAGACGACAGAGGACTCCTCAGTTTGAAATACTCCAACGGACATCGCTGTGGTTCCCAGGAAGAACAGGAACAACCCCAAACGGGTTTCGAAAAACACCCAACCGTCTACCTTTCCAAACGCAAGCAATGTGCACACGTCACGCCGGGTTATGTACAAGGTCATAAAATCACGACTAACGGGGAAGAGATGTCCATTCATCCTCAACTGGAACCAAAACCCACCAGCAGCGTGTCTCTTAGAACCAAACTTCTCCTCCAGGAGACAGACGTATAGAAGATACTCTTTTTTAAAAAACGCAATGCATGATTTTGTTTCAAACGAGAAGAGGGCATCAGCAAACACGAGAACGCAGCGGCGACAGTGCCGGCCGGGCGTGCAGAGCTCGGGGAGACGATGGGGGGACGGGGTCAGCAAAGTAACCAAGGCGGTCGGCGGTCGGGGCTGCGAGCACTTCGGGGACAGGGTTTGTTAGCTTTTTTTTTTTTTGGAGGGGCGGCTTATTTTTTTTAACTGCTTATTTCTTCATCTGTTTTATTCAGTTTCTTCAGCGTGTCCAGCAGTTTCTGTGGGGTGAGAATATGCGTGGATCCTGGGGGAGGCAGAAAAGACCGTGAGCTCGCGGGCCCTGCTTTCGCACACTGTTCCCCTCTCCTGCCCTTCGCGGTTCCCAGCTCTGCAGCCGGTTCCCCCTCCCCCACCCCAGCCTGAGTCTAGTGGAAGCGGGGAGGGGGCTGGGGCCAGGGGCAGGGGCCAGGTCACTGGAGGCCTGGGAGGCATGTGGGGACTGTGGATAAATAGAACACATCCTCTGGGCTCAGCACCATCTGTCAGGGGGCGGGGCAGCTGCATTTGCGACTCTCTGGCGAGCTCAGGGTGAATGAAGCAGGGAGAGGAGTTCCAAACCCAACAGCAAGGGAAGAGGCTGGGAATGGGGCAGGGGTGCGCAGGGGGACTCTGTGTGCAAAGACTGGGGTAGGTAGGGAGCAAGTGGTCGGGCAGAGCACCCTGGGGAAGCCGGTGACCTCGGGGCGCCAGCTGGTTGGGACCGCTGTGGTGGGAGGGACCTCAGGTGTGGGGGGGGGCGGGTACCTGAGGCCTTACCTTGCAGAGACCGCGCATTCTAAGAGGTTAGAAATGCTTGCAAGAATTTAAGCTAATGGAATTAGATATACTTCTACTGCAAAAATAAAAAAAGTAAAAAAATAAATGAGGTCCTTTCCATAAGGAGAAAGAGAGATCTAATAAGTGCGGTAAAAAAAAAAAAGAGGCATGGATTGTGTGGTTTGGACATGGACTTGCTCAAACAGAACAGAAGTGGCTGGCATGTGAGCGTGAGGCCTGCACGCATGCAGCAGCAGGAGGCTTCAGAGGGAGAGATCCCGGTGGGAGAGAAGAACTGAACAAAACAGATCCGTGCTTGAAAATGTGCCTCCCTGGAGATGCGGGCAAGGGAGTGGGCCTTCGCGCGAGGAGGGCACCAGAAGCCAGAGGGCACCAGACCCCCACCCTGAGGGCAGGCAAAAGAAGGCTCTGGCTGGCTTGTTGGGCATGACTGCAAACACCAGGGTCCCTATGCTTTTGAGCGCTACTTGCTCAGCTGACCCCGCAGCTGCCGGCACTGCAGGCCTGGAGCCTCCCCGGTCAGTGTAGACCCGGAGAACAGTTGTGAAGCCCTGTCTGGCCTCAGAGGCTTCTCAACATCCCGTTCTGTGCAGCTCAAGTCCCGGCCACCCAGGCGCTGCTCTGAGGTTGGAACCGGCCCCGGCTCCTGCAGAGAGTGCGATGCCCGGAGCGTGCGGTCCGGGCCAGCGCCTGCGCAGACTGAGGCTCTTTCAGCAAACTGTGACGCCGATTTCAGCAGTGTGTCACTGGGCGTTTTTAAAGGCATTCCTCTCCCCCAAAGACCCTCATTTCTGTGACCTTATCAATTTTCCAACAAGTCCTAAAGGTCAAAGGCTGCTCCACAAATGAGGAAACAAGAATAAACGTCACCAAGTTCTAAACAGAAGCACTGGCAGAACGAAAGCCTTGCCAACTCAGCTCAATGCGGTTTGAGTGTGTCTACACCTGGGAGACAGCTGTGGGAATTCCATGCTGGGATTAGCAGCATGGATTCTAGGTTAAGGCCATGCACGTGCCAGAGAAACTGTCTCTGGTGCCCCCCGCCCCACAGCCATCCGCGGGGTTCCAGGAACCAGGGGACAGATTCGGTTTAGAGGGAAATCGAAAGGCCTGTGGTCAGATGTCTATCCCAGGTGGTCCCTACCCTTGCTTACAGGCAGATTCACACGGGGGGAGGCTAAACGAGGTGACGGAATCCACGCTTTAGAACTTTTTTTTTTTTTTTTACTGTTTTTATGGCCACACCCAGGGCACACAGAAGTTCCCAGGCTAGAGGTTGAATTGGAGCTGCAGCCGCCAGCCTAAGCCACAGCCACAGCCACACGGGATCCGAGCTGCGTCTGCGACCTCCACCACAGCTCACAGCAACGCCGGATCCTTAACCCACTGAGTGAAGCCAGGGATCGAACCTGCATCCTCACAGACACTATGTTGGGTTCTTAACCCAGTGAGCCACAACGGGAACTCCAGAACTTCTTGATATGATCTGATTGCTGACCATCTGGTGTTCCCAATCTTTGACTAAAAGCGGAAAACTTCCAGGACCGAGAATACTGGGCTGCCAGCGAACAGGCTGGTCCCTGGGCCCTCACTAAAGGATGCAGGGTGGCTGTGTTAACCTGAGAGCCAATTCTTCCCTACATTCAGCTGTATCGCTTTAGTACCCTGGCCAGGATTTTCACCAGCACAAACACTGCGAAGGATCTCCTTAGAACCCACAGGTGGCTGACCGTGCAGGCCCTTCAGAAGAGCGAGTGGGTTCTGCCCTGACAGTTCTTACTCTACATGAACTGGAAGACTGAGAAGGGAACGCTGGTCTTCAAAACGAAGTCATCCAAAGACTGTCACAGCTGGGGCCAGACACAGGGAGCTCTGCCCGGACAACATCCTTCTTTCCTCACCGACGGAATCTGAAAATCAGGAGGTCTTACAGATCAGCTGCTCTGACGGCTCCTGGATTGGGCTGGAGCAGACCTGCTGACTCAGAGTCCTGAGGGCGGTGCCAGGGAACGGTGGCTTTAAATGCTGTATTTAAGAGCAGCCCAGGTGAGCTTGGTGAGCTGCTGAGTGTGGAAGACAGTGGCCTTGCCCACCCAGGTCCTGTGGGTAGGGAGATGCCCAGGGTGAGGGGGCACTGGTCTGCAGCAGGTTGGTGGCACAGCCAGGCCCAGAAGCCATGCCACGGCCTCAATTCCGGGCGCTCCGTGGAGGGGATAACAAGGGCATATTAGAATAGCAGCCAGGCACTGGGTTGGTTCTGAATTCAGATTCAAATCTGAGTTCCACCGAAAACATGAAACTTATCTGACCCCGATCTAGAATAAAGCAAACTATTCGACATAAACCCCCAAACTTACTCCCCGTGTAAGTGCTATATAACAGGTCTAAGCTAGTCTCTCAGCTTCCTTTCCTTAGCTCCTGACAGCTTCCTGGACATAAAGCACCCGGAGCATAGAGGTGAAGCTCTCATGGAAAGATTTCGTTGTGTGCATTGCTGGGAGGAGTGACTGATTAGTGGGGACCGAGACGAGGGAGGCTTGGTGGCGCTTCTGCACTTGAGTTCTCCACGCCCGCTCCCTTCAGCCCAGACCTGGGGAGCTGGCCTCAGCTCCAGGACAGAGGGGCCCGGAGGAGGGGGAGCGGCCTGGAGACAGCACTGGCACCCACGCAGGGCGCCCGCTGGGGATGCTCGTGGGCTGCCGAGCAGGGGAAACTCACCTTCTCTTAAAAGCTAAGGTCCCGCAAGCACGGACACGTGGCAGGAGACCACCCAGCTCTCTGACGCCCTGCACTGTCCTAGGCTTTGGTCACTTGGGCCATCACGACAGAAGCGGCCGTGTGGGAGATTCCTCTGCTGTCTGACCTCCCTTTTTTTAAAAAACCAAACTGTCTAAAATCCAGCACTGCCCGACAAAGCATTTCAGGAGCCAAGCACATACAACCAGAGTGAGTCTGTGTGCTCTCTGCTCTGATGGCAGCCCAGACGCCCTCTGCCAACTGAACATAAAATAGAGGAAAGCAGTCTGCAAAGAGAGGCGTCTTCTGAAGCAGGGGATCCTGGAGTGAACCTGGCAGGAGCCCTGGGGGTCGGGGTTTGTGATTCTTTCAGCCTCTGCCAGGGGTCTGCCGTGGCTGCAGCCTTGACGGAATATCTGTCCTTTGAGGGCTCAGAATACATCTCGCAGCACGTGCAGTGCGGCTCCCGGCCAGCTGCACCCAGAACCAGAGTCTCTGATGACAAGCCCCGCAAGCTGTTTGTAGACAACCACACCCACGGGCCTCGCATTCCGGGGGAAGGCAGCCCGGGCAGGACGCCAGGCAGTCCAGGGCCATGGCCAACCTCACCGCCACCCGGGCTTGCTCTTCTTCCTACCACTCCGGGGCGGCCGGCTTGGGCCCCGGCAAGCGGGGAGGACGAGATAACCAGTGCAGCCCCCGGCCCGGCCTGCAGGGGAAGTCCTCCACGCGTGGAGCCTGCTCTCTTTAAACAAAAGAGCACACTGCTGACGTCACCCAGACAAGGCTGTGAGGTCCACTCCCCTGAGGGTCGCCAGAGTGCGTGGGAGAGTGGGAAGGGCTGCCTGGTTTGAGCACCAGCATGAATGACTGCATCGCAGACGGTCAGTGCCCCCTGAGATCGGGTCCCGCGTTCTGCGGCCCAGTGGGAACGGCCTCCCGCAGTCGCACAGGTGCTTGTGGCTGAGCTGGGGGTAGAGTCCAGGTCTGTCCACTGCTCACTCACAGGTGACTCATGCTCTGTGACTCATCAGCTAACGACTCAGCCCCGGGGTGGGGGTGTGGGTGGGGGTGGGGGGGTGGCTCGGGTCCCTTGTGAATGGCGGTGGACAAAGTCAGGTGCACGAAACATGGCCTCGTCACGGAACGCCTGAGGAAGCGAAGGAATGCTATGCCCCAGTGAGGTGTGAGGTGTCAGCCTGCTACCTGAACATGTCACAGGAGGCTCCCAGCCCACAGGGAGGGTGCAGAGAACGAGGACAGGCTCCTCTGCCAGACCGACAACAGTGACTGAGACAAAGGCACAAGCGTGGTGGGGAGAAGATGCTCTTCAAAAGAGCACAGTGCTGGGGACAGATTTCTAACTCAAAGGCTCTCGATGGGAGAGAGGGCTGTAATTCCCAGCTCTTGAAAGGATCCACAGGAGAATTAAAATAAAAGCAATTACCGAAAGAGCAAATAATCTTTTTTTTTTTTTTTAATCTTTTTAGGGCAGCATCAGCGGCATATGTAAGTTCCCAGCCTAGGGGTTGCATCGGAGCTACGGCTACCGGCCTACACCACAGCCACAGCAGCACGGGACTCAAGCCACGTCTGTGACCTACACCACAGCTCACGACAACACCAAATCCTTAACCCACTGAGCGAGGCCAGGGATCGAACCTGCTTCCTCATAGATGCTAGTCGGGTTCCTAACCCTCTGAGCCATTATGGGAACTCCAAGAGGAAATGACTGTTAAGTGCCATTTGCCCCAGAGGAATGAGACTTGAGCTCTCCTCACTGATGGCTGGAGTTCCCCACGTGTAAGGTGGCTTAGACTCCACTGCCTCTTAGAAAGCCTCCCTCGGGACATGTGCCTGTCCTGGGAAAGAGGCATCGACATGTCTTAACTACCACCGACTGGGGTCTATTCTGACGCCCTCTGCCGAGCCTTCCTCATGATCAGGTGCCCGCGGGCAGCTCCACTGGAGCCCCGCCTTCTGGGGACAGGACAGTCCCCTGAAGACCTGCTAGTCTCCCTCTCGGGTTCCCAGACCGCAGCACAACCAGAAGGCCCCGTGTCCTCTGCCTGGAGCCCACGCATTCACTCTGTGGCCAGGAGCCGTGGGCGCCATGCCTGCGGCGTCCCCAACCTGCTGAAGGACTGCCCGCAGCAGGGGCGACTGATCGTGGTTTCAGGCTGACGGAGCGACAGGGAACCCGAGGCCCGAGCGACCCGCGCCGGCGGCTCTCGGGGCGGGGCTGGTGAGGGCGGTACTGGACACATTTTCAATCAGTGTTAAGAAGTGCAAGCATTTTCTCGTTAAAAGAAAAATCAAACAAATAATAAAAAAAAAGAGGAAAAAAGTAAAGAAAGAGTGACTGAGTAATCAAAGAAAACCCTTCGGAGTGGAAGGGTTTCTTTTTTGGAATAAGCTGCTTTTACTTTGTTTCTTTGGCTCTCACTCCATTGTTGGAGCCTGATCCTCAAAAGATACCCTAGAAGACTCCCGGAAGTCGGGGTGTCTCAGGTCCATGAGAAATTTGGTGGGAGTGAGAATATGAGTAGAACCTGTGGGAGAACAGAGGCCGGCTGACTGCTTGAACAAAGGTAGGTTACAGGAACATGCCAACTTAGGCCTACGTGTTATGCAGCCAATGAGGTATGAGAGCGCGAGCCGCAGGCGCACACGCGGTGCACACGCGGTACACGAGCACAGGGCCGCGAGGACGGCGGGCATGCATGGGGCGGGCGAGGCCGCACGGCGGACGTCGGCAGTCTGCACCAGGCCTCTCCGCTGATCCACGCACGGGCGACCTTATCTGCCCGGGGCGCCACCTCCCAACCGGGGACCTCGGGTCGGGGCCAGCGTGGAACAGGGGGTTTACGCGGAAGCCTGGCTGAGACGGCTTCTGCCCCGGAAGGCTGTGTCTGGGCTGAGGATCAGCCAACATGTTCATGCAACACGGATGCAAAGCGGGGAACACGGAGCGCTCTGTTGCCGGGGCCTGCGTAACCAAAATGGGAAAAACAGGGAGAAACGGTGACCGGACAGGAGAAGCTTCGGGGAGTGGGGAGGGGTCAGGCGACCTCCCCGCTGAGTGGTGGTGTCTGGGTGGTGGGTTGTGAAGACAGTGCCACGTCCATCTGGATATACCCAGGAACCACCACATGGACCGGTCCAGGGAACCCGCTCACTATGAGTGCCTGGGGGGCACTGTGACTTGTGCCAAAGGGGACATTTAAAACTGACACATCCTTTTTCTTTTTCCTTTTTGTCTTTTTAGTGTTGCATATGGAAATTCCCAGGCTAAGGGTTGAATCAGAGCTGTAGCTGCCGGTCTACACCACAGCCACATCAACGCCGGATCCTTAACCCACTGAGCGAGGCTGGGGATCGAACCTGCATCCTCATGGATGCTAGTCAGATTCGTTTCCGCTGAGCCAGGATGGGAACTCCAAAAAAACCTGACACATCTTATTGAGATAAGGGGCCAGGGCAGGCCCCAGTCAGAGCAGCAGTGCTCTTGGCTTCTTGACAGTCAAGGTCAAGAGGCCCCGTGGGCAGGTGCAACTCTATTCTGCTGAGGGCAAGACGGGACAATAGGAAGGCATCTGGAGAAAGGAAGCTTTTTCTCAGCTCGCCCTTCCTCTTCTAGCCCCCACACTGGGGAAGCTCGCACAGACACGGAAAGGGAGAAAAATATTCTCCTGCCGCCTTAAGTCAGCTTTTACGAAGGAAAGAAAGCTCTTCCATTCTTCTGGAAGGCCAGCAGGAAACACCAGAAGGGGTATGACAGACTTAGAAGTGGTAGGAACTGGCTGGGGGCGGGACCCCTTAGCAGAGCCCAGCAGCCAGGCCGTCAGGTTCTGGGCAACATCTGCCTGCGTGCCTTGTCTGCGCACCTCCAGCCGACAGGTAATGGCCCGTAACCTTTACCTTCCGTTCACTGAGATCTGGACGTGAGGCCCGAGGCCAGGAAACGGACAAGGCCCCCCTCAGGCTAGTTCAGGCTGCCAGTGGGGTTCTTAACCCCATCTGGTGGGGTATGGAAATGGCACTTCCCAGGGGCCCCGAGGCAGTGGCAGAGCAGCACCGCGAGCCTGGGTCTGCGGTCAGGCACTTTCCACCACCGGAGACCCAGCGCGGACCTGAGGGCTGAACCCCTCGTCCCTCAGCACCTGCCGTCCACGAACGTGTCTCCAGACCAAGTTTTTTTTTTTGCAGGGGCAATGGAGAGCCGAAGACAGGATGGAACACCGAAGCGTGGAATGGAGTCCAAGTGCAGTGAAGCAGCCCCTTCCCCCGAGAAAACACGCCCCACTCACCTATGAGCACTTCCCACTTCCCGTTGGCTTGGGTCACCTCGTAAGCACAGCGCATCTCGTTCAGGCTCACGCCCCCCAGGATGAAGATGATGAGGCGGGGACCACTGCGGTACTCCCCGGGGGCCTTATTCTTATGCCAGTGCCCATAGCGGGCGCTGGGGTGGGAGTGGGGGAGGGGGAGGGAGAGAGAAAGACGTTAATCACGTGTTGTCTGCCTTCGCAGCCTTTATACTTTGTACCTCCAGGACCTGTTCACACATCCGTTCTGTACACCAGCGACCAAAAGAGGGTAAGCAGGTGCTCAGCTCAGGTGTTTGGGCTGAACCGAGCGGCAGTGCAAACCCATGAGTGCTTTGGCTTCGGGGAGAAGAATCACCATGAGCGCCTGGGCTGTAAGCCTGTTACCCTCTTAGAAATGCGGGGGTAACAGACAGGCTCAGGTGGGCTTTAAAGATGGATGGTCGACAGCCTCACCCACACGAAGCTGGTCCAGGCGTCTCCCCCGGACTGTACAGTTCTGGGCTTGTCTGGGACCCTCTGCTGGAGGGAGAAGGGACCACAGAGTCCGGGGCCTGTCTTTGGGCTGGCACACTGCCTCACTGCACACACGTGCACCGGGCGTCTCACGGGGCCAAGGGCCTCCCCAGCACAGTGGAGCAGACCTGAGTGAGATCCGGCCCTTATCCAGCAAGAGAGCCTGGCTTAACTGCTGTGGGTGGAGCCGGGCGGGCGAGGAGGGCGAGAGAAGGTGGGTCTGTGTCACGCCCCGATGGACAGGAGCTCAGTGCCCCTGGGGACAAACACAGGGGAGGGCTGTCTAGCGCTGATGGGCATCCCCGGGGAAGGCTTCCTGGAGGAGGTGACACCAAGCTGCCTCCTGAAAGACAGGCATCCCAGTGGTGGCACAGTCCTCCAGGTGGGCCCCCCTACCCCGGCTTCCCTCCACAGGCCCAACCTTGTCCCCAGAAACAATGAGAAATGAGTTGCTTTCCAGGTTAAGAAAATGGGGAAAACAGGAGTTTCCGTCGTGACTCAGTGGTTAATGAATCCAACAAGGAACCATGAGGTTGTGGGTTCGATCCCTGGCCTTGCTCAGTGGGTTAAGGATCCAGCGTTGCCGTGAGCTGTGGTGCAGGTCACAGACGCGGCTCGGATCCCACGTTGCTGTGGCTGTGGTGAAGGCCGGCAGCTACAGCTCCTGTCAGACCCCTAGCTTGGGAACCTCCATATGCCGCAGGAGCGGCCCTAGATAAGGCAAAAAAAAGACAATAAAATAAAATAAAATAAAGAACTATTAAAAAAAAAAGAAAATGAGAAAAAAAACAAAAATCAAAACAAAATGAGGAGGGCATGGCTCCCCTGGAAGGTGGCTTCTTTACCCTTGTTCCTGACTTAACGACAGCATTAAAGTCACTTTCCAAATCTCGAAGTCCCCCGGGGGCCCATGTGGGCCTGCCCAAGGCTCTCACCGACACTGTTTTGCCTGCGATACCACGTCTGCAGGCGTCAGCCAGCCTGGCTGCGGCGCTACGTGCACTTCTGTATTTATCCCAACGTCGGCGATAAACACATGGCCTCTGCGGGCATGGCGGGGGTGGGGGTGAGCACAACGCCACAGGTGCCACGCAGGCCTGACAGCGACAACAGAAGGGCACGCGGAGAGAGAAGATGGGAGGGCAAAGTGCGAGCAGAGGGACAAAAGGACTCGTGTCCCGAGGAGGGTTCCCCGGGTAACCTGGGCCACACAGACAGCGGAGGCAGAGAAGACAGTATGGAGGAGAAATGAGTGCGTTCAGGTCCCAGGGACTGGCCCGTGGGGGTGTGGCCTGCAGAGCCCAACGGGAGAGGCTTCTGGATGAGCACGGCAGGGCGGGGAACTGGACAAAGAGCTTTCAAAACACGCACACAAAGCCTCATGGGCATCCACCTTTCCATCGCCTACATTTCCGTCAGGAACGAGACCGAGAAATAGGGCTCTAAAAAGATTATAGTTGATTTACAATGTTGTACCAATTCTCCTATGCAGAAAAGTGACTCAGGGGAGTTCCCTTCGTGGCTCAGTGGTTAACGAATCCGACTAGGAATGGTGAGGTTGTGGGTTTGATCCCTGGCCTCGCTCAGTGGGTGAAGGATCCGGCGTTGCCGTGAGCTGTGGGTGTAGGCTGCAGATGCGGCTCAGATCCCGCGTTGCTGTGGCTGTGGTGAAGGCCGGCAGCTACAGCTCCTGTTAGACCCCTAGCCTGGGAACCCCTTTATGCTGCGGGTGCGGCTCTAGATAAGGTAAAAAGAGAAAAAAAAAAAAAAAAGAAAGAAAAGTGACTCAGTCACACATATATATACATTCTTTTTTTTAATATTATTTTCCCTCATGGTCTGTCCCAGGAGACGGGATAGAGTTCCCTGTGCTATAGAGTAGGACCCTGTTGTTTATCCATTCCACATGTAATGGTTTGCATCTATTAACACCAAATCCCCAGCCCATCCCTCTCCCTCCCCCTTCCTCCTTGGCAACCATGATTCAGTTCTCTGTATTCATCCCTCTCTTTTGTCTTTTTGTCTTTCTAGGGCCGCATCTGTGGCATATAGAGGTTCCCAGGCTAGGGGTCCAATCAGAGCTATAGCCACCGGCCTACACCACAGCCACAGCAACACCAAATCTGAGCTGCGCCTGTGACCTACACCACAGCTCATGGCAACGCCGGATCCTTACCCCACTGAGCGAGGCCAGGGATCGAACTTGCATCCTCATGGATGCTAACCGCTGAGCCACGACGGGAACTCCTTCATCTCTTTCTTAATTAATTGCTAACATTAATGAATAATGAAGCGGGAAGACAGAACACACCGAGTGCCTACTACCTGCCAGGCTCTGTTCTAGGCACTGAGGCTAAAAACAGACACAAATCCCCGTGCTCAAGAGGGAGGAGACTGGCCCTGAGCAAGGAAAATACTCAGCATACTAAGTGGTGGTGTAACCCGTGGAGGAAAATAAAGCAGGGAAGGGAGAAGGAAGGGCGGAGGGCTGTAATTTTGTCATTATTTTCTATAACAGAGATAATTCGCATATCATATAATGCACTCATTTAAACCGTAGAAGCCAGTGGTGTTTGGCGCAGTCACAGAAT
Source organism: Catagonus wagneri (assembly GCA_004024745.2). Taxonomy (NCBI): domain Eukaryota; kingdom Metazoa; phylum Chordata; class Mammalia; order Artiodactyla; family Tayassuidae; genus Catagonus; species Catagonus wagneri. Next base: position 4,840,933 of record PVHT021183634.1, read on the forward strand.
CGTTAACCATCACCGCAATCGACCGTAGACCGTGTTCATCGCCCCCCCCAAAAGAAACTCTGAGCAGTCGCTCCCCATTCCCTAACCCCCACCCCCACCCCCAGTTCCTAGCAACCACGCATCTTCTTTCTCTCTACAGACTTACCTACTCCGGACCTATCATGTCAACGCGATCTCAGACTAGGTGGGCTTTAGGGACTGGCTTCTTTCATTGGTATGACATTTTTAAAGTTCATCCCTATTGTAACACGAATCAGTATTTCATTCCTAATTTTGGCTGAATAATATTCTGTGGTATGAATATACCCTATTTTATTTATCCATTCATCAGCTGGTGGACGTTTGGGTCATTTCTACTTTTTTTTGTTTGTTTGTTTGCTTTTTGCTTTTTAGAGCCACACATCTGGCCTATGGAGGTTCTCAGTCTAGGGGTTGAATCGGAGCCACACTGCCGGCCTCCGCCACAGCCACAGCAACACAGGGTTCGAGCCATGACCGCAGCTCAAGGCGACACCACATCCAAACCCACTGAGCAGGGCCAGGGGTTGAACCTGCATCCTCATGGATTCTAGTCGGATTTGTAATCACTGTGCCACAACGGGAACACCCGGTCATTTCCACTTTTGAACTATTATGAGTCATGCTGCCAGGGACACGGGTGTACTGTAATTTTAGTTTTTTGTTTTTTTGTGTTTGCTTTGGTGTACCGTGCTTTTAAACGGGGTGCTTAGGGAAGATGCGAGAAGGTAACAGTTGATAAAAGACCTGGAGGAGGTCAGAAGTAAGCCATGCAGATCCATCTGGGGACGGTTCATTTCTGGCAGAGGGAAAAGCAAGTGCAAAGGTCCTGAGGCAGAAGTAAGTGTGGCAGGTCGGGGAAAGAGCAAGGAGGCTGGTAGGTCTGAAGTGGGTGAGAAAAGGGAGGAATGAGGGGTGAGGAGTCGGGGGGGGGGAGAACCGGAACCCAGGGGGCGAAGGGCCTCATGGGCCACTGCGAGGACTCGGCCTGCACCCTGGCTGCGATGAGAAGCAGGAGCAGGGTTCTGGCACATCCCGGCAGGACCCCAGTGTAGCCACCATCCAAGCAGACAGGGTCCCCGCCTGCTCCCCTAGTGTGCTCGGGGATTTTCACTCACCTGACGGCCGTGGTGCTGAAGGAGGCCGAGGAGCGGGTGGAGATGTAAGGATAATGCTTGGTATCCAGTTTGTCCTCAATAGTGTCCTGGAAGGAAGAGAGGCAGCGGTGAGACTTGCCACCGGTTCAAACAGGGACTGATGGAACCAAGGTAAGACAACTCGAAGACAAGGCGCTGAGCCAACACCATGGCCAGGTCTGCCACGACCAGAGCCTGCCGCCCGCCGCTGGGTGCCTCGTGCTCTGCCCAGTGCGGACCTGATGCTCTGTAACCGACGGCTACACTGACATCAAGTGTGTTGGTCTGCTCTTTAAGAGATTTTTTTTTTTTTGTCTTTTTGCTTTTATCTAGGGCCGCACCCGCGGCATATGGAGGCTCCCAGGCTAGGGGTCTAACAGGAGCTGTAGCCGCCGGCCTTCGCCACAGCCACAGCCACGCGGGATCCGAGCCGCGTCTGCAACCTACACCACAGCTCACGGCAACGCCGGATCCTTAACCCACTGAGCAAGGCCAGGGATTGAACCCGCAACCTCATGGTTCCTAGTCGGATTCGTTAACCACTGAGCCACGACGGGAACTCCAAGAGATTTTTTTTTTTTTTTAAACCCTCCTTTAGTTTTTTTTTTTTTTTGCTTCTTTTCCAACTTAATCTTTTTTCTCTCCTCTTTCAGATGCCGTGCAAGGTAAGAAATATCACCTTCTGTCCAATAAACTTCTGACGCTTGCCATCCGTCCCGCACAGCCTCGGCACAGGCGGTCTCTCAGGCAAGAGGAGGCCTGACACCCTGGGTTTTCCAAGGGCCTGATTATCTGGGAGGTGGATCCAGCCACCCACTGCCTGCTGCTCAGAAGTCTATACTCCTCACAGCTCCTGTGCGAAGCCCGCACACGTCTCTCCTGGGGGGAGGGGCAGCAAAGAACCAAGGAGGGGATGACACAGAGGGCTTTAACTATTCTGCCAAGCAAGGAAGCATAACTGTTTTCTAGATGTCGCATGTTCACCCAGCCTTTTGCTTTGTGGGTTTTAAAAATAGGAAGCTGACTCACTATGTATTTTTAAAATGTACTTATTTTAATGTGCAACTCAGTGGGAACACCTGGACTGCTATGAATTAACAAAGGGATCCTGGGCAAAGCCCTTCCTTCTCTGGGCCCCAGGCTAGTCCACCTGTCAAGGGCAGGAGTTGCACAGACCATCTCCAAGTCCCACCCAGACCTCCGGTGGGGCAGGGTTTACTTGACCTTGGGCTACAGGAGCGGGGGCAGGGAGGGACACCACTGGACTAGCTGACGTTCAAAGATACGAAACACCTGCTGTGTGCAAGGCACGGTGCCAAAGGACACGTCAGGGGTAGGCACAGGCCCAAGGTCTAAAAAGATGACCCAGGAGTTCCCATTGTGGCTCAACAATAATGACCCCAGCTAGTATCCATGAGGACGCGGGTTCGATCCCTGGCCTTGCTCAGTGGGTTAAGGATCCGGCCTTGCCATGAGCTGTGGTACAGGTCGCAGATGCGGCTCAGATCCAGTATTGCTGTGGCTGGGTTGTAGGCTGGTGGCTACAGCTCCGATTGGACCCTTAGCTTGGGAACTTCCATATGCTGTGGGTACAGTCCTACAAAGACAAAAAAAAAAGAAGAAAAAAAAAAAGATGACCCAACACAGTGAGCAGCGTACACACCTGGAAAGAACACCCCTGGCCCAGCCGGCAGGAGTCAGGGAGGTCCCTGCGGTGCTGGACGGTCGGACGTATGATCAGGGTATGGGGACGGTGAGACTGACGGGGACTTTGCAGAAAGTCAGGATTCAGGAAGTGGAAAGTGTGGGGGGTGCAGTCCAGGCAAGGGGTGGTTGGAAGAGAAACATGCTTGGAGGGTCTCTGGCTGGCGTGGGGCTGAGGGAGGCGAGCAGTGGGAGAGGAGGGCGGGCTGCAGGCACTTTCCGGAGGCCACCCCCTCACCCTGAGGCACCCTCAGTGTGGAGCCTGCTACTCTCCTGGCCTCCAGAGGCTGCGATGTGTCTGGTTCCTCTGGAAGTGGTACCTAAACCCTGTGGAGCCCGGGCATCCGCATCTGGCAGTCTCCTGGGACTGCTCCTCACAAACCCTCCCAGGCCTGGAGGCAGAGCCCCGAGGAGAGAACACCCGAGTGTCACCGCCACCTGAGGGCAGGTGAGGCTGAAGCCTCTGGGCCCCCGCGCCCTCACCCCGCCCGCGCTGACCTCCATGATGTCTTTGATGATCGGGGTCCACCGTGAGAGCTGGTAGGTCTGCTCGCTGATGCGCTCCTTCCGCTCCGGCTTGCTCCTGCGACGCAGCGTGGACTGAAGGCAAGCCCACGAGAGCCGCCTGAGCCGGGGTCTTGGCCTGCGCGGCCCCGCCAGCTCCCCAGCCCCCGCCCCCGGGAGCCCTTGGGGAGGTTTTCCCAGAGAAGCCCAGAACACGCTGCCTGGGCTCCAGCCAGAGAACCTGGAGCAAACTTGGTTCTTTAAAGCCATGAACAATGGCAAACGTGAGTCAAACATCTAAGTGCCATTTTCACCAACCCAGGGGGTTGAAATAGTCTGGAGTCGCGACAGGAGACGACACTGCTTGGGTGTGACTTAGCCCTTGATTTTTGCTTCAACAGCACAGGCCGTGCTGAATGGATCATCTCCATTCTCGTTTGGTCCCTTTGTGAACAAGGGTCTGAAAACACCAAACCACCCGCCCGTCACGGGTCTCCGGTCTGGTGGCTCTAGAACAGAGCTTTCAGCTCTTACGAGTCCAGGAGTGCACCTACAACCCTGCTTTATCAGCACTGAGGCGTCAACCGACTCCCTGCAGGAAGCGGGGTCCCCAAGGCGAGGTTCCCAGTGGAGGAGGGCTCTCCGGGGTCCAGAGCCCACTGCTGGTCGGGCCCACACCTACCCTGACTGGGTCCCGAGCCAGCACCTGACCAGCAGACTCAGGTGGCAAGACTGCCTGACATTAAGCCTTGTATTCTCACCCTAGGGAGACACGTAGCCTGGGTGTCCCACGGCAGAGCCAGAGGACTCAAGATACGGAGGACGGAGCTGGCGTGACTCCGGTTCGGGGCTGGTTCACAGACACGGCTCAGCTGAGGGATGCTGTGACCCCTCGATGGGGCGGCCTGGCTTCTTGGCTACGCCACTATTTTAATTTATCCTCTGCCTCTGCATTCCTGATTGCATGTTTTCTCTTTCTTGAAGTCGGGTGTTATCGTTAACTGCCTTCAGTCCGGGGAGAAGAGACGAGACCCGCTGCCTCCCCTCTGCCCCCACCACCCTGCCCCAGGGCAAGGCTGGTGCTCACGTCGGTGACGATGGGCACCCCGAGGTGCGCCATGTTGGTGATGATCTCGCTGTCCTCTGGCGGGATCTGGGCGTGCTGGATCAGCTTGTTCAGGTTTTCCTCGGTGATGCCTGAGAGCAAAACCCCCGGTCACCACACCCGCCCCTGGGCATCAGTCACCCAGGAGCAGAGCCAGGTTTGCGGGGGCACAGTGCCCCTTCTGCCTCCTCAGGGTTAGGGGGAGCTCATCTGTCGATCACATCGAGTCTGCTGTACTAGGGAGTTTGCGTCATGGCTCAGTGGAAACGAATCCGACTAGGTTGCGGGTTCGATCCCTGGCCTCGCTTGGTGGGTCAAGGATCCGGCGTTGCCATGAGCTGTGGTGTAGGTCGCAGACGCAGATCGGATCCCACGTTGCTGTGGCTCTGGCATTGGCCGGCAACTGTAGCTCCTGTTAGACCCCTAGCCTGGGAACCTCCATATGCCGCGGGTGCGGTCCTAAAATGACAAAAAGACAAAAAAAAAAAAAGTTTACTGTACAAGATCAGGACTCCAATTTCACTTTAGCTACTGTGTCCCGGCCATAACCATCAGCCACGGCCCCTCACGGGCTCTGTTTCCATAGTCTCCTCCTTTTCAGCCATCCCCACCACCCTTGGCTCGTGTCACAGACAACCTGGACAAAGGAGTCTCTGTGTCTATGTCTATATATATATATATATATATATATATATATATATATATATATATTTGTCTTTTTAGGGCTGCACCCATGGCACATGGAGGTTCCCAGGCTAGGGATCCAATTGGAGCTATAGCCGCTGGTTCACACCACAGCCACAGCAGCACAGGATCCGAGACGCGTCTGAGACCTACACCACAGCTCACGGCAACGCCGGATCCTTAACCCACTGAGCAAGGCCAGAGGTCAAACCCACGTCCTCATGGATACCAGTCGGGTTGGTTAACCTCTAAGCCACAACGGGAACTCCTCTGTGTCCATCTTTTGCACGATGGATGCTTATGAACACTTAAGGTCAAGCACACGTGAGTAAAATATCAGTTATTTAAAGGCACAGATTACAGCTGGAGGCAAGTTAAAAGGATCTGGTGGAAATGCTCTAATAAACTGGCCGTAAAGCCAGAAGACTCCCCCCACCCCCCGCTGTCCCCAGAAGCACTTTTGGGGATATTCAGCCTTCAGCTGCACCCGATCTGCCTGCATTTCATGTCCCCAGGCGTGAAGAACCCACCGATGGATTGATGGATCGTTGTACTCAACACCTCTTGCCTTCCCTTTGCTTTGTCTTTTAAACTGTTTTCTGCTCTGTTCTCTCCCTCTCTCTCTCTCTCTCTCTCTCTCTCTCTCTCTCTCCCCCAGCTGCCTCACTTTCCCCAAGAAGGGCCCGCCCTCCTCTACCCCCATTCCTACCGTTCTTCAAAAAGATGTAGAGAAGGATGATACGGATCTTGTCATAAGTGCTGACATTCGCATCCAGCAGAATGGGGACGATAGCTCTCATGGGGTCCTTGATCTTCTCCCCTTCGGCATCCGTGCCCATGGCCAGGTCCTGCAGAAAACATACCACGTTGGCTCCGTTTCTGGCAACAGTCTGAACAGACGGGGACTATTAGAAAACTGGTTGTCCAAAAATGTCTGGGGCTTGCAGCTTGGTAGACGAAGGTCCTAAACAGGGACTCGTGCTCCCAAAAAGTGCTGTGGTGAGCACTGCTGTCATCAGTGATGGCGTCTACAGCAGCAGCGGGAACCCAGGGTCCACTTCCCAAAGCCCGAAACCGCACCGCTTCGCCATCTTTTCTAGGCTGTTCCCTGCAGGTGACTATACCTGCGCCAGTGCCTCGGGGAAAGCCTCAATCCCGGTTGGTTCTCGAGATGAGCAAAGCCTGGCAGAGGAATCAGCACTTAAGGGGATGCACTTCCCACGCCTGAAAAGCTTTGATATGTTAAGGCGCCTCTGCCCGGCTGAACTTTCTGTGCTCCACTCTCCACTGAAGGCCGAGCTGGTGGAGCTTTAACTATTCCAGGTTTTTTTTTTTTTAAATAATGATTTTAATTTTTTCCATTATAGCTGGTTTACAGTGTTCCATCAATTTCCTACTGTACAGCAAGGTGACCCAGTCCCACCTGCATGTATGCATTGTTTTTTCTCACATTATCCTGCTCCCACGTAAGTGAGTGGACACAGTTCCCAGTGCTATACAGCAGGATCGCATTGCTTATCCATGCCAAAGGCAACTGTTTGCATCTATTAACCCCCGAGTCCCCATCCATCCCACTCCCTCCCCCAAGAGAAAGACAAACACCATATGGTATCACTTATACCTGGAATCTAAGATACGGCACAAACGAACCTTTCCACAGAAAAGAAAATCGTGGACACGGAGAACAAACTGTGGCTACTCGAGGTTTTTAATCTCGCTTTTTCATCTCCCCTTTTTCATCTTCCATTTTCATACTTTTAGGGGGAGGAGGAAAGAACAAGGGCTCCTAAACCTGCGAATACCACTGAGGACCACGAAGGAAGGGAGGGGGGCTGACAATAGAACAGAGAATAAAGAGGGAAGGAAGCACGGTCTAGGGCCGCGCTCGTACCTCCCACCCGGGTAAGAGGTGGCTCCGTTCTCAACAGCCCGAGGAAGCAGCACATCAGGCTCAGCAAATCAAAAGCCACCTGGTCTTATCCTGCAGCCTTGTCCGTAGCTCTTACAGAGGTGGCCAGAGGGTTCCCCCTTTCCTCTCAAGACCCCAGGGGCCCGTAATATGTCTGATCTCTTGCTCCGGTTTCTGCCCAGCCCGGGTCAGAGGAAGGCAGGGCCCCTCCCCGAGGCCCCTCCACCCCTCCGTGACGCCTCAGGTGCCATATGTTCAGCAGGACCTGACTCTGATATTCCCTCAAGGTCGACTTTGATGTGACCGGTTCAGCAAATACCACCGAGCCGCTTCTGAAAACAATGTCAACTTTGGGATGAATCTCAGCTGCATTTGCACTGATCTAGGGAAAACTTGCTTTCTGGACAGACAAGTACTTTTGGACAGGACATCTCTGTGTTTGCAAAGATCGCCCGTGAACTTGATGGGTTCCAGCCGGGCTGCTTCCCTGGAGGAGAGAGTCCGTGAAATCAGGGCTGGTCTTACAAACCTAAGCCGAGCCTGTCACGTCAAACCAGGAGATTTAAATCTTAGCCTCGCACGGAGTACTTGAGTTGGCTTTTCTGTAAAAATGGACCTTCCGCCGAGGCTTCAGAATCATTTCATACCTTCCCTTTCCTTAGATGCAGATCCTTAAAAAAAACATCCCCCAAACCCAAGGAGATGGGTTAAGAATCCAGCTATTGTCACTGCAGCAGCCCAGGTCACTGCTGTGGTCTGGGTTCAGTCTCTGACCTGGAACTTCCACATGCCACAGGTGCAGCCAAAAAAAGGAAAAAAAGGGAAGAAGAAGAAGAAGACAACCATAGCTGAGTAACATTATCACGCACGAGGAATAGAGTGCTGGGATTAGGGACTCCACACAACACTCCTGGAAAACGTGGTAGCTTTGTTATTTCCCTCTGCAGATGAGGAAAATAAAGCAGAGAGAAACGAGCACATCAAACACATCAGTGACAGGGACAGCACACCAATCCTAGCTGTGAGCAGGGTGACTGTGGGAAAATTTCTTTTTTTATCTTTTGTCTTATTAGGGCCACACCTGCGGCATATGGAGGTTCCCGGGCTAGGGGTCCAATCGGAGCTGCAGCCGCCAGCTTACACCACAGCCACAGCAACACCAGATCCGAGCCGCGTCTGCGACCTGCACCACAGCTCACGACTGGATCCTTAACCCGCCGAGTGAGGCCAGGGGTCGAACCCGCAACCTCATGGCTCCTAGTTGGATTAATTTCCGCTGCACCACAAGGGGAGCTCTTGTGGGTGAATTTCCGACCTCTGACCGCACTACCCTCTTTCAGGCTCTCTCTCCAAAGCTGGTGTGGCCGCGGCAGAACGAAAAGACACTCCGGATATAACAGCCAGCCAGCCCTGCCAACGCAGGGCTCAGCGCTCCATTGCTCTCTCTTCTGCCCTGCCAGGGAGCCTCCGGAAAGTCAGACACGCAAAACCCAAATGGCACAGCACTCCAGACCCACCTAGACCCTACCATCGAGAGCGGAACCGCACTGGCTCCAGGGAGGTGAGGCCACACGACCTAGCAGGCTTTCCCACTTCTGCTTCCTGAGATTCTGCAGGACACTCAAGGTCAGACGTTGCTATGCAGCTGGGCAAATAAATGGGCCCGGCAGAAAGGGAAGGAAAGGGCCCTACCTGTTCCACCCGGCAGAGTTTATCCACGGTGCCTTGGTAGTGCTTCATGCAGTCCTCCGCCAGGTGCAGGTGGGTCGAATACTAGGACGAAGCAGAGAGCGTGTGGTCAGGGAAGCGCCCGCTGATCCGTGCAGCACCTACTGAGCACTTGGAGTGGCTAAACACGGCACTGGGCGCCAGAGCCGTCTCCAGCCTCATAAAGGAGAGCAACCATACGTGCAAGCCGGTTCACAAACACCGCCAGACAGAGAACTGTGTGTGTCAGGGGAGAGGGAGAGACCACCTTCTGAAAGAGCCAAGAGGAAGGAGAAATCCTACGTGGGGGTGGGGGTGGTTTCACAGATTCTCTGATAATACCCCTCCCTCCAAGAGGGGGCGCTCAATCCCCCCTCCCGGCTGTGGGCTGGAGGCACCTAAGGAATCGTGTGCAGGAAGTGCCCTGCGACTCCCAGGCCGGCGTGGCTTCCTCCCAGCCCTCTCTCAGGCCCATGGGGTGGGCAGTTGGAAGGATACAGAGAACAAAAGATGAAGAGGAGAAAAGAAAGTCACAGGAAATAAGCTCTTTACCCTAATCTTACATTTTTTTCTCATAAAAAGTACAGATGACTTTTAAAACCCTGCGGATTTCCATGAATCAATGAGGGCAGTGGGGCTCTGAGAGGCCTTGGTGCAGCTGTTTATACTCACGGTCCACGTTGGATGGTCATACCTTGCTGAGCTCTTTCTGGTACTGGGGCATTTTCTTTAGCATCTGCGACAGGTCCCGCATGGTGGTCTAGAGAGAAAGGAAAGCCTGTGGTCTCATCTTGGCGTGAGAGCTAAGGGGGTGTGCGGGGGTGGGGGGCGGGCATAGGTGCAGCACCCAGGACCTCCTGAGTACACGCTCCCCAACCCCCCAAAAGCATCTGTTAAACAAAGGATCACACGTGTCTATGGTTCCTGGTCTCTGGCTCAAATAATTATTGATCCAAATACTGTGACTGCCTCATAGGCAGGGATCTGACCTCTGCAGTCTGGTAATTATGTTTTATTTATCGCCCTGGAGAGTTACTGAGAGTATAATTCTCGCCAAGAAACAGCAATTTCCCCCTCTCGATACTGCTTTTCTGCATACTCAGCTCAAGCCACCTTGGCATCAGGTTCACATGTCGTCTCAGCAGAGAGGCTGTGGTGTGTGTAGAAAGGCAGAAAGTAGGGAGGTGAGAGGAGGCTGGAATCTGCCTCCTGACTGGTGGAAGGGGGTCTATTTACTTTCTGAGTGACCTACCTCATCCCACTCATGGATCCAACAAGAATTTATTAAATGACTGCCATTTTGCAGGCATTTTTAGGTGCTGGAGATACAATGCCAAAAACAAACAAAAAAGAAGTTCTGCTTTCGTGGAGCTAACATCCAGGAGAGGCGTCATCCCAAGTGAGCGCGTTAGCGCCCTCTGGGCCAAAGGATGGGGACCTCATAAGGCAAGGCTAAAGCAAGGACCTCAGGCATGGCTTGAGCAAGGCGGTGGGGTAAGGACGGAGGCAGAGATGAGACTGAGAGTCTGTAGGGCCTGATGACCTAGCGTGTCCACCGTGGGGCTTGATTCTGCAGGGATCAGGAAGTCACTGAATAGTTTTAAGTGAAGGAGGGAAACAATCAGAGCTGCATTTCTCTCAACAAAAGAGGAGTGAAACAGTCAGGAGGAGGAAGTTCCCTGGTGGCTCAGCTGGTTATGGATCCAGCGTAGTCACTGCTGTGGTGAGGGTTCGATCCCTGGCCCGGGAACTTCCACATGCCACAGGTGTGGCAAAAAAAAAACAACAACCAAAAAAACAAAAAACAAAACAAAACCAGAGGAGAGGTCAGGTGAATGAGGATATGAATTCCAAGTCTACCACAAGCTAAAATAGGTTTTATGACTTCTTCTGGCTTAAAGTGAATCTTGATCCAAAACAGTAAACATTAATTTTCAGGGTAGCAAAAAGAAGCTCTCTATAAATATCAAAAGATGGATGGCTCCGGATCACCATCTCGAATACAAAAATAAGACAAAATGCTATCAGAGAAGAAGAGGACCATGACTGCCCCGCCCCCCAGCCCCCAACTCACTGGTCCTGTCCCGTGCTGCGGGGGCGGCCTCCTGCCCACAGAGGGAAAGCAGGGACTAACCTAAAGGGCCCTGGAACTTTTACCTTCTCTCCAGTATTCATTCTCTTGCTGGAAGAAAAGTCCTTCAGAGAACGGGTGACTTCCCTGCAAGAGAGGAGGGGGCAGCTAAGCTCCAGGGCGGCACCCGGTGCCTCCTTGGGGGTTAAGGGAGCAATGCGAGATGCGTCCTTTAGGAATGGGTGCAGCCACTTTGCCTGCCTGTGAGCTACACATTTCAAGCGGTTTCCTAAGAGGAGAGAGATTTTCCTAATACTCTCAACTAGGGGTCTCCGGAGCAGAGTGTACCAGACAACTTGAGGACAGAAAAGAAATTTTAGGACATCTGTTGATATAACTTCATCCTTTTCAATTTTATGTTTCTGTATATGCTGTAAAATATACATACTAGTATAATAAGGCACGTATATAATGCATAAATACATTATAATACTGGAAATGCGAACTAACATTTTTCTTTTCTTTTTTTTTTAACTTTTTGCTTTTTAGGGCTGCACCTGCAGCAGATGGAGGTTCCTAGGCTAGGGGTCAAATCTGAGTGAGCTACAGCTGCCGGCCTAAGCTGCAGCCACAGCTACCCAGGATCTGAGCCGAGTCTGTGACCTACACCAGACAGAGCTCATGGCAACGCTGGATCCTGACCTACTGAGCAAGGCCAGGGATCGAACCTGCATCCTCATGGATATCAGTCAGATTTGTTTCTGCTGTGCCACAATGAAACTCCCTAATGTTTTTCTAAAGTTGAGTGATCCACAAAGTTCTGAGACTACTTTCCTCTTTTTTCTTTCTTTCTTTCTTTCTTTTTTTTTTTTGCTTTTTAGGGCTGCATTTGTGGCATATGGAGGTTCCCAGGCTAGGGGTCTAATCAGAGCTGTAGCCGCTGGCCTCCGCCACAGCCACAGCAACGCCAGATCCGAGCCGCATCTGCGACCTACACCACAGCTCATGGCAACACCGGATCGTTAACCCACTGAGCAAGGCCAGGGATTGAACCACATCCTCATGGATCCTAGTCACATTGGTTAACCACTGTGACACAACAGGAACTCCTGAGACTACTTTTCTAAATAACAGAACTATTCCAGGCTGTAGTATTTTCTCACTCATCCCTGTGAATTTCCTAGGGACATCACTAACTCCACGTAGCAGAACGTGTCTTTCCACAAAAGCAGACTTGTTGTATACACTTTAAGCTCTTAGTAAAAATTCTCCAGTGTCAGGGAGTTCCTGTCATGGCTCTGAGGTAACGGACTCAGCTAGTATCCATGAGGAACGCGGGTTCGATCCCTGGCCTTGCTCAGTGGGTTAAGGATCCTGCATTGCTATGGGTGTGCTGTAGGCTGGCAGCTACAGCTCTAATTTAACCCTTAGCCTGGGAATTTCCATACGCTATGGGTGCGGCACCGACCAAAAAAAAACAAAAACAAAACACCCCCCCCCACTCTCTCTCCAGTGTTAGAAACATTTTCCCACGGAGTTCCTATCATGGCTCAGTGGAAACAAATCTGACTAGCATCCACGAGGATGCAGGTTCGATCCCTGGCCTCACTCAGTGGGTTAGGGTCCAGCATTGCCATGAGCTGTGGTGTAGGTCGTAGATGCGGCTGGGATTCTGCGTTGCTGTGCCTAGGGCTTAGGCCAGCAAATACATCTCTGATTTGACCCCTAGCCTAGGAACCTCCATACGCCATTGGTATGGCCCTAAAAACAACACACACACACACACACACACACACACACAAAACGAAACATCTTCTGAGCAAGGTACTGGTTCAGTATATAGATCAGTATATCTATCAGTGTAAATATCAACTCTCCCTCAGAAATTTTAGGTATGACAGCTGGGAGAGAGGGGACACACTAGCTCAGAAAAGAAAACTGAACCGTATGTAGCAGTCTGGATCTTCCAATGGAATAAATTGGCTTTAAACGTTTAGTGTTTATAAAGCATTTTGCTGAGAGCTACAGATGCTTTCTAAAAATTCTAAAAGCACCCCTAACACAGAATGTGTTCCTGAACTCCGTGGAGCAGGTGTATGTAGCCTGAGCTCGGATAACGGAGCCCCTAAGCATCACAGCTGCTAGTGTGCCCGAGACTTTGCCCGCTTGGGGTGGGGGCGGTGCTCTGGAGTGGGGCGGGGCGAGCTCTGGAGTGGGGCGGGGTGAGCTCTGGAGTGGGGCGGGGCGCAGGGCGGGCTCTTACTGGGACACCTCCGCGATGTGCTTGTGGCGCAGCGCTATCCAAAGGTCGTCATCCTCATCCAGAAGCACTTCCTTCACCCGCGCCTCTCCGATGCCGCTCGTCTCGTACCTACAGAGGAGACAGACGGCCCGCAGAATTCACCCAGTTCCCCCGGTTTACAACAAACAGGTGGTCACCCCCAGCGACAGCACAGCAAGCGCCCCGACCCTCTGATGTGTCCCTGTGTGTCGGCTCTGCTGCACTGAACAAGGCTAACAATTTCTTGGGAAGGGAGAAGCCCAAAGGTCTTATCAAAGTCAACTGACTTGACGTCCTGTTTTAAGATCCCCAGCGTCAATGGATATGCAATCCAGCGGAGAACCCGGCTGAGGCGTGAAGTCGGGTCATAGGTGGGTTCAAGGCACTTGTAAGGGAAAGGCGGAGGTCACACTTGTTCTTTGCTGGGAAGGCCCTGGGACACCACCTTCAAAGGTGTGGGACCCAAACGGCATTTCACAGCTGCCTGTGGCAGGCCCTCAGCTAACTTTCCCGTGTGAAACCATGAACATCTAAAGGAAAGCAAGAATCATAGGTCCCCAAAGGAGAAAAGCTGAGATTCAGTCATATTTTTAGAACCTTCATTTTGAAACCACTGTCTTTATAATTAACATTATAAAATAAATGACATGAGAACTATATCGTCTCTACCCAAACAAAGAAAAATAAGTTTTTAGAGACTGAGTTTCCGGTGACTGCTACCAAGAAAAATGTTGTTTATAATGAAGCAAACTGCAAATAAAATGCAGTGCGAAACTCCTGTTGATATATTTTATCATCCTCATATTTCATGATCTGTAACTAAGAAGTTTCAACTCTGAATAAGATACACTCTCATACATACGTGGACATTTTAACATATCCAGGCAGATTTTGAACTGAGGTGCTGTGAGTTGTGAACTAAAGACTTAAAGTTCGGAGTTCCCGTCGTGGTGCAGCGGTTAACAAATCCAACTAGGAACCATGAGGCTGGGGGTTCGATCCCTGGCCTTGCCCAGTGGGTTAATGATCTGGCGTTGCTGTGAGCTGTGGTGCAGGTCGCAGACGCCGCTCGGATCTGGCGTTGCTGTGGTTGTGGCGTAGACCGGCAGCTGTAGCTCCAATTTGACCCCTGGCCTGGGAATCTCCATATGCTGCGGGTGCAGACCTAAAAAAAAAAAAAAAGGCAAATAAATAAGTAAAGACCTAAAGTTCTTGTTCTCTCCCCACAGGGCAGGGATTTCCAGCTGGTGGTGCAACTGGACTCTGGGAACTCACAGAAAAGCTTGCAGGCTTATTAGCAAGACTGTATCAATGCAGCTGCTTTTCCTAGGGTTAACAACCTCCTTTTTCTTAAGTTAGAGGTGTGTCTGGTTCCCCTGCAAAGCTGCAGTCACTCTGGTCCATATACTTACTTGTAGACATCATTTTCAATAGGCAGCAGGTCATAACTCATAGCCTGGAAAGTCAGCTCATGAAGGACGGGGGAACTGGGGTCGAAGCCGCGGTCCAGGATCAGGAGCTGGGAGCGTGCCTTGTCGGGACCCTGGAAGGAAGGACACAGGGAATGGTTTCACGACCTGCCCTGAACCAGTCCAGCTTTTCCGACTAGCGGAGCTACCCCTCCTGTCAAAGGCAGCAGCAGGATGTGAACTGTGGCTCAAATAGCACCACGTCCGGTTACTGCCGGACAAGGACACCAGCACATACCATGCGAGAATCCGGTGTGTCTGTTTCATAATGAGGGTCCTTTGACACAGACCCTAACCTGTGGCTGGGGTCCAAAGTGAGCTTAGGAAGGGGAGTTCCACCAAGGTTCAGCTATAAATAGGGTGACCCACCAGGTAGCCGGCCCAGGACTAAGGGGGCTCCCAGTTTTTAAATTAAGACAGTGATGGAAGAGTTCTGTGTCTTTGTTTGTTTGTTTGTTTGTTTTAGGGCCGCACCCGCAGCATATATAAGTTCCCAGATGGGGTCCAATCGGAGCTGCAGCTGCTGGCCTATGCCACAGCACAGCAACGTGGGATCCGAGCTGTGTCTGTGACCTACATCACAGCTCACGGCAACACCGGACCCCCAACCCACTGAGCAAGGCGGGGATCGAACCCGCATCCTTGTGGGTACTAGTTGGGTTCTTAACCTGCTGAGCCACAACAGGAACTCCAGTTCTGTGTCCTGACTGCAGTGGTGGTTACATGATTCTGCACATGGGACAAAACTGCACAGAACTGGACACTCACACGGGCATGTGCACAAACTAGTGAGATCTGAGTAAGTCTGGAGATTGCAGCAACGTCCATTTCCCGGCTTTGATACTGTTCTACTGCGGGGGCTCCCAGGGCGCAGGGCTTTCAGTGCCAACCCTGAACAGAAGTCCCAGCGAACAGAAACCGGTTGGTTGCTGGGTGGCACAGGACAGAATCTGTGTTGCCTGCCCAAAGGCTGGAGCTCAGTGCTTGGGTAAGGAGCTCAGTGAGGAACAGAACCCAGCAGTGCCCAGGCTGCCACGCCAGCACTGCCAGCACCGTGGTCGTCTGGCAAAAGAACCACGTGGGCCCGGGTCTGGACTTACCTCCCCCATTGTTGGGTCATCCGCTTTGTAGGCGTCGAGCTTGTCCTGGATTAGCTGAGCCAGCAAAGCATTGTCCTTGTATTCCCTGACAAAGGAGGAGGGACAGAGGGTGACCGCCCCGCCCCAATCGATGGCATGGTCTGCCCTCCTGGAGGAAGTCAGGGCAGCGCGGGAGGGTCGAGGGAGACACGAGCTTCAGGGGTCTTTTTTTACAACGAACAAATATTCATATTTCACGTATAATTAAAAAGGACAAAGAAAATACTTAACGCAGTGCCCGAAACATAAAGGATTAAAAGAAAAAAACAAACCTATCTAAATGGAAACAAGGTAGCCTGGCCGAGCACATCTCAGCAGAGGGACGGCACCATCCGCCCTGTTCCCGCCATCAGGCTGTCGGAGCCTGACCTGTCTGAGTCTCATCTCCCTGAAATCGAATTCTCTTGCACCCTGTCTTGTTTCTGTTGGAAATGATGTTTCTGCCCGCAGAGCCAGGAAGACACAAGCGTGAGCTTCTGGGTCTCCCCGCTCGGTGAGCCTGACAGCACTTCTTGGGCTCCTCCCGGCTCTGCATATGGTGGCTCCTGCCGGCCGCCTGGCCTCGCTCAGTGCAAAAGCAGCCCTGCTCCCAGCCTCGCCCCCCCAGCGAATGAATCCCAAGCCCCCATCTCTTAACTTCCAGCAGGCTCTGTCAGTGAGGACCCTAAGAGGGGAGGCGCTGTCCTGTGGGTGCAGGTTCCTGAGGACGAGGGGCGATGAGGGTCCCTGGCACCTCCAGCTCGGGCCCTTCCCTCCTCCTGCAGGACCCCCCCACCCTGCCCGGCTTCTCCTGCATGTCTGTGGCTTCCGCTCCCGCTCCCATGGCAGTGCGTTCACCGCCCTGTGCATATCCCTCCAAGGCTGCCCAGTGCTAACCACGGGAGCACGTGATCCCAAACCTGGCGTCCAAGGTCCCCAGAAATGGCTTCACCTCACCTCACGGCCCGCACGTGCCCTGCCGGACCACCAACCCTCCTCAGACTTGCCCCCTGTCTTCCCAGAATCATCTGCTTATCCCTACCGGCCACACCATGCGACTGTCCTCTGTTTCTCAGCAGTTTGCTGAAATCCGAACCCGTCCTCCAGCTCAGATGCCACCTCTGGTCTGCAGCCGTTCTTGTTCCTCTCAGCTCAGAGGGGGCCCCCTCCCTGCACCAGCTGCCCAAGACCAGGGCCGGCACTGTCCGGAGGCACTGGTCTCCCAGGTCCACATCGCAGGTGTGCACGGCTCGGGCCCACACACCTTCGAACGCATCTTACCGACCCTCCCAGATCAGGTGCTTCTAAGGGCAGGAGCTGTACCTTTAGGTTAAGTCCCCCCAACACTCAGCACACAGCAAGTAAGTGGTAAATGAATGACTTCAGGGGGAGTTCCCGTCGTGGCTCAGTGGTTAACAAATCCGACTAGCAACCGTGAGGTTGGGGGTTCGATCCCTGGCCTCGCTCAGCGGGTTAAGGATCCGGCATTGCTGTGGCTGTGGTGTAGGCCGGCAGCTGCAGCTCTGATTAGACCCCTAGCCTGGGAACCTCCACATGCTGCAGGTGCAGCCCTGGAAAAGACAAAAAAAAAAAAACAAAAAGTGAATGACTTCATAAAATCTGTGGAAGTGTCCTTTGCAGAGTCATTCTCTTTGTATTTTAGCTTACTCTGGAACAGATTTTGCAAAGACAGTACTTGTTTTCTAAGGTTCAGAAGAGATGAACAACTGCAGGCAACCCGGGTTGCAATGATATTTAGTTATCAGATAATGGAATACATGTATTCCGGGCCCTTTTCTGCATGTATTGGTATATTTCACAATCAAATTTAGAAGAAAAAAACAAAAACATTGGAAAATAAGTATCAATCTGAGAAGCTCAAAGTGTGACCCTCTTGAGACAACTTCCAGAGGAATCCTAAGGCCAGAGGGCCCCTCACTCGGCAGACACATGGGAGGAGGCCACAGAAGGCAGACAGGTGCACCGCCTTACCCCCGATACCGCACGGCCGGGTACTCCTTCAGGGTGGCACATAGAGTTGCAATCTGCTCCGCCAGGCGCTCCAGGATTGGATTCTTCATCTGAGCCTTGTGGGGACTGTAGAAGCTTTGAAAGGAGTCAGCAGAGTCCAAGGAATACACCTGAGAAGGAGATAGATAGATAGATACACACACACACACACTTCCAGAATTGTGAACTGTCAGGGTTTCCACCAACCCTGGTACTGAGGCTACAGAACACGTTTTCATTTATTCTACAAACACGGCTGGGTGTCGGCTGGATGCTGGGCGTTGTGCTAAACACTCAGGAACTGCTAGGGACCAAACCGTTACTGTCCTCAAGGAGTGTGCCATCTTGTAGCAGAAGGCAGACAATAAACAATAAACATAATGAAAAGTAAATTTTATGGTAAGTGAGAAACTAGCAAGTGTATGAGAAATAATAAGCATGACCACGGGCCAGACAGTGGGAACAGGAGGCCTCCTTGAAGACGTAAGGGAGGTACAGGTTTCTCGCCAGCAGGGGGCTCCCTGAGGAGGGACGGGCTTGTGCCAGGGCCCTGAGGCTAGGGGAGTCCTTTCTCCCACAAAAGATGAGCCCAGGAGGAGAGCAGAGAGGGAGGTTTTATCAGACCTCATACGCCATTATGAGTTTAAATAAATAAGGTACAAGCTAGAAATCGTGCTGTGGCTGTGACAAATGAAGATTTGTATGGATTTAATAATTTTCTATCCTCAGTGGACTGTTCTAAGTATTTCTTTTTTTTTTTTTGAGGATTCTACAAGTTTAAAATTTCCTCTCAACCTGCCAGCTATCAGTATTTTTTCAGAATCTCTCTTATGTAAACTACCCTGATCTGGAAAAACTGAGGTTAGAAAAAGAAGAGTTTATTACTTTTCAAAAATACACAGATATGGTTGAACATGCTAAAGTTGGATTTTGTTCAATCCAGGTGGTGACAGGGCTCACACAGAGGGAAAAAAAAAAAAATCCTGCCCTCAATCTGGGAACAGGCTTTAGGTCAAGTGAGAGGGGAAAGAGATTGTCTTTTTAAAATATTCACAGAGTTCCCATCGTGGCTCAGTGGTTAAGGAATCCAACTAGGAACCATGAGGTTGTGCGTTTGATCCCTGGCATTGCTCAGTTAAGGATGAGTGGGCTAAGGATCCGACGTTGCCGTGAGCTGTGGTGTAGGTTACAGACACGGCTCGGATCCCGTGTTGCTATGGTTGTGGCGTAGGCTGGCAGCTACAGCTCCAATTAGACCCCTAGCCTGGGAACCTTCATATGCCGCGGGTGCGGCCCTAGAAAAAGGCAAAAAAAAAATAAAAAAACAAAGAAAAAAATTCACACTCTATTTTCTCCATCTCTTCTAAGAATTCGTCACTCTCTGGCATCTAGAAGCTGATCTATAAAGACCCAATATGCCACAATCATCTCTTACTTCTACCAAATGCATAAAAAGGTATGTGGTTTTCTTTGCTAGGAGGCGGCATTTTAACAAATCTTGAAATACTAAGGCATAAATCTGGTACATTCGCTCACAGTCAGCTTCACCTTTACTGGTTCAACGACTGCTTTTTTCCAAGCGGAACGGTTTTGGCACCCGAAGTGTTAACAGCTCACGGCAAAGGCTGCCATCTGTTCCTTCAGCACATGACAAGCGGAGGTTATCTCCACATAAAATAAAAACAGCCTCCTTTGCAGCAGATGGGTGCCGGCTGATCCCTCCCCCTCCTCCCTGCCCAGGCTCCCTCTGGATTGGCTGCTTTTCCGAGTTAGCCAATAGGAGCGAACGCTGTGAGCGAGGATGAACGAACACCAAGGGCATGATGGCTGGAAAGAGTCGGAAATAACTGGAGAGTAAGACAAGGCCGCCTCCGGGAGACCCCGAAGGAATACAGTTTGTGTATAACACCCACGCACAAGGCATCATTCAGCAATTCCCTCCCGGCTCTCTTGACTGCACCCCTGGCTCCCCATCTCCGACGTGGCCAGAGTTCCTGCTGGAATAACCAGGATGCAGACTTTCTATGCCCGCCCCACGCGGCCTCACCTGGGACTCATACGGCAGAAATGCGATGTTGATTTCCGTCAGAGTTTTGATGACTTTGGCTGCTCGAGATTTGACCAGCTCGTTAAACAGCGCGTCTGGACAGGCTGTGAGAACGACAGACAGTAGGTTTTCCTGTCCTTTGGCTGGTTCATTTCAACAGTAACATGTGTCCGGTGAATTCTTTATTTTATTAGGGTTTTTTTTAAAAGGCCAACAGAATAAAACTTAAAAAAAAAAAAAAAAAGGCAAGTAGAAAGGTCATCCCAGGAGTTCTAGTTGTGGCGCAGCAGAAATGAACCAGACTAGCACCCATGAGGATACAGGTTCAATCTTTGGCTTTACTCACTGGGTTAACGATCCGGTGTTGCCATGAGCTGTGGCGTAGGCCGACAGCGGCAGCTCTGATTTGACCCCTAGCCTGGGAACTTCTGTATGCTGCAGGTGCGGCTATTAAAAAAAAAAAAGAAAGAAAGAAAGAAAGAAAAAAAAAAGGAAAGCTCATCCCACCTTAAAGGCTACTACCTCTAGAGCATAAAAGGAATATAAAACCACCTACAAGGCCCTCAGCATATAACAAAGGAACAGATGGCAATAAAGACTGAGATATTGAGAGCTAATAGGAACTATTTACTTTCTGATATTAGGAGAGGAAGAAGAACCAGAAGAAATCAAGAAGGAAAATGCCTGTAATATAAAGAAACACTACAGTTTTGAGATACCTACGATAAATAAGTAAAGGAAAACAGAATCATTGGCAAATATGACGTCGGCATTTCCCCAGGGCCTCTAAGGAACCCAGCTGCACGGGAGACCCACTTGGTGGGGGGACCACGATTTCTCATGACTCTCCTGGGCCAAATAGCTTCAGGTTCCCAGAAAAGTTATTGGTTTATTATTGCTGAATCCGTCTACCTGCTTTCTTTGCCACCCATCTTCAAAAAGTATGAAATTATTCTTTGCAAGAAACTTTCCTCATTTTCTCGGTGGTGAGTTTTGTGGGGTTTTCCCCAAAGACAACCCTGGGTAAACTGTTATTACTGTGCATGCTTTACTGTCCAGCCCTACTCAGCTCTCTTTGCTGTTAACAAAAACCGAGGGAGCTCCCTGGTAGTCTAGTGGTTAGGATTTGGTACTTTCACTGCCACAGCCTGGCTTCAATCCCTGGCCTGGGAACTGAGATCCCACATCCAGCCACTTGCACACCACAACCAAAAAACCAAAACCAAACACCACCACCAAAAACCCAAATCAAAGACTGACCGAGATGCTTCTGCACAAAACCTCCATGAAGAAAACAGATTCTGGAACAAGGATACCGTTCTATCTGATACAAACACCACCGGCCTGGAGTAGCTTTGTAGCCGAAAAGCGGGTGGAAATGCACCGCAGTTTATAGTGCCACGTGGATGTCGACAGAATGAAACACCAAGGCTAGCATCAGAAAATTCTTCTCAGTGTTAAACACGCCAGCCCTTAGCAGAGGTGCTAATTTTC
The DNA here is from genome assembly GCA_004024745.2 of Catagonus wagneri. Classification (NCBI taxonomy): domain Eukaryota; kingdom Metazoa; phylum Chordata; class Mammalia; order Artiodactyla; family Tayassuidae; genus Catagonus; species Catagonus wagneri. Next base: position 4,862,190 of record PVHT021183634.1, read on the forward strand.
ATCAGAAAGGACTGCATGACCTCGCAGGTTTGAATTTGCGTGTGTTTATTTTTATCTCTTATGCAGTTTGCCTTCTGAAAATAAAAAGATCAGGACAAACATGGGAACAGCCCATTGCTTCCCTGCTGGCCTGGCTTGGTTTGGGGTCAGTCTGGCTGGGCTGAAACGCTAACCCCCAGAAGGATGGGCAGCAGCTCAGAGTCGTACTCACAGTCGGTGAAGAAGACATGTGCGGCCCGGTACTTGGCGGTCGGGGGGTCCTTAAAGTCGCTGATGAGAGAGTGGACGGACTGTGGAGACGGGAAAAAAAAGGAGATGAATTTAATCCTGGAAGCAAATGGGACCTACACCTGAACCTGATCCAATCCAGGGCTTCAAGTTACATGCACGACAGGGCAAGGCATTTCTGATGTGTAATCTGAACCCCTGTTTGGCCATAACTGAGTTCTGAGGACTTAAGATTAGCGTTATTTCAGAGTGTAGGTGAACAGAAGCCTCCCTAGCTCATTCCAGAATGGCAGCGTCAGTTCTCTGGAGCCACCGTAAGTTGGGTTCTTCAGAAGAGACCCACAAGTGTGGAAAGTGGTCAGACACCTGCCAGGAGAGTCACTGTGATGAAGTGCTGGCAATTTAGTTGCATTTGCAGAAACTCACACAGAAGCCAGTTTTTAAACATGACACTGGGAAGGTGGCGGGGGCGGGGGGGAGGCTTAGACAGGTTGAAAGACCTAAGACAACTGGCAGCCAAAAGTGAGAAGAGGACCTTTGCCTGGATGCTGATTTGCTCTTCAGTTTATTGTATCACAATGATTGGCGGATACTGAGGAATCCTTGCATTCCTGGGAAAAATCCCACTGGATCATGGTATGTGATCCTTTTAATGTATCTTGGGATGTGGTTTGCTATTATTTTGTTGAGGATTTCTCCACCTATGCTCATCAGTGATACTGGCCTAAAATTTTCTTTTTTTGGTGTGGTATCTTTGTCTGGTTTGGGTATCAGGGTGATAGTGGTCTCACTAAATGAGCTTGGGAAGGATCCTCTGCAATCTTGGGAAAGAGGGGTTTCAGAAGGACAAGTGTTAACGCTTCACTCCATGTTTCATAGAATTCGCCTGTGAAGCTGCCGGGTCCTGGACTTTTGCGGGTTTTTTTTTTTGGGGGGGGAAGCTTTTAAATCACGGTTTCAATTTCAGAACCTGTGACTGGTTTATTCATGTTTCCTAGTTCTTCCTGGTTTAGTTGGATGCTGATTTGAACCAACCCCCTGAAATAAGGCAGGTAGATCTGAACCCTGACTGGATACTGATGAAACGAATGTGAAAGAATAAATGAGCCAAGTTCTGGGGGTGGCTCACTAGATAAAATGAGCCCCTACCCAGAGAGGGAGCGAGAGGGGGGACATGAGAAGGACCCGCCTGGCTTTCTGCCGAGAGCTTAACGCAGTCCTGCTCGCACCCCTCCTTCCCCGTCTGTGGAGCACGTGCTTAAAACAGAGCAGTGTGTTAAGTGCGTGCTTAACCCAGAAACATCAGACGCTGTGGCACACAGACACTGAGCCGGCATGTGTAACCTCAGCCAGAGCTCTGCCGGGGAGGCCTTACCTTCTCAGAGGGCGTGATGAGGTACACAGCCTCCAGGCTGGGGAGCGGCTCCCTGCGTTTGTTGATGTCTTCCACAACTAGACAACACAACAGCAGCCCATGTGAGTAAGAAAACACACTGGAGATCATGAAACCAGAAGCCACAGACAGAGGCCACCTTCAGACCGATGTGATAAAATCTACAGTTGGGGGTGTGCAGGGTAGAGACTCGAGGCCCCTTCCCCAGAGGTACCGCTTTCCACGGTCTCAGGATTCTCAAGTTGGTAGGAAACCTGGAATCTTATCATGCAAAATACCCTCCACTTCCCACTCCAGCTAAAGCAAATTCCTTCCTCTGCTCGGATTGAAAACAGAAACCGGGAGTTCCTGCTGTGGCTCAGTGGAAATGAATCTGACTGGTTATCCATGAGGACTCAGGTTCAATCCCTGGCCTTGCTCACTGGGCTAAGGATCCAGCCTTGCCATGAGCTGTGGAGTAGGTCAGCAGCTACAGCTCGGATCTCACATTGCCATGGCTGTGGTGTAGGCCAGCAGCTATAGCTCTGATGCAACCCTAAGCCTGGGAACATCCATATGCCACAGTGCGGCCCTAAAAGCCAAAAAAAAAGAAAGAAAACAAAAGACGGAAACCGCTACCTCATTCTATGAAGAATGGTCCTTTGGGAGTTCCTGTCGTGGCGCAAAGGAAGTGAATCTGACTAGGAACCATGAGGTTGTGGGTTCGATCCCTGGCCTCGCTCAGTGGGTTAAGGATCTGGTGTTGCCTTGAGCTGTGGTGTAGGTCGCATACGTGGCTCGGATCTGGCGTTGCTGTGGCTGTGGTGTGGACTGGCGGCTACAGCTCTGATTAGACCCCTAGCCTGGGAACCTCCACTAAAAAGACAAAAAAAAAAAAAAAAAGAATGGTCGTTGGCCTCTTCCTTCAGGTTTTTCTCATCTGTTCTAGATAATCCCACTTCCTTTAGAATGTCCACATTGGGTTTGTTCCTCAACAGCAGGATAATTTTATCATTTTCCTCTGAATATATCAAATGATGAAGACATTCCAAACACATCCTCTGTGCACTACGGTTCCTCTCAATAGTTCAAAGCCTAAACATCACATTTTTTTAAAGCAAACCACCGGTGTTTGGGGTGCTGGTTTCTTCTGGAGTAGGTCAGCTACTGGAAAGAAGATGACCTTCTGGGAAAGCCATCATCTCCCTGGTCACCTGACAAGGTGTAGGATGCATGCCCCACGCCACACGGTCCTGCAGGACAGTGACATGGTGCCATTCTTCCCAAGCAGGTGATGTAAGCGAATAAACACCTCAAAATAGACTGCTTTTCAATCAAGGCTGTTTCACAGGTTACAACACAGCATCTCCTGAGACCTGAGCTGCACACAAATGTGAAAAAGAACTTGAGACAGGAGCCAGGAGGCCGGCCTCCAGGTCTCAGGTGTGACACGGGCTAGCGACCTGGAAGTGGTGATTTAACTTATTTTGAAAACCTACTGTGGTGAAAGTATGACACGCTTTCCAAAGAGTGAATTAAACATAAGCATACAGATCATTATAAAGCAAATGCTGCAGGAGCACCACCCCAGCTGGGAAGCAGAACCCGTCGGCACTGCGGAAGCGCCCTCTCCCACCTCCCCCCCCATCGCAATTTCCGCCCTTCCCTCCAAAGAAAACCACCATCGCGACAGGGATGGCGATCAGGTCTCTTCATGGTGGTTTAGGACTCACAGACCCCTGTCTTCCAAAGCAGTCTCGCTTTTCTCTCTGCCTGCTTTGAACCTTGTGTAATTTAAAGCACGTTGTTAAGTGCTCTGTCGTAACCTGCCTCTCTGGCTCACTCACATTCTGGAGTGAGCAAGGAGTCAGAGCTGGTTCCTTTTCTCTGCTATATAGTATTCTGCTGTGTGCCCGTCCCACCACTTATTGTACTGTTCTACTCCTGATGAACACTTTGGCTGTTCTCGCCTTGGGGCTGTTATGAGCAGTGCTCAGGGAGCGCCCTGCCCGCACCTCCTGGGCACACACGCCTGAGTTGTCTAGGACATGTATCTAACCACAGACTTGCTGGCGTTTGGGACGCACATACCTCCTCTCCTAGACACTGCCACGTGTTTCTGAAAGTAGCTGTACAAACCGACACTTACCACCGTTCCTATTATTCTATAGCCATCATTGGCATCATCATAGTTCAAATAGCCCAATCTGAGTACACAGCAGTATCTCACTCTGGTTTTGGATTTTGTTTTGTTTTGTTTTGTTTTTGTTTTTGCTTTTTAGGGCTGCACCTGCAGTATATGGAAGTTCCCAGGCTAGGAGTTGAATCGGAGCTACAGCTGCCAGCCTATGCCACAGCCACAGCAATGTGGGATCCGAGCCTCATCTGTGACCTACACCACAGCTCGTGGCAATGCCAGATCCCTGACCCACTGAGCGAGCCCAGGAATTGAACCCGCATCCTCATGGATACTATTCAGATTTGTTTCCACTGTGCCACAACGGGAACTCCCTACTCTGGTGTTAACTGCATTCCCCTGCCCACTAATGAGGGGGGCAAGTGTTCGAGTATTTATTGGGCATTTGAATTTTTTCCTTTAAGTGCCAGTTTTTTCTATTAGGTAGCCTGCCTTTTCTGTCTTTCTTCCTTTTCCTTTTTTTTCTCCTTGCTGGAGCCTTCCTTTTGGCATCCTTTCATATATATCTGTGATGGGGATAGAACGCTGGATTAGGTGCTGGGGATTCTGTGATGAACCAGAAACCCTGGGGTCCCTCTCAGGAACCTATAGTCCTACCACCCAGGTGGTTGGAAGATCTAAAGTCAAGAGAGGAGGAGTTCCCTTCGTGGCTCAGTGGTTAACGGGTCAGACTAAGAACCATCAGGTTGCAGGTTCGATCCCTGGCCTTGCTCAGTGGGTTAAGGATCCGGCGTTGCCGTGAGCTGTGGTGTAGGTTGCAGACGCGGCTCGGATCCCGTGGCTGTGGGGAAGGCCGGCAGCTACAGCTCCTGTTAGACCCCTAGCCTGGGAACCTCCATATGCCGCAGCTGCGGCTCTAGATAAAGGCAAAAAAAAGACAAAAAAAAAATAACTAAAGTCAAGGGAGGAGGAAGAACACCCCGAGAGAAGGCGGAGCGTCCTGGAGGGCGGAGGGAAGGCCATGCTCACTTGTTATTCCCTCGGTCATGATGTCCGTCATCTTACAGCAGGAAGACAGCATCCTCATGCTCAGCTGATCCACCACCAGCACCTGGAAGCACAGGGAACACCTCAGAGCCAGGAAGGCACCTGCTACGATTCTCTCCCCGGCAGACCGCCTCAGAATTCAGAAAGTGCCCAGAAACGCAGAACACGGAGTTATCCCTGTTTCCTTACGGGCCAGAAGTTTCCCGAGATACATACATGTTAGCTTCGGTTTCCCCCATCAAACCTAAGCCTCTAGGAGAGGTCTCTCTCATGCACATGACACTTTTTTAAGCTTAAAGGTCCTTTTTCCATGACAAAGAAAATAATCTCTCATAAAAATGCAAAAAGAGAAGAAAAAAAAATCATCACAGGACCCACACTCAGAGAAATACATATCGGAGGGTATTTTTTCAGGGCATACATTTTTTTCTTAATGGGAGGACGAACACCGGCACCGCAGTCGCGGTCTGGAAGGCGGGGACTTGGCTGCGGCATCATCAGGATGGACCAGCACGTGTATCGTCGAGCAGTAACCGCATCTTGGTCCAGACGGGACGGACAAGAACATGCATCCTGGTCTAAAAGCCTCATACCTGCCGTTCTTCAGCTAACCGTTCCTATCTCTGTCCAGCCCGTGGTGGGGAGAGGAAGCTAAAACAAGGCTATTTCTCTTCTCCTTCTTCAGGGATACAACTCAAGCACCAGAAAAATGTGGACCTCAAAGCTTCCTGTTGCAGTACAAAGGCCAATCAGTTTTCCTTTTTTTTTTTTTTTGTCTTTTTGCCTTCTTCTAGGGCTGCACCCATGGCATATGGAAGTTCCCAGGCTAGGGGTCCAATCGGAGCTGTAGCCGCCGGCCTACACCACAGCCACAGCAACGTGGGATCCGAGCTGCGTCTGCGACCTACACCACAGCTCACAGTAACGCCGGATCCTTAACCCACTGAGCGAGGCCAGGGATAGAACCCCCAACCTCATCGTTCCTAGTAGGATTCGTTGACCACTGAGCCACGACGGGAACTCCAAATCAGTTTTCATTTTATGAAGCAGTTTCCTCAAGGTTGGTTTAAAGTTCATTACTGACGGGAAGGGTAAGAGGGAAAGACAGGCACAGAGAGTTCCCACCAACGGCCTCCGGCTCTGGGCGTGAGGATGGACGTGCTGGCTAGAACACTCTCACCAGGCCGGGGTGAGACTTCAAAGGCCTCCTCTACCAACCAGCTCTGTGGTCCCCAGGCCCAGTGAACTTGAGACTCTTGACTGCAGGAACACTCGGGGGCAGGAACGGTTGGCATAAACCCTTCAACAACACATGGAGAGGTTCAAGTTGAAGGGTGTGCCCTCCTGGTCACTAGAGTGCCCGGCCCCAGCCAACCAAGTGGCCCTTCAAATGCTGACTTCCTGGGCTGCATCACCCACTCCTGGAACCAAAGCCATAGTCAACTAGAATGACTCAATACTTGTCTCCGTTTCCAGCACTGCTCCCCACGTGATATGGATAAACAAGCTTACTTCTTTTATGTAGCCACAGACAGACGGGGGATAGGCCCAGGTGAGGGCTTTTAGGACTGTTGTGTGGGCTCTGTGGAGATGCTTTAGGGCCACCAGAGGGACAAGGAGGGTCCCCTCTCGTCTCCCACAGCAAGCAGAATGATTCCCTCTTCTGCTTTATTCAGTGGGTTCCAGGTGAGACCTTGTTTGCATAAGAGTTCCACTGCTGCAGTGCCCTACCAGGTGATCTTGAAGATAAGCTTTGTGACCAAGACACTTGCTAAGCAGGATCTGTTACTCAATGGGAGACATAACAGAATACCCTTCTCCAGACCGGAAGCTTCTTGTATGCTGCAGACAGAGCGAAGGTGCTCACTCCACCTAGGCACCTCTTCCCAGCTCCATTCCATCCTCATTTTCCCCATGAACTCAGCTGTAAGGTCATGAATTGCGTTCCACTTACCTTCCACTCTCCCTTCTTCTTTACCTTCTTTATCACATCGTGCATGATCTCTACAAAGGGAGAGAAAGGGGAGGAAGGAAGGAGGGAGGGAGAGAGGAAGGAAAGGAAGGAGGGAGGGAAGGGAGAAAAAATTTAATGTAATTTCAAAACCTTCCAACCCCTGCCTATTAGACTAGGTCATTCATTACCCCTCCATAGGCTTTGTTCTCCGGAGTCATGCAATTCAACCAAATCTGTCTCCTGAGCCATAATCAAGCCACCACAATTTTTTTCCTTAATTCCGTGGTCCTCGACATTTTCAGTCTCAGGACGCCTTTATATTCTTAAAAACTGAGGGAGTTCCCTCGTGGCTCAGTGGGTTGAGGACCCGGTGTTGGCACTGCTGTGGCTCTGGTTACAGCTGTGGTGCAGATTCCATCTCTGGCCCTGGAACTTCCGCATGCTGCAGGCGCAGCCAAAGTAAATAAGTAAATAAAAATGATGGACACCAAAGAGTGGTTTATGCATACGGGTAAATATCTATTGACATTTACTATGTTAGTTAAATAGAGAATTTTTAAAAATATGTATTACTTCATTTTCATAATCATAAACTCATCCTATGGTAATACAGTTGCATTTCATTAAAATGATGTTTTTATTTTCCATGGTAGTGAGAATATCGGCATTGTTTTACATTTCTGCAACTCCTGAATGTCTGGCCTCACAGAAGACAGCTGGGTTCTCCTAGCTGCTTCTGCAAGAATCTGTTCTGAATCAGATAGCATCTGGAAAACTCCAATGTGCAATTGTGAGAGAATAAAAGTGAAAAGGCAGATAACCTCTCAGTCTTCCTTTTTTTTTTTCATTTTAGCCGCACCCACGGCACGTGGAAGTTCCCAGACTAGTGGTCGAATTGGAGCCACAGCTGCTGGCCTACACCACAGCCAGAGGAACACGGGATCCAAGCCTCGTCTGTGACCTACACCACAGCTCATGGCAACGCCGGTTCCTTAACCCACTGAGCAAGGCCAGGGATCAATCCCACATCCTCATGGATCTTAGTCGGATTCGTTTCCACTGCGCCACAACAGGAATTCCTCTTGGTATTCTTAAGAAGCCAGTTTTGACCTCAAATTCCCAAAAGGGTCTGAGGTTTGAGAACCATTGCCTTAAGATCAGTGAGTAAAATGCTGGGACAATACCCCAGCTCATACGAGCCCCCCTCAAGCTCCAGAAACAGATGTGAAAGGCAGCTGTGATATCTTTCCAACCCTGGGCACATCCGTGGGACAATGGTCTCGCCGCAAATTAACCGTTTTGTAAGCCACACTTTGTATGATGCCGTACCGCACACAAGTCCACCCGGCCACAGTCACCCACAGGCCTGGAAGGACTCAAAGGCTAAGAGCTGTCATCAGCAGGTGTGCTTCAAACACTTAGGAGATTCTCTGGAGCACAATGGCTCCTGGCTCTGCTTTGGACCATCTCCGATAATCGGAGGTATCATAATAGGGTTCTAAAATTTTTAAGAACCTTTTACGTGACTATAAGAAAGCACACTCTCACTGCAGTAAACTCAGAAAACACAGAAAACTGCTATTACTTGTATACTTGTATTATTTGTATGCCTCTAAAAGAAAAAATGCAAAACAAAAATCATGCGTAATCCTGCCAACCTGAAATACGTAGTCAACATTTTAGTTTATTTCCTACTCACTTTCCCCATGAACTTTTGCACACCTAAGATCATGCCGTGTATATAATTTCATAGCATTTTTTTCATTAAGAAAACTCATTTATCCACGCTAATAAAAATGTTTCCTAGGATCTTATATGCCTGCATAACAGTCCCTAGTTTAGTCAACAGCTTTCCCAAATTTACGTTATTTCCCATGTTGCGGTGTGGTAAAAAACTGGGAGTGAGTGTGTCCAATAACAAGGCAGTGGTTAAGACAATTAGGTTCCATTTGTGCCATGGAAACTATGTACGCATTAGAAATAATGACATGGAAAAACCACCTGCTCCTTCATTCACTCCCGCTGCTGGGTGATCCCAGGACCCAGCCCAGGGTTGAACCATGGCAGACGTAGCTCTGCTCCTTCGGAGCTTACACTCTAACGAAGGAAGCAGACAAAACAAAAAGGGCAACCACAGTTTCTCACAGGGGCTCCGAGGTAAATAAATAAGGGCTGTGGCAGAAAAGAAAAAACCACGTGTGGTGCGCTATTACCTTTAAGAGGAGGCCGGGCAAGGCCCCTCGGGAGAAGATGCCAGCCATGCAAGGCTGGGAAAGGAGCAGTCAGGGCCACGAAGGCTTGAGGTGGAAAAAGGAAAAGGAGCTTAGGGTGGTTTTTGCAATGGATGATGGCCGAGGCTGAGGCTGGAAGCCAGATCACAGGACCTTGACAGGAGTTTGATTTTACTCAAAGGACACTGGAAAGCCATTGTCGGGAGGGGCGTCATCTGATGTGCTGTAGAGACGAGACTGGGAGGGTGTGGGGAGGGCAAGAATTGAGGCAGGGAACCGAGCTGGGAGGACCTCTTGATGGCCCGGCCATGATGGGTGGCGGTGGAGATGGCGAGACGTGGGTGAATTTGATTGTCTAGTTTGGAAATGAAACCAACAAGGCTAGCTGCTGAACTGGGTATGCAGGAGAAGTAAAGAAATGTAATGCCTAGGTTTTTGGCTTAAACAAAGAAACTGATGCAGAGACAGAAAAGATTTCGGGGAGGAGAACTGGTCTGTAGGCGAATACCAAGAGTCCCTTTTGGATCAACGACTGAGACGGCTAAGAGACGTTCCCTTGGAAGTTCAGAGTGGGTACGGGGGGTAACTGGGGAGCCTGAAAGACTGCCCTTTAGCTACCGCTTAAAATCTGAGCCTTAAGACCACAGAGAGGTAGGAGGTGAGGTTGGAGAAAACCCCAAACACTTGTAGGATCGGTAGGGTGGGATGGAAACACGGTCTTTACTGACCCCGACGAGCACTCCCTGTGAAACAATAAGGATGAAGCCAGTTGAAACGAAGAGGAAGAGGAGACAGACTAGACAGTTTTTCTAGCGGTTTTGCTACAAAAGGCAGCAGAGAAAAGGTCTGAAAGCTAGACAGAGAATATGAAATCAAGGAAGGGTTTGTTTAATTTTGTTTTTTGTCTTTTTAGGGCTGCACTCTCAGCATATGGAAGTTCCCAGGCTAGGGTTTGAATAGAGCTGTAGCTGCCGGCCTATGCCACAGCCACAGCAACGCGGGATCTGAGCCTCTTCTGCGACTTACACCACAGCCCACAGCCACGCTGGATCCTTAACCCACTGAGCGAGGCCAGGGATCGAACCCACTAGTCGGATTCGTTTCCGATGAGCCACGATGGGAACTCCATGACCATTAATTTAAAGTAAAACCAAGGACCTAATTGTTTGATTTTCTTTTTTTCCCCCTGGGAGGAAAGAAGAGCTGGTTTTAACTAGGGTTAGCTGCCCCAGGTGAGTACAATGGAGGGAGGAAATGTTCCAAATACGCAGCTTATGCAAAAAGGCTTGCTACAACTATTTTTTAAAGGACGTATACATAGGAAAAATTAGAAAAATTTATATCAAAATGCTATTTTTGTGCAGGAAGATTATGACTAATTTTTTAAGTGCCAATCTGTGCCTTCCTACGTTCTCCCAAGCTTTTGGCATCAAGCATGTATCAGTTACTGTAATAGGAAAAATGCTCTAAAAGTAATGTGTTACTGGACATCTTTGTTTCCAGGGCTTTTCTTTGCACAAATTATTCTGTTAGGAGAGCTTACTGGGTGTGGAACAAATACATAAAGAGTATAAATATGCTGGTCTCTTAAAAAATTCTGCTGAATTATTTTCCCAAAGCACAATTTACATCAGTACTCTGCGTGGCTCTCAAAATAGCATACAAAACAACAAAATAAAATAATACCTTGAGCTTTGTTTGCTAACATGATCACAGAAAATGGTATATTTCAATACCTTTTTTGTATTACTCAGGATGAACTTTTTTTTGCCGCTACATAAAATTAGATTCAGTGACTTTAAGTTCAAGTCACCCTTTTGACAGGGGAAGGCAGAGATATAATCAGAAAATCAAAACAAAGATCACAAGTGCTAAAGACTGGCTGGGGGCGGGGGTGGGGGGGAGTTCCCGTCACGGCGCAGAGGAAACGAATCCGACTAGGAACCATGAGGCTGAGGGTTGGATCCCTGGCCTTGCTCAGTGGCTTAAGGATCCGGCGTTGCCGTGCGCTGTGTTGTAGGTCGCAGACACGGCTCGGATCTGGCGTGGCTGTGGCTGCGGTGTAGGCCACTGGCTATAGCTCCAATTAGACCCCTAGCCTGGGAACCTCCATGGGCCACGGGGGCGGCCCCAAAAAGACCAAAAAAAAAAAAGGGAAAGAAAATAAAAGATTGGCTGGGAATACTGCTGCAGATTCAACTCTTCCTGCCTACTGATTCCTGTTCCAAAATTCTTCAGGTCTATATTTGTTGTTGGTATTGCTGTCAGCCAGTTCTAATCCTGCCCTACATTCTTCTAATCCAATACCGAAAAGGAAACAAGGATTAGAGCTCATTTAAGCATTTAAGAATCAAGCAGGCTGGGCTACTTCCTTATAAATAACCCCTGGCAATCACATCTCAGCTCCCTTACACGTCCTCTTTGTGTGGAGAGAAACACCTAAGGCTTCCGAGGCCAGTCCGGCCAGAAGGTCTTATTTCTGCACGTCAAACTACGGGCAGCCACTGCCAAGACGCCCACTCCACCACCACCGAGTCTTTTTTTTTTTTTTTGCCTTTTTGTCATTTTAGGGCCGCACCCGCAGCATGTGGAGGTTCCCAGGCTAGGGGTCTAATCGGAGCTATAGCCACTGGCCTACACCGCAGCCACAGCAACGCAGGATCCGAGCCGTGTCTGCAACCTACAACACAGCGCACAGCAACGCCGGATCGTTAACCCACTGAGCAAGGCCAGGGATCGAACCCGCAACTTCATGGTTCCTAGTCGGATTCGTTAACCACTGAGCCACGACGGGAACTCCAAGAGGGCAAGATTCTTTCTCAGCCACATCCTCTAGGTCCTGGGTGACTCCCAAATTCAACGAGGCCCTCCCAAGTCCTGAGAAAAAGAGCAGGTGATCTAGATTACCTGGGACACCTTGAGGTGCACCCAGTATGCCAACTGGAGCCCCCAGGGGCAAACTCTAGGGAGAGCTGCTAACCCCTCCCCCGGAAGCTCAGCCCTCACAACCCTGGCACCCGTGCAGCCCTCGCCCCCCCCAAAAAAAGAACAGCTGAAACTGCATGACTAACATGAGGTAGGTTGGAAGCTTGGGAGGAGTGGGCATCACCAAAGTCCTCCGAACCACGTGGGATTCAGATATTTTATACTCTGTGGCCCCAGAGCACCCTCCGCCACCCCACACATGCGCACCAGGAGTCTGATGTCCCCAGACGGACCGAGAAGTGTCTCCACTCTGCAGTGGGATTTAAGGGAGTGTAAACTCGGGCCGCAGCGGCCCTCCTCTCTGCCCTCCTCTCTACAGGGCATTTCCAGGGACCCCACCTCACGAGCAGCAGGTCTTCCAAAAGGCAGCCTCTTGAATGAACCCCAGTGGTGTGAGGGTACCAGGCTAGTTACTCAGGGCAAGGTCACTCCCACCCCACATGATTAAGAAAAAATGCCAAAGGAACAAGATCCTACTGTATAGCACAAGGAACTACATCCAATCTCCTGCAACAGACCGTGACGGAAAATACTACATAAAAAAGAATGCATAGATATGTATGAGTCACGTTTGTTGCACAGAGGAAATTGGGAGAACATTGTAAATCACCTATAATTTAAAAAAGTAACTTAAAAAACATCAACAAAATAAAAAAAAGAAAGAAAGAAAAGAAAGGAGTTCCTATTGTGGCTCAGTGGTAACAAACCCAATTGGTATACATGAGGATGTGGGTTTGATTCCCCACTCAGTGGGTTAAGGATCTGGCAACGCCGTGAGCTTCAGTGTAGGTCGCAGACACGGCTTGGATCTGGCATGGCTCTGGCTGTGGCATAGGCCGACAGCTGCGGCTACAATTGGACCCCTCACCTGGGAACTTCCATATGCCACAGGTGCCACCCTGAAAAGGAAAAAAAAAAGAAAAAATGCCAAGGGAAGCATTAAAGTTAGACACATCACAGAAAATCCAGGCTCATGAATTTGTTAACTATGGACCTTGGGCAAATATAAAACGTTTTAGTCTTCGGTTTTCTCATCTGCAAAAGTAAAAATATAATACTCTAACGACCTGTTGTGAAGATTAATGAGACAAAATGCCTGGTAAGGTGTCTGGCACATACGAGGCACTTAACAAAAGGCACCTATTGTAATGTCACCGTAAAACTATGTTATTCATACAAAGAAATAAGAAAATTACAACACATCACTTCCACCAGTCAAGATTTTTAATGTAATGTAAAACCCTATTAAAAGGAGATGCATATTTAAATATTTAAAATACAGTTTTTACAAATAATAAATTTAGGTGTCAAATTCTACAGGTATTTTACCTCTAAACTACAGGTGTTTCACGTCTAAAACTTCTCTAACCCACAATCAACATGCGACTATGCTTTGGAATAATGACAGCAATGTGCCAATGTATGAAGATTTTAAATGTAAATATAGAATCGAACAAAAGAATCCTTATACCCCATCTGGGGAGCAGAGAGTGACCTCCGGTCTCTAAGAAGAAATGCACTAATGTCAAAGCTGAAGTAGTCCCCTGCCACCAACAAAGTCAGATATTTCCTGTCACAGCACAGACGCAGGATTGCCTTTTTGTTTTGTTTTGTTTTTTAGGGCCACACTCATGGCATATGGAGGTTCCCAGGCTAGGCGTCCAATCAAAGCTGCAGCTGCCGGCCTACGCCACAGCCACAGCAACATCAGATCCGAGCCATGTCTGTGACCTGCATCATAGCTCACAGCAACGCCGGAGCCTTAACCCTCGTGAGCAAGGCCAGGGATCGAACCCGCAACCTCATGGTTCCTAGTCTGATGCATTTCTGCTTCACCACAACGGGGAACTCCCGGGATTGGGTTTTTTTAATTGCTATTACTTAACACTGTTCTGAGAATTCACTTAGACAAGAAAACAAAATAAGGTATACTGGTAAGAGGATACAGAGTATCTGCCTGCAGGAATCAGGGGAATCGACTGAGAAACTATTAGAAACATTAAAACCTTTAATAAGATGGCAGATACAAAATAAACACAGAGAAAGCAAGAGGACTCCCACATGCCACAACAGCCTAGGAAGAGGGCTCCACTGCTTCCCTGTGTACACAGAGCCGGGACTGCACACCCTGGCCGAGCTGGTTCCACCCGACACGCTACTAACTCTGCTCTGAGTTAGCTCTGAAGCAACAGCAAGTCTGTTCCTCTCGCTGACAGCACCTCAGCTACCTGCAGACAGCAACCCGGTCTCTTTGAATGTCTTGCCCCGGGACTGCGGTCTCCTTGCCAAGCAACTGCATCTTCCCAGGTGGGATAAGTTAAGGCTAAACTTAAAAACAGGAGGAAATGGCTCGAATATCTGAAAACAAACCTTCCCGGTACATTCAAGATCCTTCCCTTAGAATTTTCCACGTACACATAAACTACTAGTAACTAACTACAAACCACTTTAGTTTTTTGCCTTCATGATATTCTATGTTTTCCTTTTTAAATACATTTTCTTAAAAAAATTTCGTTTTCTGTGTTGGGGGGAGACAACTTTTTTTTTTTAAGGGCTACACCTGTGGCATATGGAGGTTTCCAGGCTAGGGGTCCAATCGGAGCTGTAGCTGCCGGCCTACATCACAGCCACAGCAATGCAGTATTGGAGCCATGTCTGTGACCTACACCACAGCTCACAGCAGAGCTGGATCCTTAACCCACTGAGAGGGCCAAGGATTGAACCCGAGTCCTCAGGGATCCTAGTCGTGTTCGCTAACTGCTGAGCCATGATGGGAACTCCGGGAGACAACTTTCTTAACTGAAGTATAGTTTTGTTTTTTTGGCTGCACCCACAGCATGCGGAAGTTTCCAGGCCAGGGATCGAACCCAAGCCACAGCAGTGACAATGCTGAATCCTTAACTACTAGGCCACCAGGGAACTCCTTCACGATGTTTTTAATAATATAGAAATAGCACGTTCTTGTTGAAAAAATACCAGTAGAGAGAAGTATAACTACAAAGTGAAATCTCCCTCCTTACCCCCACTCTTTTGTGGGGGTTGGCTACAGTGTGCAGTGGCTTGATGTGGGACCTCAGTTCCCAGACTAGGGATTGAATCCCAACCACTGGACCACCAGGGAACTCCCCTTACACTCACTCTTGAGGTGAAACAACCGTTCACGGTTTAGGGGGCACCCTTCCAGGTCCTTCTCCACACACATACAGGCAAGTATGGGACTGTAAGCACATACACTCGTGGCTCCTAGGCAGGGGCCCGGGGAAGAAAAATCACTTTCAATGATTCTCCTTATCTGGTGCTTAAGAACGCTTTCATTGGAAGGAACCTCAGAGACCATCTCAGGCCAGAGTCTTGGTCCCCCATTTTGGGATACTCCTGCAAAAGCAGAGCCCTCTGGAGCAGGCAAGGCCACTAACTGGTCACCCCAGGGCGAGCAGAAACAGGTCTCTGGATCCCCATCCAAATTCTCTTCCCTGAACTACACCCTGTCTCCCTGTCTCCCTGTCTCTCAGGCACCAGTGTGGAACAGACTCTGAAATTGAACCTGGGTGTGCCTTTTTTGTTGTTGTTGTTATGTTGCAACAATCACCTTGACAAAGTAAAGCAAAATGATTCAGATGGGTTTTGAAGCCAGATGGTTAAGGTTCAAATCCCTGCTCCTCCACTTACTAGCTGTGACTGGGGGCAAGTTATTACATCTCTGTGTCACAGTTTCCCATCTATAAAATGGGAATGACCACACATGCCTCGGAGAGTTAAAGCGCTTAGTTGGGTCTTAGAACGTACTTAGCACTGTTGGCTACCACCAGCACCATCAGCCTCTGTGTTAAAGGTAAGCGACCTTCCTAATAGGGGAGAAACCAGTGATGTCTAATCGGTTTCTTACAGTTCCTCCGTGTCTTCCATTATCCAGTTTGTTTCTCGACCTACATCTTCTTTAACCCATTCAAAAATGATGATTTACTGAATTCCTGCTATGTGCCAGACATCCTTCCAGGCACCAGGAAGACCATGATGACCAAGCTAAATAAGACTCCTGGAGTTCCCATCGTGGCTCAGTGGTTAACAAATCCAACTAAGAACCATGAGGTTGCGGGTTCGATCCCTGGCCTTGCTCAGTGGGTTAAGGATCCGGCATTGCCATGAGCTGTGGTGTAGGTTGCAGACGCGGCTCGGATCCCACGTTGCTGTGGCTGTGGCGAAGGCCTGCAGCTACTTCCTGTTAGACCCCTAGCCTAGAAATCTCTATATGCCGTGGGTGCGGCCCTAGAAAAGGCAAAAAGACCCAAAAAAAAAAAAAAGACTCCTGCTTATAAGGTGCTTATACCTGATGTGCAAGGGGCGAGTCAGCCAATACACACACGGAGATAAACATGGTTGCTCAGGAGAGTGATAAGTGCTCAGAGGAAATTTAATAGATTAGTGAAGGAGACTGTGGGGGTGCGGTGGGAGAAGGTCCTCAGAGGAGGTGACAAGGAGGAACCAGCCTTGTCAAGATCTGGGGGAAGAGTTTTCCAGGCATTGGAAGAGCAGGTGTGAAGTCCCCAAGTGAGGATGCAGGATGGGACAGTGTAGGAACCGAGAGGCTCGGCAAGCTCAGTGGAGGAGACAGTGGCTCAGGCCGCACTAGGAGACAGTGTGCCTGGGTCTCACTTGGGCTTCAAGGCAGTAACCACCCTTCGAGGACTCCGCAAGCCACGCCCTGTACCCGCTCCTTGAACACGGAGCCTTTCATTCACCTTCAAACATGACAGCTCCCTCCACTCCTCCCTCCCGCCCATGTCTGGCATCTGGCATAACATAACGATAGCAAATGCCTGCAGGATGAATGAGCCCCTGAGCGCAGAGCTGTGCGGTGCTTGCTGGGAGTGAAACGAGCCGATCAGTTCAAGGCCGAGTAAGCGGATTGCAAACAGGAGCTCTCCATAAACACCTGCACACCCTTCCCGGGCCGCCACTCTCCTGACACCCTCAAGATTCAGAACCCCCAGGTGGAAAGTCCCAGAGAGACTCTTACACAAGGACTGCTGGGGAGAGAGCTCTTTATTCTAGAGAAACCTGACAGGTCAACTATGGCTATTCTGGCCAGTCCAGGTTTGCAAGCAGAAGGATTTAGAGGAGGCCCCAATAAGGCTCAGCAGGTTAAGGACCTGATGTTGTCTCCGTGAGGGTTTGGGTTCACTCCCTGGCCTCGCTCAGTGGGTTAAGGATCCAGCATTGCCATAAGCTGCAGTGTAGGTCACAGACACGCCTCGGATGTGGTGTTATCATGGCTGTGGTGTACAGGCCTTATCCACGGCTCCAACTTGACCCCTGGCCCAGGAACTTCCACATGCCACAAGTGCAGCCATAAAAGGGAAAAACAAACAAACAAACAAAAAATGCACTTTTGGAGTTCCCATCGTGGTTCAGCAGAAACGAATCCGACTAGGAACCATGAGGTTGTAGGTTCGGTCCCTGGCCTTGCTCAGTAGGTTAAGGATCCGGCGTTGCCGTGAGCTGTGGTGTAGGTCGCAGACGCAGCTCGGATCCTGTGTTGCTGTGGCTGTGGTGTAGGCTGGCAGCTACAGCTCTGATTAGACCCCAAGCCTGGGAACCTCCATATGCCACGGGTGCGGCTCTACATAAAGGCAAAAAGACAAAAAAAAAGGGAAAACAAAAAAGAAGGGAGAGAGACCAAAATAGAGACCTAAAATTGCCAGGCACGGAGCAAGAACAGGGTACCGCCCCCATCCCTGTTGAGTGACAACTGCTTAATCTAAGAGTACCCCTACCAAGGTCTGCTTTTTGGGCAGCAAGAAAGGGGAAGAAGGGAGGAGGTCTCAAGCCTTAGAACGTGTGGAGGTGGGAGACAATGGCTCGACTGCCCTGCCCTGGTTAGCACACCGCAAGGTTGGATAGAACTCAAATGTCCAATGTTGGGACACCTGAAGCTTGGGGTGCTGCCATTCTCTAGAGGGGTATGTGAAGCTAAATGCCTGCTATCTATCTGAGACACCAGATCCTAGCCTCGGCCCTGTAAAGACGCTGGATGGACTTACAGGAATCCCTCGTCACTTTCTCTTTCACAGGAAATCCTCATTTTCGATCTTACTTTCCCCACTCTTTCATAAGGTTTAGAGCCAAAAAGTTAATAAGCCACATCTCTAAAACAAAGCCCCACAGACCTTAGAACTTTGATTAGTAGAAAGAAAATCTCAAATTGGGGACAAAAAGAGGTTAGAAATAGGAGTTCCCAGTGGTACTTTTATTATTATTATTATTATTATTATTATTTGCTTTTTAGGGCCTCATCCACAGCTTATGGATGTTCCCAGGCTAGGGGTGGAATCGGAGCTATAGCTTCTGGCCTACGCCACAGTCACAGCAACGCAGGATCCGAGCCTCGTCTGTGACCTACACCACAGCTCACGGCAACGTCTCAGATCCTTAACCCGCTGTGCAAGGCCAGGAATCGAACCATCGAACCTGCATCCTCATGGATGCTAATCAGATTCGTTAACCACTGAGCCATGATGGGAACCCCCCCAGGGGTACTTTACATGCAACAATCACTTCCCCTCAGTTCCAAAAAAAGCTGTTTTCTTCAAATTAAGATTGCCTACAATATGGATAAAAGATGTGAAATTACCAAATACACACAAATAGAAAAATCAATCAATGTGGAAACCAAAACAGTTCCCACTTCGTCTTCAAATCAATAGCTTATAACAGTAAATACTATCACTATTTGGCTATATTGCTATTTTGAAACAGAAAGACCAAACAGAGATCAAAGTGGTTAAATGGAGATTCATCTTCCAGGACAGAAAGCACTGCTGTTTCCCCTAAGTACTGTGGAATAAGACTTTTTTTTTTTTTTAAGAAAGGACTCAAGAAGGAGGGCCATCTTTATATAAGAGAGTGATTAGCATGCAGTCATTTGAGAAGAATTTTGCATTTGAGAGAAAAAGAGAGGGAGTGAGAGAGGGAAAACACGTGCCCTCCTGCATCAGCAACCGCAGCAGACCCCGCCTATTAATGTTCCATTTGGTCTGCCAGCCTGTGTCTGCTTCTCTGCAAAAACCCTGCCCTCCTCGTCCGCAGCCGCTGTGACGACTGCAGTCATCCCTGCTCGCTGTGCAGGGATGGAGAACCAGCATCTGTCTTGATCCTGGCGGGATCCCAAGGTGTGACCAGTATCTTAAATTGGCCAATGGAGCATTTAATGGCTCCCAATCACATTTCTTGACCTGAACGGGAGTTTCCCTAAGGACCAGAGGATTTAGGGAAAATACACCTTGGAAAAAAGGAAGAAAGCGTGTTTCATATAACCCTAGAAACCCAGAGCAGACAGAAGACGGTCTAGTCCAGTGGTTTTTGGTAGGAAGTGGTTTTTTTTTTTGCCTCTCAGGGGACATTAGCAATGTCTGAAAGTGTTTCTGACTCTCACAACTGGAGCGTGCGACGGTCATCTGGTGGGGAGAGGCTGGGGTGGGGGTGCTGCTAAACATCCCGCGACACACAAGCTCACACTGCCCAAAATTGTCAGTAGTGCCGAGGCTGAGAAACCCCGATCTAATCCATTTTATAAAGAAACTGACTCCGAGAGAGGTCAAGTGTCTTCTCCGTGACAGTGGTGGCAGAAATCACCTTACTTGCAAGGTCCAGGCCTCTGACCAGCCCAATCTGTTCTTCTCTAGGAGTGAAACTGCTACAGGTCTTTGGGGGCTGAGATATGAAGAAATGTTTAATCTCACACGGCACGACAGGGCCACACACTCAAGCCCCCTCTGGAACCTTCAACACCGCCATTCTAGAGGTGTCCACAGGCAGGAGAAAAAAGCCTGGGTCGGGGGGCTTCCAGAGGCAGGAAGTGCTCCCCCCTGCACAACGTCCACACAGCCCAACAGCCAAGGTCGAATTTCAGGAGGGCAAGCAAAGGTCGAATTTCAGGAGGGCTGTTACCTTTTCCCAAATCCAGGGAACTGGCTTCAATAAGATGCCAGGAAAAGAAAACATCCTGTTGGGATTTGGGCTCCTGATCAAGCGCAGGATGAGGGTGGAGCTCCCAAGAGAAGGAACATTGAAAATCTGGAAGAAATGGCTGAGTTTGTGCAAATTTTCACCAAATGTGCAGAATGGGTGAGCGTCGCAAGTCAGTCGTCCATACTCTAGCGAACAGATTCTGCTTATGTTTTCAAATCCGTTCATTGTTCTGCAATTCCATTATTTTTCATATTCTGTTTCCTTGGCCAGGCTGGCCTGCTTTCCACTGTGTTACTTCATGTTACCTCCCATTCGAGCTCTTGGCTCATAATTTTTATGTTTGGGAATGATTTAAATTTTCTCTGTACCAGTGGTCTTCTTCCAAAAAATCCTCTACCTGAGCCTTTATGTCATGTTTCCGTCTCTTCCTCTCTCTTTTTTTTTTTTTTTTGGTCTATTTAGGGCCGCACCCATGGTATGTGGAGGTTCCCAGGCTAGGGGTCCAATTGCAGCTGCAGCTGCCGGCCTACGTCACAGCCACAGCAACGCCAGATCCTTTAACTCACTAAGGGAGGCCAGGGATCGAACCCGCGTCCTCAAGGATGCTAGTCAGGTTTGTTAGTGCTGAGCCACAACAGGAACTCTGTGTTTCTGTCATTTTTCCATGTCAAACTTTTACAGAGTCCCCATATAGATTTTTTTTTCTTTTCTGCTTTAATCACCTAGAGCAGAGGCAATTCTCTCTGGCCGTCTATTTGTATCAAAATGTATATTGTACCAAAATGTATAGGCGGACTCTCTTTGCCCCCTCCCTATTCACCCAGCCATTATTTGAACATGTCCCTCAGAGTATGAGTTGGTTCTGCGTTGGGACAGTGGTCTTTGCCCAGCCTTCAGCCAAGGGATGGGTGTGGAATTGAACTGACTGGCCAAGTTTGTCTCTCCAAATTGTATAAGTGAGAAAAAGGTTCTGGGCCAAAGACCACTCCACTGAGGATGTGTACTGGGGTCTGGGGGGATACCCGGTATTAGAAGAGACTCTTGGAGTTCCTGTAAATGGCTCAGCGGAAACGAATCTGACTAGCATCCATCAGGATGCAAGTCTGATCCCTGGTCTTGCTCAGTGGGGTTAAGGATCCAGCATTGCTGTGAGCTGTGGTGTAGGTCGCAGAGGTGGCTTGGATCCTGCATTGCTGTGTAGGATGGCAGTTGCAGCTCCGATTTGATCCCTAGCCTGGGAGCCTCCATATGCCATGGGTGTGGCCCTAAAAAGACAAAAAAAAAAAGGAAGTGACCCTGGGTTTCACTTGATTTCCTGCTTCAAAGCAAATTCAGAATGAAATTGCTGAACTTAGGATGTTCCAAATACTTTTTAAACCTGTTTCTGTTTAATCAGGCTTTTGTTTGCTGCTCAGGCAGGGAGCCCAAGGACTCCAGAATACTCTTTCCTTTCTCCTTTTGGCAAGAAAGAAAATAAAAGTGGCCCCCAAAGCCAGTTGTTTTGCTTTACTAAGAAACTTGGGCGTGGTGGTCTGTAGCCTCTGGCTGATGGCCACTCCCCTCCTTTCTTCTGGGAAAGCAGTTCTTTTGAAAGATAAAGTCTTATTTTAAAATTCTGAGTCTTATTTTCTACAATAGATGTGTGGTAACTGACTTAGCAGTATTCAGCACTCAGGAAAGCTAAATCCTAAACCAGCAGGAGGGAACACTACAAATCTACCAAATGTACATGGCAGAATCCTCAACCATTTCAGAAAATGGCAGTGCCAGGTACCTATGGAACTTAAAAGAGTGGGAGAAAAAAAGGAAAGAAAACCTACAGAATGGGAGAAAACACCTGCAAACAATGTAACTGACAAAGGCTTAATTGCCAAAATATACAAATATTTCATACAACTCAACAACAAGAAAAGAACCACCTAATCAAAAATGGGCAGAAGATCTAAATAGACATTTCTCCAAAGAAGACATACAGATGGCCAGTAGGTACATGAAAAGATGCTCAACACTGCTAATTTTTAGAAAAATGCGGATCAAATCTACAATGAAGTACTACCTTATACTGTTCAGAATGGCCATTGTTAAAAAGTATACAAGTAGCAAATGCTGAAGAGGGTGTGGAGAAAAGGGAACCTTCCTGTATATTTTTGGTGGGCATGTAAGTTAGCGCAACCACTAGGGAAGACAGTATGGAGGCTCTTCAGAAAACTAAAAATACAATTACCACATGATCCAGCAATCTCACTCCTGGGCATATATCTGGACATAACTTTCATTGAAAAAGATACATGCACCCTCCACCCCGTGTTCATGGAGGCACTATTCACAATAGCCAAGACATGGAAACAACCCAAATGTCCATTGACAGATGAATGAATGAAGAAGATATCATACATACAATGTAATACTACTTAGCCATAAAAAAGAATGAAATGCCATTCGTAGCAACATGGATGCAAGTAGATATTCTCATAATATGTGAAGTAAGTCCAGAAGTTAGGATAAATACCATATGATATCACTTATAAGGGGAATCTAAAATATGGCACAAAGGCTTTTCTGTACAGCAGAAATTGACACACTATAAATCTATAATACTTTAGTTAAAAAATTTTTTAAATAATAAAATAAAAAAAGGCAAAGACGAACCTATCTACAAAACAGCAAGAGACCCACAGACATAGAGACCAGACCTGCGGTTGCCAAGGGGGAGGGGGAGGGGGAGGGAGAGAGATGGACTGGGAGTCTGGGGTTAGTAGATGCAAATTATTACACCCAGAAGAGATAAACAACAAGGTCCCACCGCACAGCACTGGGAACTATATCCAGTCTCCTGAGTTAGACTATGACGGGAGAGGATATAAAAAAGACTACATATATATATGTATAAGTGAGTCACTTTGCTGCACTGCAGAAATTGGCACAACACTATAAATCAAGCATACTTCAATTTTTAAAATTTGAAAAAATGCATTAAGGAACAGGGTAGAGAAGGTATAAAGCCTGTCGGTAGGAAGGGATTTCAGAAGCAGTTACATCTCGATGCTTTCTACCACCTCCCATCACGGGCTGACTGTCCTCCCAACGTGGCGGAAACTAAAAGCCTCCTCCTCAGAGTCTAGCGGGTGTGGGACCCCGGGTCGGGGCACAGCTGAGAGTGTCCATCTCGCCGGAAAACAGAGGGACTAAACGGCTGGACGTACAGATTGTTGAGAACCACCCTCCTCCCTCTGGCCCTCTTCTCCCCCTCAGCCCCCAGAATTCTGGCAGCTAGACCTGCACCTCCCAGGCAGGAGATGCAAGGAGACTTCTCTGGGGAACTGAGCCCAAGAAGAAAAACACAAAGACACTGTCACTGAGCCCACCGAGATCAGGCCCATCCACAAGGTCGGAGCTCCCAGTCAGCCTCTCGTCTACAGCTCTCGTTCTTAGTCACAAGCGGCCAGCCATGGTTTGCTGGCTGAGGAAAACTTTAAGAGGAGGATAGTTCCTACATGGAAAACAGAGACCAAGGGAGCTCCCGCTGTGGCTCAGCAGGTTATGAGCCTGACTAGCATCCACGAGGATGTGGGTTCAACCCCTGGCCTCACTCAGTGGGTTAAGAATCCAGCGTTGCTGTGGCTGTGGTGTGGGACAGCAGCTGTAGCTCCGAGCTGACCCCTAGCCTGGTAACTTCCATATGCTGCAGGCACGGCCCTAAAAAGACAGAAAAGCAAAAAAAAAGAAAAGAAAGGAAAAGAAAAAAGGACATACCACATTCATGAAATAAGAATAGGGAGCTAGAAAAAAGAAAATTAAAAAGAGCTATTAGAAAAACTTTAAAGAACATAGAAGCAGAAATTTAAAATCAAATAGGAAAGTAAAGGAAGAAATAACAACTGTTGGCAAGGATGTGGAGAAAAGGAAATGGTCTTGGCAGGAGTGTAAATCAGTGCAGCCACTATGGAAAGCAGTATGGAGAATCCTCAAAAATTTTTTAATATTTAATATTAATTTTAATTAACTTAGAAATTAACATTTGATATTAAGAACAAAACTACCCAGAGTTCTCTTGTGGCACAGTGAGTGAAGGATCTGGCATTGCTCCCGCAGCAGCTTGGGTCACTGTTGTGGCACAGGAGCAATCCCTGGCCCAAGAACTCCCACATGTCACAGGCATGGCCAAAAAAAAAAAAAAAAACGGAATAGAACTACCATCTGATCCAGTTATCCCACTTCTGGGTATCCACCCAAAGGCTACAAAAACACTAATTTGAGAAGATAGATACACGCACTCCCAAGTTCATAGCAGCATTTTTTACAACAGGCAAGATAGAGAAACAACCTAATATACATACAACAGAATACTACTCAGCTGTAACCAAAAAAAAAAAAAAAAAAAAAAATCTTACCATTTGCGACAACATGGAAGGAACCTGAGGGTATTGTGCTAAGTGAAGAAAGTCAGATGGAAAATGACAAATACCATATGATTTCACTCATACGAGTTTATTTATAAAAAACAAATAAAATAGATGAATGAACCAAACGAAAACAAACATGTAGATAGAGAACAGAGCAGTGGGTGGCAGAGGGGGAGGGCTGGGAAGGGAAGAGGGGGCAAATGGGTAAAGGGAAGCCACTGTGGGGTAACAGATGGAAACTAGATGATCAGTGGTGAGCACACTGTGGGGTACACAGAAGTAGAAACAGTGTTGCACACATGAAACAAGGTTACTGCAATAAAAAAAATTCTTAAAAATTCAAGGGTGAAGAAGAGGGAGGCAATACAACAGACTTCTGGGCTGACAGGTGATTTGTTCACCAAGGGAGCAGGACTGATCATTTTTGGACATGCTGGTTAAAAAAAAAACAGATAAATGAACAAAAATTAAACAGAAGGGTGGCAAGATAAATTTGAGGAAATCTCCTGAAAAAAAAAAGGAGCCAAAGAGAGAAATAACTAAAGAGAAAAGATAAGAAAATTAGAGGAGCCATCCAAGAGGTTCAACATCTGAATAGCAGAAATTCCATCATGAGAAAACTGAGAAGAAATCACTGTGAAGTTACTTAAGAAGTGTTCTGGGACATAAACAGCACAAGTTGCCAGCCTAGAGGGGCCTAGTGAATGTCCAGGAAATGTGACCACAGGCCAAATTCAGCCCACGGCCTGTTTTTGTACCGACCATAAGATAAGAGCAGCCTTTATACTTTTAAAGGGGTGGGGAAATAAGAAGAAGTGGCAGAGGTCTTATACAGATCACCGAAACTATTTTTGTTTAAGTATTATTGAAGTGTAGTTAATTTACAAGATGGTGATGATTTCTGCTTTGCAGCAAAGGGGTCAGCCATAAAAAAACTAAAGTATTTAAACACATGGCCCTTTATAGAAAAAGTTTCCTGATCCTGGTCTTGCACAATGGGTAACAGGAAACTGCTAATGCAAGCTGCTATGAGAGTCCAGAATGCTGGGGACAGAGTGACAGTTTTAGAGGGGACCATATGGGACACATACTAAAGATTAAGAATCCAAGGGCTTCAAACTTCTCACAGACAAAAGCTGGAAATTAAGATGACAGTGGAGCCAAGTTTTCAAAAGTCTAAAGGCAATTTCCAATGTAGAATTCCATAGTCTTCCAAACCATCAATGAACTATGAGGGCAAAAGAGATATTTTCAGACATGCAAGTTCTTGCTAAAATTATCTTCCTTTTCTCAGACGTTCCTGGGAGATGAGTGCCACCAAAACAGGAGAGCATAAACCAAGAAAGGAAGACACAAAATACAGGAGACAGGACGATTCCAAACACGAGAGGTGAGAAAAATCCCAGGAGGATGGTGAATGGAAGGCCAGGGTAAGGGTGGTACACTGGACGCAAATCACCAGTCTCTGCAGGAACTTGGCTTTATTTTCACCACCTGGTTACCACGTCCAGTGCACTTCATTTTGTTGTGTAGAACCAGGTCTCCCTGAGCTATCATGTTGTGTAGTGCAGATCTGCTGGTGAGAAATTCTTTCAACTTTTTTTTCTAATGTCTGAAGGTGTTTATTTTGTTTTCTTGCTGAAGGATATATCCTCTGGGTATAAAATTCTAGGTTAGTATCTTGCTGTTTTTTTGGTTTTTTTTTGTCTTTTTGCCTTATCTAGGGCCACACCCACGGCATATGGAGGTTCCCAGGCTAGGGGTCTAACAGGAGCTGTAGCCACTGGCCTTCACCAGAACCACAGCAACGTGGGATCCAAGCCGCGTCTGCAACCTACACCACAGCTCACGGCAATGCCGGATCCTTAACCCACTGAGCAAGGCCAGGGATCGAACCCGCAACCTCATGGTTCCTAGTCAGATTCGTTAACCACTGAGCCACGACAGAAACTCCCTAGGTTAGTATCTTGTATCTTATGGTCCTTTAAAGGTAATTGCTTTGCTCAGCTGCTTCTAGCTTACATTGTTGCTGACAAGAAATCTGCTGCCATCTTTAACTCTGTTTTGTACATAATGTACATTTGCTCTCCAGTTAAAGACTTTTTTTTTTTTGCTTTTTAGAGTCTCACCAGCAGCATAAGGAAGTTCCCAATCAGAACTACAACTGCCAGCCTACGCCACAGCCATGGCAGTGCCTGATCTGAGTCGAGTATGTGACCTACATCACAGCTCACGGTAATGCTGGGTCCTTTAACCCACTGAGCGAGGCCAGGGATCGAACTCACATCCTCATGGATACTAGTCAGATTCATAACCCATTGAGCCACAATGGGAAATCCAACATTTTTCTTTTTATCCCTGCTTTTAAGCAATTTTGGCTATGATGTGCCTTGGTGTAGATTTCTTCATGTCGCTTATGGGGTTCAGAGAACTTCTTGGATCAGAGAGTTTATAGTCGTTGTTTTTTTTTTTTATCAGACTTGTGGGGCTCAGCTAATATTTCTTCAAATATTGTTTCCCACCACCTCATTCTTTTCACCTTTATATATATTAGGCTCCCTGAAGTTGCCCCACAGCTTGCTGACACTCTCATTTTTCCCCCCAATCTTTTCTGTTTCACTTTGAAGAGTTTCAATTCCTTTAACTTCAAGTTCACTATTTTTTTTCCTTCTGCAATGTCTAACCCTAACCCTACCCTTTAGCTAAAAGCATTTGTGTAGAGAGAAAAAAACAAGAATAGCAAGAGGTTAATAAATGTAAAACCTGGATAGAAGGCACACAATTAATCATTATACTATTCTTTCAGCTTCTCAGTATGTTGGATATTTTTTTTTAAATAAGGAATCGGGGGGGGGGGGGCTGCAGAGGAAGAATGAGTGTTACCTGTGAGAGGCTGACCAGATCTTTCAATCTCAGTGAAAGCCCGAAAAAGCTTATTGCTCTAATTTGAGTTTCAAAGTTCCTTAAAGGATAAGCAGGGGAAAGAGAGACACCTCATGATACCATTAAATCAGTAAAGTTCAAGGTGACCCCCCCACCCCCACAAGGTTATTGGTGGGACAGCAAACCAGAAAACTCTCAGTGGCCACACGACTACCTCGTCTTCCAATTCCAAGCACTTTCATCTGAAGTACGATGAGGTTTGTCGACTGAGCGACACTCAGGAGTTGGCCTCACAGAAGTCTATTGCTGAAAGCCTACAGTGTGAAATTCACACGGAGCAGAGAGAGCCTCTTGCTCGGCTGCGATGTTTTATTTTCGTCAAATCCCTAGCAACTAGTACCAACAATATCAACGTGTCCAGAGACCAGGGAAAGGCCTCCTGGCTACAGTGATCAGGAAGATGGGTGAAAAAAAATTATGAGGGAAGAGGGCCGGCAAGCCTTCTTCATCCCGTCCCCCCCAGAGCAGGGGCAAGTAGGAGCCCCTCTAAGCCTATGCGGCTTCCTCTTCCCTCTCAGCTGCCAAACAGAAGCAGCTTTGTTCCTACCGCCATTAAAGGAAGTTCAGGATGATCAACTGCGACTGGATTAGAATCAGCTGGAAAGTCCTGCACTCCCTCTAAGTGCAGTAGAAGCAGCTTCCCCCCCCTCACTCTTGTGACATTCCTAGTACTTACACTTGCCATTGTGAAGCTACCGCTGCCACATGAAAATGATACAGTGTGTCCAGCCACAGAGAAGGAGAAGACCTGCCCATGCCATTCATCCAGCAGACAGACCAGTGCCACCTGCTCCAGATGAGAGTCGGGACTAGACGATCCTACAATTAATCCCAGTGCCAAGAGGCTACCATTTGATGGCATCTTGATACAGCGTGACACTCAAATCCTCAGAGCCTTGCATTACGACTGACTACAATCTTCTCCTCATTTCCTCTTCAAAACAATCCTGAACCAATGAGGTTCAGACAAGGCAACAACTGACTTTAAGACACACGTGAGGAGTTCCTCATGTGTCTCAGTGGAAATGAATCTGACTAGCATCCGTGAAGACGCAGGTTCGATCCCTGGCCTTGCTCAGTTGGTTAAGGATCCAGTGTCGCCGTTAAGTTGTGATGTGGGTTGCAGATGTGGCTTGGATCCGGTGTTATTGTAGCTGTGGTATAGGCCAGCAGCTATAGCTCCAATTTGACCCCTAGCCTGGGAACCTCCATATGCTGGTGTTGTCCTAAAAAAAAAAGACAGGGGAAACACCACAGCCAGAAGCCCTGAAGTTTCTGGCTGCCAAGCCCCCCAGCCGGAGTGGAGACTCATTCCTATTTTTTTTTTTTAAATATGTATTTTATTTTACTTGATTTTATTTTGGCCTCACCCACGGCATGTGGAAGTTTTCAGGCCAGGGATTGAACCCGCGCCACAGTAGTGACAATGCTAGATCCTTAACCCGCCTAGCCACCAGGAAACCCCGAGACTGATTCCTAGATGAAGATTCCGGGCTGCCGGCTCAGGCCTGCTTTGGGACGATTTGAGGATGGGCTCTGGGAGTCACAACATCCTAGGCACTGCTTCCTTCCCCGTCTGACTCTCAAGCCTGCTGGCTACTCTTCCTTCACCCAGCTGTCAATGTCAGTGTCCCCTGGGGGTGAACCCAGGCCCTCTCCCCACCTGGCACCCCCTCCTCTGAGATCTGGCCCCACTCCTACACCTTCCAACACCTGCTGACGCCCCCCGACCCAATCTCCAGCCCAGACTTTCAGCATGGCTGCCCTGAGACAGTCCATAGGCCCCAGAAGCACCCTGCCTACAAAAGCTAATCTTCCCAGTAAACCTGCTTCTTCTCCTTTCCTATCTCAGTGACCGGCCCGGCCTTCTGATACCGATAGGCTGCCCAAGGCAGGAAGCCAGGAATCTTTCCCAGCTCCGCCTCTTCATCCTCTGCACGCAGTCAATCACTGCAGCCTGACAGTTCTACCTCCAGACTCCTTCAAGTCACCTGTCTTCTCTCCACCTGCCGCTCCTTCTCCACCCCGGCGGAGGCCACCATTCTCGCCACCACCAGCTCCAGCCTGGACCACCCCAACAGCTCCTACCTGAACCCCCATCCCTTCTCCACACAGCAACCAGGGGGCTTCCTGAGCCAAGTCCTAACCACGCCTCCCCTCCCCAACTCAAAACCTTCAGGGGTGTCCCGGGGCTCCTGGAATAAGGATAAAAGTCCTGGAGTTCCTGTTGTGGCCCAGCGGGTTATAAACCTGACTAGCATCCCTGAGGATATGGGTTCGATCCTTGGCTCCGCTCAGTGGGTTAAGGATCCCGCACTGACATGAGCTGTGGTGTAGGTCGCAGATGCAGCTCGGATCCCACCTCACTATGGCTGTGGCGTAGGCTGGCAGCTGCAGCTCCAATTTGACCCCTAACTGGGAACTTCCGTATGCCTCACGTGTGGCCCTAAAAAAAGGCAAAAAAAGGATAAACATCCTTCACGAGGACAGGAGAACACAGGCACCTCTCCAATTCTCTCTGCACACCCCCTCGGCCCCTCAGCTCCAGCCAGCCTGACCCCGTCCCACTTTCTTGCCAAGTCAGGATATTATTCTGTGTGACTTACTCTCCACAGGCCCAACACCGCCTTCCTCCTGACCAGCTCCTCCACATCCTCCAGGTCTCCCCAGGCCTTTGGGGGCTCCATCCTGTGCTCCAACATCATCACACGACAGGCCCTTCTCAGAGCATCTACCGAATCGCGCTTGGACCAGGCCTCCTTACACACCACCGCGAGCCCTGAGCACAGCTTCCAGCACAGAGGCGAGACAGCATACATATTGGTTAAATGAAAAAAAAAAAAAAAAAAGCACTTGCTCCCATGGAGTTCCCGTCATGGTGCAGTGGAAACGAATCCGACTAGGAACCATGAGGTTGCGGGTTCGATCCCTGGCCTTGCTCAGTGGGTTAAGGATCCGGCGTTGCCATGAGCTGTGGTGTAGGTTGCAGATGCAGCTTGGATCCCGTGTTGCTGTGGCTGTGGTGTAGGTGGCAGTTGTAACTCCGATTCAACACCTAGCCTGGGAATCTCCATATGCTGCAGATGTGGCCATAAAAAAAGGACAAAAAACAACAAACACTTGGTCCCAGAACCCTTCAAAGCATGCCAAAATGAAAAACAGCCATGATAGAGGGTCTTGGGTTTCTCTGACACCTCAGGAGCCCCCCAAACAAGGAGTGGCTGCTGGAGACTTGATTCAAATCTCTGTCTTCACAGCCAGACTCCTGTGATTTTTTTTTTTTTAATTTGTTCTCTGCTTCTCTTCATATCTCTCTGAATTTTTTTGTTCCCAAGAATAAAACAGACTTTCCTAGCACAGTAATTACTTAATATTTCATTCACTTCCTAGAAGGTCAGTTTGTAGGCCAAATAATTAGGAGACATTTAAAGTGAAATATCATAAATCAACTATAGTAAAAGAATTTAAAAAATAAAGTGAAATATCAATGGCACGTAAGAAACAGAAAGGAATACTGGAAATTCGCCCAGTGAGGGCTTGCAGTTTGAGCCATTAGCAGTTACTCTCGGCTTGGAGCCCCAGAGACATCTATTAAGATCAGATCTGCATATATCAGAAGCAATGGCTTTGTTTTAACCAACACACATCTTCCCAAGAACACTGAGTGGGCAACAGCTGGCTGTTACCTGGCGATTAGTAGATCCTGTGCCTATCAAAACTATGAGTGATTTGTTTCCTTGACCCTTCTAAGGACTTATTCACGATGCTAAGCCGACACTTAGCTCAATAATCATATCTGTAAAATAATAATAATCCCTTAGTGTGACTCTTTGTTGTAATAACCCAAGCAATATTTTGAATCATTTTATTATTATTTTGCTTTTTAGGGCCGCACCTGCGGCATATGGAAGTTCCCAGGCTAGGGGTCAAATCGGAGCTGTAGCCACCATCCTATGCCACAGCCACAGCAATGCAGGGTCTGAGCCGTGTCTGCAACCTACACCACAGCTCCCGGCAACACTGGGTCCTTAACCCACTGAGCGAGGGCAGGGATCGAACCTCCAACCTCATGGTTCCTAGTTGGATTTGTTTCTGCTGCACCACAACGGAACTCCTTGAATCATTATTTAACGCAAGCCTTAAAAGAATTCTGTGATGCTGGGATCAGCATTCCCAATTGAAAAAAGAGGTTAAATAACACGTCCAGATTTCCCAGCCATGAGGGGTTAGAACTGGGACTGCCAGTTGGACGTTCTGACTTCTAGTCCAGAATGCTTTCTGCTCCACAACACCGCTTCTTGCTGATTTAAAAAGAAAAGTTTTTTTTTTTGTTTTTTTGGTTTTTTTTTTTTTTTTGCCTTTTGTCATTTTAGGGCCGCACCCGCGGCATGTGGAAGTTCCCAGGCTAGGGGTCCAATCGGAGCTGTAGCCACTGGCCTACGCCGCAGCCACAACAATGCAGGATCGGAGCCGCGTCTGAAACCTACACCACAGCTCACGGCAACGTCGGATCCTTAACCCACTGAGCAAGGCCAGGGATCGAACCCACAACCTCATGGTTCTTAGTCGGATTCGTTAACCACTGAGCCACGACGGGAACTCCCAAAAAGAAAAGTTTTTAATTGAAAAGAAAAAAAAGTAAAACTCATACTTGCTGAAATTAAAATGAAGTCTATCTTACCCCAACTTAAGCTGCAACAGCCCTGCATAGAAGCAACTGATCAAAGCAATCGAATAGGAGTTCCCGTCGTGGCTCAGTGGTTAAGGAATCTGCCTAGGAACCATGAGGTTGCGGATTCGATCCCTGGCCTTGCTCAGCGGGTTAAGGATCCGGCATTGCCGTGAGCTGTGTTGTAGGTTGCAGACACGGCTCGGATCCCGTGTTGCTGTGGCCGTGGCGAAGGCCGGCAGCTACAGCTCCTGTTAGACCCCTAGCCTGGGAACCTCCATATTCCTCAGGTGCGGCCCTAGATAAGGCAAAAAGACCAAAAAAAAAAAAAAAGTAATCGAATAAGAGGATCATGTTGGGGATTTCCCAAGCACTTCTCACAGAGGCGAGCCTCAGGACTGGGTTCAAGATTTATGGCTGCTGAGTTGCCAGTGATAACTATAAAATTTGGCCTGACTCTACTCCACTAAAAAAACAAAAGATTCTTCATCAGCTGCCAGACACCTGTTTGTCTAAGAGGCGTCGTGTGCCAACAACACCCAAGGGAAAATCTTTCAGTGCACTTTCCAAAAGCCCCTTTTGGATTCTGTGGCCATTATGCTCGCTGACATCTGATGGGTACCACGTGGCTCATACCTGAGTCCAAAACCGCTTCTTATGGAAATTTTACCCCAAATTAAACTACTGATCACTCCACCAGAAGAGTGACATCTAGTGCAAAACAAAGATGACTACATTTAGAAATAAATGGCAAGAATACAGCATATTAAAAACTATGGTGGGCTGAGGTGGGGGGGAACCTAGGGGATCAACAAAAGCTGTACTCAAATGAAAGTTCATATCCTTGGATGCTTTTATTAGGGAAAAAAATGAACAAGGGATTTGACTCAAGAAACTAGGATAAGAACACACACATACACACTACGGAAGGAAGAAACTGTTTTTTTTTTAAATTAAAATAGACAAATCTCTACCACTACCATAAATAATACTAACAACAAATACCGATGCAGAGGATTTTGCTTTTGCTTTTGCTTTTTAGGGCCGCATCTGCAGCACATGGAAGTTCCCAGGCTAGGGGTCTAATCGGAGCTACAGCTGCCGGCCTACACTGCAGTCACAGCAACACCAGATCCGAGCCGCCTCCGCAACCTACACCACAGCTCACGGCAACACCAGATTCCTTAACCTACTGAGCAAGGTCAGGGACTGAACCGGCGTCTTCATGGATGCTAGTCGGATTCATTTCCGCTGTACCACAACGGGAACTCCCGATATTTTTTAAATTATAGAAATTTAATTGTTAATAAATTCAAAAAATTTAGGTTGAAAGGCCTATTATTTATTTATTTTTGGCCACTCCCGTAGCATGTAGAAGTTCCTGGGCCAGGGATCGAAACCACACCACAGTAGTGACCCGAGCCACTGCGGTAACAATGCTGGATCCTTAACCTGCTGCGTCACAGGAAACTCCCTGAAAGGCCTAATTTATAAGAAAATAGAAATTGCCAAACAAGAAGCAGCAGAAAGCCTGAAAAAAACAAACAGCATACAAACTTTAAAAAGACTGTCAAATATTTATCCTCTTCCCCCTAGAAGTTCCAATAGTTTTATGGATAAATCATTGCTCACATTCAGAGAAAGAAACACTCTGAGACACACAAAAAGATGAGAAATTTCCCAGTTCATTTAAGGAGAGACAAATTTTGATGCAGAAGATCTGAAAAAGATGGGCGGGGGGAATAATAATATATACACAACATAGCATTCGATTGTTCATTGCAAATATTCAGTGCCCACTATGTACCAGCACTGTTCTGCACGCTGGGAACTCAGCAGTGAACAAAACAATGTCTACGCTTTCATTTGACCGGGGTAAACAAATAAACCGCCAAGTATGAAATTCAGATGTGACAATTCAGCATGGTGGGGGTGGGTCAGAAATTATGGAAGAAAGTGAAGGATATTTCCCATGTTACACAAAGAGGTCAAAGGAGACCTCACTGGTGAGGTGGTGTATGACCAGAGGCCGAAAGAATTAAGGCAATAAGCATGCAGATACTCCGGAGATGCAAAGCCCCGAGGTGGGAGCATATTTGGAAAGATCAAAAAACAGCAAGAAGGCTCCAATACTAATGAATATAAATGCAAAAATAATAATACAGACTACGAATAGTGCACAGCTATCGAGTAAAGTTTATTTCAGAAATGCAATGATTACCAGATATTTAATTAATTATATTACATTATTAATATAATATTATTAATTAATATTAGGAAAAACTACATGGTCATTTCAAAAGAAACTAAACAAGCAGTTAATCCTGGAGTTCCCATCCAGGATTCGTGCAGCAGAAACGAATCCGACCGACTAGGACCCATGAGGTTGAAGGTTTGATCCCTGGCCTTGCTCAGTGTGTTAAGGATCCGGCGTTGCCGTGAGCTGTAGTGTAGGTCACAGATTCGGCTCGAATCTGGCATTGCTATGGCTGTGGTGTAGGCCAGCAGCTGTAGTTCCGATTCAACTCCTAGCCTGGGAACCTCCATATGCAGAAGGTGAGGCCCTAAGAAGCAAAAAAAAAAAAAAACCAAAAAACAAAAACAGTAGCTAATCCTGATTTAACAAACAAAACAAAGGTTTTCCCTCTTGGGTCACGACTGCTGTGATACAGGTTGGATCCCTGGTCCAGGAACTTTCACATGCCTAGGGTTCGGTCAAAAATAAAAATAAATAGATAAAAACAAAGTAAAAACTCTCAGTAAGCTAGAACTAAAAGGAAGTAACTTTTTTTTTGTCTTTTTTGCCTTATCTAGAGCCGCACCCGCGGCACATGGAGGTTCCCAGGCTCGGGGTCTAATAGCTGTAGCCGCTGGCCTTCACCACAGCCATAGCAACGTGGGATCCGAGCCGCGTCTGCAACCTACACCACAGCTCACGGCAACGCCGGATCCTTAACCCACTGAGCAAGGCCAGGGATCAAACCCGCAACCTCATGGTTCCTAGTCAGACTCGTTAACAACTGAACCATGACGGGAACTCCTAAAGGGAAGTAACTTGATGTCACTTCTTTGGGGTAGCCTTTTCCACCCCTCCCAGGCTTGCACCAGACTAGTGCCCTGTATCATTCCTTTCTTATTCTTATCACAACTGGAACTAACAAATTATTTGTGTTAACTGTAAGACTACCATATTAGAATCCTTTAAAAAAAATGAGGCATTTCAAAAATATGACACTTTTATTATTTTTTTTTCTTTTTTGGCCACACTACGACATATGGAGTTCCTGAGCCAGGGATCAGACACCAGTCTCGGCTGCAGCAGCACCAGATCCTTAACCCGCTGCGCCAGGCTTGGGATCAAATCTACATGCCAGCGCTCCAAAGATGCCACTGAACCCACTGCGCCACAGTGGGAACTCCAAAAATATAATGCTTTTAATTAATAAACTAGGAGTGAAGATACAATGGGACCATTTAACAACAATTTTTAAAATTTAAATGGTCTAAAAAGACATGAGATCACAGTTATAACAAGTATAGTTTTTATTAAAAGTACATAGAAAAAAGATGGAAGAAGACAAAAAAAATACACCAGTCAGATTTAAGTATATAATTACTCACTGAAGCTTCCTACCTTTACACTTAAAAGGCAAAGTAAAAATAAAAATTTCAAATGAAAATAATATGTAGATTAAAAGGCACATTGGACAAGCTAATTTAAAACTGGGCAAAGGGTTTGTGTAGACATTTCTCCACAGAAGATATACAATTGGCCAATAAGCGTATGAAAAAAAAAAAAAAAGCTCAACATCACTAGCCATTAAGGAACTGCAAATCAAAACCACAACAGGATACCACGTAACACCCACTAGGATGGCAATAATGAAAGATAATAACAAGTGCTGGTGAGGATATTATGGAACTGGAACTCTCATACATTGCCGGTGGGAATACACAATGGTGCAGTCACCTAGGAAAACAGTTTGGAAGGTCCTCGATAAGTTACATTTAGAGTTATCGTATGTCCTAGCAATTCTATTACAGATACCTACACAAGAGAACTGAAAATACACTTTGAAAAATAATAAATGTAACACACCTTCTTCTAATTTATGAACATAGTATAGCTCTTCATGTATTTCAGCTTCGATATCTTTCATCAGTACTTTCAGCTGCAGGCTGTAGCTTTCAGCATGCAGGTCTAGAACAAATCCTTTTAGATTTCTTCCCAAGTATTTCATGGTTTTGTTCTACTGTAAGAGATACTATTTTATTTGTTGTTGTTGTTTTTGTAAGGGATACTATTTCAGATTTCAATTTCCAATTGTTTATTGCTAGTATTTCAAAATACAATATATTTTTGTAAATTGACTCTGTATCCTGTAATTTTGCTAAATCAGGTGCAAATCTCCTTATCATAGGGTTCCTTCCGTGTTTGTGAAGCTAAGAATTTTTATTTTCATATTGTAATACAGCAAAGAAACTAATATATTAAAAGTAAGTCAACCCCCCCAAACTTATCTATAGATTCAAGACAATTCCAAACAAAATCCCAGAAGGATTTTTTAAAAAATAGAAATGGACAAGCTCATTCTAAAATTTATAGAGAAGAGCAAATGAACCAAAAGAACTAAAACAATTTTGAAAAAGGAAAACAAAGTTGGAGGACTCACGGTATCTGCTTTCCAGCTTTACTTTAAAGCCACAGTAACAGTCAGAATGGGTGTTAGTGAAAGCATACATGTAGATGAATGAAACAGATCAGGGACTCCAAAAACAGGCCCACCCAACGATGGCCAATTGATTTTCCACAAAGAGCAAAGACAACTCAATGGGGAAACGGATAGTCTTTGCAACAAATGGCGCTGGAACAACTGTACACTCACGAACAAACAAACAAAAAGCACGTACACACCAGAAATGCACCTTGATCATAACCCATAATACAGAAAAATTAACTCAAAGTGGATCAAAGATTAAATACAAAGCCTAAAACTACAAAAATTCTGGAGGAAAACTCCGAAAATCAAAAATATATAAGCACAGAAATCTTCGTGAACTTGGGTTAGGGAAAGATTTCTTAGATAGGATAAAGTACAATCCTAAAAAATTAGCAAATTGGACTTCATA
Organism: Catagonus wagneri; assembly: GCA_004024745.2. NCBI lineage: Eukaryota > Metazoa > Chordata > Mammalia > Artiodactyla > Tayassuidae > Catagonus > Catagonus wagneri. The sequence continues at coordinate 4,899,257 of PVHT021183634.1, forward strand.
AAAATTTAGAACTTCTGCTCTTTGAAAATACTATTTTTTTTTGTCTTTTTAGGGCCACACCCACAGCATATGGAGGTCCCCAGGCTAAGGGTCTAATCCGAGCTGTAGCTGCCAATAACTATTTTTTTTTTTGTCTTTTTAGGGCCACACCCACAGCATATGGAGGTCCCCAGGCTAAGGGTCTAATCCGAGCTGTAGCTGCCGGCCACAGCCACACAGCCACAGCCACAGCCACACCAGATCTGAGCTGCGTCTGCAACCTACACCCCAGCTCACGGCAAAGCCAGATCCTTAACTCACTGAGTGAGGCCAGGGATCGAACCTGAAACTTCATGGTTACTAGCCAGGTTCATTAACCACTAAGCCAAGAGGGGAACTCCTGAAAATACTATTAATAGATTGAAAAGTCAATCACAAGCTGAGATTTCCTTTTTTTTTTTTTGTCTTTTATTTTACGACCACACCCACGGCATATGGAGGTTCCCAGGCTAGGGGTTGAATCAGAGCTACAGTTGCCAGCCTACACCGCCAGCCACAGCAATGCCAGATCTGAGCTCCATCTGTGATCTACACCACAGCTCACAGCAACGCTGGATCCTTAACCCACTGAGTGAGGCCAGGGATCGAACCTGCAACATCGTGGTTCCTAGTCAGATTTGTTTCCACTGCACCACAATGGGAACTCCCAAGAAAAGATTTTTAATTCATGTATCTGATGGACAGGGACCCAGTATATATAAAGACCTCTCAAAACTCAACAATAAGAAAATAGACAACCCAACAAACCAATAAAACATACACAAAAGATTTGGACATTTCACCAAAGAAGATATACAGATGGCAAATAAATACATTTAAAAAGTGCTTCATGGTATTAGTAATTAGAAAAATGCAAATTTAAATCATGAGATGCCACTACCTACGAGAATGGCTAAAATTTTTAAAACTGACAATAAAGTACTAACAAGGATTCTGGCAAAAATATGAAATGGAATAGCCATACGGCCACACAGTCTCACAGTTTCTTATAAAATTAAACACATGCTTGTCACACAAAACCATTAATCCCACTCCTAGGGACTTACAAATCCAAGTGGTAAGTTCACAGAAAACCTGTGAATGCTTATGGAAGCAGGATAGAAGCATCTGCAATTGCCCACAGTGCAGATAACTCAGATGTCCTTCAGCTGGGGCAGGGAGGAAAAAACTGCAGAGCATTCGTACAGCAGGGAAGAGGTCAGCAACCAGAAAGGATCAACTAGGGATACAGGTATCATGGATGATACTCAAACGCATTATGCCAAGTTAAAGAAGGCACATTCAAAAAGCTACATACTGTATGATTCCACTGACAGGACAGCCTGAAAAGGCAAACATATAGGGACAGAAAACAGGTCAGCCGTTGCTGGGAACTGGCTTTGGGAGGGCAGGATGGCTAGAAAGGGGGCAGCACAAGGGACTTTGGAGGCGTGATGACACTGTTGTATTTTTTTTTAATGAATTTTATTGGCATATTGATGGCTAACAATGTTGTGTTAGTTTCAAGTGTACAGCAAAGTGAATTATGTATTTTGATTATGGTAGTGGTTATATGACTGATGCAATGGCTGAAATTTGAAGAACTGAAAAGAGTAAATTGTACTTATGCAAATAACGCCTTAATTTTAAAATGAAAAAACACAACATATATTTAATATATGTCAAAATATACTTACACTATGTATATGCTAACCAAAGCCTCCTTTTTAAAAAAGTTTAAGGAGTTCCTGTCATGGCTCAGTGGTTAACGAATCCGACTAGGAACCATGAGGTTGCGGGTTCAATCCCTGGCCTCGCTCAGTGGGTTAAGGATCCAGCGTTGCTGTGAGCTGTGGTGTAGGCTGCAGACGCGGCTCGGATCCCGAGTTGCTGTAGCTGTGGTATAGGCCGACAGCTGTAGCTCTGATTCGACCCCTAGCCTGGGAACCTCCACATGCCGCCGGTGCGGCCCTAAAATGACAAAAGACGAAAAAAAAAAAAGTTTAAGAGTTTAAGAATGGGGAGTTTCTGTCATGCCACAGTGGAAACGAATCCGACTAGGAACCATGAGGTTGTAGGTTGGATCCCTGGCCTCGCTCAGTGGGTTAAGGATCCGGCATTGCCAGGAGCTGTGGTGTGGGTCACAGATGTGGCTCAGATCCTGTGCTGCTGTGGCTATGGCATAAGCTGGCAGCTATGGTTCCAATAAGACCCCTAGCCTGGGAACCTCCATATTCTGTGGGTATGGCCCTGAAAAGCAAAAAAAAAAGGTAAGAATGAATGAAAACTGCTTCAATCTGGTTTGAAGACACATCTGACACATTCTCTGACTCACAGCCCCATCTGAAAAAGGTATGTATTTAATGGACAAATTGAAACTATATTCTTTTCCAAAAGAATGTGATTCTTATAAACCAACACGAGAAACTGCTAACAGCTAGGAAGCAAGAAAAATAGTACATTTCATAATCTTTGAAACACACTGACAAAACTTCAGGGAACAAGAGTAATCTGTGGATTACACATGGATTTACGTAATTGAGACATTGTCTATTAACACAACATAGATATAAAATGCCACCAAAAAAAAAAAGTTCTCCTTTCTCTTACAATCTCTGCAAACTAAAGGGCAGGAAAGCAAATTAAACAACAACAACAACAAAACACTGTACATTTTATAGAAAGAAAGGGAAAAAGTAAAATGAGTAGAACTGGAAAGAGAAGTTGGGTCAGTTACAAATCATCCATCCGTTCTTCAGGTCTAGTCTTCCATTTTCTAGCTCATGTGCATCTCTTTCAAGAAGTTCACCTAGGAGTTCCCGTCGTGGCGCAGTGGTTAACGAATCCGACTAGGAACCATGAGGTTGCGGGTTCGATCCCTGCCCTTGCTCAGTGGGTTAACGGTCCGGCATTGCCGTGAGCTGTGGTGTAGGTTGCAGACGCGGCTCGGATCCTGCGTTGCTGTGGCTGCGGCGCAGGCCAGTGGCCACAGCTCCGATTAGACCCCTA
>PVHT021183634.1:4903283-4941883 GCA_004024745.2 Catagonus wagneri
AGGAGTTCCCGTCGTGGCGCAGTGGTTAACGAATCCGACTAGGAACCATGAGGTTGCGGGTTCGATCCCTGCCCTTGCTCAGTGGGTTAACGGTCCGGCATTGCCGTGAGCTGTGGTGTAGGTTGCAGACGCGGCTCGGATCCTGCGTTGCTGTGGCTGCGGCGCAGGCCAGTGGCCACAGCTCCGATTAGACCCCTAGTCTGGGAACCTCCACATGCCGCGGGTGCGGCCATAAACCCGCGGCCATAAAATGACAAAAAAAAGGCAAAAAAAAAGGTCACTTAACCCCATGTTCTCCCCCCAAACCTGACCCCACAGGATATAGGTAATCTACCTCTCCTAGTAACACTCTAACCCTTTTACCATGCTTTGTGTATCTGTTTGTTTTGTTTTTTTCTTTTTTTTGGTGGCTCTTCTCATCATGATAGTATTGACCGTGGTGAAGAACTGTGCTAGACGCTATGCCTGCATTACCTCGCTGAATGCTCACAGAAACCCCACACGGCAGGTGCTATTGTTACCCACTGTATAGATGAAGAAATTGAGGCACAAAAGGGCTTCATTATTTGCCAGAGTCACACAGCTCATAATGGTGGATCAAAATTTTGCCCGGAGCCCATTCTCTGAATCGCTACACATAAAGATTAAATCATTGTCCAGCATTTTAAGAGGACTAAGCACTAACTGTCACACTAACAGCAGACGTAAGAATGAAACAAAGTCCTATTTTCCCCTGACGCAGCTTCTGGTCTGAGTTAGATCAACCCAAAGAAGTGCAATACACCCGTTATACCCTGAGGACGTCAGGGGAGTGACAGGGAAAGCGTCTCTGGATTGTCTGTGTCACAACAGGGTGAGACTGTCCCATATTTTAGTCATCCCTGTATCCCCCATAATTCCTACCAGGCTCTGAGCAGACGTTTGTTGAATGAACAACTAACACTGTTCTCTACTTTTGTTGTGTCTGTACCTACCGCCACTCTGAAACTCAGAAAGATGTGACAGGAAGCCCAAAACGACATTCATCTTGCTCTTAATCATATCCTTAATAACAATGATTCATTCAGTGAATATTTATTAGCTGCCAACTATGACCAGCCACCGTTTTCAGTATGGGATACAGGGGTGCACATATCAGATAAAGACCGTGCCCTCTCAATAGGAACAATCGAGTGGATGAAACAATCAAACGAGTACCAAAAAAGCCCTAACAAAAATCCTCAAAACCAAAAAAACTAGACAAAATCACTTCAGATGATTTTAAGTGCTACGAAGAAAATAAAATGAGGGAATCTGATAAATAGTGACTATGAGGTGTTAATTTAGATTGGGAAGGCCAGGCTGTGAAAGGGACACAAACTGGTGTGCTTGGTTTAAAACAAAAATCTTTATTTTACTTTTATTTTTAGAGGAAAAAGGCAAAGCTAGAAACCCCAATCCAAAATTAGGAGTCAGAATTGAACAGAACTCTTTATATCACTGACAAAGAATGGCAACATTTATTTCCAATTTATACCTAACTCAGCTATTAAAGACATAGAATGCTGTTCCCACATTCACCAGTTTTATGTAAAACTGTATTTTTTTTTCAGTTTGACCATATTGCATATTTCATTTCCTTTGGATATTTGCTTCTAAAAAAAAGGCATGGGGGGAGCAGTTTACCTGCATAAACAAGGGTAATAGCAAAGGGAGCAAAAAACGTGATCTCTCTAGTACTTAGGGATTTTGTTTTCAAAGCACCTTATTCAAACACAACATTTAAAAGAATGTAAAACACGTAACTTGACATTCCATATTTCACAATCCTTTCAAAAAGGCATTGGAAGTAAGTGGTATATCTAGAACAATTGAAGAAAGTTATTTTTTCACTAATGTTGCAAGGACACCAGGTTTTACAAAATTAATTAACGCTGATTTTGGCAAGTCATTTAACTGCTCTGAGTCTCCATTTCTTCCCAGGGGTAGAATGAGAGTGTTGACATTAGAGGATCCCTCTGGGTCCTTCCGGCCCTAAACACTTTGATTCGCCTTTAAAAATAGAAGGTATGGTGATTCAGAACCTTTACTGCATGGAGAAGGCAGGTGTCAGAGTGGGCACTTTTTAAAAACTTGGTCATTTGGGCTTCCTTTTTATAACAATTTTCTTCTGATGTAATAGGTCGGATAAGGTTGTAGAAATGGGAATATTTCCTACATATCAATGAAAAGAATGAGGAAGAAGAAACAATCATGATGCTCAAAAGGAACATTACAGTCAAAAACATCTGAGAGAGAGAGAGAGAGAGAGAGAGAGAGGAAGCGCTCTAATTGGAGAGAATCATTGGAAAGGAAACTGCAATTTCCACCATTTTTAGTCTATTTTCTTTCTTGTCCTCTCCGACAGAGAAAAAGTCCAGTTATAATTTTCTCTCAATTCCAAAAGAGGCAGCAAAAGCCGGAGCAATCCTCTCTCATTTTTTGTTAAAGAAACAGCCAAAATATTGACGAGGCACTATTTGTCTACAAGTAGCACCAATCTTATTTAGCGGGGGGACACTGTTTTCCAAATATTATCACCGTCAGCCCTCACTCTGCTGCAGCCTGCATTAGCCACCATCATCCATTTTTAAAAAATCCATTTACGTTGAGCTTTTCATCCAAACCCAGGAACCACTATGTCCTCCCTGCAACAGTGATATGAACTGCCCGAAACCAAGCACCAGCTAGGTCCTGCGACCAGCAGACGGCAGACTGCAGTGCTGGGCAGGGCCACTCCTCCCGCCGCACTCTAAAGCTTTGCTCGTCTCCGGGGTGATTTACGGCGGTTCAGGACCCTGATAAGACCCCGCCCTTAACGCCAAGATCCTGGATCTGGAGGAGTGAGGCGGCCTCAGCCCAGCAGTGCCAAGCCTTTGGAAAACAGGCTTCTCTCCAGCTGCCAGGAGTGGCCCGGGCTGGGCGAGCGGCGCGTCTGAGCCAGGGCGCGCGGAGCCGCTCCCAGGTGGGTCTCTGCAGCCGGGGACCGCGGCTCGGGCTCACGGGAGGGCGGGGGGCGGGGAGGGAGGAGGACGCAGGCCCGGAGCTCGCTCGTCACGACTCCAGAAGGAGGGTGGGAAAATGGGAGGGACTGGAGACGGAAAAAGGAGTGGAATCAAGGAGCTTTGGGAATAAAGAAGGCCAGGAAAAGGAGAGGGGAAATGGGGGGAAGGCGACGGGAGGGAAGAACGGGGCGGGGAGGGTAATGGGCCGCAGAGGGTGAAGGGGGTTGGGATGGAGCGAGGGAGGTGGCGGGAGATGGAGAGAGGGATTGGGTGGAGGGAGGGATGGGGCGAAGAGGGGAGGGGAGGGATGAAGGGTGAGGAGCGAGGCGACGAGCGGAGGGGTGGGGGAAAGGGGAGGAATGCGGGAAGCCGAGAGAGGGGGAAGCAGGGAAGCGGGCGCGGGCCGCAGGAGGCCGGGAGGGACTTCCCTCCGAGGAGGGTAGCGCCGGAATAACGGGACCCTCCCAGCCAGGAGCCCCAGGCCGGGTCGGGCGAGCGGCCAGCAGTGGCCGGGGGACCGCGGGCAGGTTCGGCGCCCGGCTTCTCCCAGGCAGCCGTAGCGGCCGCCGGCAGGGGGAGGACCCCGACTCCACTTACTCTCTCCGACCACGGCTTTGAGGCCAATGGGGGCCATCGCGCTGCGCGAACCTCCGGGCTCCGAGCCTCCTCACCAGACGCCCGCGGACACCGCCGTCTCCCAGGATCGGCGCGTTCTGCTGGCTGCAGCCCGCCGCCCCGCAGCCGCGCTGGGGATCGACTGGCGCGCGGACTCGGCGCGGAGGCGCGGCGCGAGCCAGAGCGAGGCTGACGACCCGCCGGCGCGCGCTCGGGGGCGGGTCCGGCCGAGGGCGGGGTATAGCGCCAGCCGTGAGCGTCACCCGCGCGCCTCGGCCAATCGCACTACGGCCCGGGGGCTCGGCCCCGCCCGCCGAGATGCGGCTGGATGCAAGGCGGTCCCCGGCTGGCGAGACGGCCGCGCCCGCGCCCGCGCCCTCCTCCTCACCTTACGCGCCGCGCGCGCCCTGGCCAACGCGCGCTCCCGGGGCGTTGGAACCTAAGCTTCCCCCCGCACCTGAAACCCCCGCCGAAGGTAATTGACTAGTTCCATCCTTTCCTCTTTCTGAGAGCCTCCCACTTTCCTCCTGCCCACGAAAGGAGCTCAGAAGCTAGATCTCTTATTAGCAGTACCCATCCCAGCCACAATGTAACGTGAGGTTTATTGACACCATCTCAATCTTTCTGAGTACCCATATCCATAAATCCACCATTTACTGAGCTCTTATGTATACCTTACATGCATCATATCATTAAATCCTCACAATAATTGGACATTTAATCTTCATTTTCAGATTTAAAATAAATAGGCTCAGGAACACCGGACTTGCTCTCCAGTTGCATACCATTTGTTAGCAAATATTTGTTGTTCTCCCACTGCTATATGTAAGCCGCTGTTCTAGGCATTGGAGCCCCAGCCACGTACAAGACAGACACCCATCTTCGCCTTTGGGCAATCAAGGTCTAGAAATATCTAGATCCCAAATCTAATAGGAATGTGCTGTGAGATGACTCTGGTCTCAGCATCTCCTTCCTAGAGTTCACCTTTACCAATGTGGTCCCAGGTCAGTTTTTGCTGGATTTTGTTGGTGGAGGATACTGTGGAAGATAAGTGCTTTGCTTGTGACTGAGGAAAGATGTAATTCTAGAATTCGAATTCTGAACCGTTATTTAATACCGAGCAACAACAAAAGAAGTTGAGGTCTAAAGGAGGACTTTCTCAAGGTCATGTAGTGAACACTGGCCACACGGGGACAAGAGGCCACTTGTTCTAGTTCAGCCACCAGCCCCAGGGCACAAAGATCTGGCCATCTTCTCACCCTCACCTCAGTCTCTCCCAACAGAAACTTCCTGTCGCTTCCCAGGGTGGAAAATTGTTCATCTGTCAAGTCTTCGTGTCTGGGCTATTTTTTACCCAGCAAAGGTCCTAATAGCCTTGGGTTGCATTTGGAAAAGGAGGAGATAGTTTGTAAATGTGAGGGGACTTAAGATGCCCTGTGGTCCCGCATGATCCGTCCTTGTGACCCCCTGGCATGTATCAACAGAGACTGCCCTCCAGAGCTGGTATTCTAGCTGAGGAGACAGCGAGGAATCAAGGAGTCACACACAGCACTGAGTTACTGTTCCACCAAGTGCTGAAGCGGGAAGACAGGGGTCTGGAAGAGCCAATGACAGAGCACCTGACTGGATCAGGTATGGTGCAGTCAGTCAGGGCAGGCTTCGTGAGATGAGTGAAAGGTAGCCACAGGGGACTGGGAGAGTGTCCTAAGCAGATATACAGAAGGTGCAAAGACCAAGTGCTATGAAAGGAGTCTGACTTTTCCATGAACAGAGAGGGGCCAGTGTGCCCAGAGGGGAGAGTCTGGGGGAGAGGGTGGGAAGGAAAACTCCTGGGGTAGATCTTATTGCAGAGCTCCAGGACTTTGCAGTGACCTGGAATCTGCCTGGAGACCTCCTCAAAGGCCACAGAAAATAAAACACAGCAGTTTCTTATTTTCTGCAGAAGGAAGCACAAAAAAAGAAATTCTTCCCTGCAGATGTGTACCTGAGATGTTCACGAGAGATGGCAAAAATCAGAACAGATGTTATTTTAAATAGAATGGTTGAAAAGGGGAGTAGGGTGACAGACTGTGAACTCACTCAGGAACCCCTGACTCTGGAGTGTCAGATCGGAAACTCTCTGAATGTGGAATGCAAGACCTGTTTTAGGACCTCTTGACATCTCTGAGCCTTGATTTCTCCATCTGTGCAGTAGGGACAATAAAGCTTCCGGGCTTCTCTCAAAGGTGGCTCTGAGGAGCTAGGGAGATAACCTATGTGATAGGATAAAATCTTTCCTCAGTCAGCCCACGGTACTATCCTTCGCTCTATATTCTTTATTTGCACATACGTTTGATACACGTCAGGCACCATGCAAAGGGCTCTCATGAATTTTCATCGATTTCTCACTACAGCCCCATGAGGTCAGTGCTATTATTATTCCATTTTCCTGGGGAGCAAGGAGGTCAAGTCACTTGTCCAAGGTTACGTGCCTCTAAGGGCAGACCCAGGACTTGCGGTTCGACTTCCTCATGTCCAGGGGAGAACATCCAGCGCCGGGAGGGCAGAGCCAGTGCCCTGACCTAAGGACAGGTTCGGCTATGTGGACTCCTTGCTGGGAGCATATCAGCAACCGGAACTCCAAACTCCTGTGAGTTGGGACCCCGGCGGGTCCGCCACCCTGCGCCCCTGTCCGCCTTGAAGGCTGGGCGGACGTGCGGCGGCAGGATGCTCAGTGCGGGTCCGCGGCCCAGCCCTCTCCGCGGGCAGGTGCGCCTGCAGCTGCGCATGCGCGGCCTGCAGCCTCTGCAGAGCCCCAGTGCGGGTCAGCAGCTGGGGGTGGGAACAGTCCTGTGATTTACGCTCCGGTCACGTGACGGTAGGGAGCCTGCTTGCGGCTTGGCGACTGCGCCAGGAGCCGGGGAGGTGGGGAGATAGATGCGGAGCTGAGAAGGCAGAAGTTAGGGAGGGACTCGGGGAATAGAGACAGGGAGCAGCGTAGAGGGACGTAGAACCGGGGGAGAGAAGGTTAGACCATCCAGAACAGGCACTGAGGCGGACCAGGGAGAGACAAACAACGGTGAAGCTGCCTTTTTTCAGACCTATTTATACCGCGGACCAACTGGCCAGACCCTGGGTCCAGAGTCTGGGCTTCTTCGACAGTCTCCGGCTTGCACCTACCTCCCTTCTGCTTTTAAGCTGCATCGTCAGCCGCATTTTTTCCGTGTTCACCACCCCCCCTCCTGATTTCTAGGACTTTCTACCTCATTCTTTTAGAACTGATTTCTAAGGAATTCAACAAGATAATGATTTGAAGGTTCTTTACCTAGTACTGGGAACCTATTAAGGACCCAATAAATGTTAGCTATTAATATGGTTAAAAATGACATGAGTCTGAGTAAATCAGTGCTGAATACACTTATGGAGAGTTCATTTGGTGTCCTGCCTATTTTGCTGCTGCAGTTCACTGGCGGAGAATGAAAAAGTAATTTTCCCTAAGGCAGCCACCCCCCCCACCTCACCGCCCCACACACACCTATAAAGAACCATAGGGCCTGGAGTGCTTGAGTTTGGTACATCATTGCCAAGAGTGAGTTAACAGTTTTTGTGTTTAAAAGTCAGAATACGGTATCAAAAAGGTTTTGTTGGAGTTCTCCTCGAGTCTCGGTGGCTTAAGAACCCCGCTAGTATCCATGAGGATGTGAGTTGGATCCCTGACCTCGTTCAGTGTGTTAAAGATGCGGCGTTTCCGTGAGCTGTGGCGTAGGTCTCAGACCCAGCTCAGATCTGGCGTTGCTGCAGGCTGTGGCATGAGCTGGTAGCTGCAGCCCTGATTGGGACCCATAGCCTGGGAACTTCCATATGCAGCAGGTGCAGCCCTAAAAAGAAAAAACAAACAAACAAAAAAGGCTTTGGAGTTCTTGCTGTGGTGCAACAGGATTGACGGCATCTTTGGAGCGCTGGGACACAGGTTCAATCCCCAGCCCAGCGCAGTGGGTTAAGGATCTGGCCGGCGTTGCCGCAGCTGCGGCTTAGGTGGCAACTATGGCTTGGATCTGATCCCTGGTCCTGGAACTCCACATGCTGTGGGGAGGCCAAAAAAAGGGGGGAAAAAAGGCTAAATTTTTCAGAAGCCTAGGCCAGGGTCTCAAACTCAAAGGACTGTAGGGACCAGGCAGACGTGTGTAATACCACAGATGTGATCGGTGGCAAAGCATGTGCCTAGCCCAGGGGTCAGTTCTTACTCAGCTCCTTACTGGTTTCCGTGCAGCCATCAAGATCAAGATGTTGGAGAGATGTCAACATCTCCCAATAAGTTTACGTGTTGCAACAGATTTAAAAAACAAAAGCTAGTAACGCCACACTGGCTAAACAAAAGACGTCTGAGGGCTACATCCAGCCTCCTGGCTACCTGCATGCAAACTCTGGGGGACTCATACCTCTTCCCAAAGCGGGAGGTTGGATTCCTTTGAGCAGCAGGTTCTGAGGGGCACCAACTTCTCCCCCAGGCACAGAGTCCCCTAGTGGTCAGGGCTTTGGGCAGGGGTGGTAGTGGTGCGAATGCCTGGCCCCAAGCACCAGGACTTCCACTGGCAGCCTTGAGAGCCGGGAGTGAGTCTCTCTGCTCAGGCTGGCTCGTGGGCAGCAGATTAGGGCCAACCACTGTTTCATTTCTTTTTCCTCTTTTGGCCGCCCCGCAGCATATAGAGTTCCCCGGCCAGGGATCGAATCCGAGCCACAGTCTTGACCTAAGCTGAAGCTGCAGCAACCAGCAACCAGCAACCAGCAACTAGTCGGATTCGTTTCCGCTGAGCCACAATGGGAACTCCCCAGGGCCAACCACTTTGGATGGAACTGGCGAGCACTGTGGTGGTAGCCTCAAGGACAGCTGTTGTGGACAGCTCAGTGTTTTTTTGTTTGTTTGTTTGTTTGTTTTGCCTTTTTTGTCATTTTAGGGCTGCACCCGTGGCATGTGGAGGTTCCCAGGCTAGGGGTCTAACAGGAGCTGTAGCTGCCGGCCTTCGCCACAGCCACAGCAATGCGGGATCCGAGCCGCGTCTGCGACCTACACCACACAGCTCACGGCAACGCCGGATCCTTAACCCACTGAACAAGGCCAGGGATCGAACCCGCAACCTCTTAGTCAGATTCGTTAACGACTGAGCCACAATGGGAACTCCTGGACAGCTCAGTTTTGCCTGGACTATGGAAGTCCTGCAGTCCTGGTCCAGCCCAGAAACACGGAGAGGGCCACGTAAAAATGCTGCTCAGGGAGTTCCTGTCACGGCACAGTGGGTTAAGAACCTGACTAGTATCCATGAGCACATGGGTTCGATCCCTAGCTCTGCTCAGTGGGTTAAGGATCCGACATTGCCATGAGCTGTGGTGTAGGTCACACACATAGCTTGGATCTGGTGTTGCTGTAGCTGTGGCGTAGGGTGGCAGCTGCAGCTCCAACTTGACCCCTAGCCTGGGAACTTCCATAAGCTGCAGACGTGGCCCTAAAAAGACCAAAAAAAAAAGGGGTGGTTAAAAAATGTGGACTTCCTGTTATGGTGCAGTGGTTAGAGAACCTGGCTAGCATCCATGAGGACTCAGGTTTGATCCCTGGCCTCACTCAGTGGGTTAATGATCCCTCATTGCTGTGAGCTGTGGTGTAGGTTCCAGATGAGGCTCAGATCCTGTGTTGCTGTGGCTCTGGTGTAGGCTGGCAGCTACAGCTCCAGTTCAACCTCTGGCCTGGAAACTTCCATATGCCACAGGTGCGGCCCTAAAAAAGACAAAAAGACCCCCAAAAAATGCCACTCAGGAGTTCCCTGGTGGCTCAGCAGCTTGAGCATCTAGTGTGGTCACTGCTATGGCTTGGGTTGCTGCTGTGGTGCAGGTTTGATCCTTACCACCCCCCCACAATGTCACTTAAATGAAACCTCAGCAACCTCAGACAGTGGGGGCTTCAATGGAGTTTTAATCAATTCAGAGAAATAAAGAAATAGGGCATTTTTTACACTTTGGGTATCCAAAAATAATTTATACACATTGAATTGTCATGGGATCCCGGAGGAAGAAGTTTTTATTCCAGCTGGAGGAATCATTTGGTTTCGATGTAGTTTGTTCTTGGCCAGTAGTGTCGGAAATCTTCATGGAAGAGGTGACATTTGAGCTGAGCCTAGAGGCTGAGAAGCGAAAGAAGAATAGTGCACAGCTATCAAGTAAAGTTTATTTCAGAAATGCAATGATTACTAGATATTTAATTAATTATATTAAATTATTAGATTAAATAATTTTAATCTAATAATTTAAAACTATATGGTCATTTCAAAAGAAACTAAACCAGTAGTTAATCCTGGAGTTCCTGTCATGGCACAGGGAAATGAATCTGACTAGGAACCATGAGGTTGAAGGTTCGATCCCTGGCTTTGCTCAGTGGGTTAAGGATCCAGCGTTGCTGCGGCTGTGGTGTAGGCTGGCAGCTGCAGCTCTGATTTGACCGCTAGCCTGGGAACTTGCACATGCAGAGAGTGCAGCCCTAAAAGGACCCCCCCAAAAAAAATATAGATAGATAGATATATACTAAATTTTTTTCTTTCGATTGATAGGTACTGTTTTTTCAAATGATGCTAAGTTGTTAGGATGTAATAGAAGTTTTTTGGTCCTGATTACTTTGTAAGCAGAGCTATTAGGTTTTTCTTTTGGTCTGGGATGCTATGAAAAACTGACTGAGAGTTCCTGCTGTAGTGCAGTGGGTTAAAGATCTGGCTTGTCTCGGAGTTCCCTTCGTGGCTCAGTGGTTAACAAATCCAACTAAGAACCATGAGGTTGTGGGTTCGATCCCTGGCCTTGCTCAGTGGGTTAAGGATCCAGCATTGCCGTGACCTGTGGTGCAAGTTGCAGACGCAGCTCGGATCCTGCGTTGCTGTGGCTGTGGCGAAGGCTGGCGGCTCCAGCTCCTGTTAGACCCCTAGCCTGGGAACCTCCATATGCCGCAGGTGCGGCTCTACATAAAGGCAAAAAGACAAAAAAAAAAAAAAGATCTGGCTTGTCTCTGTAGCGGCGCTGGTTCATTTCCCGACCTGGTGCAGTGGGTTAAGGATCCCGAGTTGCTGCAGCTCAGATTTGATCTGCAGCTCCGATTTTGACACCCAGGAACTTCCATGTGTCACGGGCGCAGCCGAAAAAGGAAAACAAAAACAAAAACAAGGAGTGAGACACGAAGGATGCCACTCTGGCATAGGCAAAGTGTGGTGGCATTCATTAATTCAGCAAAATTAATTAGTGAGCCCCTACTGTGTACCAGGCACTGTCCTAGGCATTGCAGATACAACAATGAGCAAAAGAGAAATTTCCCTGTGGATATGAAGCTGACTTTCTAGAGGGGGAAACACAGTAAATATGTAAACAATAAATTATACAGTATGTTAAAAGGTGATAAATGCTATGATAAAAAGCGTAGGGTGATCAGCATTAGGCTGGGGAGGGGTTGCGTTTCATTTTATTTTTGTTTTTATTTTTTTGTCTTTTTAGAGCCTCACCCTTGGCATATGGAAGTTCCCAGGCTTGGGGTCAAATCGGAACTGTAGCTGCCACCCTATGCGACAGCCACAGCAACACTGGATCCTTAACCCACTGAGTGAGGCCAGGGATCGAACCTGCATCCTCATGGATGCTAATCAGATTCATTTCTGCTGCTCCATGATGGGAACTCCTGCTTTGGAATCTTAGAAAGAATAGATCTGGTGATATCAGGTGGATCCGTTTGCTCCTGAACCCCCCCCCCAATACACTAACCAGCAGGAGAATTATAAAAAATTTAAGTCCACGAGGACACGGAACAGAGAGAGGCGATGGGAGATAAGAAATAGTGACAAAACTTTGGAAGACAAACAGCACGTGGCTGAAGGTTAACTGAGTAAAAAGCGAAGGAAGTGGAAACGGGAACCTCCAAAAAGAGACCAGCCACTCAACCACAGAACCTTGGAAAAGTTCAGGAATCCTTGGTACCAGGTATTTTCCGGGGTGGGAGTAAAAGGAGGGGGCTGTACACAAAAGTTTAGTAAAAAAAGGAGGAGTTAGGAGTTCCCGTTGTGGCTCAGCGGTTAGCACATCTGACTAGCATCCATGAGGCCGCAGGTTCGATCCCTGGCCTCACTCGGTGGGTTAAGGTTCCGGTGTTGCCGTGAGCTTTGGTGTAGGTTGCAGATGCGGCTCAGACCCAGCGTTGCTGTGGCTGTGGTGCAGGCTGGCAGCTACAGCTCTGATCTGACCCCTAGGGTGGGAACCTCAGTATGCCGCAGGTGCGGCCCTAAAAAGCAGAAAAAAAAAAAAAGAGAGAAAGAAAAGGAAGCGTTAGACCACCAGATCCCCCTCCATAGTCGGGTGACTATCCCTCCCTCGGCAGAATAGTAATGACCGTGATGATGGTGACACCAGCACCCTACAGGGAGCATTCTGTGTGCCAGGCACTGTTCCAGGCTCTTCACATATAACCCTAACAACCAATTCATTTAACCCTAACAGTCACCTGTGAGGTAGTTACAATTTCTTTTCTTTTTTTTTTTTTTTTTTGTCTTTTGTCCTTTTAGGGCCTCACCCTAGAAGGGTATTCTTGTGGAGTTCCCTGGTGGCTCAGTGGGTTAAGGATCCGGCATTGTCACTGCTGGGGCGCAGACTGGATCCCTGGCCCCCAAACTTCCATATGCAGTGGGTGTGGCCAAAAAAAAAAAATAGGTACTCTTGTGGTTTACACTTCATTTGTCTCTCCATGAAAAGCTATGAGGGAGCTGATGCAGGAGTTTAGGTCTGAGAGAGTGGCGTCCCAGCTCTGGGGGCGGGGGTGGGAGGGGATGAACTAATTAAGATGAATAAAAATAACAACACTTCCCACTTCCCAGGCGCCCTAATGTGCCAAATGCTTCATGCACAATATCTCATTTAAGCCCCTCCCCAAACTCTATGAAATAGGTATGATGACAGTATCAGTTTTACAGATGAGGAAACAGAGACATAATACCTGGGGCACATTGCACAATTTCTGGGCAAACCAGGATTTGAGCCCATAAGCCTGAACTCTTTTTTTCTTCCCCCTTTTTTTTTAGGGCCCTACCCGTGGCATATGGAAGTTCCCAGACTAGGAGTCGAATCACAGCCACAGCCACAGCCACAGCCACAGCCACTTGGGATCCAAGCCTACATCTAGGATCTGCAACCTACACTGCAGCTCATGGCAATGCTGGATCTTTAACCCAATGATCGGGGCCTGGGACTGAACCCACAACCTCATGGATACTAGCTGGGTTCATTACCACTAAGCCATGATGGGAACTCCCTTCACTCTTAACTATAGATTTCAGAACCCTTTTTTTTTTTGGCTGTGCCCACAGCATGTGGAAGTTCCAGGACCAGGGATTGAACCCTCATCACAGCAGTGCCCTGAGTGACACTGCCGGATCCTTTACCTGCTGGGCCAGGAGGGAGCTCCTCAGAGCCTTGTTGAGCCAGATGTGAAAGTATACGCTATGAGTCCATGCAAATGGGGTTTTAGGAATAATTGAATCTGTGACAATAGAAAGCAGAATAACTATCTCTTGGGGGTGGAGAGCAAGGAGTATTGACTGGGGAGCAGGTGTGGGAGCCTCAGGGCTTCTGGAAATGTTCTGTGTCTTGATCCGGGTGCTGGCAACATGAGTGCATATTTATATAAAAATTCACTGGCCTCCTCACTTAATTTTGTACTTTATTGGATGTATGTTACACATAATTTTTTTTTAAAAGGGCTTCCTGGGAGTTCCCGCCTTGGTGCAGTGGATTAGGAATCCAACTGCCGTGGCTCAGGTCCCTGTGGAGGCTTAGCATTAGGTCCCTGGCCTGGCGCAGTGGATTAAAAGGACCTGGTGTTGGAGTTCCTGTTGTGACTCAGTGGAGAACGAATCTGACTAGGAACCATGAGGTTGCAGGTTCGATCCCTGGCCTTGCTCAGTGGGTTAAGGATCTGGCTTTGCCGTGAACTGTGGTGTAGGTTGCAGACGTGGCTCGGATCCCGCGTTTCTGTGGCTGTGGCTGTGGCGTAGGCCGGCGGCTACAGCTCCTGTCAGACCCCTATCCTGGGAACCTCCACATGCCGCGGGTGCAGCCCTAAAAGGACAAAAAGACCAAAAATAAAAAAAATAAAAGGATCTGGTGTTGCTGCTGCAGTGTAGGTCACAGTTCTCGCTAGGATTTGATCCCTAGCCCGGGAACTTCCATATGCTGCGGGTGCAGATGTAAAAATAAAATTAGGAGTTCCCTTTGTGGCTCAGTGGAAACGAACGTGACTGGTATCCATGAGGCTGTGGATTCAATCCCTGGCCCCACTCAGTAGGTTAACGATCCAGCGTTGCCTGAACTGTGGTGTAGGTCGAAGAAGCGGCTCAGATCCGGAATTGCTGTGGCTGTGGCTATGGCTGGCAGCTGAAGCTCTGATTCGACCCCTAGCCTGGGAACTTCCATATGCTGCAGGTTCAGCCCTAAAAAGCAAAAAAAATAATAGTAATAACAATAAAATAAAATTAAAAAGGCTTCCTGGAAGATGTGCCATTTGCAGTAAAACTGGAAACCGTTTGGGACAATTATTTTAATCATATACAGAATGCTTATGACATAACAGGCATGCTGCTGATTGAGTGCTTGTGCTATATCAGACACTGTGCTAAGTGCTGTTCATATTGTTTAATCCTTTTTTTTTCCCTTTTTAGGGCAGCACCCTTGGCATATGGAAGTTCCCGGGCTAGGGGTCCAATCGGAGCTGTAGCCTCTGGCCTACACCACAGCCACAGGAACGCAGGATCCAGAACCACATCTGCAACTTACACCATGGCTCACAGCAATGCCAGATCCTTAACCCACTGAGCGAGGCCAGGGATCGAACCTGTGTGCTCAGGGATGCTAGTCATGAGCCACAATGGGAACTCCCATGTATTATTTAATCCTTACAGTGGTCCTGAGGAGGTTAAATATCCTGTCCGTTTTGCAGATGAGAAAACCGAGGTTTCGAGAATGCAGTGACCTGCCTGGGTCACACAAGAAGCGGCTTAGCCAGCTCAGGTTGGTCTTGTTGAAATTCAACTAACAATCAAGAAGGAAAAGAGCATGTTGTCTGAGCCAAACTG
This sequence comes from Catagonus wagneri, assembly GCA_004024745.2. Taxonomy (NCBI): domain Eukaryota; kingdom Metazoa; phylum Chordata; class Mammalia; order Artiodactyla; family Tayassuidae; genus Catagonus; species Catagonus wagneri. Next base: position 4,918,042 of record PVHT021183634.1, read on the forward strand.
AGAGTTGTAACACAGAGAGGCAGACTCAAGCTCTGAGCTCTTCTGCTGGTTAGAAGTTGAAGCCACAGTCATATACATTTTTAAGACAAAGGGTCACACATCAAAACAACATCCTGACATTTTACATAAAGTTTACGAAAGACACACAGTCCAGGTAAGCACAAACAAAGCGAGCAGTCACCGTGACCCCTTACAGAGTTGGGAGAGGGCAGGGGTGAGACCTGCGGCCCCAGGGCAGGGTCGAAGGCGGAGATCGGGAGCCCTGCAGGCGCCGATGCAGACACACCTGAGCCAGTGGCTGGCGGAGGGTCCCCAGGGCCTCGGCCGCAGGGTGCTGCAGAGTCCTGCCTCTTCCAGTTTTCCATCATAAGCTTTCTTGACCAGCTAGCTAACTTTTCCTCGTGATTCGGACCATGCAGCGCTTTGGGCCCCCTGTTGCCCGCTCAGCCAGGACTGGGGAGAGGGGCCAAGGTCTAACCTTGTGTCTCCTCCTTGGCGGTGCAGCCCTCCTGGGGCAGCGATTCCTGCAACAGTTGCCACTTTAGGAGTTCCTGTCCTGGCTCAGCGGAAACGAATCCGACTAGGAACCATAAGTTTGTGGGTTCGATCCCTGGCCTTGCTCTGTGGGTTAAGGATCCGGTGTTGCTGTGAGCTGTGGTGAAGGTTGCAGATGCGGCTCGGATCCCGCGTTGCTGTGGCTGTGGCGTCGGCCGGCGGCTACAGCTCCGATTAGACCCCTAGCCTGGGAACCTCCACATGCGTCGGGTGTGGCCCTAAAATGACAAGAAGACCAAAAAAAAAAGTAGTTGCCTGTACTGGCCCTTGGGCGCTCAGGCTCCACTTGCTTTTTTTGGTGCTTAAATGTTTCTTAACCACAGGGAAGAAAACTGGGCTAAAACAAAAACAAAAACAACCAAACAACCAAAAAAAAAAAAAAAGAACAGTAAGGCACCATGACCCCCTGCGGAGTTGGGAAAGAATGCTAATCTTCTTAAAATAGAAATTATGTTTCATCAGTCTGACCCCCAAGTCCATTCTCTTGGCACTGCCTGCTCTCACCTCCTTGGCCCCACAGAGGTGGTGAGACTTGGGTTACAGAGGACGCAGGAGGAGACACCAGTGTGCCTCTAAGGAGAGGTGGAGGTGCATGGTCCTTTCCAAGGCTCTGTAACTAATTTTGTTTTATTTTTCTTTTTGGCCGCACCAGTGGCATGCAAAGTTCTAGGGTCAGGGATCGAAAACAAACCATAGCAGTGAGCAGAGCCACAGCAGTGATGCCAGGTCCTTAACCTACTGAGCCACCAGGGAACTCCATTTTTCTTTTTTTTTTTAAGGACCACACCTGCAGCACATGGAAGTTCCCAAGCTCAGGGTTGAATCGGAACTGCAGCTGCAAGCCTGTGCCACAGCCATAGCAATGCCAAATCTGAGCTGAAGTCTGAGACCTACATCACAGCTCACAGCAATGCTGGATCCTTAACCCACTGAGCGAGGCCAGGGATCGAACCCACATCTTCATGGATCCTAGTCGGGTTCACTACCACTGAGCCACAGCAGGAACTCCTGTTATTCTTTTTTTTTTTTTAGGGACCAAAGGTGGGGTTTTTATTATAAAAGAAAAAAAATAACTCCTGGGGAATCTTAACAAAGGAAGGGAATACTTCCCACTCAAAAGAGAACAGACACCAGGATACAAAATTACAAGTGTGTTGACTCCAGTCCCGACCCACTTCCTCCAAGAGCAGAGAGAAGAAGAAGGCTGAAGCAAACAGGCAATTCTGTAAAACAAAGACTTAGAAACCCTACAGATATGATTAAAATCTAAACTTCTGTTTTGCTTTAAATTTTTTTTTTAATATATCAAAAGGCCTGCTTTAGTGACATGCTAGTCCCACTGGAAAATAACCCCAATACCCCCTTGTCAGTAACATGCTCAAGTTGACCAGCCAACTCAGATTTCCAAACCCGTGTATAGAAGTACATGTGTATCTTTTTAAACCAAAGCCCCAGGGTTCAGGTGACAGCACAGGCTTCCACCTGTTAACCAACAGAAGTGTGAGCTGGGCACAGAGAAGCCCTGAAGTGGTAGTGAGGAAATAACAGCCCCAAATAGCTAACTTTTCATGCACCCCACCCCCACCCCACTCTGAAGGAGATCTTTTTTTTTTTTTTTAGTGGCCACACCCATGGCATATGGAAAGGAACTCCTGTTATTCTTAAAGAAAGCCCCCCATATTGTCCCACTGAGGGCCCGGCTCTGCATGTCTGGGAGGTTGGTTCTCCCACCATTAGACGGTAGAGTGTCACTTAGCAATAATTTAATGCCCTTCCTGGCACCTTAAGGTTCTCATCAGACCACTCCTCCAGCACCAGTGTTTTATAAAGCAGACCTTGGAGTTCCCGTCGTAGCTCAGCAGTTGACGAAGCCAACTAGCATCCGTGAGGTTGTGGGTTTGATCCCTGGCCTTGCTCAGTGGGTTAAAGGATCTGGTGTTGCCGTGAGCTGTGGTGTAGGTTGCAGACGCGGCTCGGATCCCGCGTTGCTGTGGCTGTGGTGTAGGCTGGCAGCTGTGGCTCTGATTTGACCCCCTAGCCTGGGAACCTCCATACGCTACAGGTGCGGCCCTAAAAAGCAAAATCAATCAATCGAAATATGAATAAAAAATTAAAATTAAAAGTTGTTGCAATTCTCACTTAAAAAAAAAGAAAAAAAATGCAGACCCTGAAGAGCTCTCAATAGCCTAAGAAGATGGGGATGTCTGCCCCTCCTGAGTCAGATTAAACACAGGCTGTCTTTCTGGCCCCTCCAGCTTCCCTCCTCCTCCCCACACCCCTCCTTCTCCCTCCCTTCCTCTCCTTTTGTCTACTGTCCTCCCACCTCACCTTTCACCACTCACCCCTCTCCCTGACAGCAGCCGCCTTCCCACCTCATCGCACACGGAAGGTCAGGGCCAAGAGCCTCCTCCACCCTGGTACGGACACAGCAGGACCCTCAGGCTACGGGGAGCCAGGTGTCCTGCGCTCGGGGTCCTGCCAGTCACTTCTTCCCTCTGGACATCAGTTTCCCCATTTCCTATTTACGCATAACCTGGGCCCTGGGTTCCTTGTACTGAATCATACCAGCTGTCTCTCCCTCTCTCTGAGTCAGGCAGACAAAAGGGGTCCGCCTTGGGGACCTGACTCCCTCTTCACTGCCTGCCCACCCTTGGAGGTATCTCAGGTGCCTGCCACTAGGCCAGCAGTGGAGGCAAGCAGTTGTCCTGGGTCTGATTGTCCAGAGGCTCAGGGTTCGCTGCCCAGACCTTCAGGGATCCCTTAATGGGGTCCCCTTAACCCCCAAATCTCTCCCTTCTGCTCTTCCAGACTGTGACCTTTCCACAGCTGTGGCTGAGCCCCTCCTTACATGCATCACAGCCATGCCCTGTTTTGAACAGATGTTTAATATGTAAAATAAAAATAGCAGTTGTTTTGTTGAATGGTTCCCCAACAATCTGAAGCCATCTGTTTGGGACACCCCACCCTGGAACCTAAAAATGCCTGCCGCCTTCCTTAGCAAAAGCACGGCCGCCTAAGAACATTTGGAGCGTATTTATAAGCAGTGCTCTGCCCTGTTCTGCTGAAAGGCTGCAAACACCCCCTACGCCCCCAGTCCTCCTGCTGATGGGGCCTCATGGAGGAAGAGAGGAGGCAGAACTTTGCATTCTGCATCCTGGGTTGCAGCTTGCTTTTCTTCTCCTTGGCATTTTCTCTGAGGCTAAGAAAAGAAAAGGTAAAAATTAAAAAAACCTTTTTTACTCTGAAGATGAAATCTCCTGCCATTGGTGCTCTTACTCTGAGATGCCTTTCTCGGAGTTCCCATCGTGGCTCAGTGGTTAACAAATCCGACTAGGAACCGTGAGGTTGTGGGTTCGATCCCTGGCCTTGCTCAGTGGGTTAAGGATCCGGCGTTGCCGTGAGCTGTGGTGTAGGTTGCAGATGCGGCTCGGATCCCGCATTGCTGTAACTGTGGTGTAGGCCGGCAGCTACAGCTCCTGTTAGACCCCTAGACTGGGAACTCCATATGCCGCTAGTGCGGCCCTAGATAAGGCAACAAGACAAAAAAAAAAGAATAAAAAAAAAAAGAGAGATGCCTTTCTTACCACCCCACCACCCCTATGGCTGATCCAGCTTTTGAACCTCATCCTGCTGAAGCAATGTCTGTCTCCTTCCTTGACAAGCAAGACCAAATCCTCTGCTATCGCTGTGCCCATCATCATTTCTAATTCCTGTGTTTTCCCCTCTGTTTCAGGGAAGTCCTAGAATGATGTAGTTGGACTCTAGCGGGGTTGCGCTTTATGGTTTTTGTTTTGCTTTTTAGGGCCACCTGTGCGGCATATGGAAGTTCCCAGGCTAGGAGTCGAATCGGAGCTGCAGCTGCCACAGCAACTTGGGATCCATAGCTGTGACCTGCACCACAGCTCACGGCAACGCCAGATCCTTAACCCACTGATCGAAGCCAGGGATCGAACCCACATGCTCATGGGTACTAGCTGGGTTCGTTTCCACTGAGCCACAACAGGAACTCCCTGGGCTTTATGTAATTTTTTCTTCACTTTTCAACACGAAGTCATACAGTATACTTTTAGTGTTAAAAGTATCTCAAAAAGGAAATGAATTCTTCATACTAAAACAGCCTGGGACACAGCTAAAGTTGTGCTTATGTGAAAGTGAATTAAACATTAAAGCCTGAAGTGCTTTACTATTAATAAAAAAACAAAAATAACTGAATCAAAGATTCAACCCAAGAAATTAGAAAACATAACAATAAAATAAAAGAGAGAAGAGGGGAGAATGAGAGGAAAGCTGACAGAAATTAAATAGGAAAAAATACTAAAAAGATAAATAGGAGTTCCCTAGTGGCCTGGCAGTTAAGGATCTGGCATTGTAACTGCTGTGGCTTAGGTTCAATCCCTGGGTCAGGAACTTCTGCATGCTGTGGGTGCAGCCAAAAAAAAAAAAGGTAATCATTTAAAATATTGTGGTAATACATTGAAATAGCAAAGGGAACTATGATTTTTTCAGCAAAATAGAAACTATCAAAAATTACCTAAAAAGTATAAAACTTTAACAGACTAAGAATCATGGAAGAGGGAGTTACCACTGTGGCATAGCAGTTGAGGATCAAGTGCTGCCTCTGCAGTTGTATGGGTTTGATCCTGGGCCTGGCACAGTGAGTTAAGGATCTGGTGTTGCCAGAGCTGTGGCTTGGATTTGACCTGTGGCCCCGGAACTTCCATATACAGCAGGTGTGGCAAAAAAAAAAAAAAAAAGCTGAGGAAGAGAATAGAAAGATAATTACAAATGGTTACTTTCTGAGGGAGATGGTTTTTCACGTGTTGAGGTAAAGGGATGTCATTTTGGTTTATACATGGTTCACCCGGAATTCTGTGTGAACTAAGCTTGATTCAAGGCCTGTCAAACACACACAGCAAATCTACCTTTTTTTTTTGTCTTTTAAGGACCACATCCGCGGCATGTGGAGGTTCCGCCGGCCTACACCAGAGCCTCAGCAATGCCAGATCTGAGTTGAGCCTGCCATCCACACCACAGCTCACGGCAACGCTGGATCCTTAACCCACTGAGCGAGGCCAGGGATCGAACCTGCGTCCTCACGGATATTAGTCAGATTGGTTTCGGCTGAGCCTCAAGGGGAACTCCCTCCCACAGCACATCTATTTTAATCATTAAGGTAAAGAATGTCCATTTCGAAGAACAGATAACGCCCTCCCTATGGCATTCATCCTGACACTCCTGGAAGATAAGGTTGCCTTCCCAGACGCCAGAGCTCTGCTGTCTCTCTGTGCACACATGGAATCTATCTCTTTGAGACCTTGAAGGAATGTGGTCTTGTCAACATGATGTATGTCCTTTGTTCTGCAGGGTGGGAAGCTGTGCTGCAAACCTCACTTTAACAGAGTGGCCCTAAGAGATTCCTTCTGGACCCTTCATCCTCGGCATTGCTCGAATCAAACTCTTCTCTGTTCTTTGTTATAGATTGGTTACTGATTGACATTGTTTGCTGTGGGATATGAGAGAGACCCACCTGCAGTCACCTGGAGTCTACTTTGGACCAGTGCTCGGTACCAAGCACGAGCCCCTTGAGCTCTGGGCTCCGTAGCATCTTGCAGGTGCCTAGGTGAGTTCTTCCTGGTATCTGGACCTCGTTCAGGATGGTCCTGAGGTTTTATTTTTTTTTAATTGAAATGTAGTTGATTTACGATGTTATGTTGGTTTCAGGTACACAACAAAGTGATTTGGTGATATATACGTACATAGCAATAGCCTTTTTTTCCCCATTTTTCTAAGACATTGAATATGTGCTATTCAGTAAATCCTTGTGGCTTATCTATTTTGTATTTGGTAGTGTGCGTCTGTCAGTCCCATTGGGTGGTCTTGAGTTTTATCTGAGCTGTTAAAATTTTAAGACTTGGGGTCTTGCAGTTCCCGTTGAGGCTCGGCAGGTTAAGAACATGACTAGTATCCGTGAGAATGTGGGTTTGATCTCTGAGCTCGCTCAGCAGCCTTGCTGTGAGATGTGGTGTAGGTCACAGATGCAGCTCAGATCTGGCGTTGCTGTGGCTAGGCCAGTAGCTGCAACTGCGGCTTGACCCCTAGCCTGGGGACTTCCATATGCCACAGGTGCGACCCTAAAGAGACCAAAAATAAAAGACAAGCTTGGAGTCTTAAGGGGGTACTGGCACAGTTCCTGGGCGAAAGGGACCTAGGGGGAACTTTCTAGGCAGGAATCTGGCGGGATGTTCCGAGACAGGCAAAGCCTAGAAGGAGCTTTGGAGTGAACTGGTTTGGCTGGCCTTATTTAGTTTGGCTTAAATTGGAAAGATTGTGTATATATGGTCTGAAAAAACTGTTTGACAGCAAAATGAGAGAACCTATTTGGCCCTGAAGAAAAGGGACATTTGCTCCTCCCGTCCACTAGGGGTCCCCAGGCAACTGAGAACCTAGCGCGGATTAATCCTGGTGATGACTAGCACTCCCACCGGCACATTATCGCAACCGTTTAACCTTATTTATGGCTGGTCCGGGGACGCACGTGCAAACTGAACCCCCTCTGTGTATTTAGACAGCCGCCGGGAGAAACTGAGACACAAAAAGAGCAGAACCAACTCAAAGGTAACACTTTCAGGAGCTAAGCTCACAAGAAACACACCTCTGACCCACTACACTGCCCTTGGAAATTGCTCAGACCTGGATTTCCCTGGTGGCAGAGTGGGTTAAGGATCTGGCATTGTCACTGCATCAGCTGGGCTCCCTGCTGTGGCGTGGGTGGGTTCAGTCCCTGGCCCGGGAACTTCCACATGGCACGGGTGCAGCCAAAAAAATAAAGAGAAAGAAAGAAATGGTTCTGGCCTTATAAAAAAAGGCAAAAAGAAGATGGGAAACTGTGCCTTTAAGGCTGAACAGCTCCAGGTGGGCAGCCCAGACGTGCAAGTACTTATTAAGCTAACAAAAGAGAACTTTTTTTTTGCTTTTTAGGGCTTCACCGGGGGCATATGGAGGTTCTCAGGCTAGGGATCTAATCAGAGCTGTAGCCGCCGGACTACACCACAGCCACAGCAACGCGGGATCTGAACTGTGTCTGCTACACAGCTCTCCTCAATGCTGGATCCTTAACCCACTGAGTGAGGCCAGGGATTGAACCCACAACCTCATGGTTACTAGTCGGTTTTTAGTTCAGAGGTTTGGGAAAAACTTCAAACAGCACTCTGGAATGGCCCCTGAATGATGATTTTCAAAATCATCGGAATGATCCAATTCTGAAGTTCCCGTCGTGGCTCAGCGGTTAACGAACTAGACTAGCAGGAACTCCAGAACTTAACTCTTAAATTACGGGGACATTTAGCTTGCCAAAATTAGTTTACTTGCATGCACAATGGAAAAGCTGGGGGACGGGCAGAAGCTGGCTATAAAAATCACAGAGGCATTGAGTTCCCGTCATAGCTCAGTGGTTAACAAATCCGACTAGGAACCATGAGGTTGCGGGTTCGATCCCTGGCCTTGCCCTGTGGGTTAAGGATCCGGCATTGCCGTGAAGGTTGCAGACGCGGCTCGGATCCCGCGTTGCTGTGGCTATGGCGTAGGTAGGCGGCTATAGCTCTGATTCGATCCCTAGCCTGGGAACCCCCATATGCCACGGGTGCAGCCCTGGAAAAGACAAAAAAAAGAAAAAAACACAGAGACAGAATGGGAAGCATATTTCAGTTGGTACTTAGAAGCTTGGAAGCGTGGGCATGATAGATACCATGGCACCTTTACAGGAAACCGAAAATTATTAGAAACGATTGCTAATTGGAGAGGAGCCCAAAAGCCACCCTTCCCTCTCCTCCTCCTCCTTCCCCTCCTTCAGCGCCATTCTGTCCTCTCCTTTCTGCACTTGTGTTACTGACTTTACCGCCTCCTGGGCCTCCAAAGGAGAAGCCTACTGGAAGACGTGAGCCCGCTCTCATGTCTACTCCCTGGACTAGAGCAGAGCTTAAGTATTTAACTACGGATTTCGCAGACCCTTTGCAAGATCCTTTAGGGTTTGCTCGAGAATTTGATTAGGACCTATGAGCCAGGATATTCAGGTTGACGCCAGTTTGTGCCTTTGCTGGTATCAGAGTAAAACCAAGGGAGGCGCCAAGAGGAGAAGGGAAGGCACCTGTGGAAGGTTTTAAGAAGCCTGAGCCTGCCGATCTTCACAGAGGGACAGAACTTTCTCAAAGTTGGTACTAAGTCATCCTCAAACTTTTCCCTAATAGATGGGACATGACCCACCAAGGTAGACAAAAGCCCAGAGAAACTGTTTCAGATCAGTTTGAGAGGTTTGGGAAAAACATCAGACAGCACTCTGGCATGGCCCCTGAATGGTGATTTTCAAAATCATCAGAATGATCCAGTTCTGAAGTTCCCATCGAGGCTCAGTGGTTAACGAATTAGACTAGGAACCATGAGGATGGGGGTTGGATCCCCGGCCTCGCTCAGTGGGTTAAGGATCTGGCATAGCTGTGAGCTGTGGTGTAGGTCACAGATGCAGCTCGGGACCCCTAGGCTGGGAACCTCCACATGCCTTGGGCGTGGCCCTTAAAAGCAAAGCAAGAGAAAAAGGGAAAAAAAGGAAAAGGAGGAGTTACTAAAGTCAAGAATGTACAACTACAATAGCTTAGTGGCCCCAAGAAGACAGCGTTTTCTAACTCTGGCCAAAAACGAAATGACCGTACTTATTTTTATTGCAAAAGAGCTGGTCATTTCAAAAGAGATTGCCGTGGGGAGTTCCCTTGTGGCACATCAGGCTAAGGATCTGGCATTGTCACTACAGCAGCTTGGGTTGCTACCATGGCACAGGTTCAGTCCCCAGCCTGGGAACTTCCACATGCCACAAAAAGTGGCATAAAAAGTAATTGCCATAAATTTAAATGGGATCGGGAACATGGCAAAACTAAAAAAGGAAGAGGGGTGCTCTGAGGATCATGAAAAGACTATGTCCCCTCCTCATCGACTGAGGGAGTTGAAATAACAGAGGGGAAACCTCAAAAGCCCTCTTAGAGGCTGGAGCTAAGTGTGGGACTTTATGTGGGAAGCTCGTTTCTCAGACCAGGGACTGAACCTGGCCATGGCAATGAACGTGCTGAATCCTAACTGCCAGACCACCATGGTACGTCCTGCATTAGCCGTTCTTTTCTTCTTTTTTTAGGGCCACACGTGCTGCATATGGAAATTCCCAGGCGAGGAGTCAAATCAGAGCTGCAGCTGCCGGCCTACACCACAGCCACACCAGATCCGAGCTGAGTCTTCGACCTACACCGCAGTTCACAGCAGTGCTGGATCCTCTAACCCACTGAGCAGGCCAGGGATCGAACCTGATCAAACCCACGTCCTCGTGGATATAAGTTGAGTTCTTAACACGCTGAGCCACAGCAGGAACTCCATGCATTAGCAGTTCTTAATCCTACCCTTACTCATTATCCTCTCCCTCGGTGGCATAAACAATTCAAATGGTAGGACTGTCTAATTTATCCTTGCAAGTTTTAAAATCAGAACTAACTTTTCCGTTAGGAACGATCACGGGAAACGTGTTTCTCCTAGTAAATGTGCCCAATTCATTTGACAGGATGAGTCCTTTTAGAAGCAGAACATGCTCATGTAGCCTTTTCAAAAAAAGGTGAAATGCGTCTAGAGTTTGAAAATTTGGATGCTGATCCAAATCTAGTTACTGCAAAGTTGATGGTTATAAAATGAGTGGCTCCAACAGACCAAGAAAAAAAAATGACCTATTCTCTCTCGTTTTTTTTTCTTTTTCGGCCATCGGGCAGCATATGGAGTTCCCAGGCCAGGGATCAGATCTGAGCCACAGTTGCAGCCTATTCTGCAGCTGCAGCAATGCCGGCTTCTTAACCCACTGTACGGGGCTGGGGATCGAACCTGTGTCCCAGCTGATCCGGTTGTGCCATAGCGGGAACTGTTATCTCAAGTGCCTAAAGAACTATTGTCTTCCTCAGTTATTAGAAACATTAAATTGGCTGCTTCTGTTAAGGTGACTGTTGATAACTCTGTCTACCCAACTTGGCAGTATGCACTTAAACTAGAGGCATTAGGAATTATTTAGGAATTTCTTCAGAAGGGACTTTAATTCCTTGTACTGGTACTTGTAACACACCTATCTTACCAGTGAGAGAGCCGAATGGGAAAGGCTGGAGATTTATTCAAGATCTGAGAGCCATAAATAGTGTGATTCTCTGACATCCTGTGGTCCCGAACACACAAACGCGTTACTGTCAGCCATTCCAGCTGATAGCTGCCGTTTTTCAGTATTTGTGATTGATGTGGCATCTTCTTTAGTATCCCTGTGGGAAAAGGCAGTATCTTTTTGCCTTCACCTGGGAAGTCATCAGTGCCCTGGGCAGTTATGCCGCAGGGCTATCTTGAAAGTCCTACTTACTTTTCTCAAATACCCGAGGCCGATTTAGCTAATGTAGATTTTCCTAGTGATTCTACCTGAATCCAGTATATGGATGACTTGTGTTTAGGTTCCAAAACTAAACTTGATTCCCCAAAGGGCACCATCTATTACAAAAACTCTTGGAGTTCCCGTCGTGGTGGAGTGGTTAACGAAGCCGACTAGGAACCATGAGGTTGCGGGTTCTCTATAATAGGATAGACAATTGATTTCTGAAAGAATTAAAGGAATTCTGTCTTTAAGTTTTGTCACTCCCCAAACAAACAAAAAACCATTGAGAGGATTTCTGGAACTAACTGGAATTAATTGCTACAGGAATTGGTTGTCTAACTTTTCATTTATTGCTCAACCTGTAGATGCATTGCTTAAGTCTGACCAGCCTAATCTGATTGAATTGATGCCGAAAGGAAAAGTGGTCATAAGCACCTTGAAGTCCATCTTGACTCAAGCACTGGCTTTGGGTTCCCCTAGTTATAACCAGCCATTTTTTTCTCTTTGTACATGAAGATAAAGGAAATGCTTTAGGTGTGTTAACCCAAAAACGTGGTGATCAGCGAATGATCAACATTTATAGCAACATGGATGGACCTAGATATTATCATGTGAAGTGAAACCAGTCAGACAATTAGACAGCAACACCCAATGCTACCGCTTACAGGTGGAAACTAAAAAGACATAATGAACCCCTTTGCAGAACAGACAATGACTCACAGACTTTGGAAAACCTTGGTTTTTCAAATAAGACAATCTGGGGGGTGGGGGGATGCACTGTGGGTTTGGGATACAAAATCTGTAAAATTGACTTGTGATGATTTATGTACACCTATAATGGAAATAAAATCCATTAAGAAATAAAATAAAATAAAAAGACACAATGAACTTCTTTGCAGAACAGAGAATGACTCACAGACTTTGGAAAACCTTGGTTTTTCAAGTAAGACAATCTGGGAGGTGGGGGGTTGCAATGTGGGTTTGGGATACAAAATCTATAAAATTGACTTGTGTTGACTTATGTACACCTATAATTGAAATAAAATCCATTATGACTGTTAAAAAAAAACAATGTGGTGATCAGCATTGATTCATAGGATATTACTCTCAGCAGTTAGGCTCAGTAGCAAAGGACTTTTACCTTGAATAAGGGCTATTTCAGCAGCGGCTTTCTTCCGTAAGCTATTAAAGAAATAGTCATGGAAGTTCCTTTCACTGTCTACATCCCACACTCAGCTGAGTTTGTTCTAAACTCTCACCACGCTCAGCACTGGTCTGTAAGCTGCCTAGCTTCTTATGCACTATTGTTCCTTTCTCACCTGATATCAGCTTGGTTCAGTGTGATAACCTTAACCCTGCAACTTTGTTTCTGACACCACAGGGAGAAAATGACCTCGACTGCATTTTACTAACACATTATTGTCTTTCTCCTAGGAATGACTTATAAGAAACTATTATCAGTCATTAATTTGGTTCACAGATTGATGAAATAAGATTCATATTTTAAGACAAGAAAAATATAAACATACGATTTTCCCTCTGCCCATTAGGTCCTCCTTCCTTCCCTTTAGTGTGCAATGTGTATTTACACTATACATTAACCAGACCTTCCCAGTGGCAGAAATACAGATTGTATAAGAAAATATAGGCGTTCCCATCGTGGCGCAGTGGTTAACGAATCCGACTAGGAACCATGAGGTTTCGGGTTCCATCCCTGGCCTTGCTCAGTGGGTTAAGGATCCGGCATTGCTGTGAGCTGTGGTGTAGATCACAGTTGCGGCTCGGATCCTGTGTTGCTGTGGCTGTGGTGTAGGCCGGCGGCTACAGCTCCAATTAGAACCCTAGCCTGGGAACCTCCATATACCGTGGGTGCGGCCCTAGAAAAGGAAAAAAAAAAAAAAATATATATATATATATATATATATATACACATATATATATTTAGAAATATGTTATAAATATGTATAACTAATTTACTTTGCTGTCCACCTGAAAGACTCGAAAGTCAATTAGACTCCAATGAAATGCATTAAAAAATTTTTTTTCTTCATCTTCTGACACCACCTATGTAACTCCTTTAGAAGATGACAGTCCTTGCTCAGTTCTCTAAGGAGTCGTGATGACCCACCACTCACTCTAGTACATCAGAATTGGACTATGTGTCTTCGGTGAACTTTATGTAAAATGCAGTATGTGATTTTGATGTATGATTCTCCATCTCAAAAACATACGTAATTTTTCTCTTGGCTTCTGGTGGGCAGAACAGTTCTCAGAGCTCTAGGAGAGACTCTCCTGGGTTGGATCTTTAGGTTGGATTGAATAAAATTTTCTCGGGAGTTCCCTTCGTGGCTCAGTGGTTAACGAATCCGACTAAGAACCATGAGGTTGCGGGTTCGATCCCTGGCCTGGCTCAGTGGGTTAAGGATCCGGCGTTGCCGTGAGCTGTGGTGAAGGCTGCAGATGCAGCTCGGATCCCGCATTGCTGTGGCTGTGGCGAAGGCCGGCAGCTACAGCTCCTGTTAGACCCCTAGCCTGGGAACCTCCAAATGCTGCGGGTGCGGCTCTACATAAAGGCAAAAAGACAAAAAAAAAAAATTTCTCTTTCTTTGATTGACTGTTGATTAATTTTCTCATCAACATTTGCTTGGCGTGGTTGGCAGGATATCAGAGACACCTACCCGAGGACACCTGGAGCCTACCCAGAACCCAGAATTGGCGCTTGGTACCTGCACGGATCCTTTGAGCCCCACCTGCTTCCTGGTACTCCTCAGGTACTTCATTGAGTTCTCCTGATATCGAGATCTTTTTGGGTTTTTTTTCCTTTTTACGCTGCACCTGCAGCATATGGAGGTTCCCAGGCTAGGGGTCAAATCAGAGCTGCAACTGCCAGTCTACACCAGAGTCACAGCAACTTAACCCACCGAGCAAGGCCAGGGATCAAACCCTCAACCTCATGGTTACTAGTCGGATTCGTTAACCACTGAGCCATGCAGGGAACTCCTTTTTTTGCTTTTTAGGGCTGCACCAGCGGCATATGGAAGTTCCCAGACTAGGAGTCCAATCAGAGCTGCAGCTGCCAGCCTACGCCACAGCAACGCCAGATCCAAGCAACATTTATGACCTACACCACAACTCATGGCACTGCCAGATCCTTAACCCACTGATCGAGGCTTGGGATCAAACCCACATCCTCATGGATACTAGCCGGGTTCATTACTGCTGAGCCACAACAGAACTCCCATGACTAAATTTTAAAATGAAAACTACAAGACCTCTGATTGCATTTGTTTATGTGTACATAGTAGATATGATATGTCTCTAACTTCAGATGGTATTACCAAAATTAACTTGTAAATGAGATCTATTTAAATTGGATTAAAGCAAAATTAAGCACTTACATAAATTTTCAGTAATAAAAAATAAATTAACCCAATGATTTTCAGGTTCACATGATCTGGAAAATATTCAGTATTAAATTAGTATTTGGAATTAAAATTAATCTGTTGGTTTAATTACTACAAAGTCTTTAGAGTCATTAAGTATATTTGTACCCATTTTTACTAAAAGTCAAATAAGATCTTATTATCTCTGTTACAAAATTTGTCAGCAAGAAAATAACTTGATATGATGAATTTTTGTAAGTAATTTAAATAAATGAGATAAGAATTTTGTGACTTTTTTTTTTTTTTTTTTTGCTTTTTAGGGCCGCACCTGTGGCATATAGAGGTCTAATTGGAGCTACAGCCACTGGCCTACACTACAGCCACAGAAACTCAGGATCTGAGCCTCATCTTTGGCCTACACCACAGCTCATGGCAATGCCGGATCCTTAACACACTGAGAGAGTCCAGGGATTGAACCTGCGTCCTCATGGATGCTAGTCAGATTTGTTTCCACTGAGCCATGACAGGAACTCCAAAAGATGTCCATCTTTAAGAAGATTCACAGAAAGGACTTGTGACAAGTAAGGTTGCTGATCACTTTCAGATCATACTGCTGAGCTGGGTAAGAAGTGAAAGAATTCTAATGGAAACTCTGATGGCTTCAAAAAACTTAACAAAAGATCGAGATCAAGGATCAGAGTTACATAGGACTGAGTGAACTGATGAATGTGGTTAAAATTTTTATGGATTTTTGTCTGAGATGTTACTGGCTTTTAATCTTTGTTTTCCCTGTGTGAGGGAAAGTTCCCCTTGGGCTAATTATGACTTATAAGCAATTTGGTAAATTGAGAAAGAGCAGAATCGAAACGTTCGGCTTTTCTCTCTACCTGATCCCTCCAGAATTCGGAAACGCTTAGGCTCCCAGCAGCCTTATCAGGTGAATAAGAAAGGCTACTTCTTTGCAGGTGCAGGATTCTCAAGATATTTTGGGAACATCAAGAAGAGAGGACCCACCCCAATCTGTAGAGGTTGCAGGAGAATCTAATAGTAAGTCCTTAGGATGGTTTTCCTGGCCTTGAGATGATTTTTTAAAGGTTTAATCAGAGATTCCTTATGAAAATTCCAGTAAAGTTGATTTTAAAAAGCCTGTTGTTGTTGGAGTTTCCCCTGTGGCTCAACAGTAACAAAACTGGCTAGTAGCCATGAGGATTTGGGTTCGATCCCTGGCCTCTGCTCAGTAGGTTAAGGATCTGGCTTTGCTTTGAGTTGTGGTGTGGGTCACAGACACGGCCTGGATCTGTTGTTGCTGTGGCTGTGGTGTAGGCCAGTAGCTGCAGCTCCAATTTGACCCCTGACCTGGGAACTTCCATATGCCGCAGGTGCGGTCCTAAAATCAAAATCAATTAATTAATTAACTAATTAATTAATTAATTAAAAGCCTGTAGGGCAGTTGATCCACTACACTCACGTATTCAGGCCAAGTTTCCTAAAACCAGACTTAGTCTTGGAGTTCTCGTCGTGGCTCAGTGGTTAACGAATCTGACTAAGAACCATGAGGTTGCAGGTTCGATCCCTGGCCTTTCTCAGTGGGTTAAGGATCCGGCATTGCCGTGAGCTGTGGTGTAGGTTGCAGACACGGCTCAGATCCCGCGTTGCTGTGGTTGTGGTGATGGCCGGCGGCTATAGCTCCTGTTAGACCCCTAACCTGGGAACTTCCATATGCCGCGGGTGCAGCCCTAGATAAGGCAAAAAGACAAAAAAAAACCAGACTTAGTCTTAGTTTGGCTATATTTGGCAGAAAGGAGGATGACTGTAGATAGAAAAATGACATTTTTACAGTATACCTTTGTGGATATTAAATTCTAGTGTAGTTGGTATTCCTGTTGCAGCGCAGCAGAAACGAATCTGACTAGGAGCCATGAGGTTGTGGGTTTGATCCCTGGGCTCGCTCAGTGGGTTAAGGATCCGGCGTTGCTGTGAACTGCAGTGTAGGTCACAGATGCAGCTCGGATCTGATGTTGCTGTGGCTGTGGCGTCGGCCGGCAGCTACAGCTCCAATTAGACCCCTAGCCTGGGAACCTCCGTATGCCGCGGGTGCAGCCCTAGTAAGACCCCCCCCAAAAAAAATCTAAAAAAATTATAGGAGTTCCCTTCGTGGCTCAGTGGTCAACAAATCCGACTAAGAACCATGAGGTTGCGGGTTCGATCCCTGGCCTTGCTCAGTGGGTTAAGGATCCGGCGTTGCCGTGACCTGTGGTGAAGGTTGCAGACGCAGCTCGGATCCCGCGTTGCTGTGGCTGTGGCGAAGGCCGGCGGCTACAGCTCCTGTTAGACCCCTAGCCTGGGAACCTCCATATGCCGGGGGTGCGGCTCTAGATAAAGGCAAAAAGACTAAATAAATAAATAAATTCATTCTAGTGTTGTTAATTGAGGTTTTGTATTTACTGCCTAAGACTCACTTCCTGAGTGGCTCCTTGTTGCTATGTTACATTATTGAAATAATTATTAAAAAGACATTCTAACTTTGTTTCTGAAGCTTATTACCATAATCTATATTTGGATGAAGATCAGATGCCCCGTGACTGCAACCAGGAAAACTTACATAGATACTGGGAAATCCCATCATTTAAAGGACTATCTCTAACCTAGATGGAAGGACCCTTTTGGGGTACTCTTAACTAGCTTGTGCACAGCAAAACTGGAGGGGATTGATTTGGGGACTTATATTCCCCACTTAAAAAGCGTCCCCTCACCAGACTGGTCTATAGCGAGGACTGCTGACCTCAAAATCGTTTAAAACAGGAATCAGGTGGAGGAGAAACTACACTCACACCAAGACAAGAAGTCAGCCTAAGAAGTAGACACCTGTTCTGAGATGCTGGACCTGATTTTTCTCATCATTTATAGTGTTTTATTGATTTTGGGGGGCTTTCGTGTGTGTCAGTATTTTTCTATCATGGGCACAAGTCTACGCAGAGTTTAAAAACTTATCCAATTGATGGGTTTATTCTGGTCACTTACTTATGTCCATGACTCCTTGGTGAATTTCTCCCCCCCAAGGCCCTAACTGGATGACCCTTAGAAATTTTGTTTCAGAGGAAGTAAACTCTAGCATCAAGCAGGCCACCACTGCTGTCACTAAGTGGGACCCTCTTATCTGGCCAGTTAATGACGCCTGTTCTGAATGGGCCATAAATACTTCTTTTCACAAGATGTCACTAGTGAATCCCAATGGAGCAGTATGCAAAAGCTAAAACTAAAAATGTAGCAGCCATTCTCTTTGGTGGCAATATTTCCCAGGTATGGGATGGGTTTATTTGGCTGATGCCACGGTAGGGCCACCTGAGCACGAGGGCACCTTTTCGCTGGGAACAAACCAATCACACTAAAGATAATCAGCCTAACAATACTCATAAATTAAGGCGGATACCATCTGGAAAATCGTCAATTTACTGTAACTCTGAGGACCAGTGATTGGTTGGGAACGGACTGGTTGAGATGGAAACAGAGTAGTTCCTAAAAGGACTTGGAGTTTTTGTGGACCAAATTTGTGGCCTCGGCTCCCCCCACCCGGTTGATTAGGAAGACACACTATTGCTTTCCCTTGGGCTCAAGATCACCTACTGGTAACCCTGGAAACTGCTCCTTGCCCTGCCGGTGTGCCTTGCAGTGAGCACAGTGGGTTCAGCTGGTCTTCTGTTGGTATGATCATTTGGTCGTGATATTTTTTCCTCCGCATGGAATAAAAGATGTCACTCACATAGAGGTTTTAACAAAAGTTGCCCAGCAAGCTTTGAATGATGGTAATTAGGCCATGAGCTTGTTCACTTCGGAAGGTTTGGTGATAAGAAAAGTGGCTCTATGGAGTTCCCGTTGTGGCTCAGTGGTTAACGAATCCGACTAGGAACCATGAGGTTGTGGGTTCGATCCCTGGCCTTGCTCAGTGGGTTAAGGATCCGGCGTTGCCGTGAGCTGTGGTGAAGGTTGCAGACGCGGCTCGGATCCCGCGTTGCTGTGGCTGTGGTGTAGGCTGGCGGCTACAGCTCTGATTAGGCCCCTAGCCTGGGAACCTCTGCATGCCATGGGTGCAGCCCTAAAAAAGGCAAAGAGACAAAAAAATAATAATAAAAAAAATAAATAAAAGATCACTCTAGGAGTTCCCGTTGGGGCTCAGCAGCTTGGGAACGCAACACAGTATCCATGAGGATGTGGGTTCCATCCCTGGCCTTGCTCGGTGGGATAAAGATCCAGTGTTGCTGCAAGCTGCATTGTAGGTCACAGGTGCACCTTGGAGCCAGCACTGCTGTGACTGTGGTGTAGGCCTGCAGCTGCAGCTCCGATTCCACCCCTAGCCTGGGAACTTCCATATGCCCCAAGTGGGGTTGTAAAAAGAAAACAAAAGATCTTAAATAAATAAAAGATCACTCTGAGGAGTTCCCTTGTGGTGCAGTGGGTTAAGGATCCAGCGTTGTCACTGCAGCAGCTTGGCTCGCTGGCCCAAGAACTTCCACATGCTGCGGACATGGCCAAAATATAAAAAATTAGGGAATTCTCATGGCTCAGCAGAAACAAATCTGACTAGTATCCATGAGAATGCAGGTTTGATCCCTGGCCTTATTCAGTGGGTTAAGGATCTGGTGTTGCCATGACCTGTGATGTAAGTCACAGGTGTGGCTCAGATCTGGCATTGCTGTGGCTGTGGCATAGAGCAGCAGCCACAGCTCCAATTTGACTCCTAGAGTGGGGAACCTCCATATGCTGTGGATGCAGCCCTAAAAAGACAAAAAAAACCCCCAAAACTCACTCTAGTCTAGTTTCTCAACCTTGGCACTTGACATTATGGCCCAGGTAATCCCTTTGTTGTAGGGGGCTATCCTGCACATAGTAGGATGTTTATCAGCCTCCCTGGCCTCTATTCACCAGATGCCAATAGTAAACTCCCAGTTGTGACAACCCAAAGCACCTTCAGAAGGTGTCAAATGTACCCTGAAGATCAAAAATTGCTTCCGATTGAGAATGATAGCTTTAGTCATAAAAGCAAAGAAAAGCTGGGGACATGTTCCTGATTGAACCCACTGCACCACAAGGGAACTCCCAAGAGAGCTCTACGTACAATTTTTATTCTTGCAAACTTTCTGTAAGTTTGAAATTATCTCCAAATAAAAAGTTTTTAAAATTGTTCATCAGCACAATGGATACCGCCCAGTCGTAGAAAGGAAATGCGTAAATACACACAACACCTGAGTGTGTGCTGAGTGTGACGGCCGGCTGAGATGCAAGTGTGCATATTACATGATAGTTTCATTGCTTTGCATCCTAATGACAGGCCACACAGCTCTTTAGTGACAGAGATTAAGATACTGCTTACCTTTGGGGAGAGGGGATACCGGGTGGGTTTCCAGGGCCGGAAATATTCTGTAGCTTGATCTGAGTGGGAGTTACATGGGTGATTACGTTAAAAAAGAAATATCAAGCTGTACTTATAAGGTGGTGCAATTTACTGAATATAATTTACTTAAATATAATAGTAATAATAAAATATCCCCTAGCTTCTGTGTAGACACTACCAGAGAGTGGTCTAGACAGCAGAGAAACCTACTGGGAGGCTGTGGCAAATTTGGGGAGGGGGTGGAGTGGACCCCAGGACTCCTGGGGTCCTGGTCTGCGGCTCCTGGGTCCTACGAGGTCGGATTTCCCGTCACGGCTGCATCCCGGTCACCACCAGGGGGCAGTGGGTTCCTTCATGACCCACAAGGCAGCCAGAGTCCTGCAGCGGGAGAGTCTGCCCCTGGGGGCTGCTGTGGAGCATCGTGCCTGGGTGGCCTCCAGTCCGTGGAAAAACACTGCTCCTTGCAAAGGAATCTTGTAGGATGG
The DNA here is from genome assembly GCA_004024745.2 of Catagonus wagneri. Classification (NCBI taxonomy): domain Eukaryota; kingdom Metazoa; phylum Chordata; class Mammalia; order Artiodactyla; family Tayassuidae; genus Catagonus; species Catagonus wagneri. Next base: position 4,938,283 of record PVHT021183634.1, read on the forward strand.
GAGGAAAGGAAATTAAATCCTAAAACCCTGGAATCTGAAAACTGTGACTCCAGCCCTTCCGTGGTTTGCATTTATGCTCCCGGTGGAGCCGGGTTCCTTAAGATGATCTTGAGGTCTTTCTGCTGGGCCTGCTTCTCCACCCCTGCTGCTTTCACTCAACCCCAGCCCCACCTCGGGGGGAAGAGCTGGGCTCCCTGCGGTGCCCATCTCCCACCCAGGCTGTTTCTGCACCCTGTCTCCTCTGGGCATCCTGCACATCCCTCGGGGTCACTTCCTCCAGGATCCTTTCCTGACCCCAAATCTGGATCTGGCTCTCCCCCTCTGCTTCTCCCATCATACCCGCTTCTCCCCAGATTATATTAGTCAGTCTACCTGTCTGATGCCTCAGCTCATCTGTGGCTCTGAAAGGCAGGGCGGGGCCTGGAATGGTCTTCAAAAATATATGTTAAGTTGGAGTTCCTGCTGTGGCTCAGTGGTAGTGAACCCAACTAGTATATGTGAGGACACAGGTTCGATCCCTGGTCCCGCTCACTGGGTTAAGGATCCGGTGTTGCCGTGAGCTGTGGTGTAGATTGCAGACATGGCTTGGATCCCGAGTTGCTACAGCTCCAATTCGACCCCTAGCCTGGGAACTTCCATATGTTGTGGGTGCAGCCCTAAAAAAAAAAAAAGGCAAAATATTTGTGTGTATATATATGTTAAGAGGAGGAAAAACGAATGAGTGAGCGAATCTAAGGTGGTAAGAGGTTAGTATCTCATTTAATTCTTCTGGTGCTTTGAATATGTTTTCAAGTGTGGGCACTGCCACTTATGAACGGTATGACTTTGACAACCATCTTAACCTCTCTGGGCTCTAGTTATCACAGTTCTTGAACAGATTCAGTGGTAGGATGTGTGTCAGGCGCTCAACTTAAAATCTGCACATAGTATATATGCTCAATTAAAACCAGAGGATTTTTGGACTTCTCTTGTGGCACAGCGGGTTAAGTATCCAGTTAACCTGCTGCTGTGACATGGGTTTGATCCCTGCCCTGGGAACTTCTACCTGCCATGGGTGCGGCCAAAAAAAAGGGGGGGGGATTTTTTTGGTGTGTGGTTTGAAAATGTAAGTCCATGTGTGCATATGAATGCAATTATATCTGTTTTTGTAGGCTATGTAAATAATTGTTCGTTAATGCCTGGGGGTGAAATTGGGAGAATAAGGTGCGTTTTTTTCATCTTGTACATTTTTTTTTTTTTTCCCACACCCAAGGCATATGAAGGGCCCTAGGCCAGGGATTGAATCCTTCCACAGCTGTAGCAATGCCAGCTCCTTAACCCACTGTACCACAGCAGGAATTCCTGATCTTGTACTTTACATACTTTTGTAGGAGTTCCCGTTGTGGTACAGCAGAAACGGGTCCTGACTAGGAACCGTGATGTTGCGTGTTCGATCCCTGGCCTCGCTCAGTGGGTTAAGGATCGAGCTTTGCCCTGAGCTGTGGTGTAGGTCGCAAATGCGGCTTGGATCCACTGTTGCTGTGGCTGTGGTATAGGCCAGTGGCTGTAGCTTAGATTAGACCTCTAGCCTGGGAACCTTCATATGCCGCAGATGTGGCCCTAAAAAGCGTGCGCGCGCGCGCGCGCACACACACACACACACACACACACACACACAAATACTTTTGTAGTTAAATGTCTTTTATTAAGCATGTTTTACTTTTGTAATAACTCAAAATTTAAATGAAAAATAAAATCCAATAAGCATGTAGTAGTTGTGGTGCAGTGGGTTAAGGATGCTGTGTTGTCACTGCAGGGGCTTGGGTTGCTGCTGTGGTGTGGGTTCAGTCCCTGGCCCAGGAACTTACACCTGCTATGGATGTGGCCAAAAAAAATCCAGTAATCATATGAAATAACACTCAGCTTCATTACTAATTAGTCATAAGAGAGGTTCACAACAAAACCACCGGAGCTCCCATCATGGCACAGTGGAAACAAATCCGACTAGGAATCATGAGGTTGCAGGTTCAATCCCTGCCCTCGCTCAGTGGGTTAAGGATCCGGTGTTTCTGTGAGCTGTGGTGTAGGCTGCCAGCATAGCTCTGAGTCCCTGGTTCCCAGACCCTGTAGCTCTGGTTCCCTAGCCTGGGAACCTCCGTATGCCTTGGGTGTGGCCCTAAAAAGGAAAAAAAAAGAAAAGAAAAACAACTGCCATGAGATAATCGTGCTTACCACCAGAAAGCCTAAATTAAAAGGCTTGACCGTACCAAATGTTGGCAAGAATGTGGGCTAACTGGAACTCTCATACATTTTTGATGGGGGTGTAAATGATACACCCATTTTAAAAAAATGTTTGAGAGTTTCTAGTAACAGGCATCCTTACCCTATGAACCAGAAATTCCATTCCTAGCTCTGACCCAGTCACCAGGAGAAAAATATCTGTTCCCCAAATGACTTGAACACAAACGTTCATAACATTTTTATTTATTTATAAGAGCCCAAACCTGGAAGCAACTGATATGTCCATTGATAGGAGGATGGATAAACATTTTGTGGTGTATCCCTCCACTGGAATACTACACAGCCAAAAAAAAGGGATGGACCGCTGATACAGGTAACAGCATGAATTAATCTCAGAAATGCAACACAGAACAAAAGAAGCCAGACACAAAAGAAAGTTTGTTGCATTGTTTAATATGGATTGAATGGGAGCTGCAGCAGTGACCCATGCCTCAGCTGTGGCAATGCTGGATCCTTAACCCATTGCGCTACAGTGGGAATTCTACTTGGGGCTTTTTATTCCCTTTTTTTTTTTTTTGCCTTATTTGGGCCGCACCCGCGGCATATGGAGGTTCCCAGGCTAGGGGTCTAACAGGAGCTGTAGCCGCCGGCCTACACCACAGCCACGCGGGATCCGAGTTGCGTCTGCAACCTACACCACAGCTCACGGCAACGCCGGATCCTTAACCCACTGAGCAAGGCCAGGGATCGAACCGCAACCTCATGGTTCCTAGTCGGATTCATTAACCACTGAGCCACGACGGGAACTCTGGGGCTTTTTATTCTTATTAAAACACCTCCCTTCACAGACTCGGGCCTTTGGCCAAGGGGAGGAAAGGAGGGCTCCTGATTAACAGGCTCAGACACCTTGGCTCTGCCAGTGGCTATTTTGGGAGCAGTGAAAATGTCTGTGTGTCAGTTTCCCCATCTGGCCAGTGGACCCAGTTTTTTTCTTCCAGCGGGGGAGGCGGGGTAGGGGAGGGTTTTGGAGTGAAGGAGGCCCAGGTTGGAAGAGCTTACCCCTGTCATTGACCTCACCTCTCAGAGCCTGCCTTTCCTTGTCCACTAAATGGGAACAGTAACAGTGCAGCCCTACTGGGAAAGTCACAGAGGCCTGGCACCTGGGAACCTCTCAGTGTTGTACCTGTGCCCTTACCATCACTGTTGCTAGGTGACAGTGCAAACGTCAGCTGCTGTCCCTGGCCAGGGATGGGTCAAGCCTAGTTTTTTGTTTTTGTTTTTTGTTTTTGTCTTTTTTGCCTTTATCTAGAGCTGCACCGGCAGCATATGGAGGTTCCCAGGCTAGGGGTCTAACAGGAGCTGTAGCCGCCGGCCTTCGCCA
>PVHT021183634.1:4941983-4982204 GCA_004024745.2 Catagonus wagneri
TTTTTTTTTTTTTTTTTGTCTTTTTAGGGCCACACCCCTGGCATATGGAAGTTCCCAGGCTAGGGGTCAAATCAGAGTTGCAGCTGCAGGTCACAGCCACAGCCACAGCATCACAGGATCAGAGCCACGTCTGTGGCCTACACCACAGCTCACAGCAACGCTGGATCCTTAACCCACTGAACGAGGCCAGGGATCACACCCAAGTCCTCCTGGATACTAGTTGGGTTTGTTAGCGCTGAGCCTTGATGGGAACTTCTGAGACAGTGTATCTTAAAGCCACCTCAAACACTGGGGGGCACCCGCTCTGGTCGGCATGATCCTTTCACAACGAACTGGGCAGCAGAGGGGTCTCAGCCCCGGATTTGGGGGGAGGGGAGGATTTTGCTCCTGGGCAGGTCTGGCCTTCTCGGCAGAATGCTTGGGATCCCTGACCTTCAGGCACTAGATGTCACTAGACCTCCTCCCCTCCCCCACCTCCACGGACACCAGACTTGGTGACAATTAAAAACATCCCTGGGAGCTCCCTTGCAGCTCAGAGGGTTAAGGACCTGGCATTGACACTGCCAAGGCTTTGGTTGTAGCTGTGGCGTGTGTTCGATTCCTAGTCCAGGAACTTTCACGTGCCGCAGATGCAGCCAGAAAATAAAAAATAAATAAACTTCAAAAAACCACCCCATACACACATTTTCAGGTGCCACCTGGGAGGAGGTACAGCCCCTGCCTGAGTGCACAAGTCAAATGCCTTTTTTTTCCTTTTTTGGGCCCACAGTATTTGGAAGTTCCCAGGTTAGGGGTCGAATCAGAGCTGCAGCTCTCAGCTTACACCACAGCTGCAGCAACACCAGATCTGCAACCTACACTGCAACTTGCTGCAATGCTGGATCCTTATCCCACTGAGCAAAGCCAGGTATTGAACCCATATCTTTGTGGATACTAGTCAGGTTCCTTTTTTTTTTTTTTTTAATTACCCAATGAATTTTATTACATCTGTAATTGTACAACGATCATCACAACCAAATTTTATAGCATTTCCATCCCAAACCCTCAGTGCCTCCCCCACCCCGCAACCTGTCTCTTTAGGAAACTGTAAGGTTTTCAAAGTCTGTGAGTCAGTATCTGTTCTGTAAAGAAGTTCACTGTGTCCTTTTTAAGTAACAGCATTTGATGTTGGTGTCTTACCGTTTGACTGACTCCAGGTAGCATGGTAACTAGTTGGGTTCTTAACACACTGAACCACAACGGGAACTCCAGGTCAAACCCTTCATAAAGGTGTCTGGAGGTTGAGGCGACGGGGCCTGAATCCAGTCCATACTACCCTTGCCAAGCCACCTAGGGCCCTGGCATGAGACTATCCTGGACCGTTGTCACTGGACTTTGCTAATTCTCATGGAGGTGACAGATGGGGTGGTAAGGCCCAGTCCTGAAGTCTTCCGGTCCCCAGGTCCCTGACCAGTCCCCTTACACAGCAGCAGGTCCACCCTAAAGCCTAGAGCTGGGCTGTCTCCACTAAGTCCCGCTCCTTCTCCCCCGACCATCTTCCTCTTGGTTCTCCTCTGTTCCTCCCCGCAGTGACTTCTGCCCTCCAGGCTGTGCCCCCGGGGAGGGGGGCAGCCCAGTCAGCCCTGACACACTCGGGCACTCAGAACCCAGGATTATTCTCTTTCTATCTGGAGAGCCCACAGGGCAGAAATCAGCAGGACTCAGGAGAGAGAGGAAGGAGGGCCAGACTGGGGTGGAGGTGCCCCACCCTGAGAAGCCCCGCCCAGGCTCACCGCAAGCTTAGTCACTGGGAGGGCTGGCTAGGCCCTGCCAGCACTGCCATCCTGGCCAGGCTCTGAGTCACCAGCTGGTGATGGGCAGCTTCGGCCCAGCAGGAAACCAAGCTTGACATGAAAGGGGTTGGGCAGAGCTTGGTGGGGCCTAAAAACCCCTCCTGGCTGGTCGCGGTGGAACCGGGGGTGGCTGTCAACATTGGTTCAGCAGCCAACCTCTCTCCGGGGCTTGCCGGGAAGTCAGGAACTGGGCCAGGCTTGGGGTCCCTGCTCCCGGGGGCTCTCGCTCTGGAGGTTGGGGTTTGCTGGGAGTTTAGACTAGTGTACAAGTCACCATGACACAAGGGTTCTAGACAAGGGACATATGACAGGCACATGGCAGGTACCGGGGGGCTGCCAGCTGCTACAATCATTTCATCGGGGCAATTTGTCACCATGTGTCAAAAGCCTCAAAAGGAAGTTTATAGCAGCTGTTTCACTTCTGGAAACTTATCCTTCGAAAATAATTAAGAAAATAAGGGTCGGAGTTCCTGTGGTGGCTCAGTGGAAATGAATCCGACTAGGAACCATGAGGTTGCGGGTTTGATCCCTGGCCTCACTCAGTGGATTAAGGATCCGGCGTTGCCGTGAGCTGTGGTGTAGGTTGCAGGTGCGGCTTGGATCCCGCATTGATTGCTGTGTCTGTGGCGTAGGCCGCTGGCTGTAGCTCCGATTGGACCCCTAGCCTGGGAACTTCCACATGCCGCGAGTGTGGCCCTAAAACGACAAAAGACAAAAAAAGAAAGAAAGAAAGAAAGAAAGAGTCCAGTTATAGGTAAAGAGTTTAGTGGGTCTTATAACAATTAGAGTCATTCAAAATGAGTAGAATGAACAATTCATTAGCACGGAGAGATGCTCTTTTTTTTTTTTTCCTCATGGCTGCCCGCGTGGCAAATGGAAGTTCCCAGGCCAGGGATTGAATCCAAGCCTCAGCTGTGTCCTACGCGGCAACTCCAGGTCCTTTAACCCACTGTGCGGGGCCAGGGATCAAACCCGCACCTCCGGGTGACCTGAGCCACTGCAGTCAGGTTCTTAACTCACTGCGCCACAGCGGGAACTCCTGCTCATATCACATCGCTAAGTGAAAACCAAAAACGGGTGAGTCAATGGTGGGCATCACGGAGGAGCCCACTTCGTGTCTGAGAACTGGGCGCACGCGTGGGGTTGGGTCTGAAAGGATGTGGTGGGTGGCATGGTGTGTTCGGGTTCTGAAGCTGGCAGAGTTGTGTGTGAGCCTTATCTTCGCCTCCTACTTGTTGTGCGACCTTGGAGAGGTCACTTCGCCTCCACCGAGACTGCACCCTCTCTCCGCATTTTAAGACAAGGGTCCTCCCAAAGGGCCTTCTTCACAGAGCTGCTGTGAAGATTCAGTGAGGTGGAGCCGGGTACAGGGTTAGCCCGCGGTGAATGGGAGCTCCTGTGGCCTTCATCATCTTGTTACTGTTATTTCTCACCCCCCTGCCTGTTTTCTGGCATTTCAGCATCACTTGGTCTGACTTTGGTGCCGCTGGGTTCAACCGGGAGTCATGACCTGTGGAGGTGGTGAGCGCCCCGTTCCTGGAGGTATGCAAGCAGAGGCTCTGCCTGGCTGAGATGCTATAGCACAGACTTTGCTATCACACGGGGAGTGAAGTTGGTGTGGCTGCGGCAGGCATGAGCGTAGGCAGGTCTACAGACAAGCCTGGTCCCAGGACCAGGTGAGTGCCCACTGTCACATTCCCTCCAGTGCCCACTGCTCACCCAAGCTCCCATTACGTCTGACACTAGGGATATTGAACAAGGACATCGCTGTTCTCAGAGAGGAACAGTAATCACACACAAAGTCATTATAAATGTGCTGTTTGTGAAAAAGGAGAAGTATAGGGTCCGGGGCGGGGCGGTGTTGAAGGGTCGTTTTAGCCGAACTCTGAAGGATGAGTAGTGCTGGGTGGGGCACAGCTGGGAAAGGGAATCAGCGTGTGCGGAAGCCGTGTCGTAGGATGGAGCAGGGCTAGTTTGAGGATGTGAAAGGTCAGTATGACCAGAAAAGGGCCAGGGGAAGAGGGACAGAAGAGACACTGGCAGGACCCCTAAATGCCATGGCTAGGGTTTGACTTAAGTCCAGGCCAGTGGGAGCCATGGGAGGTTTGAAGCAGGGGACTGGCACGGTCCTGTGTTTTGGAAAAATCCAGCCGGCTGCCCAGTGAGGCTGAAGGCGGGGAAGCCAGTGAACGGCTGGGCATTCCACCAGGTTGGCAGTCACGGGCCCGGACTTGGGTGTGGTGGTAGAGCTGGCCACCAGGGGGAGCAAGAAGGGACTTGAGCTGCCGGAGGCCAGGTGACAGATGGAATGGACCCATGGTGAGCTGCGTCTCCTTCCATCACCCAACGGTTAAGAAAGAGGGGAGGTCTCGGCGGGGTGCCAGGGTCCCTTCCAACAACGGGCCATGCCAACTGGATCAACAGCGGTGGACACATGATATTCTTTAAAAACAAGATCCTGATTCATTCACACTCCCTGTTGTTTACCTGAGGTGTTTGTTTTTTTTTCTCCTGGGCTATTTCAGGTCTGACAGGTTTGTGGGGAGGGCAGAGCTGGGGCTCAGAGCCAGCAGGGAGAGAGAGGGGCCAACCGGGCAAGGAAGGGACCTCCCCTTCTTACAAGACCAGGAAGGAGCCTGGCCTGGACCCAGCTGTGTGTTCTGGGGCAAATCCCTTCCCTCCTCCAGGCCTCTGTCCAAGCTTTGGCTCCGACCTTCTGGACCTTCTCTCTTCCGAGTAAAGTATTCTTCTTCTTCTTCTTCTTCACCCTTGGGTTCTTATTTCCAAACGTGTTCAAGGGTGGGGTGGGGCGGGGCGGCCCTGCAGGGAAGAGGGTTGGCAGAAGCCACTTCCTGAAGGACTGAAGAATCAGGGGCTGCAGGTGGCATCTTCTGCCTGGGGGTGGGGGTGGGGATGGGGCAGGTGGAGCCGGTGGGCAGGCGGGGGACCGTCCCTCTCTGCTCCAGATCTGGACCATTCCTATCCTTTGTCCACATGCCTGTTATCTTACACCAGGCTCTGGGGCCTGGGCCAAGGAAGGGGTGTGGGAGAGCCTGGTGGATAGAGATGGCATCCAGAGCCCCAGAAAAAGAGCAGAGACCACCCCATCCGCCGCTCCTGCCTGGCAGGGTTGACAACTCCTTCCTGTAGAAAGATCTCTAAAGTTAATAAGAGAAAAAAGGAGACATTCCACTAGAAAAGCAGAGGATATCAATAATAATAATAACCACCCACAAATAGCCAATACATGTATGAAAAGAGTCTTTAATTTATTTTATATTTATTTTTGTCTTTTTAGGGCCATACCCGCAGCATATGGAGGTTCCCAGGCTAGGGGTCAAATCAGAGCTGTGCTGCCTACGCCACAGCCACAGCAACGCCAGATCCGGGACACTTCTGCGACCTACACCACAGCTCACGGCAGCGCTGGATCCTTAACCCACTGAGCAAGGCCAGGGATCGAACCCGTACCCTCACGGTTCCTAGTAGGATTCATTTCTGCTGAGCCACGACGGGAACTCCAAGAGTCTTCAATTTACTCAGAACTAAACCTGAACGCCAAAACCGCCTCCAGTATAAGGGCAGGGGTTCCCAACCTTTTCAAGTGAGAAGTTTTCCTGATGTCTAACCTCTTGGGATCCTTTCCTCTTCCTCATGTGGTGCTCAGGGCTATAACCATTTTTCTTTCCTTTAACAAACAAATCATTCTTCCCCCACCCAGAGATCATGACTGGACTGATTTATTACTTTAAATGAGTGGAGAGTTGAGGACTTTGAAAGAATTTTACAGCCTTTCCAGAATAAAGTTAAAAACCCCACGTACTGGATGTTCGAGAGCCTCCCGTCTGGTCCTCCCATCCACAGCAGACGCCCGTCTCTCCGCTCCCCTGCAGGAGTCTGGGAATAACCGTCTGGCCCTGGGACCCACAAGGGCCCATCTCCCTTTGACTTTGCTCAGACTGACCCCGTTACCTGGCATGCCCTCGCCATGCCCACTAGGCAATGTTTAAGTAAGGGCAGACAATGGAATATTATCTTTTAAAAATCCTCAGAATTGGTGATTCTTCCAACAAAGTAGCTGCAAGGACTCCAACGGCAAGGAATCCAACTGCAGCAGCTTGGATTGCTGGGGAGGTGAGGGTTCCATCCTGGGCCCAGTGCAGTGGGTTGGAGGATCCGGTGTTGCCGCAGCTGTGCCTCAGATTCAATCCCTCACCCAGGAACTTCCATAAGCCACAGGTGTGGCCATAAAAAAATTTTTTTTTAATTTACTTTTTTTTTTAAGGGCCGTACCCATGGGCATATGGAGTTTCCCAGGCTAGGGATCGAATCGGAGCTTCAGCTGCCGGCCTACACCACAGCCACAGCAACGCGGAATCCAAGCCGTGTCTGCAACCTACACCACAGCTTGTTAACTGGATCGTTAACGGATCCTTAACCCACTGAGCAGGGCCAGGGATTGAACCCGCAACCTCATGGTTCCTAGTTGGATTCATTTCCGCTGCGCCACCACGGGAACTCCTGTTTTTCATTTTTAAATCAACTTTATCGAAATAGAATTTACATACAACCAAATGCATCCCTTTTCAATTGTTTTGATGAGCTTGACAAATACGTACTCCTGTGCAACCATCGAGGCAAAGACCATTTATATCCACCCTGCAATCCACCCTCCTGATTTTTTTGGCAGTTGGTTCCCTTCTACTCTGCTACACTTTTTTTGTAAGTGGACTGAACCAGTCTTGAATTAGAGGGGACTGGCCCCAAGGGTCTAGGGGGAGTCACATTCTTGGCTTGTACAGTATCACCCTCTAGCTTACAATGCCTTTCCACTTGCACAATTTCATTTGCCTCATATGTGAGACCATGGGTGCTCCGAAGAGCTAGGCAGTGACATGTGACAGAGGGTCTTCACGGACAAAAGGGAGTGTCCCTAGGCAAAGGGCCTGGAACACTGGGAAGTCTGTGGGTGCTCCAGGCTCACAGGCCCGTGTGCACCATGGAGGCTGGTAAGAGGCTAGCTTGTGGCCTCACCTCTGACCTAACTGGCCCAGGACTCCAGGCCAGCTGAGGAGATGCCCTGGGGTGTCCAGATGCCAGCTAGTTCCAGCACTCTGCCTCTCAGGGCAGAGCAAGACTTTCCGGTCCCTATAGCTTGGGCCATGAGAAAAAGGAAATGAGGCTAGCAGCATCACTTGCTTCTGGTGGCTCAAAGAGAACTTGGCCCCTGGCTGCGTACTGCCTTGGCCTTGCTGTGTGACCCTGGCAAGTCAGTTTCCCTCTCTGGGCCTCAGTTTCCATCTCTGTAATCAGTAATCTTTGCTAGCATGACTTCAAAGACTGTGCCTCTGCCTGGAGTTTTCCCCGGAATGCTGTTCCTCAGAATCTGCTGTCAAAATTCTGGTTTTTCCAACTTGTAGTTCTGGTACTACGCCTTCTGTAATTTTCTTCAAAACAGAATGTTCTGTTCCTTCCTGAAGCTTCTCTATGCCCTTGAGGGCAGGGACTATGATGAATAATTGAATGGTGGGTTCTGTCTGTTGAGATGGCCCATCCTGTGCCGGGTGCTGTGCTAGTCACGCTGTTATCTCATTTAATCCTCATGACAAAGCATCACTATTTTCAGTTGACGGACGAGGAAACTGAGGTTCACAATAATGCCACTTGTTTTGGGTCACAGAGCAGGTAGGGCAGCTTGCATCCTCTCTTTTCATCCCCAGCATCTTGCAGAGGGCCTGGCAAGCAGGTGTTTATCACTGAAGGCATGGAGAGGGCCTGTATCGCCTTAGTCAACTTCAAACCTACCTTCCCCGGCGTTGGCAGGACTGAAGCTCCGGTACTTCAGTGTTAAAGTTTATTACCTTCATTTTCTGCCTATGTCACAGCTACCGTAAGAGCTGTCCAATTACAGGGTGGGGCACACAGAGAAGGGGTGAGCACTCACTCCCTGGGCTTTGCAAGCAGAAACCCACTGACCCTTGGGGGGCAGTATAGGAGGTTCTGGGCATCAGCAGCCAAGAAAGGCCTCTGCCACCCCAGTCCATGATTTGGGGATCCCAAGGGTTACCCTGTCTTCTCTTGGGGGACTGGGAGGGTAGGGTTGAAACACATTCCCCTGGTACCCATGACCCAGTCAAGCCCAGCCCCGCAGGCCCTGAACTCAAAAAGTCCATGCTGGTCCGTGAGTTTGGAATCTGAGTCTTTCAGAAACTGTAAAGCACTATTGTTTTCCCCATTCCCGTCTTGCCCTGTCCCATATACTAAGCTTGAGGAACGTCTGCCAGGCTCTGGGACCTCGGGTGCCTTTGGGGCGGAGCCCTCCCCGCCACCTCCCCGTTCCCTGTACTGTTGTGCAAGACAGGCACACCTTTCTAGGGCAGGTCGGTTCAAGGCCAGGGAACTTCCTGAGAGCGGGCGGTGGCGGGCGAGGCTGGGGGCAGGGCCTGGAGCCCCGCGCCTAGGCGCCGGCTACCGGTCCCCTGCTTTTCTCTGCCCGCTCTTTTCCCGTGCGGGCAGGGGAGAGAGTGACACTCAGGCTGGGCACCCCCAGGCACCCCCGTTCTTTCAAACGCCCCCACCAGCCCCATCTCTTTTTCGGTTTCTGTCAGGGTTCAGCGAGTCTCGCTCTGCGTCACTCCTCGGACTCCCTTTCTCCGACCTTCCCTTTGTCTTGCGGGCGGTCCCGGCATCCCCGGCCCCCTGCCCCTCCCGCCCGCCACAGAGGAGGGGGCGGGGCCTGGCGAAGCGGGGCGGGGCCTGGTGGGGCGGGGCGGGGCGCAGTGGGGCTGTTGAGCGGCGGGCTGGGGCGCGAGGCGGAGGCGGCCCGGGAACCGACCTGCAGGAGTCGGAGCGCTAGAGGAGTGGAGGCCGCCGTCACGGGCGGCGGGAGCTGGGCGGGCCGGCTCCATGGCGCCAGCGGCGTCCGTCTGAGCAGCGCGGGTAGCGGCAGGCGGTGGCCGGATCCGGCCGCGGTTCTTCCTCACCATGGGGGACGTGCTGTCCACGCACCTGGACGACGCCCGGCGCCAGCACATCGCAGGTGAGTCCAGCGCCGCGTCGCGCACTCGGTGGGTCCGGCGGGGAGTCCTCGGCCACGCCCCCATGCCGGCCAGCGGGCTGGGGTCTCCCGGGAGTCTGGTCCCGGGCAGGGCGGGAGTGACTGTTGTCCAAGCTTGTTTCTTCTATGTCTGAGCGCCCTTCCCCCACCTGCGGGCACTCGAGCACCTTCCCCACCCTTGGAGCTCAACAGATCCCCCAACGCACTGCCCGAATCAGGCGATGGAAGGGGTCGCAGGCGCCTTCACCCCGGGTATCCCTGCCCGGAAGCGGTCCAGGCCCACTTGGCCAGCGCGTCCTGACCTTCCCTGGCAGTCCCGGTCCTCCGCAGGCCCTGGCCCCAGCCCCAGTACACGTGGCCAAGGCTTCCAGGGGTTTGACCCATCAAGGCCTGAGATTGAGCCTGGGGAGTGGGCCTGGGATAGATGGGGTGCGCAGGCGGGTGGGTGGGAGCCCCTGTCCTTTGGCTCTAGGACAGTAGGGTGCTTCTGCTGGCAGCTAGTTCAGGGGCTGGTCAGGGCCGGAGCCCAGCCTCCTCAGCCCTCTCCCTCAGCCACTCCTGCTCCCAGCCCCACACAGAGAAGGGCAGCTGCCCCTCCCCACTCCCAGGGACTGCAGCGGGGTCCTGGGTTCCTTCTCTCCCAGCGCCCCGGGGAGTGGAGAGAGAGGGCTTTGACTCTCAGGGTGCCTGAGAAACTCATTTCTGGGTGAGTCTGCCTGGGTGGAATCTCAGCGCGTTACCCAGCCGTAGTAGCTTGGTTAGGTCTCTTAATGTCCCAGCCCCTCAACTTTCTACTCTTCAAACTGGGGTGAACCCTTCCCTCCTTATTAAGAGACTAAAGTGAGCTGATAATTCACATAACTTGTTTAGCACAGGTCCTCCTTATTGAAACTTAAGTGAGCTGATAATTCACATAGCTTGTTTAGCACAGGTCCTCCTTATTAAGAGACTTAAGTGAGATAACGCACAGGCCCTGGTGCACGGGCTGCTGGTCCATGTAGGGATGGGGCCTGGGCAGCCAATAAAAAAGAGGAGGCTTTCCTCTTGGCTAAATTTGCCTGCCCCTGTCCGGTGGACTTAGAGCCCTGTGTCCACCTACTTATCACAATGTGTCCTGCATCCGGTAGCGTTTTCAGCAGCTGTGTTCTGCCCACTCATACCCCTTGAGAGCAGGAACCAGGGGTCCCTAAACACTGTGTCCCCACCCTGGCTAGGCACGAAGGAGGTGCCGGGGGTGGTTTATCCTGTGACTGTAGTCCTGGGCCCAGGGCCTGAGAGCCCCCTTTGTGCCAGGCCTGGGGCTGGGCCCAGGGCCAGGGGTGAGGGTGATGCAGAAATGAGTCAGACCCTCTCCAGCATCAGACCAGCAGGGGGTTAAGTCCTGGAATACTCGGCTTGAAGGATCGGCCTGGACTCTGGGAGGAGGAAGGCCAGGGTGGAGTCTTCCTGTCCCCTCCCTGTCGGTGGCAGCCTCCTGGGGCTCTGTAACAGTCCATCCATTCAGCGCCTCCTGTTGGGGCCCCTCACTCCTCCTGGGTGCGGTGCGCTGCGTCTTCTTCAGTGGGGTTTTTCCTCTCCCCACGCCCAGCTCTGGCTCTGCCCCTCTTCCCGCCTCCTGGGCTGAGAACTGCCATTTTACAGGGGAGGAGACCGAGGCCACAAAAGGTGAAGTGTCCTCTCCTGGACAGGGTTGGGTTTGTTTTGTGGATACTAGGCTGGGTGGGAGAGGGCTGTGCTCACGCAGAGCCTGCTGGCCTTTTTCTTCTCAACCCTTCAGGGCTATTAATAACCCTCTTCAGATGCCTCAGATTCCTGGTCCAGGCTCACCTGCGCGGGCTCCTGGACGATGGGGTGAAACGGGGAGGAAGCCGGCAAGCCTCCAGCCTCCACCCCTGGGAGGGGCGAGAGGGCGTGCCTTTGCCGCCTCCAGTGATCCCACCCACGGAACAGCCCAAGCAGCCAAACTTTCAGGCAGGACAATTAAAATTTCGGGAGCCCTCCCGACCCAGGACCACCCCAGTAGAGAAATCAGCCTTTAGAACATCCCTTCCTGGGCCCTGAGGCCTGTTGGGGTTCAGTGCTTGGCCTGGGTAGCTCCTGGAGCTTTGCTCCTGCCCCCAGCAGGTGAGCAGGTGAGTGCCAGGCTGCAAGTCCTGGCAGGGGTCAGGCGCGCTCCTGCCCATGGTGCCGTTTTGCTGTCACGGCGCCTTTCATCCTGGGATTTCAAAGGCCCTGGCAAGCAGAGGCTTGTGCTCACACCAGCGGCCCCGTGGGGCTGGTGGCAGGATGATTCTCTCCTGCGCCCGGGAAGAGTCCTGGCCTGGGAGCCGGGGGCGTGCGTGACCTCTGGCAGCCACTTACTCTTTCCAGGTCTCAGTTTCCCTGGCTGTGACCCAAGGCGTGCGTTCCCTGATGGCTGAAGTCCTTTTGGCTCCAAGGGCCTAACAGTCCCCGATTTTCCCTAGAAGTCATCTCAGATTTGAGCCAGCTTAGGGTCTCACCACTGACTCCACAGCATGCTAGCTGGCATGACCTGGGGCCAGCATCTAAATCTCAATTTTCTTCTCTGTAAAATGGGAATAATGGGATAATGCAAGTAAGAAACTTGGCCCGGTGCTGGGGCATAGTCAGTACTTAGCAAACAGTTGCCATTATTATGGAGCTTGTCCTTTACTCTCTGTTATTGAGAGGGGCCGGGCATTTGGAGATTGAAGGGAGCGGTTGTAGTCGTGGTTTGTGTCCTGTTTCTCCGAGGTTTGTCCAGTCCCTGGGGTCAGGGTTGATGCTGGTTTTCCTGGATGCGAGAATCCGCCTGGGTTTTTAGAAACCTTGATTACCGTCTGCGCTGGCATTTGTGAGAGCTGGATGTGGGCTGTCTGGAGTGCGTCCAGCGGGCACTGATGGGAGACCCAGAGGGGGGCGGGGGGGGATCAGGCCAGCTCACACCTTCTATCTGGCGTAGAGGCCAGGACAGGGACAAGCACAGCAGTGTCTGGTGGCCCATGTCAGTGCACGTGGTCTGAGCCACATAAACCGAGATGGAGCAAGTGAGGGAATGAGATCACTGTTGCTCAGGGTGTGCAAGTTAAGGGCTGGGTGCTGTGCCCTTGGCAGGAAATGTGGCGCTGCCTGGGGGCGGGGGGTCGTGGTGGGATTCTGCCTCAAGGACAACCTTGAAGAACTCAGGTTGCTCCAGAAATTGCGTTGACCAGGATGAAATTGTGGGGGCCGAGGAAGCCCCCAACCCACACACATACTCAGAGTGCCCTAAGTTTTATTACCTGGGAGGGCCGGTGCCAAAGTTTGCTGGTCCCCGGGCTCTTTCCTTCTGCCAGCCTCACCTTTCCGTTTGCTAAATCTTTTTTTTTTTTTTTTTAAATAGCAGCTTTATTGAAACATCATTCACCTGCCAACCGAGTCAGCCCACTTAAAGTGAACCCTCCGATGGTTTTCTGTATATTTGCAGAGTTGTGCAACCATGCCCACAATCAATTTTAGAACATCTCGTCACCCGTAAACGAAACTCTCTACCCCGGAGCAGTCGCCCCCACTCCTCCCCATCCTTCCCTGCTCTAGGCAGCCGCTGCCCATGTTGTCTGATTGCACAAGTGAGGCACACACGAGCAGTCTGGGGGTGTAAAATAAGAAATGAGAGCTCTTCCATCTTCCCTCCCTTCAGTCCCACTCCCCAGAAGAAATTACTCTAGATCGGTGTGTCACTCTTTCCAAATGCATATTTCTTTCTTTCTTTTTTTTTTGGGGGGGGGTCTCTTTTTGGGGCCGCACCCAGGGCATATGGAGGTTCCCAGGCTAGGGCTGGAATCGGAGCTGTAGCCGCCGGCTTACACCACAGCCACAGCAACGCGGGATCCCAGCCGTGTCTGCGATCACCCCACTGAGCGGGGCCGGGGATCGACTCTGCGTCCTCACGGCTGCCAGTCAGGTTCATTAACCGCTGAGCCACGACGGGAACTCCTCCAAATGTCCATTTCTGTGTACATACACATTTAGCTCTGTTTATAAAAAGTGGTCCCATTGTATGTTTCTGTGGTTTGACTTTTTTTCCCCACTCAGTGTACTGTGAGTATCTTTCTGTTAGAACATGGGGTTGGCCTCCCTCCTCTCTCGGTGGGTTTCTTTCTGTGCATGGTGCGGCTTGTTTACCCAGGTCCCTGTTCACTGTCACCGGGTGGTCCCCAGTGTTTTGCTCGTAATCCTGGTACTGTCCCGGCCTCCTTGTACCTCTCCTGCGCCAGCTTCCAGGATCCCAGAGGCCTCAAGATGGAACTCCTGGGACATGTCTTTTGTTTTTTTTTTCTTTTTTTGGCCACCTTGAGGCACGTGGAATTCCTGGGCTAGGGGTCAGATCCGGATCCGAATTGCAGTGGGACCCTTAGCCCACAATGCCAGGCCGGGATCCAACCTCTGTCCCAGCGCTCCCAAGACGCGGCCAATCCCATTGTGCCACAGCAGAAACTCCCTGGGTCATATTTTGATACACTGACCCAGAGCCTCTGGGTGTCATTTGACACTCCCTCCGGACAGCACATGGGCCTTCGGTACTGCGTATTATCACCCTTTTTGACAACCAGAGATGAGAAAAGGGTAGTTTTTGAATATACTGAAGAAAATAATGTCTTTTTCCAAGTCGATTTGAAAAAACTTGCCTTTCCTCTTTTGGGCATTGGTCACGGGGCTCAGGATTTTAAACCCGGAGGTGTCCGTGTTTGACTCCCGCCGCAGCCCAGGTGCCAGGCGTCCTAGATGCTGCCCTGAGCTTCGCAGGGAGACCAGGCTGGCCGGAAGCAGTGCCCCGCCCCCCCCCACTCCGCCGCTGCCCTTAGCTGAGGTCCGGGTCAGCCCCTGGGGGGGTGAAGCGTCTGGGGATTCTGCCCTGCTCTTGTGTCATCTTACATAACGTGCTTTTGTTGGCGTTGACCCTGCGCTTCCCCTCCATCCAGCCTCCACTCCGTTCCTCTCCCATTGCCGGGGCCTGACTCAGGCCTCGCCTCCGCCTCCCCCCTCCGTGCTTCCCACACACGCTGCCAAAGAGACCTTTCTAAACCCAAACTGGGCCACGGGCCTCCCTCCCTGCCGCCTAAGGAATGAAGTTTTGGGAGACAAAACCAGGAATCACTCACCACCATCCTGCCACGACTTTATTCTTTAGCGGTATTTCCCTTCCGTGTTTATTGTCAGAGGTCTGCTGAGGCCCTGACTCAGTTTGTGCCTTGCT
The DNA here is from genome assembly GCA_004024745.2 of Catagonus wagneri. Taxonomy (NCBI): domain Eukaryota; kingdom Metazoa; phylum Chordata; class Mammalia; order Artiodactyla; family Tayassuidae; genus Catagonus; species Catagonus wagneri. Next base: position 4,956,109 of record PVHT021183634.1, read on the forward strand.
CTCTGGCACTAAATGATTTATAATAAACGTCTCTCCTGGGTCGTTAAAACCTCCCTGGAAGCCTTCCCGAAGGCTCGTCTTGTTCTACTCGGTGCCATCCATGCAGTTGTTTTCCTGGCTTTTCCCCTAACGCAGGACACGGCCGTATGCGCCGCTGTGACCAGACAGGTGGTTTTCGGGGGGCAAACTGAGTCACTGTTTCCTTTCCTGCTCTGGTCAGCTTCCCTGTTGAAGACAGACTCATACCCTTGGCCTTCCGCGCCTCCCCCTCCCCCCTCCCCAGCCAGGCTGCTTCCACCAACCTGGGCATTTCAGGGGAGGCCCGTTTCTGGGAGCCCCCGGCACCTCTGAGCAGCTTTCTTTGGGAGTGGGCTCAAAGGGGCTGCCTGTGAGTCAGCTGGGGACGCTGACCGTGGGGTGTGACCACGTGTCCTGCTGCTTCCCCAGCCTGCAGGGGGTCCTCCGATTTGTCCCCTGACTGAGGATGGTAGGGATGCAGCAGGGAGGGGCCGCCCTGAACCTGGAAGATTAGCCCTTGTTTAACTGAGCACTTGCTCTGTGCCAGGGCTTCCTTTGTCTCTTAGAATCCATGCCTTCCTCCTCACCTCCCTCCCCAGCGGTTTTTACTGGTCTTGGTGGGGGATGGGGGATGGGGGGAGGGATGGAGAAAGTCAGTGGGAGGCGGAAAAGGCCCCAAAGAGAGGGAGAAGGTGGGGCAAGGGGGCTGGGGAGGAGGAAGAGCAGAGTGGGGACAGCGCTTGTCAGAGGCCCCGCGGGTTGTACACGTCTCCCCAGGCCCGTCATTACTCAGCCGGATTCTAGTCTGTCTTTGGCCAGCCCTGCCCTCCCGCCACAGCCCCCTCCTCCTCCGCGGGCAGAGCTCATGACTCACCGCAGCCAGCCGGGTCTCCTCTTCACAGCATCCTCCTGCGGCCTCAGAAATTCCTGAGCTGCTTTTCCTTCCCCTGCCCCGCCCCCACCCACGTCCCTGCCCGAGGAAGAAGGGTTTTCTGTGCTGCGCAGAGTTTGAAGGCAAGATGAAAGCAGATGCCTGGGTTTAAAACCCTGGAGGGTGGAGCAGATGCCCACCTCCTGGTAGGATCTTAGGGCCTGAGTCACGGACTCTGCAGTCTTCTGATCTCAGGGCTTTCAAAACTGGTAGAACAGGAAGTGCCCATCTCTCCAGGGCACTTGGTTCCACCCCCTGGGAACCATGCCAGTTTGGAGATGAGCTGCCTGTGGCCCACAGGGGTGAAGGGATCTGTCCGGTGAGTCCGGGCTTTGCCACTCGAAAGACTGGTATTTTGGGGCAGGTGGGCCACCCTCTCTGAGGCTCAGCGTCTTCCTTCTGTAACAAGGATGACAGTGCTGCCTTGTCAGAGTATAGAATCAGGAGTGACAGTCCCCCCTGCAATGGCTTGGGCTGCTGCTGTGGCGCAGTTTCCATCCCTGGCCCAGTAACTTTTATACAAGAAAGAGTGCCAGCACCACTCAGCACAGGGCTAGTGAGTAGTGAGAACACCGCGCGTGGAAGCTGTTCTGCTTGACACTTCACGGAGGGAGATGGGCCAGGTCTGTCTGTCCCGCAGCCTCGGGCACACCTGGCCCCCTGCCACAGGCTCTGGGCAGTTGGCACGCCCCGGGCTGAGGAGCCCCAGCCTGTGGCCTTGGACACCTGTGCCTGTCAGCAGGTCGGGAGGGTAGTGAGATGGGCTGTGGTGCCCAGCAGTGTCAGCATCGCCCCCTCTGTGCCCGGTGTTGGGCAGGGCCAAGAGAATAAATGGGCAAAAGACAGATGGGAGCATGCCTCCCCCCCTTTGCCTGGCCGTGTGTCCAGAATTATTTGCTTGATCTGAGTCTCAAGCCTGGTCCTGTTTTTTTTTGTGTTTTTTTTTTCTTTTTAGGGCTGAACTCGTGGCATATGGAAGTTCCCAGGTTAGGGATCTAATTGGAGCTACAGCTGCTGGCCTACACCACAGCTACAGCAAAGTGGGATCCAAGCCGCATCGGAGACCTACACCACAGCTCAAGGCAACGCTGGATCCTTAATCCACTGAATGAGGGCAGGGATCGAACCCACATCCTCATGGATCCTAGTCGGGTTCATTAACTGCTGAGCCACGAAGGGAACTTCCAGGGCTGGTCCTGTTGCCTGTTTGCTGTGTGACTGAACCAATGGCAGTGCCTCTCTGTGCGCCTTTTCATCCCATCTGTGACCTCAAGACCCGTATCTACTTATGGGAATTCTCTGCCTCAGAAAACTCTTTCCTGGCGATCTTAGCTGCCTTCAAAAGGTAGGGCTGGGTGGGTTTGGATGTTAGAAATTGAGGGAGAGGGTCCCCATCTGCATGCCTGTGAGACCCTGCAGGGTTGTGATAAGCTCTGGCCCCAACACACTTGGTCATTTTTTTTCTCCTGGCATTTTTTTTTTTTTTTAATTATAGTTGATATTCCGATTGTGCCGATTTCTGCTGCACAACAGAGTGACCCAGTCATACCCATATATACATTCCTTTTCTTATATTATCTTCCATCAGGATCTATCCCGAGAGATTGCATATAGTTCCCTGTGCTGGACAGTAGGACTTTGTTGTTTATCACCTGGTCATTTTTTTTTCTCTTTCCTTTTATGGCCTCCCTGTGACGTATGGAGTTCCTGGGCCAGGGATCAGATCCAAGCCACAGTTTCGACCTACATACACCACAGCGGCAGCAATGTGGGATCCTTTAACCCACCGTCTTGGGCCTAGGATCCAATCCGCATCCCGGCGCTGCAGAGATGCAGCTGATCCTGTTGCACCACAGCGGGAACTCCCCCTTTGGTCGTTCTGTTATTCATTCAACCAAGAGTTAAGGAGCACCTCCCATGTGCCAGGCCCTGTGCTAAGCCCGGGGACACTCCGATACAGAAACTCTTAAACCCGGCCCCTGCCCATGGGGTGCTGCCTGGCTGGCTGTCCCTGGGCAGGGTGATGAGTGATCTCAGGGTGTGTGTGGGGTCGGGGCGGGGGGGACATAACTTTTGCAGGAAAGTGTGAGGGGGACTGGCTTAGTGGTGCGGGAGCCGCAGGGGCTTGTCTTAAGAGGGAACTTTGTCCTAAGTGTCCAGGGGAGACCTGGGAGTTTGGGGAGAGCCCAATGGGGAGAGGGGCCCGAAGCGGTGTGGATGGGGCACAGCCAGGGCACGTGTGTGTGTGTGTGTGTGTGTGTGTATGTGGACATACATATGGGCGTGATGGAGCAATTGGGCCTTGGTCATGGCGATGTGTGAGGCTGGGAAGATCTGGCACCTGTTCTTGGCCCCAAGGGATTGACGGACCCTCTAGGTTGTTTGATTGAAGTAGCCAGCGGTCCTGCAGCCCCTGCTCCCTTTCTTCTGATGACAGGAGACTCACTCGCTTCCTTGGCAGCTCTGAATATGAGAACCTTTCCATCAAAGGGCAGAGCGGGCACAGGGCTGGGCCTGGATTCCGAGGACCTGGTTTTGAGATCGCATCCGACTGCCTGGTCATCTGGCTGGTGCCGTCCCTTCTCTGGGCCTCAGGTTCCTCCTCTAAAGCGGGCTGCAGGTAGCCCAGATGGGCTGGGTTGTTGTGAGGGATGGGTGAGACGCTGTGGGGAGGGCCGCGTGCACTTAAGAAAGCATGGGCTGCTGTTACCACTGGCCATTACTGTTGTGTATGGTCTGCGATAGGACATCGGCCAAAGGAGGCCCTCCCCTGGGGATCAGAAGTGCGGGGCGTGGGCCAGGGCCCTGGGTACAAGGTCCACGGGCAGGCCGGGGGTTCCAGCGGGTAACTGGGCATCCAGGAGCGGCAGAGGATGCCCGGTGTGAACCCCACTTTCCCACCCACGCATCTGTGGCCAAGCCGGCCGCAGCTGCTGTCCCTCCTCCCCACGCCGAACATAGCTGTCTGTGTCCAGCCAAGTTTGTTAAGCCAGAATCTTTCAGGAGTCCCTCGGGCAGGAAGCTACCATCCTGTGCTTTCCCTGCCTCTAATCCTCCCCACCTGCCCGGAGACCTGCAGGCTGGGAGGCAAGAGTCTCAGGGCTGGTGCCCGATGACCTTTGGCAAGTCTTCTCTGGCCCCGCTTTGCCTGTCTGGGCAATGGGGCACTAGCACAATCTCCAGTGCCCTCCTGGCCCTGCCCTGCCCTCTTGGGAGCCTGTGGGTCTTGGGCTCTGTGGAAGGCACAGAGCAGGTGCCCAGCAGTTTATTTATGGCCTGATGCCATCTTGCTGCAGAAGGGAGATCCCAGTCTGCAGGCTGTCTTGTGCTGGCCTGAGAGCCGAGGATGTGGTGGTGACTTGAGTCCTGAGCTCCTGGGACTCATGCCGTCCAAGAAGCTTCCAGCAAGCTGGATGCAGTGTGGTTTGTGTTACCGAGACAGTGGATCTTTATGTTTTCCAAAGCGCACGTTGGTTGTAAATTTGGTCAGCTGAACTCAAGAGGCGGCATGTCTGGCCTTGACTGGGAGGCAGCTGGCTTCTGCCCCAGAGGGCCCCGTGGCCTCAGGCAAGTTTACAGTCTTACTGAAGATCCCCTGCAGTAAAAGGAGGAGGAAGGTGGTCCCTGCCTGTGGGGTGTGCGAAGCTTCTGGGAGGCAATAGTTCTGGTACAGGGAAGCTATTAGGTAGGTGGCTGTTCCATTTTTTTTTTTTTTTTCCTTTTTACGGCCACACCTGCAGCATTGGAAGTTCCTGGGCCAGGGGTCAAATTGGAGCTGCAGCTGCCAGCCTACGCCACAGCCACAGCAAAGCCAGATCTGAGTCTCCGTCTGCGATCTACACCACAGCTCATGGCAACGCCGGATCCTTTAACCCACTGAGCGAGGCCAGGGATCGAACCCGCATCCTCAGGGATACCAGTCAGGTTCATTACCGCTGAGCCACGATGGGAACTCCACGGTTCCGTGTTAGCTGAGTTCTGGGGGGAGCTGTGTCCTTTCCCCCCAACCTGCTGGGGGTTTCAGGCCTGGTGGGGTGTCTGGGGGGAGTGGGCTGAGAATCGCACTTCTCCTTCAGGTTTTCTTTGTGTTGTTTGTTGGGAGTGTTCCCTGGAAGGGGTGACGGCCGGGAGGTGGGGAAGAGAACAGGGCTGAATCACTGGGGAGTCCGGGCCTGGCCGGGCTGCAGAGCCGTGGATGGCATGGAAGCTTTGCTTGCGGTTTACTTGCGGTCCGGCCTGCTTCGGCCACAGCTCCCCCTTTGCCCGAGTTTGGAGCTTGCTGATGGGCCGAGGCTGCTTTTCTCTTTCTGGCCCAGACCCTTCTTCGTCCTCGCCGGGAAGGAACTTCCTGTAGTCATCTAACCGGCCGCCTCTCCCCATTTCACTGCTGAGTAAACCGAGGCCAAGGGAGAGGCGAGGACCTGCCCAGGGCCTCAGTGGCCGCAGACCCTGGGCCCCGACCGACCAAGGCGCAAAGCCCTTCCCCTTCCAGAACGTCCCAGACAGCAGAGGCTAGTCAGGAAGGAGCAACTGGCCCGGGTGGGGCTGTGAAGGTTATAATTTTGAAAACTGAGTAAACAAACAAGCCCTCCGTGAGAGAAGCAGCCTGTGCTGGCCTCACAGATGGGCCTGTGTCTGAGGAGACAGCCCTGGCCTGTCCGCACGCAGACAGCGAGGTGTTGGGGAGGATTAAAAAAAGCCGAGCTATATTCCCCTCCACCCCCACTCCCACATTTAAGTGCCAGGAAAAGGGGCGGGGGAGGCCCGATTCTCCGGAATAATCACTGCCCAGCCTGGCACCAAAGGGCAGCCGTCCAGGCTCTGCTCAGCACACTCACGGCTTACCGTGTGGCTCTGGGCAAGGGGCTGCCCCTCTGGGCCTCAGTTCCTCCATCTTTAAAATGGGGCTGGGAGTTCCCGTTGTGGCTCAGTGGTTAACGAATTCGACTAAGAACCATGAGTTTGCGGGTTCGATCCCTGGCCTTGCTCAGTGGGTTAAGGATCCGGCGTTGCCATGAGCTGTGGTGTAGGTTGCAGACGCGGCTCGGATCCTGCATTGCTGTGGCTGTGGTGAAGGCCGGCAGCTACAGCTCCTGTTAGACCCCTAGCCTGGGAACCTCCATATGCCGCGGGTGCGGCTCTACATAAAAGGCAAAAAGACAAAAAAATTAAATAAATAAATAAATAAAATACAATCAAATGGGGGTGGGAGTTCCCGTCGTGGCTCAGCAGAAACAAATCTGATTAGGAACCATGAAGACAGGTTCGATCCCTGTGTGGGGTAGGTCGCAGACGCGGCTTGGATCTGGCGTTGCTGTGGCCGGTGGCTATAGCTCTTGTTTGACCCCTAACCTGGGAACTAACATATGCCGCAGGTGCAGCACTAAAAAATAAAATAAAATAAAATAGGGGTGATCCTGTCTCTCTAGGAGGGTGGCCCAGAGTGGGGAGAGGCTGTAATTTGAGCCGATTGGCTGAACACAGCGAGCCCTTTCTCTCACCCTGACCTGAGTCTTTGGGGCCAGAGGCGCGGCCCACTCTCGGGGCAGGAGGGTTACTTTCTCAGGCCTGCCTGCCCCGGGGAGACAGACCTCCACTCTGAGTCAGGCCGCAGGGGCCGCCCGGCTCGGCTTTCCTGTTTTCCGGTTGAGATTGGGACACAGTCTCAGAGGATCTGCCTCTGGGGCCTGCCCCGCAGGCTGGGGGCTGGGCTGCTGTCCAGCCTGGAGCCCCCGGGGATGGGGCCCAGCAGATTCCTGGGTGATTAGGGGCCCCTACGCTCCCCTCCCCTCGTCCCGCCTCCCCTGGTGTGTGGCTTCTGAGAGTCCAGCTCTGTGGACGGGAGCTGGTCCAGCCTCTGCCCTGGGCCGCAGTTTCCCTGTGGTTCAATGAAGGGGTTGGAGGAAAGCCTCTGGAAGGTCGGAGGGCCCTCTGGGTCAAGTTCTAGACCCTGAAGAAGTCCTGCAGGACCCGTGGACTAATCCTGCAGCCAGGAAGCGCTTCCCTGGGCCCCCTCGGGGCAGCCTGGCTCGGGGCGCCTCCAGGGACCTCCCACGGTTGTGGTCCTGGGCTCTCATCTGTGATATGGGACCCAGGAGGTGAACTGTGTGGCCTCGAGGGACAGAGCTGCTCCACCAGCTGCTAGCCAGGTGCCCCTGGGACACTTTACTGAGGACAGTTACCGGTTGTAAAATGGGAATTATGGTACTACTCCCCTTCCTATATTAGATGTGATTGTAATAGAAAGGTTAAACTGCATTTTGTGTGTATCAGTTATATTTATGCATATTTCAGGGAGTTTCTATTGTGGCTCAGCAGTAATGAACCTGACTAGTATCAGTGAGGTTGTGGGTTTGATCCCTGGCCTCGATCAAGTGGGTTAAGGATCCAGCGTTGCCGTGAGCTGTGGTGTAGGTCTCAGATGCGGCTGGTATCTAGCAGGCTAGCAGGACTATGGCGTAGGCTGGCAGCCACAGCTCTGATTCATTCGACCCCTAGCCTTGGAACTTCCATATGCTGCAGGTGTGGCCCTAAAGGAAGCAAAAAAAAAAAAAAAAATTATGCGTATTTCACACAATGTGGGACATAGGAAATGCTCAGTAATCAATGGCTAAATTAACGTTTGTTAGTTTACATTGTTTTAATTCCTTGAGTGAATGAGTTAATGTTCTTGTAAGGTTTCCCTCTCACAGCGTAGGGACCCCTGGCTGTTTGGGTGAGGGGGCTGGTGGGTGCAGAGAGTGCGCTGCGGGTCTAGAGGGGTGGGGCAGATGCGGGCAGGGTCAGGGCCCTGACCGGTTCTGACTTCCCCCTGCGCCTGGGGAAGGAGCTTGGGCCCGCCTCCCCGCCCCCCCCACCCCAAGTCCGAGACCACAGGCAGGGAGCGCGTGCAGCCATGCACACAGCTTCCTTCCTCCGGGCGTGTATTCCTCTCGGTCTGACTCACTGGCTTTGAATCTTTCGCTCTTGTCCTTGAGCCCCGAGGGTCAGGCCTGGAGGAGGCAGGGCCCAGGAACTTGCTCTTGGATGGGCTAACCCTCTCCTTGATTCGATCTCTCCGTGCTCTGGGTGCTGGGCCTCCAAGACTGAGCCCTGGTGTGACAGGTGGGGACGGGACACCCGAGTCCCGGCGGCCCTGCTGACCCACTGTGTGTCTCAGGTGCAGGAGCCCACACTGACCGAGGGCCCACTATGTGCTTGGTTGGCACCCAAACCAGGCTTGCCCAGGCTCTGCCCATGTAGAGCTCAAGGCTCAGAGAGACGCATCGAACAAATGGTTACCAGCCAGTCATTAATTAATTATCAGAGGGCGCGTCATGCTGAAATGACCATACACCTAGAGAGCTAGCCCGCGTGGGCCCTGCGCCGGGCCGGGGAGGAGCTCTGCCCGCGGGATCGCTCAGCAGTGCCTGTTATTTGCCCTCCTATCACATGAGGAGACAGGCTCCTGGTGGCCAAGGGACTTGCCCGGGGTCTTCTGAGCGGCCCAAGTCCCTTCCCCTCTTGGTGTCTCAGATCCTGGTCAGGAAGTGGGGTGTACAGAGGGGTGGGGCCGATGTGGGCAGGGTCCCAGAAGGATGCTGGCAGAAGCCAGGGTCCTGCGGCCGGCCCCACCCAGGGCCTGGGCCATCATCCTGGTTTTAGGACAATGAACACCAGCCTTGGGGACTGTATTAGCTGCAGTGCCAACCTGGTAGCCCCCAAATTCTTTCTTTGTGCGTCCCTAGGCAGAGATATGGGAGTGTTGAGGCCACTGTGACGAAAGCTTTGGGTCCTTCGAAAGCATTGGGTGGGGAAGGGCTGCCTGGGGAGCGTGGCCCTCACCATCCCCCACCACCAGTAGGAGCAACAGCAGAAGGGTGGCTGAAGTCCCTGGTGAAACCCACCCGGCCAGTCCACACTGGGAATTTACCTGGATGTAACCAAATGGCTCCATTATAGCTGGGTTAAAACAAGTAAAAAGAGAGAGAGAGTTAAACAATGTCTATCAGCAGGTCATATTTAGTGGTGTAATATGTAGGCATTGCAACTGAATGCCAGGAGTTCCCACTGTGGCTTGGAAGGTTACGACCCTGACTAGTATCTATGAGGATGCGAGTTCAATCCCTGGCCTCGCTCAGTGGGTTAAGGGTCCAGTGTTGCTGTGGCTGTGGTGGAGGCCGGCAGCTGCAGCTCTGATCCGACCCCAGCCCGGAAACTTCCATATGCCGCACCTGTGGCCCTGAAAAAAAGGTGAATGCCTCTTCACTTCAGGAATACATGTATATCTGTTCATATAGATGTAGAAAAAATATGGAAGGAAATTCATCAATATGTTGATAGAGAGTTTTTGGGGGTGGCAGTATAATGAATTATTTCATTCTTTTCTTCATTCTCTTTTTTTTCATGGTAAATACATTAAATAAAAAAGAATAGCCTTGGAGTTCCCGTCGTGGCTCAGTGGTTAACGAATCCAACTAAGAACCATGAGGTTGCGGGTTCGATCCCTGGCCTTGCTCAGTGGGTTAAGGATCCGGCGTTGCCGTGAGCTGTGGTGTAGGTTGCAGACGCGGCTCGGATCCCGCGTTGCTGTGGCTGTGGCAAAGGCCGGCAGCTACAGCTCCTGTTAGACCCCTAGCCTGGGAACCTCCATATGCCGCAGGTGCGGCTCTAGATAAAGGCAAAAGGACAAAAAAAAAAAAAAAAGAGAATAGCCTTATTAATCTATTTTGGGGGAAATTTTTATTCTTTTGTCTGACTGCAGAATCTCAGCCATGTTGGCCTAATAAGAACCCCCAGCAGTGATTGAAAGCACAGCTGGGCTTGGAGAAAAGGAGAGAGCAGGGAATATTCTGGAAGTGCACGTTGGGGGAGGTTGTTAAGCTGGCTCTTGAAGGACAGGGTGGATTTCGGCCACCAGAGTTGGGTCCAGGCAGACGGAGGGAGTGGCCTAGCTCAGACATTGCCTGTCCGTGGAGGGAAGCCACGGGGACTGTGGCTAAAGCCTGGGGGCGGGGGTGGGGGCAGGAGCCCCTCCTGGTGCAGCCTTGAGGACCAGGGAAGGGGGTCAGGGACTGGGAGCCCTTTGTCATCAACACTCACCGGCTGGACTTTAGAAAGAGTGTTTTGGAGTTCTCCCTGTGTCACAGCGGGTGAAGGATCGGGCACCGTCACTGCAGCGGCTCAGGTCACTGCTATGGGGTGGGTGTGATCTCTGATCCCTGGCTGGGGAACTCCCACATGCTTGCCTCCCTCCTCCCCCCCCAAAAAAAAAGAAAGAGGGTTTTACTTCTGTTACCATAGCGGCATAGCAACAGTTACTGGGCACTTCCTCTGCGCAGCTTGGGAAAGCCCTGTGGTCATGGATGAGTGAGACTGTGGTGGTTCGGGCCAGAGGTGGTGGGTCGATTCCGCAGTATGGAGTCTCTCTGGGCCAGGCAGTGGCGGCAGGTGTCAGCAGGCAGTGAGGATGGGGGCGTTCTCGTCCAGCTGGGCAGGTCTGTGACCAGTCATCCCTCCAGCCCTTAGATGTCCCGTTCATCGCTCTGCCCAGAACGTGGCCCCAGGCGCCCTGGGTGCTTAGCGCTAGACGGAGGCTGCTGAGATATGTGAGGCAGAAGGCTAGGCTCGAGGGTTCCTTTCTGCAGCGCTCAGGGCTTCCCCTCTGCCTGTCTTTGTTTTGGTTTTGTTTTTGAATTAGGTTTTTATTTTTTCTATTATAGTTGATTTACATTGTTCTGTCCATTTCTGCTGTACAGCAAAATGACCCAGTCATATATATACAACTGTATATACACACATTCCATTTCTCACGTTATCCCCCATCATGTTCCATCACAAGCGACTAGAGAGTTCCCTGGGCTGTACAGCAGGATCTCATTGCTTATCCACTCCAAGTGCAACAGTTTGCTTCTCCTAAGGCCAGACTCCCGGTCCATCCCACTCCCTCCCCTCCCCTCTGCCTGTCTTTATCGTGACCTCAGCCCTCTGTGCCTCTGTTTCCCCATCTGTAAAGTGGGGATGGGGTAACCACCTCCCAGAGCGTTGTGGGCTTTATGACAGAAGCCACACCTGGTGCCTGGCACATAGCAAACCCTCAGAACTGAGAGTGTCTGACCTTGGGGTCCAGCGCCCCCACCAAGGTCAGGGCTTCCCTCCCGGAGGGGCCCTGGCAGGCCGGATTTGAGGGACAGGGTGGTGGTAGGTCACAGATCGGCAGTGAGCTCTGAGCTGCAGTGGCCTCCACCTGCCAGCCCCCGCCAAAGGTCAGGTCCTCCGCCCCTGGAACTGTGACCTTTCAACTCTGAGCTTCCCCAGAGCTCCCCTTTTTATTGTTGTTACTACATGAACTGTATCTAGTATCGAAGAAAGATTAGACAATAAAGAGAAATAACAAGAATAAAATGAAAATTGCCGATAATCCTATCACCCGGAAATAATGACTTTGAGGCATTTTCCTGATGCATGAATCTAGAGTGGGCTGTGGGCACCTGTGTCTAGCTCACCCCCCTGCAGCCTGTAGAAGGCTATAGAATATTCCATTATGGCCACAGTAGCCTGCTTTTTTTTTTTTTTTTTTTGCTTTTTAGAACTACACCCATGGCATATGAAGGTTCCCAGGCCAGGGGTCAAATCAGAGCTATAGCTGCCGGCCTACACCACAGCCACAGCAACACCAGATCCGAGCCACATCTGCAACCTACACCACAGCTCACGGCAATGCCAGATCTTTAACCCACTGAGCGAGGCCAGGGATGGAACCCGCAACCTCATGGTTCCTAGTTGGATTCATTTCCGCTGAGCCATGACAGGAACTCCCCCCTGTTTTGTTTGCTTTTATTTTGTTTTGTTTTTGGCCCCACCTGCCGCTTACAGAAGTACTAGGGCCCCGGATCAGTTGCACCCCACAGCAGTGACAATGCCAGATCCTTAACCCACTGAGCCACCAGGGAACTCCTAGCCTACCTTTGAACTTGCTCTCCCACCCTTGTTTGAGAACCTGCTTAGTGCCAGGTGTGGGACTTGGGGTACCGGATGGGAGGCAGCCATGATCCTTGTCCTCCCAAGGAGACCCTTCTGGGAGGACAGGTCCAGCGTGGAACCTTGTCCAGGTGGGGGGGCTAAGGGCATCTTTGGGAGTCTGGGAAACAGCGGTGACCCAGACTTGGAGGGTCAGAGAAGGCTTGTTGGAGAAGAAGGGGCTGTCTAGGTGAGAACCTTGGAAGAGGAGAGTTACAGGTGGAAAGCCCAGAGCTAGGAGAGGGCAGGTATTTGTGGGAATCAGAATTTTCCAGAAATTGGTGGTTTTGTCCTGGTTCTTGCTGGCTGTGACAGCAGTGCACCCCCCCCCCCCACGTGCACTTTGGGGTTTGTTGTTGTTGTTTGGGTTTTTTTGGCTGCCCCTGCGGCACATGGAAGTTCCCGGGCCAGGGAATCAAACCCACAGCAGCGACCCAAGCCACCACAGAGATATATTACCAGGTCCTTAAACTGCTGCGCCACAGTGGGAACTCCTGGTAGTGGTTTTTCAAAATGGCAGTACATCTGTCCCTCTGTGGGGCTGGGATCTTCTTCTGATGGGGGGGCGGGTGGCACAGAAGCAGGGCCTGCCCCAGGCGAGAGTCCTGCAGACACCCCGGCTCAAATGCAGAGCCTGCTCGGCTCCAATTTCCCAGGTCTTTGCAGGTGTTGTATCGTTTGACAGAACCTGCCAGAAGAGAAGACCAAGGATCTGAGCTTAGATGACTGCTCAGGTTTTCGTCATGGGGTGGTGACCTTGCGCTGGCCTGGCTGGCTCCAGACCCAGCCTGACCTGTATAGGACGAACCCTCCTGGGTTTGGAGAGTCCCTGGCAAACACTGGCCCTGGGGGCTGGGAAGGGTCTGTCCCGGGCCTGGGCTGGCCTTTCTGGAAAACCCCAACCTCTTTCTGTGTCTTAAGATGCCTGAGGGACAGAATCAAGGCCTTCTGGCATAATCACACTGATAGCCAGGGACAAGTCTTTATACGCTTGGTCCTGTGTTTGGTGCTAGAGAGAGGTTATAAATGAGACAGACAGTGTCCCTGTCCTCATGGGGGAAATGGACACTAAACAGTTAATCATTAAAGCAAAGTTGTGCTGATGACTAACAGGGGGTTTTGTCCTGAATAGGGGGGTGTAGCATCGGGGACAGTCAGTCCCAAGGCCTTGAGGGTCTAGCTTGAGGGCCCAGCGCTCTGAACCCTGTACCACTGCCTGGAATCCATGCTTGGAATCTGTCATCCCTGCCAGGGGAGACAGTCCCCACTCACCCTCAAGCCCCGCCCCCCCGCCCCACCTCGAGAAGCAGATGTGCAACTTGGGCTGAGAGCAGAGTTTCCCATGATGCACAGGTGGAGGGCATGTGGGCACCTGGAACCAGGCAGGGGAGGCTGGCACACCTCCCAGGGGATTTGTTCTCATACCTCTCCTTCTGGCTTCCTGTGGAGCCAGAGGAGACCTGCAGCTGGTGACCCAAGGGTGGGGCAGGGCCTGTGTCCTCTGCTGCCTCAGGGGGCCAGGCCCCAGGAGTCTTGTTATTTGAATAAACTTTCCATCTGCTATCTGCATAAAGCCTCCCCATGCCGAGGGTCCCTGGCCTTCCAGCCCGGGATCGGGTTTCTTTCTGGTCCAGCAGCAAGCACACGAGTAAATTTTCATAGCGGCTCATCTTCCTGCTCCCTGCCTTCCTGGGCTTGTCTGCCTTTGCTTCGCGCTCCCCTGCGCCCACCCCACTTACTTCAGGACCTGGGCAGCCAGCATTGCAGGCAGCAGGGTGTGCATGAGAGAGGGAGGGGGAGGAAGGGAGGGATGGGGGAGGGGGAGAGATGGATAGATGGTTAGATTTTTAGATGGGTAGATAGTTAGATGGGCAGTCTGGGTCCTGAGGCAGCTTGGGAAGGAGGCTGACTTGGACTTTCATGAAAAGGATGGTGTCCAGGAGCACTCAGCTAATGAAATGTGCGAGATCTGTGTGTCTGTATTTAGTCCTCTTTCTGTTAGTGTTTGGCCACAGTAACCGGCATTTATTAGTGATTGGTTCTTATTAGAACAGCAGCTGGCATTTATCGGGCTCTTACCAAAGTTGGGCAGGGTGCCAGACACTTCTCACGCATTGTCTCATTTAGTCCTCACAAAGAGTCTTTGCGGTGCTTGCTATTTTTGTCCCTATTCTATGGATAAAGAAACTAGGTCTTGGGCAGGTCACGGTCAGCAGCAGAACTGGGTCTGTCTGGTCCCCACGTCTGTGTTTTTGCTGCTCACCTCCCTCCTGGGACAGGATCTTCTCCACAGCCTCCTTGCCAGTTGGCCATCCAGCTTCCGCTTGCACGCCTCCAGTGACGGGGAGCTCCCTACCCCACAGGGTCACCCATCCCACACCGGGCATCTGAGCTAGCCCCTTCTTGAGTTCCGCCGCCATGTGGGCCATTGGAGAACAGGCTCCATGGCTGGGGCTGGGTTTTCACAGCATCCCTTTTCCCTGGGAATTAACCAGCTCTTCCGTTTTGGGAGATGAGCTAAGTCCTCCCTCCTTTCTCTTGGCCGTCCCTACCTGGTACCCGGTCCATAACAGTGCCATTCATCACATGTTGAGCAAGGATGAGCAAACTTGATGTTGAAACCATAGAGGTATTTCCATTAGCATTGATCTGAATGGCTTAGTCAATGCAATAAGACCAGGAAAAAAAAAAAAAAGAGCGAGAATGTGGTATAAATACAAGATACCAGGACAGCAAGACACTGTGGTCGCACCCTGATGGAGTTCACAGCACTTTCCGATCTTGCCTCAACCTTAGCCTTGTCCATCTGGTGATGCTACTTGTGGGAAGTGGGGGCCCAGAGAGACAGCGGCCTCGCCCCCCTGCAGTGCCGTGGCGCGGAGCGGCTGTGGTCTGCCGAGGTCTGGCGGCTTGCGGTTTGTTGGATGTTTGCTCTCAGAAACTTCATTGATGTTTCTCTGTCCACTTCCCCTTTCTGAGTTAATCTCTGAGGGACGAGGGCCTGGAAAAACTGGATCACAAGCGTGTTGCCTTCCCACCTTCCGAGCGGCCCCCTGAGAGACCCGGTAGCCACTGTCTTGGTTTCCACTTTTCTGGTCCCCATTTTGTGGCATGAAACACGTCATAGAAAGCTGCCAGTAGCACAGGTGGGCACACCGTGGGGCCCCTGAGCTTGTGAAAGGCCTCGGTGCCCACCGGAGCCCTCTTCCCTTGCCCCCAACACTCCGGCAGGTGAAAGTGCTTTCAGTTATTCAGTTGTCATTGATAGTACAGTCTACTCAGGCTCTGTGGCTTTACTCATTTCACTGAGTCCTTATGACACCCTC
This sequence comes from Catagonus wagneri, assembly GCA_004024745.2. Taxonomy (NCBI): domain Eukaryota; kingdom Metazoa; phylum Chordata; class Mammalia; order Artiodactyla; family Tayassuidae; genus Catagonus; species Catagonus wagneri. The sequence goes on from PVHT021183634.1 coordinate 4,971,382, forward strand.
GCCAGGTGGGGACTGCTGTTGCTCCCGTTTTACAGCCCGGGAAACTGCAGTTCAGAGAGGATTAAGCCATATGCCCGAAGTCCTACAGTCAGTGACCAGAGAATGAGATCGAATTCCAGAACCTTGACGCTACACTGTTCTGTGAAAGTGCCCTTCTTGACACAGGAAGGTACTCATAAATATTTGTGGAACGGATTAGCGTTTTCTTGCATGTCTGAATCTGTGCATTTCCTGTGCTTTCTGCTCAGCACGCTCTTCCTGCCCAGCCCTGCTCCTCACCAAGCCAGCACCTCTTTCATGTCTCAGGTGCCACCTCCTCCTGGAAGTCCTCTCTGACTCTTCAGACTGGGCTGGCCACCCCTCTTGTGGGTTCTGCTGCTGCTCCCAGCCGGGGACTTGCCATGCCCCACGTAGGTTTTGGTGACAGTGTGTGTCCCTCATCAGGCAACAGGGACTGGGTCTGTCTAACTCACTCCCGAGCGCCCAGTGCCCTGCGGTTGCTGAATGAATGAATGAACGAGGGCAACACGAAACCTTTCTTGGCCAGCACAACGGAGCCCCCCAGCACCCTTGCTTGACCTTGGCCTGCCCGCCGGGCCACCATTTTGGTTGGGCCTGAGCTGGCTGACGAGGATGTGGCTCTCGGGCTGGGCCCTGCCCCCAGCCCCTGTCTCCCGGGGTCCGGTGGGAGGGACTGGATGGTGCTGCTGGCTGGCAGGCCGGTCGTGGAGGAAGAACTCGGTCCTCTTGGGCATCTCCAGATCTGACTCCATTCTGGGTGCCAAGGGGAAGGCGGGTGGTGGGTTCTCAGACAAGGGGCCAGGCCTGTGGCGGGCACCTGCCAGTGTGAGAGTGCCGAGGCAGAGGGTCCTGGTCCCTGGTCCAGCCTCAGGGCTCTGCACTTGGGGCTGAGAGAGGGCCCCCAGGCACTGCAGCGTGGGGATGCGACCTGGGAGCGGTTGTGACAGATGGCCAGGCCCCAGGTTCCCGGGGGCTCGGGCTCCAGTGGGCGGGGCCGGGATGGAAAGAGCACGGAGGCGGGGCCGCTGGGACGCTGGTCAGCACCATGACTAAGAGCGAGGGGGAGGGAGGTTAGCGTTTACAAAATCGCTGTCACAGATCAGCCGCCTCTGCGCCAGGCCTGATGACAACAGCTGTGCGAGGGGGAGGCTACTCGTCCCCAGTACAGAGATGAAAAGACCGAGGCTCAGAGGCGAAGCCACCAGACCGGGCCGGGGATTTGTTCCACGTCTGTCCGGGACCCCTCTTTCTGGGCAGGAGGCTGGGGGATGTAAGGAGGCCCGTCCTCCGGGCTGCCTTCAGCCTTCCTTTCCGTCCTTCATGGCTCTGTTGGCCGAGGGTGTGGCCTTGGCCGTGGCAGGACCCCGTGCAGCCTTGGGAGCCCAGCCCGAGATGTGCCCCTTAGCGTGGAAGTGCCCCCCGCACCGCCCCCCGCCCCCACGGAAAGGTTGAGGGTAGGTGTGGGTGCCGCCATGGGTGGGGTGCTGCGTGTGTGTGTGGGGGGGGTTGGCACCCCTTCTCCACCCACCCCAGCTCGTATCTGTGTTCCCAGAGGGCTCCCAGAACAAGCACCAAGTGTCAGCTGTGGGCACCGGGCTGCTGCCAGGCGGGCGGGGAGGGGCCGGCGGATGAGAGGCCTTTTGTTTCCCTCTGTTTGTGTCGAGAAGCGACTTCCTCCCACTAAGGCATCCTCCTCGAGGTGGAGGGAAAGGCCAGTCCCTGCGGGGCGGGTCCCCAGGCTGCCTTCGGGGACGTGGCGGCCTCCTCTCCAGCCACCTCCAGCCCTCCCGCGATCCAGGCACACTCTTCCAGCAAACCTGGGTCCCTGAGCCGTGGTTAAATATTTGCTAACCGACAAGAGTTTTAAAGGCAGCTTTGTCAGGGATCCTGACCTGCTCCTCCTGCACCCGCCCGCACCCCTGCCGCTTGGCCCCAGCGCTGCCTCCGCCATGGGAGACCCAGCCAGCCTCCTTCCCAGGCCTCCAGGGTGGCCCATTTTGGCATCTGAAACTGCGTGACCTTCCACCGGGGTCCATGCAGCCCTCGTTTATCGAGCACCCACTGGGGCCAGATGTGAGCCGGGTGCTGGGTCTCTGTGGGGAGTGATAAGTCCCAGTAATTGCTAGAAGCGCCAGGAAGAAGCAGAGGGCGGGGGTGGTGGAGGCCCTGGGGGACTGGGCCTGTGAGGGTGGTCCTGGGGAGGAGGGGGAGATGGCCGGGAGGAGGGGGTGGGCTCTGGGAGAGACCCCAAGAGCAGAGACAGTGCTAAAGCCCCACTGACTTCTTCCCCCCGGGCTGCTCTCATGGGGAGCTGGGCTGCTGGCAGGGCTGCCCCTTCCCCCAGCCTCAGTTTCCCCGTCTAGCCAATGGAGAGCTTGGACTTGACCTCAGCGGGCCCTTCCCAGGTCCAGCGGCCTGTTATCAGCGTCTGTGCCTGGCCCACTAATGAGGAAACACGCCTGGGCAGGGGTTCTGCAGGTGCTGAAGGTTAAGGTTATATCCACAGCCCTTTGTTAACAATAAAAGCCAACCTGCCCTGAGGGCACTTTGTTAAAAGCAGGAGCTAACATCTCCTGAGGACCCCCTAGTCGCTTAATGAAGTGGGGGGGGGGCACTATCACATTAGGCCCACTTTACAGACAAGGAAACTAAGGCCCAGGGAGTGGAATCTGAGCTCCACGCTTGCTTCGTGCTTCGAGCTTGGCCCCAGAACACACCTGCCTCCATGAGAAACCCACCCTCTTCTCCCAAAGCTGGTGCCCTGCCCTGGGGAGCTGCCAGGTGCGTGGGCAATGTCGCGGAGAGCGTCAGCAAGTGCTCCTGAGCTCCTTTTCTGTGACCCGCACAGTTCTAGGTACTGGACTAGAGCAGGGAACAGAGGCTGGTTTGCCTTCATGTCCTGGTTTTGCTCTTACTTGCGTGTTGTTGGGCAAGCCATTTCTCAGAGCCTCAGTTTCCTCATCTACGAATGGGTTTAACGATAAATCTGGGGGAGGATTAACTGAAATAACATCGATGATGATTGTTAAGGGGGCTGCCTCTGTGCCTGGCCCTGGGCTCAGTGCAGCATGTTTTAGCTCGTGCCCCCCTTATTCTTATAAGTACATGCAAATGGAAAACCGCAAAACACTGTGATAGAGATGCTGTTTGAGTGGGTCCCCGAAGTCTGGCTAAGAGTTTGAACTGTGGAAAAGAGGAGGACGGGGGCAGAGGGCAGAGGGCAGGTGAAAGTGCCGAGGAGGGAATTACTAGATAGGTGGGAAACAGCTGGGCTGGGGCCCTAGGGAAGGCCGAAGGATTGAGATCCTGGGTCCAATCTGGCTTACTGTGTTTGCGGGGGCGGAGTGCCAGGCTCCGTGGCAGGTGCTGAGAATCTGGTGATGGATGAGCCTTGTTCTCCTGGGGCGATCCGGGTCCAGTAAAGCCTCTCCGAGTGCTTCACGTGACTGTTGTGTGTTTTCGCAGCCCGGAAAGCTTGGGTTCAAGTCCCGGCTTGGATTTGGGCTCCAACACTTGGCAGCTGGCTGACCTTGGACAAGCCACTGGGCCTCCGAGCCTCTGTTTCCTTGGTGGGGGATGATACTGTAACCCCCAGCCCTGGGGCTGCGGCCAGGGCTCAGGGTCAGGATGCTGCAAAGTCCCCCCGTGGGGTATTCTGGTGTCACCAGCCGGCATCTTGCCTCACCAGCTGTGTGACGCCAGGTAGGCTTCTTAACTGCCCCAGGCTTCCGTTTCCCCTCCCCCCTCCCTCCCTGGGCTGTTTTGCTCTCCCGCGTGATGCGTGGAGCCGGCGCCAGGCCAGGTGTCCCTGGTTACCCGGCTTCCGTGTGCCGAGGGCAGCTGCCTGTGGGGAGAGGCTTTTCCTTGTCCGTAACTGGCCCCAGGGAAGGGGTGACGCGGCAGAGGGTCCCTTCAGGGCACCTGAGGCCGGCAGGGAGGAAGCCTCGAGGTGGCAGCCACCTTCCTGAACAAGAAGGGCGGCGTCGTGCACATTTTGGCCCTGGGACCCAGCCTTGATCCCTGGGTCAGGCATTGGTGGTGAGCGACCTCTGGGGTGGGTGGCGGGGGTGCTGTGCTGCTCAAAGGGGGTGGCGCTCCCTGGCCTCTCGCTCCGGGTTTCCTTCCCGCTCCTGCTTTGGGCCAGGTCAGTCCCAGATGTGACGGGCACTGCCTGGGGGAGTTGGGAAACAGGGCTTTACCCACTGAGAGACCCTTGGGGGGTAGGGGGGAGGCGGGAGTACCACCCAGCTTGGGGACATCCTGGGGAAGAGAGCCGGGGAGTGGGGTGGGCTCGGTGGAGGAGGGAGGGGTGTCCCCAGCCGGGAGAGCAGCCTCTGCAGGACCCCGTGGCCAGGGAGAGCATGCACACTGAGCAGCTCCAGCTTTGCTCCGAAGGCAGTGCGCAGTGCGAGCAGGGGAGGTTCAGGGCAAGGGTTTAACAAAGCGATCCCTGTGGTTCCTGTGTGTGGGGAGGATCGGAGGGGGTCGTGGGAGGGGGTGGAAATTTGGAGGGTGTGGCAGGAGTGAGATGGGGGGGTGGCAGTGACTGGCAGTGTAGCCTGGGCCCCTCGACCAGCCCCTAATCCGCTAGGAAGCCCACCTGATGGCCTTGCCCTGAGAGCGGGGCACGCTCCGGTGGGGGTCCTCTCGGGTCCAGAAGTGGAATGACCCTGGGTCGGCCCCTTGCCCTCTGGGTGCTGTCCCCCTTCCGGACAAGGACTGGCCTGGGGGTGCGGGCACTCAGCTGGCCTACCCCTTGCTGGCTTTGGCTCTGCAGGGCTCCAGCTGCTAGTTCAGGCTCTTCTCACAGGCCGGCTGCCAGTCCCCCTCCTCTGCGGGCCGATGGAGCCTCTCATTACCCCCCTCTTCCTGGCTTCCCCCCTGATTACACGTCCAGAACAGGAGCCGTGTTAGCCTTTCTGACACTGGCCACCCACGGGGCCAGTGCTGCGGGGAGGCCCAGGGGCTGGCAGGTGGAGGTGAGATGCATTTGCTCCCATTTCACTTCCCCGCTTAACACTCACACTGTGCTGGGTCCACATAATTGTCTGTGTGTCCCCAGAGCAGTCTCTTAGCCTTTCTGGAGTTCCCATCATGGCTCAGTGGTTAACGAATCCAACTAGGAACTGTGAAGTTGCGGGTTCCATCCCTGGCCTCGCTCAGTGGGTTAAGGATCCAGCATTGCCGTGAGCTGTGGTGTAGGTTGCAGACGCGGCTCGGATCCCGCGTTGCTGTGGCTGTGGCGAAGGCCGGCAGCTACAGCTCCGATTGGACCCCTAGCCTGGGAACCTCCATATGCCATGGGTGCGGCCCTCAAAAGATGAAAAGAGCAGCAACAACAAAAAACCCTCGTGTAGACGTGTAGCATCATATGTGACCCAGAGCAGCTTCTGAGCAGGTGGCCTTTGCTGTTATGTGTTAATGGCGATAATAGAGGTGGTGGAGCAGAAGGGCCCGGGGCCAGGCTCTGTCAGGACAGGCTGTGTGACCCTAGGAGAGTGTCCCCACTGCTCTGGACCTCAGGCTTTCCCTGCTCTCCCAGGCAGGTGATGGAGCTGGTGGTATTTGGACAACTCTGGGACGCGGGAGTCTGAGTCCCAGCCCCCACTCTGCCTCTGCCGTTCCTTGTTCCTTCGGATTGGGGGTGGGTGGGGTCGGTATCCGGGGTTTCCTCCCCCGCTTCCCCACCCCCGGCCCGCTCCCCGCTTGCTCTGGGAACCAGGCAGGCCGGTTGTGGGCCTGCCCCACCCTGCAGGGCACTGCCCTCCTGGTTTCAGTCTCAGCCCTGAAGCCCAGCCGGCCTTGTGGGTGAGGTGTGGTCCCTGGAGCCCGCTGGAGGGACCGGGTGAGCCAGGGCCAGGTCTGGCCCAGTGCCTTCAGCTCGGGCCAATCCAGGGCCAGGGCCACCGTGAAGCCCCCGTGGTTGGCACGTGGCTGGTGACGGCTCGGCTGGCGATGGCCTTCTTCGTCTTCAAGCCCCGTCAGCGTGGAGGGGGGTCCTGGGACCTGGGCGCAGATCCTGCCTCTGCTGTTCCCCAGCGGAGGGACTTGGCAGGGGGTCTCACTTCTCTGGGGCTCCGTCTCCTCGATCGAAATGTTTCTCCAATTCGGATACCACCTGCCCCAGGGCTGAGTTGAGGATGGGTGGGGGGGTGGAGGGAAAAGCCAGGTGAGAGGCTTGGCACAGGTGTGGCACGTGCTGGGCTTGGGAGGGCGGTGAGAAGGCACAGAGTCCCCTAGCTTGGCACTGGATGCTCTCGGGTGTACCTTTCTGGGTCCGAGCGCCCCCGCACTCCTTCCTCGCACCCTCAGCTCAGCAAGCCCCTTCTCTCTGAGCCTCAGCTCCCTGTATGCCCAGTGGCCCCAAGAGTCTCTAGGGAACTTGAGGCCACCGTGGGGCCGCCCCAGTTCTTGCCCAGCCCCCGCCATCTGAGCGCAGGAAGTAGCGTGATCCTTAGCGTTGTCAGGTTGGAAAATCAGAGATTAGCCTTCTTCCGGCTGCCTTGCCTGCTGTTGGTGCTCCTCCTGGGGTGGGGTCGGGCCAGGCCAGGGACTGCTCAGCCTGTTTCCAGGGCCTCTCACTGGGTCAGCGGAACCTTGGACAAGAGGCACTTTACAGGCGCCCCCACTAGTGACATGCCCCCTCCTTGCCAGGGTGAAGTGCTTTAAGCTCTTTGGCCCATTGATCTTATAACCTCATCAGGCAGATACTGTTGTGCCATTTTGCAGAGGGGGAAACAGAGGCTCAGAGAGGGGAAGTGCCTTGGCCAAGGCCGCATAGTTAGTTGGTAGCAGAGCTGGAATTTGAGCCCAGAGCCTGCGTGCCCAGTGGCGATGGTGCCGTGTTTGCAAGTGGGGGTGTTGTTGAGTCTGGGCCCCCGCCCCGCTTCTTCTGCCCAGCCCGAGGGGGCTGTGGTCAGCTCAGAGCTGACTCACCAGCTGCTCAGAAATGATGCTGAGGCCAGCATCCCAGTCAGCTCCTGGAACCGGCGCAGGACTGATTAGATGCTCGTTGAGATTTCAGATCAGCTGAGCCAACAGGGACCCAGCCACCCATTTTGCAAGTGGGAAGGCTGAGGTCAGAGAAGATGGACAAGACCCAGGGTGTGAAGGCGTGAAGGTTCCCTGCCAGCTCTGACCAGATAGGGCTTAGAGACGCCAGACAGATCTCGGTCTTGGCTCTGATAGTCACCAGCCGCGTGACCTTGGGAAAGTCATTTTGCCTGTCTGAACCTTGATTTCCTCATCTGTAGAATGGGGATTGTGAAGCCTGCTTTGCCTGCCTCAAGGGAGCGGACAGAGACCCAGCAGGGATGTGTACGGCCGCGGACTTTGGGTGATAGTGATGTGTCAGTGCATTTTCATCCACAGCGACAAGTGGACCACTCTGGATGGGGGTGTGGTTAACGGGGGAGGCTGTGCACCTGTGGGGTTAGGGGTATATGGGAAATCTCCGTACCTTCACCTCAGCTTTTACTGTGAATATAAACTTTCTCTAAAATAATAAAGTCCAGTCCAGGAGTTCCTGTTGTGGCCCAGTGGGTTAAGGATCTGAGCCGTCTCTGTGGTGGTGCAGGTTCAATCCCCAGCCTGGTGCAGTGTGTTAAGGATCCAAGTTCTCTCCGTGGTGGTGCAGGTTCAATTCCCGGCCCCAGTGCAGTAGGTTAAGGACCCAGGTTTGCCGCAGGTGCGGCTTGGATTTGACCCCTGGCCTGGGAACCCCATATGCCCCTGCCACGGCCAAAAAACCAAGCAAACAAAGTCAAGTCTGCTAAAAAGGAGAGGAAAGGAGTTCCCGTCGTGGCTCAGTGGTTAACGAATCCGACTAAGAACCGTGAGGTTGAGGGTTCGATCCCTGACCTTACTCAGTGGGTTAAGGATCTGGCGTTGCCGTGAGCTGTGGTGTAGCTTGCAGACACGGCTCGGATCCCGCATTGCTGTGGCTGTGGTGTAGGCTGGCAGCTACAGCTCCTGTTAGACCCCTAGCCTGGGAACCTCCATATGCCGCGGGTGCGGCTCTAGATAAGGCAAAAAGACTATATTATATATATAATATACATAATATTATATATTATAATATATTAATATATAATATACATAATATTATATATTATAATATATTAATATATAATATTATATATTATATATATAATATATAAAATATATATTAATATATAATATATTATATATAAGAAATATAATATATTAATATATAATATATGATATATTGTATATATTATATATATAAAAGAAAGGAAAAAAATGGAATGCACAAGGCAGGACTTTGGAGATTGTGTTGTGCATGGAGAGGCTTTACAAGGAGCGAGTGTCTGTAGGCTCTGGTGTGAGACTAGGTTTGAAACCCACCTCTTTTCCCCTCGAGGCTGAGTGTCTTTGGGAAGGTCACCAAGTCTCCCCCCCCCCACCCCCGAGCCTCAGTTTCTTTATCTGTAAAGTGGGGCTGACAAGATCAGCATTTCCTGAGCCGTTGAACATGCAAAGTCCTCAGTGGAAAGGCGCCCTGGTTAACTCTGGCAGTTAGTTCTGTAGGTGGGGTCAGGAGGCCTGGCTGGTAAGGAGCCCCTCCCCGACCCAGTCACTTTCAATGGCCCAATGAGTACAGGCTTTGGAGACAGGGTTCCAGTTATGGGGGCTGGGGGGCAGAGCCATCCTAAGAACTGGAGGGACAGAGGCACCTTATTCAGCCAGCTCTCCTGAAGGCTCGACTCCAGAACAGCCCCCATGACAAAGTGTGTGTGTGTGTGTGTGTGTCACCCTGGCCTGCGGTAAAGAAGCAGTGGCTTCTTCAAATGTGAGTGGCGCCCACTGCCTTCGTGCAGGGGATGAGGTGTGGGGAGAGACCCCGGTTGGGCAGCCGCTCCCCGAGGTCCCGGAGCATGGTGGTGGCTGGGCACAGATTCCCAGCAAACAGACGCTGCCCTCTTGGGCCCGTAAAGGAATGCAGACCCTGCAGGTGATCCCATAAGAAATCCACCCCCCACCCTCCACCCTTCACCCCCATGGGTGCTCAGGAGTTTGTGTTGACTGACAGTGAGGTGACCCCTTGTGAGCCATTAGTCTTTTGAACCTTGATTTATACACCTGTAAACAGAGGGTTTATGTACCTGAATTCACCCCGGGGCCATTCGAAGGCTCTGGGTGTGTGTGTCTGGCCCTGGGTCTGAGTAGGGTGAGCGCGCCTGCTAATTCTGCAGGATGCGCTGGCAGAGGGCATGACTGGGGCTCTCGCAGAGGCTGAAGGCGATGCCAAGGGAGGCCTGCCAAGGTCCTGTGGGAACTGGGTTCCTGTGCGTTCCTTGCCGCGGCCTGGCATTCCCAGCCCCCCAGCTTTGCCGGTGCCGCTCCTCCTGGGAGCTCTCCCTTTGATCTTTGTTGAAGGCCTACTGATCCTTATCGCTATTATTTTGTGATTCTTTTCCTGGTTCTTTTTTTTTTAAGTCTATTGAATTTTTTTGTAACTATAAAAGTTATACTTTCTAATAAAAACTTTAACTATTGCTGTTACTTGCTGAGCATGATTATTATTATTATTATTATTATTATTATTATCTTTTTAGGCCTGCACCCATGGCATATGGAGGTTCCCAAGCTAGGGGTTGAATCGGAGCTACAGCCCTGGCCCACGCCACAGCCACAGCGATGCGTGACCTACACTACAGCTCACGGCAACGCCGGGTCCGCCACTGAGCGAGGCCAGGGATCGAACCTGCGTCCTCATGGATGCTACTCCCTATTATTATTATTATTAATAGTAACATTTCTGGAGGTCCTGAACTGAGCACCTCAGGTGGGAGCACTGTGGATGGATTCAGTTACACCCACTTTAGAGGTTGAGGAACCTGAGACTGTGGGAGAGCTGGGCGGCTTGCAGGGCTGAGGTCTTCAGGAACTGGGCCGGAGGGCAGGCTCTGTGGATGCCGCTCCCCACCCCCGCCCCCAGCCCAGGACCTTTTCATCTGACAGCACCTGGGGCTGAGTCGATGCCAGGAAGGAGCGAGGATGTGTGGGAGAAAATGTGCAAGGTGGGTGAGGCTGGCTCACGCCCTCAGACTGCTCCGCCCCAGAGGAATCACTGCCACTAGCCAGGGCCTCCCAGTTCCCGGGGCTGGGAACCCCTCCCCGGCGTGGGCCCTGCCTCTGGAGATGGGCCGCAGCCTTCTTCCTCTCTGCCTCCGTGGGGAGGGAGGTCCTGTGGGGCCCGTGGATGGTGGGGTCAGAGCTAGGATCAGGAGATGCTCAGTGGGCTGTGGTTAGAACCCCAACTGCCTCCGTCTGGCTGCGTGACCTCAGGCGGGCCCCTCACCCTCTCTGGCTCACTGTCCCATCTGGGGTGGCAAGCGGTGTCTCCAGAAGTGGGAAGAAACGGGGCGAGCTGGCGGGGTTAAAGTTAGGTGTGGAGGCGAGAAGGGCCCCCGAGGCCTCGGGGACCACCCATAGACACGGGCCTGGGCACTGCCGTGGGATTTGAATTATAAGCAGGGGGCGGAGTGGGGCGCTGAGCAGGCCTTACAGGGAGGGGGCTGCAGCGGCCCCAGGCGCCCCCCCACCCCCAGCTCAGCGGGCAGGAGGAGCCTGGAGGCCCTGCCCTGGGGGGGGAGAGGCTTCTCCAGGGCCGAGGCCGCTGGGGGACCCTGTTCAGGACTTTCCCCCTGGGAGCACTTTGTCCCTGGAGGGGACTGGACCCCGTCCCCCACCTGCCTCTCTGACGTCTTACCAGCCCCGCCCCCGGCCCCAAGCCCCGCCCCCAGGCCGCATTCTCTGCCTCCTCGCGGCACTTCTCT
>PVHT021183634.1:5000290-5098173 GCA_004024745.2 Catagonus wagneri
CCCCTCTTCCCTCCTCTCCCCTCTCCCTCCTCCCTCCCTCCTCTCCCCTCTTACCTCCTCTCCCCTCCCTCTTCTCCCCTCCTCATCTCCTCTCTCATCTCTGGCCCAGCTCTACCCTTTCCAGGTTTCCAAGGCTAGTGAGTGACCCCAGGCCAGGAGGGTGGGGTGGGGACAGCCCAGGTGGGAGAGGGCCACCCTCTGGGTTCCCCATGTAGGGTCAGCGGTGACAGACTTTGCGGGATTCCCGGGAGGAATAAATGAGCTGGTTTGGGAGCACTGCTGGCCCTGTGCCTGGCACGGAGCTGGAGGCTGAGGGCTGTGGGTGTGGGCGCTGCGGGCAGGAGGGGAGGCCAGGGAGAGCTGCTGGGCTGGGGGGAGAGGGGCGTCCTGTGGCAGGAAGGTTTTAAGAGGAGCCTCTTCCTCTGCCCTGAGGGCTGTGGGAAAGTTCTCTGCTTCCTCGGAGGCTGAGCCTGGAATTGCTCACTCTGGGGCTGCCAGGAAGTGGGGGTGGGGGTGGGGAAGAAGGCCAAGCTGGGTGGACGCCAGTTGGTCCAGGGCTCCCCTCGCATCCTGCATTCCTGGAGCAGCTGGGGGTGGTGCGTGGCAGCTGGGCACTGAGCTGAGCCCTCCGGGTGGGCCTGGGGGGCAGAGGTCAAGGCCTCTTCCTGTCTGACCGCTGCCCCCCCTCTGCCTGCTGCCCAGGCCTGAGGAATGCAGTTCCTTTCTCACCCTGACTCCGAGGGCCCCACGGGCAGGAAGTCTCTAGGTCTCGCTTGAGTCGACTGATCCCGGGATCGAGCCCTGGGGCTGCCGTTCCGTCCCGGGGCGGTGTGCCCTTGACTTTGCCTCCCCGAGGCCATTTCCTCGTCAGGAAAAGCGGGGCTGAGAATAGCAGCCCCTCACAGAGCCATTTTGAGGATCAGAGGAGAGGGTGTGTGTGGGGGGTCTCAGCCAGGGCCGGGCGCCTAGTCTGCTCAGGCTGCCATTAAAAGGACCACCGACTGGGTGGCTTAAACGACAGAGGTTCATTTTTTCACAGCTCTGGAGGCTGGAAGCCCACGATCGAGGCGTCCACGGGTTTGTTTTCCTCTGAGGTCTGTCTCCTCGGCGCGCAGGCAGCCCCCCCCGCCTTTCTGCGGTGCCCCCCCCGCGCCTCTGTGTCCAAGTTTCCTCTTCTTATGAGCACGCCAGTCACAATGGATTAGGGCCCAGCCCGGTCCCCTTATTTTTTTTTTTTTTGCATTTTTTGGGGCCGCACCTGCGGCATATGGAGGTTCCCAGGCTAGGGGTCTAATAGGAGCTGTAGCCGCCGGCCTACACCACAGCCACAGCAACGCCAGATCCGAGCCATGTCTGCGACCTACACCACAGCTCACGGCAATGTCGGATCCTTAACCCACTGAGCAGGACCAGGGATCAAACCCGCAACTTCATGGTTCCTAGTCGGATTCATTAACCACTGAGCCATGACAGGAACTCCTGGTCCCCGTATTTTAACGTACCTGCCTCTTCAAGTCCCTGTCTCCAGACACGGTCACATGCTGAGGTCCTGGAGTGGGGACTTCACACAGGACATGGAGGTACACAGTTCATTGCCTGCCAGCCTGGCTCGGGAGGAGGGGGGGCGCTGCGCCCGGAGCCCGGAACATCGGCGGCCCCCTTCCTGCTGCCCAGCCCTCTGCCTCGGCCTCCGCCACCTGGAAGGCGGCCCCTGGCCGGCCCCCCTGGCCTGCTGGCTGCAGAAAGCCAACGCCCTTATGCGAGAGGTCGCATGTAACGCACAGCCTGGCTCTTCCAGGCAAACCCGGTCTCGGGGAGACGGCGCCCCTCCGTAAGCCCCAGGGGGGTTCCTCCGCTGCCCAGCCGGGACACCCCCGCTCCGCCCCATCACTGCCTGCTTATCGCAGGTCTCTGAGATGCAGGGCGAGACACCCTTCACGCCCCATCCCAGTCCAGGGAGTTGCCCCCGCCGGCGCGGGGTTGGGCCTCGGTTTCCCCACTGCCAAGCTCCCTTCCAGCCCGACAGGCAGTGGTGCCTGCGGTCAGCCGGGTTGTGGGGGGGTCCTCCCCAGGCCGGAGAGGGGCTTTTTCTTTCTGTGCGGGTGACTCAACCTGTCATCACTGCAGCGGGAGCCGGGGCAGTGGAGCCACAGGCCGCTGGTCCCCTCCCCTTGGCTCTGGGGACACAGCGGTCGGAGGCACGCAGCCAGGGTGGCCGCCCGCTGCCTGGCACTGAGGTGTTTAAACACGTTCTTCCCGAAGTCGGATTTCACAACTTCCCGCAGCCAGTCTGGAGATCTGCGCCTTGTCCGTCGGCCCCTCGCCAGTGCGGGGGAGGTGGGCAGACTCACCCGGACCACCACCGCCACCAGTGCTAGCAAAAGTAGATGGCATTTTGAGTCCCCGGATGCGCAGCGGCGAGCGAGGCAGGCCCCGGGCTGCAGGGGCCGTTCGGCACTGCCATTGCTTGTCCGTGCGCTGCGGTGCCCGCTGGGGCCGACTCCCTGGGCCCTGGCCTCGCAGTTCACACCGTGGTCCCTGGAGCCACACAGTGGGTGTGAGAGGCCAGGCCGGTCTTTGTTCCCACTGTTCAGAAAGGCAAACTGAGGCCTGTAGGTTCGGTGATCTGCAGCAAGGCCTGGCAAACTATGGCCAGTGAACCAAATGGGGCCGTGGCCTGTGTTTTAGTCAGTCCAGCTTGACTGGCGCGTTGGCTCACGCAGTGCGGCTATCTTCCTGCTGTGACGATCGCGTGGCCTGCAGAGCTGAGAATGTTTGCTGTCGGGCCCCTGATGGAAGGAGGGTCTCTGAGGGCCCCTGGTCCCATCTCTGCCATGCTGGGTGGGGTGGCTCCTAGGCCTGGTTCTGCCACTTGCTGCCCTGGGCCCCTCGGCAGTGGCCTGACCTTGGAGCCTGTTTCTTCATCCGGAAAAGCAGAGTAAATGACGGTGTCCACGTTTGGGGAGGTTGGGAGGACTTAAGGAGATGACATGAAGGAGGTCGACTTGCTGCTGCTGGTGGGTTATTACGGCTCTTACTGTAGCTACTCGTGTCGCCGTCACTACGAGAGCAGTGGGGCGAGTTTGGAGTGGTCAACTCGTTCGTCTTGGCAGCCACCAGGCCATCCTGCCAACCTCCTCTCTCCGTCCCTCTCCTGGGCAGGGATCCCCGAGGACTCCAGGGTGGAGGGCCCCGCGTTCACGGACGCCATCCGCATGTACCGCCAGTCGAAGGAGCTGTACGGCACCTGGGAGATGCTGTGCGGGAACGAGGTGCAGGTGAGGCTGGGGCTGGCGGGGCGGCTGCAGAAGTCAGCCCAGGGCCTGGGTGGGCGTTGCGGGTGGGACCGAATACCCAGGCCAGGCTCCGGCGCCCTCGCTGCAGGTTTGGCCAAAACCGAGACGTCAAGCCCAGATGCAGACAGGTGGAGGCCGAGGCTGGGTCACGTAGGTGGGGCTCCTTGTTATTTTGTACCGGCATTAACTGAGCACCCACCCTGGACTAGGCGCTAGGGTTTCACTGTAAGAGGGACGCAGCCCCCGCCCTCAGGGAGCTGTCTAGCAGAAGAATGTCTGTATTTTACAAGTAAACACACGCACTTCCACGTGCAGGCAAGGAGGCCGGGGTGTGGCATTCCAGACGGGGAGGGGGCGTGCGCAAAGGCCCTGAGGCGGGGCCCCTACCGGATCCCACGGGACACCCACGCAGCTGGGCTGGGACCTATGCAGTCGATGCTCGGGAACGAAGGCAGTGGAGACGTGGAGCACAGGGCAGCGGGGGCTTGCGTGGCCGAGTTTGCCGGCATGTGGAGCAGGGCACACCGGCTGGACAGTTCCAACCCCCGCCCGGCCTGTGCCTCCCGGTCCTAGATCCTGAGCAACCTGGTGATGGAGGAGCTGGGCCCTGAGCTGAAGGCAGAGCTCGCCCCCCGGCTGAAGGGGAAACCGCAGGAACGGCAGCGACAGTGGATCCAGGTGGGTGGGCCGGGGAGCGGGGCGGGGACCCGGCTGCTGCCCGGCAGCCTCAGCCTGGCGCTGACACCGCCGCCCTGCCCGCAGATCTCGGACGCCGTGTACCGCATGGTGTACGAGCAGGCCAAGGCGCGCTTTGAGGCCGTGCTGTCCAAGCTGCAGCTGGCCCGGCCGGCCATGGAGGCGGTCATCCGCACGGACATGGACCAGATCATCACCTCCAAGGAGCACCTGGCCAGCAAGATCCGAGGTAGGCAGGCGGGCCACCTGCCATGCTTGTCATCACCGGACAGACATGCTGGGACCACGGGCCCGCTGGGGCCGGGGCATCCCTGTTTCAGGGGAACATAGACATTTCCCAGCAATGACTTGATCCTTTCATTTTTTTTTCAAAACCCAAATAGGGGCGTTCCCGCTGTGGCCCAGTGGGTTAAGAATCCAGCTGCAGCAGCACAGGTTGCAGGTTCGATCCCAAGCCAGTTGCAGTGGGTTAAAGGACCCGGTGTTGCCGCAGCTGTGGCGAAGGTCGCCTTTGTGGCTCGGATCTGACCCCTGGCCCAGGGAATGCCATAGGCTGAGGGCAGCCAAAAACGAAAAAGAAAAAAAAAAAAAGTAAAAACCACTATCGAACCCGAGCCGTGTTCTTCCAAGCCCTACGGGTGGTTCAGTGGCTGTCGTTTCCAGCAGCGCGGGTCTTGATGGCCTTCAGACTGGCAAGAACATCACAGTTTCGAGACTGCCAGGGGCTCGGCGCCCTGTTACTGATGCTGCATCGTCAGCTGTTCCTCGAGAACCCCCGCAGTTTGCTAACGTTGTCACTGGTGGTTTTCTTTCAAGGACGATACGCAGGGTGCCTCTGGCCTTGGGGGTCCGGGGTGGCGGGAGCGGCCCCAGGGGGGACCCATCCGCTAACCAGCTGCCCGGGCGCAGCCTCCATCCTCCCCAAGGCAGAGGTGTGTGTCCGCAACCACGTGCAGCCCTACATCCCGTCCATCCTGGAGGCCCTGATGGTGCCCACCAGCCAGGGCTTCACCGAGGTGCGGGACGTCTTCTTCAAGGAGGTCACGGATATGAACCTGAATGTCATCAACGAGGGCGGCATCGACAAGCTGGGTGAGGTGAGCGCGGGCTCGGGTCTGCTCTGGCCCCGTTGGGCGCGCGCTGTGACCGCGACAGACAATTCCCCTCCCGCGCATAACCTGTGAACCAGCGCCGGGCGGGTGCGTGGCACTGTTTCACGCTCCCTCCATGGAGCCAGCCCTCCCCTCACTTCTCTGGTTTTCGGGGTGAACGCCCTTCACAGACCCCACACTGGGGTCGTTGGCTGCCTGGAGCCCCGCACGGTTGTCAGGTTCAGACAGAATTCGTCCTGTAACCTCAGCCTCCTGTTCTGCACCCCAGACTGAGGAGTCTGCTGACAACGACAAGAATTTGAGAATCAGAAAGGACCTTAGGTTGTTCCCGCTGTGGCTCAGCGGTAACGAACCTGACTAGTATCCATGAGGATGCGGGTTCAGTCCCTGGCCTTGCTCAGTGGGTTAAGGATCTGGAGTTGCCATAAGCTGTGGTGTAGGTTTCAGATGCAGCTCGGATCTGGTGTGGCTGTGGCCGGCAGCTATAGCTCCAGTTCAGCCCCTAACCTGGAAACTTCCATATGCCACAGGTATGGCCCTAAAAAGCAAAAAAAGAAAAAATAAAAAAGAAAAGAAAAAGGACCTTAGAGATCATAAAAACCATCTCCTGATTTGGAGGCAGAGGAAACTAAGGCTAAGAAGGGTGATCGACTTGCCCAAGGTCACCCAGTGCCCAGGCTGACCTTTCTCCGCGTGCTGTGCTGCTGGACCCCACCCCTCCCGCCTGTCCCGGTCCCAGCACTTGCCCATATGGGCAGGGCAGGGCGGCTTTCCCTGGTGCCAGTACCAGCCAGGGCATGAACCCTGAGGGCCCTGGGGCTGCTTGGCCACCACGGTGGCCCCGACTCAGCTCCCGAACCCCTGGCTCCCTGCAGTACATGGAGAGGCTGTCCCAGCTGGCCTACCACCCTCTCAAGATGCAGAGCTGCTATGAGAAGATGGAGCCGCTGCGGCTCGATGGGCTGCAGCAGCGTTTCGACGTGTCCAGCACGTCTGTGTTCAAGCAGCGAGCCCAGATCCACATGCGCGAGGTGCCGTCTTCACCCTCCTCGCCCCTCCTCGCCCCCCCCCCGCCTCCCTGCGGCTTTCCTCCCCAGCCCCTTCCGGCCCCTGCACGTGCCCTCCTGACCTGGGCTCTTGGCTGTGTTCCACGAGCTGTTGGGACACCTGTCCCTCTGTCCACCTGGCTAATCTGGACTCATCTTGCGGGGCTCAGAGACCCCTTCCTCCCAGAAGCCCTCCTTATGCCCTAAGCCCCCCTTATGCCCTAAGCCCCTTTCCGCAGGGCCCAGGGCTCTGTGTCCTGTTCCCCTGAGGAGGGGACTGGCCCCCGTGCCCTGGCCACTCAGTAAAGGCGTGAGTGAACAGGCGACAGGGAGCACAGGCGCCCGTCCCCCCCCGCCCCGGCGGCCTTCCTCACCCCGCGCTGTGCCCCGCAGCAAATGGACAACGCCGTGTACACCTTCGAGACCCTCCTGCACCAGGAGCTGGGGAAGGGGCCCACCAAGGAGGAGCTCTGTAAGTCCATCCAGCGCATCCTGGAGCGCGTGCTGAAGGTGAGCCGCCGGCCCGGGCCCACCCCCGCGCCGAGGCAGACACGCGAGCCCGGGTCAGAGCAGGGGCGGCCGGAGCCCCTGACCCGGAGCCCCCACACCCCTCTCTCCCGGCAGAAATACGACTACGACAGCAGCTCCGTGCGGAAGCGCTTCTTCCGGGAGGCCCTGCTGCAGATCACCATCCCGTTCCTGCTCAAGAAGCTGGCGCCCACCTGCAAGTCGGTGCGCGCACCCCCGTCCCCACGGGCCCTCCCAGCCCCCCGCCCCAGCCCGGGGCCTGACCAGCGGCCCTGACGCCCCTCTCTCGGCGCCTCCCCCGGCAGGAGCTGTCCCGGTTCCAGGAGCTGATCTTCGAGGACTTTGCCAGGTTCATCCTGGTGGAGAACACGTACGAGGAGGTGGTGCTGCAGACGGTCACGAAGGACATTTTGCAGGGTACGTGCGCCCCGCGGCTGGCTGCTGAGCTGGGGGCGCGGCCGGTGCTGCTGCTCGTGGGGTTCTTCTCACCCTGGGGGGCGGCGGAGGTGGCCGCCCAGAAGCCTTCCTGGTGGGCTCGGAGAAGATGAGGCTTGCCCCTCGGCGGCGGAGTAGCGTCCTAGCCCTAGGCCCTGCTTGCTCTGTGGGTCCTCGGCATCGTGGGGGTGTCAGATCAAAGACAGAGGTCAGGGTCACAGCCCCTGCTTCCCAGCCTCGAGGCCTGAAACGTCTCGTCCCCGTCACAGCATCTTGGGGATGCTGCGGGTCACGTCTGGGCACGGTGCGGGCTGCGTTCAGCCCCGCGGTGTCTGTCCTGACGCGGGCCTGCTTCTGTCCCCAGCGGTGAAGGAGGCCGCCGTGCAGAGAAAGCACAACCTGTACCGGGACAGCGTGGTCATGCACAACAGCGACCCCAGCCTGCACCTGCTGGCCGAGGGTGCGCCCATCGACTGGGGCGAGGAGTATGGCGGCAGCGGTGACAGCGGCGGGCACACGGGCAGCCCCGGTGTCCCGGAAGCAGCCACCCTCTCGGAAAAGCGACGGCGTGCCAAGCAGGTGGTGTCCGTGGTCCAGGACGAGGAGGCAGGGCTGCCCTTCGAGGCTGTCCCTGAGCCGCTATCCCCTGCGTCCCCGGACAGTGTCACCGAGCTCCGCGGCCTGTTGGCCCAGGATCTGCGGGCTGAGAGCCCCCCGCTGGCCGGTCCCCTACTCAACGGGGCCCCCGCACAGGAGAGCCCCCAGCCGGTGGCAGCCCCTGGGGCCACCTCGCCGCACCGGCAGCTCCCGCCTGGAAAGGCGGTGGACCTTGAGGCTCCCAAGCCCAGCGACCAGGAGACCGGGGAGCAGGTGTCCAGCCCCGGCGGCCGCCCTCCCAGCCACACCACCACCGAGGACAGCGCAGGGGTGCACTGAGTTCTAGGCCAGTCGACCCCGAGCTTCTGTTGGACGCGGCACATGGGCCATTCCGTCTGAGGCGCTGGCGGGCCCCTGACCCTGAGCCGGGGTCTGTGCCTTCCGGACAAAGGTGGGGCGGGGCTGGCGTGGCACCCCTGGGGCTGGGGAGGGACGGGCCCACCGGAGTCACTTTATTGGGTTCGGTCGCACTTGGTTGTTCTGTTTTCTCTTCTGTGGGATGATCTCGGCTTTCCTCTCTGTGGTGGGGGCTGCGCACAGCTGAGGGGGCTGGTGAGTGTCCGTGGCCCTGGTCCCCGAGTTCCCCCTTCCTGTCCTTCCTCTGGGGCCAGTTTCCCCCATGGGTCCTGCCATCCTTGGAAAGAGGTCTGTGAGAGCAGCACCTGCTGTGACCCCTCCCCGCTCCCCACGGGGCTCCCCGGAACCAGGAACAGGGAGCCTTGGAGCCCCTCCCTGGCCCTGCTCCTCCCGGCTGGGCCCCGGAGGCCAGTTTCGGAGTGGACGCAGCCTTGCTCTCCGGCCCCGGGTGAGGGGAGGTGCGGGGGACGGGGGGCTGCTGTGGGGGGTGGGGGCTGCCTTGCGGAGGGGGATGGGGCCGTGGGCCTGGGGAGGGAACAGAAAGGCCTAGAACGTGCTGGTCTGGGGAGAGGACGTGTCCGAGGGAAGGAGGAAGCGACCTCAGCAGAGGGGGCACTGGGCGTGTGGGCGAGACGGCAGGTGGAGGGTTGCTGGAAGCTGAGCCTCCGCTGGTCACCCCCCCCCCCGCCCCGTGCTGGGGCAGAGCATGGCAGGTTGCTCAGCGGCAGGGCTTGGTGGGGTGGCGTCTGTCTTCTGCAGGCCACTTCTGAGGTACGTGCTGTCCTCCGAGGGGGCCGGCGGGGCTCGCGAGGGGCAGAGGGAGGGGCGGCACGAGAATCAGGGTCGGGCTGGGGCGTGGGCCCTGCTGCCGCCGAGTCTCCAGGTTCCCCTGAAACCTCCAGGACTTTGCAGCTGTCCTTGTGAGTCACGTGGGGCCCGGCCGTCCCCTTCCTCGGCTTCTAGTTTCCCGAGGGTGAGGGCCAAGCCGAGGCTATTCCCAGGGCCCGGGACCTCCCGGCCTCCCCAGCCCCCCTCCTTCCCCTGCTGCTCGAGGGGAGGGCGGGCAGGGCAGGGGCCGACTCCTCAGCGTGTCGTCCCCGCTTCCCAGCCCTGCCTCCTCCTCCTCGATCTGCTTCCTGGGCCGGGGTCTTGAACAGGTTGTGCGGCGCTGGCTGGTGCTCAGGGACCCCTCCCAGTGCCCCCCCAGCCCTGATCTCAATGCCTCACTAATCTCTTCTATCAACACATTCCGTCTTAAGATGCTCTCTTCTAGTGCCTTGGGGTTTTCCAATCATCCTTCCCAGATACTGTATTGAAAATATGATGCAAACTGTTTAAGCCTCTGCTAATCAATAAATGCTTTATTTAAAGCTGGTGGCCCATGTGTGGTGCCAGCAGGGGGTACCTGGGCCGGAGCCTGTCTAACAGCAGCTGTGGGCCTTGGCTTCTGGGGCTCCTCGCCTGACCGAGAGCTTCTAGGCGTGTGGTCAGTTCTCCTTTTATCCCATTTTACAGAGGAGGAAGCTGAGGCTTGGCGAGAAGGGAAGAGGAGCGCATAGGTGGCTGGCCTGAGGGCAGCTCAGGCGGCTTCCTCAGCCAGGTTCGTGCAGGGTGAGGCCAGGAGGGACGTCAGCCACTTTACGGCCACGTGGCCCTGTGGTGCCCACAGCGGGTGGGCTCACGCTGGGTGCAAACAGCGGTGCCAGTGTTAAGACCCCCGAGCACTTTACGTGCAGGACAGCGCCTCACAGGGGCCGCAGGGAGCGGGCGCCACCATCGCCTTTCACCCGGGTGTGAACGGGGCCTCAGGAAGGTGGTGAACCTGGGTGGAGGTTGCAGGGGAAGGGATACCCCCACCCCTGGGCGTAACATGCCCCTGCTGGGTGGGCAGGCGGCCTGGCACCTTGGGGTGGTGGCTGAAGGCTCATCAAGCAGGGCCGAGGTGAGGAAGGGCAGACGCTCAGCTGCAGTCTCGCTGTTGTCCTTGGTGAGCCACTGAACTCGGCCTCGGGCTCCTCAGCCATAAAAGGGGGCGCTTAGGATTCAAGAAGCCCCTCCAGACACTGTGCTCTGCAGAGTGGCCCTGGCCACCTCAGGCCCGCCTGGCCTCTTGGCCAAGCAGGGCCCAGGAGGGTGGGTGGGAAGGGACACATCAGAGGTCCCCAGGGGCCCCGGAAAGCAGGACTCATGCCACAAGGGGCTCTTATCCCAACCTTTCCGTGTCCAGGCCCGACAGTCCCCTGGAGGCAGGAAAACCGCGGCGCTTCTTGCCACCCCAGGGCCTGTCCCCCGCCTCCCGTTAGCTTTTACACAGAGCCTGGGATGGGCACTCAGTGCCCCCTGGTGGCTGCCAGCCTACGTCAGGGCCCCATCAAGTCCTTTACTGAATGGAAGAGTCTGGAAGGCTGGCCAGGCTCGGAGTGAGCTGGAGGCAGAGCCCAGGCACCGGAGCAGGCCTGCCTTTTAGCCCAAAGGAAAAGCTGCCCTTGGCGCAAACCTACCTGCGGGAAAAGGCACACCGAAGGTGCAGCTCTACAGCAGGTACGAGGAGCACGGCCCCCGGCATCGTGCGGGCAACACCTGCAGAGCGGCACCGGCTTGGGGGTCCAGATGCTCCTGGGCACCAAAGCCAGCATCCCACATCCCAGCTGCGGGGCCCCGGGCCTGGGCTACTGACGACTGAGCGCACGGGGCAGCCACGCAGCACCACTGTCTCGAGGTCTTTCCCGGCCCTTCTCCGGAGCCCCCGTCTCTACCTGCAATCAGGGAGGTCTGGCTGACCTCCGCCTCCCACTTCCTTCTCGCCGAGATGCAACCTCCCCGCTTCCCAGGCTCCCTCAGGACCCAATGACGACTCGAAGGAGCAGGCTGGAGGTGGGTTTATTGACTTTCCTGCTTCGGGCCTGCAAAGCCCCGTGCCTGCCCGTGAGCTGTGGGGAGGGAGGAGGCGCAGGTCTGGAGAGCAGCGGGGGAGCAGGAGAGAGGGAGACCAGGGGGCGCGCACGTTGTCTGTGACCCAGGGTCTGTACTGAACACGGTCTGGCCAGCCAACCCGAGGACGGGCCACGGTGGCCCCCACTCCCCTCTGCCAGGGACCACCCCCCCGCCACCTTCCCGCCACCCTGCCCAGTGTTCCTCTGATGAGGATGTCCAGGCCGCTGGAGGGGCCGGGAAGTGGCAGAGTCACAGTGGCCAGGAGCCTCGGCCCCATGCTCAGATGGACGCACAGCCGCCTCACCCTACCCCAGACCCTGTCCTCCTGCCGTGCGGGGTTGTCTCTTCCTCCACGGTGTTCAGACCGTCTATGTCCCTGGTCAGGAATGCTGCTGTCCCCGCCTGGCCTGGGCGTGCTTGGAGATCAAGGGTTGGGGTGCCCTCCCAGGCTGCGGGGACAAGGCCCGGGATTCAGGGGGGCTGTACCGGTCTGTCGGGAAGGGCAGGCTGGAGCCCGGGGCCTGCAGGGGCGGCGGCCGCGCTCAGCTGCTGGAGTAGATGTAGAGACCCTGGACGATGGGCTGGCGGCACAGCGGGCAAGTGTGCAGGCGCTGGCTGCACTGGCGGCAGCAGCAGACGTGGCCGCAGTTGAGGAAGATCACCTGGGCCTGCGGGGAGAGAGCGGGAGCGGCTGGGCCCGGAGCCCGGGGAGGGGGCAACGGCGGCCCCCGGACCCCTTGTTCTTCGCCTTAAAGGGGTGAAAGCAAGGTGGTCATACGCCATTCAGCCATTGCAGAGCATGCGCCACCACCGTCCGGGTCGCTCTCTGTGCCCTGCTCCACGGCAGCTCTGCTGCTGGATGTGCAGGTTGTCCCCAGCTGGGGAGTTTTTATGCGCTTTGCCAGGCCCCTCTGTCTCAAAACGACCCCAGCACATCACGGCTGAAAAGCCAGGGCAGCGGGGCCTGGCTTTGCTTCTGCAGCTCCTCTTTTTGGGAAGTCGTCCCACGGAAATAATCAAGGACGCGCTACAAACCCCGCTGGAGGCGGTTCAGAACAGCGCCGTTTGTGATAACGAGAAACAGGAAGCCCCTGGGAGGCCCCGAGCGGGGACTGGGTTAAATTTATAGCCCCAAGTCCTGCCACGTCAAGGCATTCCAGGGCCCAGGAAGGACCACGGGGCAAGCAGACCGCTAACGTGGCTGCCTTTTCTAAGGAGGATCGGCTGGTGGAGGGAGGGGAAGGTTTTTATTAACTGCTACATAAATAAAACTAATGTAGCAATTAATAAAACTGCTACATTGTTCAATTTTTACAATAACCATTGATTTGGTTTTAGTTTTTTTTTCTTTTTAGGGCTGCAGAATATGGAAGTTCCCAGGCTAGGGGTCAAATTGGAGCTGCAGCCGGCGGCCTACGCCACAGCCACAGCAATGTGGGATCCGAGCCACCTCTGCAACCCACACCGCAGCTCACGGCAATGTCGGATCCCTAACTGGGTGAGTGAAGCCAGGGATCAAACCATCATCCTCATGGATACTAGTTGTATCCATGGGTTTGTAATACACTGAGTCACAATGGGAGCTCCTGTTATAGTCTCTACAAGGCTTTAGAAAAAGTCTCTTCAGAGAAAACTGTGCTATTGATTTAATGACCTGGGAAATTTCCCTTAATGTATTAAGTAGGAGAAAAAAAAGCCCTCTTTCGAAAAAAAAAAAAGGTATCAGTTTAGCATTGCTCATGCTGGGTCATATGATCATGGGTCATTTTAGTTTCCTGTATTTGCTTTCTTATAGTTCCCAAGATTTCTAATGAACGCAATATACTTCCATCCCTGGAAGAGCGCTTAGAAGCCCAGCGCATGCCCGAGAGGCTCCGGACAGCCGCAGGCGCTGGCCGGGGTGGGCCTGCTGCCGACTTACCTCCAGCTCCATGCACACAACACACTCCGAGGCCTGTGCCTCCAGCTCTTCGGCGGGAGCCGACGGTTCCACTGACTCGGGAGGCTCCTCAGGGGCCGTGGGCAGGACCTCGTCCCCGGGAGGCGTGAGCAGCTCTGTGGGGACAGAGAGAGAGGCTGAGTTGGGGTCAGCCCCGCTGAGGCAGGTCCCTAGGGGCTCCCCTGGCCCTGCGCCATGAGGACGGTGAGCTGGGAGGGGAGGGCCACCTGATCTGGTGGGGGGGAAGGCCTGCACCCCGTCCCACACGCCCTATTTCTCTGCCGAGCCTCACGCCGGCACCTGTAAAGTGGGAAGGTGGGCACGCCAGTGGGGGTGGCCGTGGCGCTGGTTAACTGCGGCTTCCTACCCCTAACACACCCTGAATCCTTCACGGCCACTTTCAAGTAGGGCTCATCAACTTGAGAGAAATCGGACACTCAGGGGGAAGCCACATGCCCACGGCCACAGGGCCATCTGGTGGTGGGGCCACCGTGCATGAGCCCTGCTTGGGGCTCTGGGGTGGATGGCCCTTGCTCGCAGACGCTCCACCCAGTGGCCCAGGCTCGGGTGACCCAGAGGAGCAGAGAGAGGAATAAGCGGCTCTCAAGGTCCCCCCGCCACCCTGCCAAAACCCACAGCGTGTCCACTGTTCTGCCCTGAGGCCAGCAACCCAACCGCCCCCAAGCAGGACGGCGGAATCGGCCTCTCGTTACAGGCCGTGTCACCCGACATCCTCCCCTCCCTCCATTCCCAATCCCTCCCGCTCACAGTTCAGGTTTTCATTTACTCTGTGCTCTGAATTACAAGTAGTATTTTTTATGATTGGAAAAAACTTGCAACCATCACAAACATCTTTCTACATAAAAACCACAGGCCTGGAGTTCCCATTGTGGCTCAGTGGTAATGAAACCAACTAGTATCTATGGGGGCATGGGTTCGATCCCTCGCCCCGCTCAGTGGGTTAAGGGTCCAGCGTTGCTGTGAGCCGTGGTATAGGCTGCAGATGCAGCTCTGATTCAGCCCTTAGCCTGGGAACCTCCATATGCTGCTGGTGTGGTCCTTTAAAAAAAAAAAGGGCAGGCCTGTCCCATGCACAGTGCCAGGCATGGGGTGGGCACTGGGTCCCACTGGTTCTCCCTCTACTCGGGGGATCCTGGGTGTGTGGTTCCTGACGGCTGCAGGATGGGTTTAGGGAAGCCAAGAGGGCGCCCCCACAGTACTGCAACGAAAAGCTTTTTTTTTTCCATTTTTGTGGCCTATTTTTCCCATTCGTAAATTGTTCCTTTAGGAGTGAAGCTTAAAGACTGGCAGGGTTAGAGGCGGCCCTTGCGGCTCCTCCTGAAATGTAAACATGACGCCCCCGACCACAGCCCACACACAAGGGCTCTGCCGAGGCGCAGCTCCAGCGTCGGTACCTGGCTGGGTCCTGGCCGCATCCAGCAGCTCCTGGGCTCTGCGCAGCATCTGGTGCTGCAGGCCGGCTTCCGAGACGCCCACCTGCGGCAGACCAAGCAAGGGCGGGTCACGGCCTGGGCAGGGCAGGAGCCCACCGTGCAGCAGAGCCGCCACGGCTCTCCCCCTGGGCTAGAAACGTGGAGGCCTGGGGGCCCCAACAGTCAGCGTAGGAGAGTGACAAGCCGAGGCCGGGAGAAAGCAACACTAGCAACAGCCCCGGCTTAGTAAGTGCGTTGCCTGTGCAGGGGCTGGGCCGATAGCTTCCCCTGCACGGCTGCACATCACCCATGACGGCCGGGAGGACGGGACCCTCTGTCACAGTGCTCAGAGCTGGTTCATGTGGAGGCCACGCTGCTGAGAAGTGGCCACACCAGAATCACACAGTCCCTCAGCCCCTGCAGCAAGAGCTTCTGAGCTTGGGTGACATGGCCCGTGTAGCCCTTCTGAGCCCTCGTTTCTGCATTTGCCATGGGCCAGGCAGAGCGGTCAACAGCATGGACCCCGCACTGGACCGGCCGCCCAGGCTGGAGGCCTTGCTCTGCTGTGTGACCTCAGGCAAACGGCCACCTGGCCGGGTCTCGGTTTTCTCATCTGAAAAATGACAGCAGTGATGGTACCTGCCCATCCGGTGGGGGTCAATGAGTTTGTAGGTGAAACGTGCTAGGAACAGACCTGGCACTGGCAGCTGCTGTAGGGATGTTAGCCAGCATCGGCATTTGTCTCTTTCGGAGAATAAATGAATTTGTGCAGAATGTACCAGGCTCAGGCAGTTCTTGCATTATAACTGTAAATCTATTGAGTGGGGAGGGGGCTGGATCAGACGACCCCCAATCTCTCCTGCCCTACAGTGTAAGGGGGGGGTCTGGGTCAGCAGGACCCACAACCCAGGCTCTCTGAGGGACAGGCGTTCTGGCCTTTTGGAAGCACATGGTCCCAGGACACTTGATGAGAGCAGCCTGCACAAAGAACAAGTCACCCCTCGGCCAGGATGGGTCAAGGCCCTGCTGCTAACCTACCCTGAGAGGCTGCTGCCCACCTTGGCCAGGTCCTGGGGGCCCATCCGGCTCAGCATGTCCAGCGAGATGCGGTGGTGGGCGAAGATGGGCAGGTAGTGCTCCGCCGACAGCTCTGCCAGGAGGGCCACCAGCTGGCGCTCCAGGCCCTCCTCCTGCAAGACAGACCCAGGGAGAAGCCCGCGGATGGGAAAAGACAAAAAGCCATCACATGGAGTTCCTGTCGTGGCTCAGTGATTAAAGACTCCGACTAGGAACCATGAGGTTGCGGGTTCGATTCCTGGCCTCACTCAGTGGGTTAAGGATCTGGTGTTGCTGTGGCTGTGGTGTAGGCCGGCGGCTACAGCTCCGATTGGACCCCTAGCCTGGGAACCTCCATCTGTTGCGAGTGCGGCCCTAGAAAAGGCAAAAAGAGAAAAAAAAAGCCATCACAACAGCAAACAACGATGCGAATATACGTAACATAACATGTAAAATGCAGTCTACATACAAAAAACGGATCTGTAAGTGCACAGAGACAGACACAAGAGGAAATGAGTTCACTGCCACTCCGTACACTTGACAGCATAAGCAACTTAAGAATCCATTAAGGGAGTTCCCTTCGTGGCTCAGTGGTTAACGAATCCGACTAAGAACCGTGAGGTTGTGGGTTCGATCCCGGGCCTTGCTCAGTGGGTTAAGGATCCGGTGTTGCCATGAGCTGCGGTGAAGGTTGCAGAAGCAGCTTGGATCCCGCGTTGCTGTTGCTGTGGCTGTGGCGAAGGCCGGCAGCTACAGCTCCTATTAGACCCCTAGCCTGGGAACCTCCATATGTCGCGGGTGTGGCTCTACATAAAGTCAAAAAGACAAAAAAAAAAATCCATCGAGGAGTTTCCCCTATGGTACAACGAGATCAACAGTGTCTCTGCAGCAGCACGGACTCAGGTTCAATCCCAGGTCTGGTGCAGTGGGTTGAGAACTTGGCATTGTAGCAGCTCCAGCTCGGATAGGATCCCTAGCCTGGGAACTCCATATGCCACATGAGGCCAAGAAAGAAAAAAAAAATCCATCAAGGGGACTGTTTAAACGAATGAGGGCTCGTCCAGATCCTAAATACTATGCAGCTGTCTGAAAACCAGGAGAGCCACGAGCAGGGCCCGTCACTACCGTTAAGGGAAAAAAGCAAGTTGCCAAAATTGCAGGTTTAGAAAGACTCCACTTTTATAATAATAATAAAAAAAAAAGTGGGGGGCCCGGGGCTGTCTTTCCCTCACTGGAAGGCTGCCCCCTCCATTTCTGTCCCTGCGGGCCTAGCACAGGATCTGCTACCCTCGTCACCCCAAGAGGAAAGGAATTAAACCAGAAAGACCAGGAAGCAGGAAGCAAGGCGTGGCTGAGCACCAGGCTCCCGGAGGGGCAGTGTCACCAGCCCTCACCTGCAGCTTCAAGGACAGGGGTTTCTGGTTCAAGAGCCGCTGGTACTGAATCAGCCAGTAATTTTCCTGCTTGCTCTCGCTTTTGGCTTCTAACTCCATCTGCCAAGAAAGAAGCAGACATTGTTACAAGTCAGTGAATAAAAACGAAAACGGGAATTCCTGTTGTGGCACAGCGGTTAACGAATCTGACTAGGAACCATGAGGCTGCGGGTTCCATCCCTGGCCTCGCCCAGTGGGTTAAGGATCCGGCATTGCTGTGAGCTGTGGTGTAGGTTGCAGACGTGGCTCGGATCCTGCGTTGCTGTGGCTGTGGTGTAGGCCGGCAGCTGTAGCTCTGATTCAATCCCTAGCCTGGGAACCTCCACATGCTGCGGATGCGGCCCTAAAAAGACAAAAAAAAAAAAAAACACCCCAAAAAACAAAAATGAAAACGATGGTGATGAGCGAGCTCTGCTCCTCTGAGCACAGGGATGGACTGCGCCTTCCACAAGGAACTTTCCTACCCATCACTGTCCGCCGTTTAAACCACTGACCCGGGAAAGGCCGGAAGCGCCATCCCCCCACTTCACTGCCGGGAAGGACCCTGGACATGCACAGCTGCGGGGACAGGAACTCGGGCTACTGGCGCCTGGCAGCCCGCCCTGGGCATTATCACTCAGGGGACACCTTCTTGTCTGCTTGTGCGAAGAGAAAAGAACTGGGCAGCCGTGTCCTTCCCCCAGAAGGCTCGGGCGTGTCCTCTGGGTGCGGGGCTGGGAGAGGAATAGGATTTCTAAGGACAGAACAGGATCCAGACAGAAATAGGATGCAGCGTCGAGTGGGCTTCGCTGACCTGACATAGCTGGAGAATTATAAACACGCTATTCAGACTCCCCACACCGTCACTTCACAAGCACCTCCCGAGTGTCGTTCTGGGCCAGGCCCGGTTGCAGGTACTGTGGACGGGGCAGGGCCAGACCACACCAACAGCAACAGCAGCAGCAGCAATGTCAGTGCCTTTTGGCCAGACCAAGCTGTGCACTGGGAGATGCAGTTTTACTTACTTCTCACAGTTCTGTGAAGTAGCTTGTTTCACAGGTGTTCTTCACCTGTGTGACCTGAGTGACTAGTATTGGGCGAAGAGCAACTGGTTCAAGGTCAAAGAGCTGCCCTGTGTCAGGGTCAGGACTCAGAGCCAGCTCTGTCTTCCTGGGAGCTTGCTCTGAAGCTCAAGCCGCCCATCCAGGACTATGGCCGCTTGCTGGGGCCAGAGGTGAGGTGGGCAAGGCAGGCAGCTCCCGGGCCCCGGCGGTCCCTCCTGGACTGTACTCAGCCAGCTCCCCTTTGCTGGCCCCTCCCTGGCTGTGGACACACCTCTCTCTGGGAGCCTATGACCCTGATGGTCAAGTCCTGCTGAGGTGAGACCCCAAGCAATTCTGCGGGTGGGAGCCCAGGGCCTGGCGTGGTGGCCCTTGCACAGCACTCAGGGCACAGGTCACCTGTTAAAATATCTGTGGGCGAGGGCAGTGAGGAAAAGGCAGTTTCCGAGTGGCACCAACACGCCACCTGGGCTCATACGGGGCTCGGGAAGAAACTGGGCTCTCCGTTCTCTGTCCCCGGCTCAGAGCACATCTGGGGCGGTAACAATGCCGGGGAGAGACTGGGTCCCGACTACTCAGGTGCACTCGGGCTTCGGAGGAGGTGAGCCCAACCTGTACCCTGATGAGGTGCCAAAGTCAAACCTATTTGGGTCCAGGGGGCAGCTGGGCAATGCCTGACAGAGGCTTATTAAGTGCTCTGCCCTGGACATGGCCAAGTCCTCTCCTGGGCACCTGTCCTGGGTAAATACCCATGGGCTGATCTCAAATACGGAGCGGCAGAGATAAGAGAGCTTTGCTTATTAAAACTGAAAAGTGGGAAGTGTGCTCTGCAATAGGCCCAATGAGGGCCCATCTCACTGCAGCCACAGAAAAAATGCAGAGGTCGCAAAAGACAGGAGGGAGCAGGGGCCGGCGAGCTGGTGAGAAAGTTGTGTGTTACAGGCACATACATGCATGTCGATGTTGGGAAAATATACGTCAAAATATTAGCAATACACAGCTCCCCGAAGTGAGATTATTTTCCTTTGTACTTTCCACTTTTTCATTGATGAACAACTACTATTACTAGAAAAACGAAAGTGTTTCTCTTCAGAACGACAAGAGCATGTAGGGAGCGCAAACCCATGCATGATGCTGGCCGCGGAAGCCAAACGCACCAGGATCTCCCGAAGCTCCTCCTCTCGCTGTGTCTTCTCTTTGAGCAGCTGCTGGAGCAGGGAGCTCAGGGCCCAGCGCTGCTCTGAGATCATTTCCTGCAACACAAGACCGCACCCAGTGCTGGGAGCTCATGGCACCTGGGCCGCAGAAGGCCACACCCGAGCTGGCAGGATCCCCCCTCACTCGGCGCGAAGCTGAGGGCCACAGCGGGCCTCACTCCATTTAAGGCTCGACCCCTGACCTCAGGCTGAGGGTTGGGGGACAGCGGGGCCCCTCTGCCCGGGGATCCCTTCCCCAGCCTGCCCCTCCTTTCCCGGGAAGGGGAAGGCCGGGCACAGGACCCGGTGACTGACGACAGTGCAGTGATGAGAGACACCAGAGGAAACGACAAGGCGCGGGAACCCGACTTCGGTCTCGCAGACTACAGAGCTCGTGGGCAGAAGCAAACGGCGGGGGTGGGTGGCTGAGCGACCCGCCCCAGTCAGGAAGGCGCTACACAGACGGAGGAACGTGCAGGCTGGAGAGAGCCCTTCTTCGTGTCCAGGTCCCACTCTTCTCTTCCTCTTGGAAACCCCGTGGAGGCCCCGAAAATGGGAGCCCCCAGCTCTAGCAGAGGCAGGAGACGTGGGCTCCCACCAGCCACGCGGTGGCATCGTCCCTGAGAGCTACCCCGATCCCCTCACGGCTGAGGGCTTTGCACTTGCTGCTCGCTCCCCTCCGACGGCCCCACGGCACAGGCTGGGCCTGAAAGCCTCTTTGTGGGCTATGCAGGGGAGCCGTGGAGGCCCACAGTGACCTGCCTAAGGTCACACAGTGGAAGTCCTGTGACCAGGACTCCAGACCCCGGCATGCTTTTCCCGCATCGAGACCCCCGTGAGACAAACAGAGACTTCTGCACTAGGACAGACACAGGGACGGTGAGAGACAGAAGGCTCCACTCAAGAGCCTATCTAGCAGTGGGCACGTGGCCACACACACCACTGACCCAGCTCCTCTGCATACAACTGGGGAGACGAGGCACAGAGCAGGGAATGGGCTGCCCCCGTCCCCACCCGCCCGGGTCACCGTGCTGTGCTGGGCGTGCTGGGCCAGCCCAGACCCCAGATCTGCAGCCAGAACGCTGCCTGCCGGCCTGCTGATCCACGTGTCTGTGAGCAGGACACCCAGGCCGGGGCTCGCAGAGCGGCTGCCTGCAAGGGTGACGCAGTCGCAGCTGGGCCCTCTCCTCCAGACGTCCTTCGGACACTGAGAAAGCTCTTTCCCCAGAGGAGGCCAGCCCGCGAGAGCCAGCACCCCAGAAGCATGGCTTAGACAGACTGGAAACCCCGTGAGAACCAGCACCCCAGAAGCATGGCTTAGACAGACTGGAAACTCGGCGTGACCCGGCTCCAAAACAAAGAAAACGCAGAGATGGAGATGCAGCCTGGGTGAGCCTTGGCAATGAAACCCTCCTTCCTCTGACCCTCCTGCCTAGCAACAGGCTGACCCTACTCCTAACCTTGGCCTGCACTGGGCTCGGCCCCCAGACTGGACCCCTGGAGCCTGCTGGGGCCAGGGCCTCTTCCAGCATCGCTGCCTCGTCTGCCAGAGGGCAGCTGGGAGTCGGGGGGAACACTGGTGTGGGGGGGGTCTCATCAGCTGGGGGTTGGAGCGGGGAACAAGGCAGGCCAGGGAGCCCTACATACCTGCAGTGCCTCTGTGTCCAGTGATTTCCTCTTTAACTCCAGCTGTGTCAGCTGCAATAACTCAGTTTCTATTAATTTAATCTAAACAGAAGATGAGACAGGGGTTTTTAAATTCACATTTAACCATGGTTCAGTTCTGTGCTGCTGCTCTCGGATGGCTGAGTGGGTCTAAGAATCCTTTCTGGGTGGGGGCGGGGGGCTCTGGACTGAAGGGGACTTGTGTGTCTTGGGCATCTCATCAGCAGGGGTTTAAAAAGGATTCATCAGTTAGTGGCCCTGAGTGTTCTGGGGCTTGGACACGCTTGTCCTGCCAGAACTGCTGATCAGTAGCCGAGCACAGGGCCAGGCCCAGAGTAGGGGCCCATCAAGGTACATGGAATGGAAAAGGGGCCGAGGTGAGGCCCCGAGTGAAGAACAGACTTGGAATTCTCCCTGAGCCTCTGATGGATCCAAGTCTCTGGCTTCCTGTAAACAGCCGTCACAGAAGAGAGCAGAGGGTAACAGAAGGGACTGAATCGTAAAAATACTCATAGCAGCTGATATTCCTCGAGCGCTCCACGTGCGAGGACCGTGCATGCACTTTACACGCAACATTTCATCATTTCCCCTCTGGTGATTAGGAGGTATTATGGTCTCTATTTTACAGACAAGGAAACTGAGGCTCAGAAAGGTTGAGTAACTTGCCCAAGGACACACAGCAGGTAAATGAGTGTGCCCTTTTCCTGGGATGTCCCTGCTTGCAGTCTCAAGGGAAGCAGCTGGCCTGCTGGGTCAAAACTACCCACAGTGAGAATGTCTGGGGGTCACCATATATCCTCGGGGTGTGAATGGGGCTTATTGTCCTGCGGACCAGACCCCATAGCCAGTGACTTCTCTACCCCGTGCCTATGAGCCTGTGACCCCCACCGACCCCTGGTCAGAGGAATGAGATTCATGTCCAGCAATGTGGGATTGAAATTAAAGGGGGAAATAAAAAGATAAGTTGGTCTGGGCCAAAAAACAAAAAAAAACAAAAAAAAAAAACCATGCAGAATGAGAAATTTAAAGTGTGCTGAATACGATGTGAGGTGCGTCCTGTAGCTGAAAGCTCACTTCCTCTCCAGCCCGCCACCGCTGCTGCCCCCTCAGGGAGCCCAGGGAGCCGGACACAGCCTCACCCCACCCTTGGGGGCAGCCCAAGGCCGCCTGCAGGTCAGCAGCAGAACCCAGACGGGAGCACCTCGCCCTCCTCCAGGCCCAGGCCATCCCTCGGCTGACGCCAGGCCCTTCCTGCCCACCCAGGTGGGGAGTCCGTCTGTCCCAGCTCCTTGATCTGAGCCAACGGGGACGCTGGGCTTTGGGCCGGCTGCTCCGCCGCAGCCAGGAGTACGGCTGGGGGCCGGTCAGCGAGGGGGCTGCCAAGCAGTCAAGGCTGAGAGTTAGCGCTGCCCCCGCCTCGGCCAGCGAGCACACCAGCCACTCAGCCACCGCTCGCACGGTGCTGCCCAAGGCATCTCCTGACGCCCTGAGGAGGTTCCGAGAGGCTCTGTGAGGCAAAGGAGATGCCAGAGAAGGAGCTGGGATTCAAACCCGAACTGTGGAGCCACCTCCCGCGCCTCTGAAGGCCCCCAGGGCAGGCCTGGGTGGGGTGCGGCCCGAACTCACCTGCTTCCAGATCTGCCGATGCATCAGGTCCTTCTTCACCTGGAGAGCCTCGAACGCGGCCTTCTGCATGGCGCTCTGCAACAGAGGTCACGGCCGCTCAGGGGGCCCAGCAGGGAAAACTGAATTCGCGTCAAATCACCTTCACGCAGGACTTCCGTCTCTTAGAGGAATGACTGTTCGGCTCATTTGTTTGACTTTTTAAAAATAATACTCATTAAGAGCCTACTAGACACTGGACACCACGCTCGGGGCTCGTCCCACGTTGCACCCAGAACAAGTGGTGACGGGGGTGCTTTCACGGCCCCATCTCACAGACGGCAGGAGTCAGGTTGGCAGGAGTGCCCGGCTGGCATGCGAGTGTCCAGCTCGGAGCCTCACCTTAGCCTTGGCGCCTGACGCCTTAAGAAGGAGAGTGTTTCCTGCACCTCACAAATACTGAGTCAAAGTATTGTGGAGGCATAGGTTGAAGCTGAGGAGAAAGAGGAGAGGGAACAATGGACCAAGGATGACAGGATGACAGCACAGAGGAAGGTGACACGAGGTGACCCGAGGGTTGAGGAACGAGACCCTGACAGCGATCGCAGGGAAAGCCGGGACCAAGCAGTGTGGACAGAGGCGGGAGGAAGTAGCGGGGATCCTTCCTCGGCCCATTCCCTCAGTGGCGCCTCCGGGCGCCCGTGTGCGCGGCTCAGCCGGAGGTGGCAGACGGATCAGCGGGACTGGAAGTGAGGAGGCCCGCGGGCGCACTCGACGCGGCGTGGTCACCGCCGGCCCCATCTCGCAGTGGGGCCCCCACAGCACAGGAGTGGGCGCCTCATGAGACTTCAGTGCACGGAAAATGCCTGCCCCCAGCCCGATGGCTTGTGCGTTTCTGAACTTGCTCAGCACCTTGGTTCTCGCACTCGCTATCCAGGACGGCGCCCGCATGTGGAGCTCGGCTGCTCTGCTCCTGGGTCCTTGCGCCCCCTCCTGCGCCCCTCACCCTCACGCCCTGGGCAAGGACTCACCTCCTGCAGGATCTGGCTGATGACTTTCTTCTTATCCATCTGTTGCCGTGAAAGAATCTGCTGGAACCGTTCACCCATTTCAGCCATGCTGCCAGAAAGACAGCAAATGCATTCGCTCTCTGAACATTTCCTGAGCACCTACTATGTGCCAGGCACCTTGGAGGAGGTGACGATAAACCATTTATTCATTCAACAAACCATTTATTCATTCAACAACACTTATGGAATGCCTGCTGGGGACCGTGTCCCCGGGTGGGCGTGGACATGGAGCTTTGTCATCCCTCTTCCAGGGCCGTGGGGTTCAGACAGAGTCTGTGTCCCTGAAGCAGAGTCCTCTCTACGAGGGCCTGTCATCCACCCCTGAAGCAGAATCCTCTCTACGAGGGCCCCCTGAGGTGGCTGCCTGGCCTCTGCCCGCCCACCTCGACCAGCAGGAAGCTCGTGCCCTCCCAGGTGAGCCACCCAGGCCGACAGAAAGCAGACCTCCCCGGCAGTAACGTCCGCACCCTCGGCCCCAGCATTTCTCACCCCCTAGAACAAGTGCAGTGATGCTGGCACGAAGATCCAAACTCAAACCACCTTATAATATCCATCCTTTGGTACAATCTTGGTTTCAAGTTTGTTTTGTAATAACCGCCTTTACTTACTGGATTCCTCACGTGGCGGACCCTGCGGTCATTAACGCCCATCCAATCCCCCAGCAACCTAGGAATAGGTATTGTGATCTATCCCCATTTTTCTGATAAGAAAAATGAGGCTCAGGGAGGGAAAATCATCTGCCCAAGTCTCCACGGTGGGTAAGAGAGGTGGACGTGCTCCTGAAAACATGGCCACAGACCAGAAAGGAGGGAGAAACCCAGATCTGCAGGGACACAGGGCAGGCTGGCACGCTCCAGGGGCCTGGGGGGGCGGCGGCAGCTGCACCAGAGCCACCACATGGGAGGAGAAGCACAAGGTCAGCCAGGCTGCTGGCCTTTCCCTGTCTGGGGTTCCTGAGCATGAGGGACCTTTCTCAGCCAGCTCTGCTGGACACCGTAGCTCCTTCAACAGACAAAGCCGCAGCGCGGGGGTTAACATGGAGAGCCAGCCCCAGAGTGGCCACCAGCACGAAGGCAGCCTCATCACCACCCCCTCCAGTGCGCCCCGCCCCCGACCGTGGCCCTCGGAGATCACCCAGCACACCACGGTCACGAGCACAGCCCCACGGCCCCTGGGTCGAATCCTAGCTCTGCAACCGACCAGCCGTGTTTCCTTGGGTGTGTTATACGGCCTCCCCGAGCCTGGGCAGTGACTGAAAAGTGGGGCTAATGACAATACAGTCCCTCACAGACTCCAGAAGCTAAAGCACAGTCTTAGCTGAGGGCCTGGCTGGCAGCAGGCCGTGCACGAGAAGTGGCAGTGATTAGCGTCACTTCATCCTGGCCCAACATGGAACCACAGGGCCCAGCTACAAAAGTCATGAAGGCCAGGTGCCTTTTGCCCCTGACAACAAGGCCAAGGATGGGGTGGCCCCAGGCATGGGATTCCAGTGCCCAGCTCTCGGCCCGCGGTCCTGGGCCCTGAGCCAGCTTCCTCACTCCTCCCCTCGGGGCGCCCGGGGCCGCCCTGCGCACAGGCTCCTCCTGGGCACAGACAATTGGCTCTTTGACGGCTGGGGCCCAGGGGACCTCAGTCCCGGATTAGCTGTACTCACAGAACACAAACTGAGGTCCGACCTCCTGGGTCAGCGCCCTTACCATACCTGGAACAGGTCTGCTGGACCAAGTTCTGCCCATGAGCCTCGCAGGCGATCTGGATGAGCCGGCTCTTATAGACCTCGGTCAGCATCTGCTGCATGGCGGCTGAGGGAACAGGGGGGCACGGCTGAGCAGCCACTCCTGGGTGGCCTGGGGCGGGGGGGGTGTCACCCAGTCACCCACTTGATAATCATCCTTGGGGAAAAAAAAGAAATCTCTTTTCTAAACTATAGAAGAAACTTGAGCTTGAAAGGCTGACGGATTACAAAACACTGACTAGCATATGCACAATCTTCTACAGTCCCGTCACCCAAAATGTTATTAATTTTGATATATGTTTTCCTCTGGCCAATTTTCAATGCACATGGATGGACTCGATTAAA
The DNA here is from genome assembly GCA_004024745.2 of Catagonus wagneri. Taxonomy (NCBI): domain Eukaryota; kingdom Metazoa; phylum Chordata; class Mammalia; order Artiodactyla; family Tayassuidae; genus Catagonus; species Catagonus wagneri. Next base: position 5,025,866 of record PVHT021183634.1, read on the forward strand.
AAAATTAAAATGAAAGAATGAAAAGCAGGGACTTGAACAGGTATCTGTATACCCATATCCATAGCAACACTATTCACAACAGCCAAAAAAAGGTGGAAACAACCCAAGTGCCCATTGATGGGTGAATGGATAAACAAGATGTGGGCTATCCATACAGCGGATAATCAGTCCGAAAAAGGAAGGAAATTCTGACATAAACTACGACATGAACCCTGAGAACATCACACTGAAAGAAGCCAGCCACAAAAGGACATATACTGTGTGATTCCACTTATACGAGGCCCCTGAGCACAGGTACCAAAGACAGAGCAGAGGGCGATGGTTCTAAAGCCCCGGCGGAGGGGGCGCTTCCTGTTGAGTGGGGAGAAAGTTTCACTCTGGGATGATGAGAAAGTTCTCGAGGTGGACGGTGGTGACGGCTGCACAACGATGGAATGTCCTTAACACCACAGAGCCGTACATCTCAAAGTGGCTACAGCAGTAAATGTTATGCTTCGTATTTTTTATCATAATAAAAAGGAAACGTTACCACACTAAACACACCGCTTTCTCACCTTCTACGAAGGCATCCCTACGGGAACACGGCCATGTGGCGTTACTGGTGACAGAGCGCCACAGACACGGATTACAAAGTCTAAGATGATCCTCTGTTTCAGAGCATTTGGAGTCTTTTTGCAGTTACTCAATGATACCTTTTTTTTTTTTTTTGTCTTTTTAGGGCAGCACCCATGACATATGGAGGTTCCCAGTAAGGGGTCCAATCAGAACTGTAGCCGGTAGCCTACACCACAGCCACAGCAATGCCAGATCCGAGGTGCATCTGCGACCTACACCACAGTCACAGCAACACCAGATCCTTAACCCACTGAGTGAGGCCAGGGATAGAACTCGCGTCCTCATGGATGCCAGTCAGGTTCGTTTCCGCCCAGCCACGATGGGAACACCTAACTCAATAATACCTCTATAAGTATCCTTGCTTAAACATCTTTGTGCCCATCTGATTATTTGATTATTTCCTAGAATAATTTTTTGAAGTGCAGTTTTAAGGGCATGGATGATATATACAAGTTACACTTTCTGCCTTGCAGAGGGATCACACAGGACAGCCCGATAACACATGCCCTCAACAACACTGGGTTATTACCTTTTCTTGCTTTGTTTTTACTGGAATTTTTTAGTTATAAAAATAAGGCATGCTGGGGAGTTCCCATCGTGGCTCAGCGGAAGCAAATCTGATTAGCATCTGTGAGGACAGACGCAGGTTTGATTCCTGGCCTCATCCAGTGGGTTAAGGATCTTGTTTTGCTGTGGTGTAGGCCAGCAGCTACAGCTCTGATTTGACCCCTAGCCTGGGAACCTCCATATGCCATGGGTGCGGCCCTAAAAAGATTAAAAAAAATAAGGCGTGCTCATTTTTAAAAAGTTAAGCAACGGGGAAATTTGAGAAGGTGAAAACAAAAGTCACCTAACGCTGAGCCTCTTCCCATCAGCGAACTTGATAAACATCCTTCCTTGGACGCACACACAGTCTCTCTCTTTACAAACGGTGGACACTGGTGACCTTTAGAAGGGGACATTAATGACACCTCACGGGGAGGGAGTGGGATGAAGAGGTGTGTGGAAAGTGCTCAGCCCAGCGCCTGAGACACAAGGAACCTCGCTGAGGGCGCACACAATACCCCCTCCTATTGCTCAGGCTCTGAAGGACGGATGGGGTGATCCACAAAGAATCCTCATTTTGAGCAGCAATGAGAACTGCCTCCTTGCCTTCCTTGGCACGTGGCTCGATGTTCTCAGGATCAGACAGGGAGGCCCTGCGCCCGTGTGGACAACGTGGAGCCCCAGGGCCACTCACGGGAGGACAGGAAGGAGCCGTCCCAGGAGCACAAAGGGGCTACCACAGCTTTTGAGGACAGGGGCCCTGCAAGAGCTTTGTGAAATTCTCCCTTTGTGCCAGCGTGACCTCATCTGACCCTCATAATGACCCTACAAGGCAGATACTTCATTCTTCCCATTTTATAGATATGAAAATTGAGGCCTGGAAAAGCAAGGACCCAGAAATGCCCCTTGGGTTGCACGGCTTGTATCCGAGCTGTGATTCTGAATCCAAGCCCAGCCTGCCCCCAGAGCCCTGCTCCATGATTGGACTTAACCGTCCCTCTTGAGGGGGGACAGTCAGCGCCCTCTACTCGTGACCAGTAAAGGGACAGCTGTCTACTGCTGCCGCTCAGTCAGCCACACTCAGCCCGCCCCCATCCCCCGCCCCCGACTCACAGGCGACCTCACGGCGACGCAGGTTCTCTGTCTCCTCCTGGGTTATGGACACCAACTGCTCCATTCTTATTCTAGAAGCAAGGTGACGCATTATTCAGCAAAGGTGCCATTTCCAACAGGGAAGCCCACAGACACAGGGAACACCACACCCTCGGGAAGTCCTCCCCCCTGGCATCACACAGCTCCCTGGGGTTCTGTTAACTCTCAACCCTGTAGAGTTTCTGGCATAAAAAGATGAACGGTCCCTTAGAAAAAACAGACCAACGGAATCCACACTGTGGCTCAGCAGGTTAAGAACCCGACTAGCATCCATGAGGATGTGGGTTGGATCCCTGGCCTTGCTCAGTGGCTTAAGGACCTGGCGTTGCTACAAGTTGCGGTGTAGGTCACAGACGAGGCTCGGATCCTGCATTGTGGCTGTGGCTGTGATGCAGGCCTGCGGCTACAGCTCTGATTCGACCCCTAGCCTGGCAACCTCCATGTGCCGTGGGTACGGCCCTAAAAAGAAAAAGAGCAAAACAGGCTTAAGGACACAAACAGCCAATCCATCAACACTTAAATTCAGGTGACCGAGGAACATATGGAAAGATTCTTAACACCACCGATAATGAAGGAAGTAAAACGTTTTCACCCATCAGGTCGCTTGATTTTAAGAAAACTGATAACTAGTGACGGCAATGAGGGTGGAGAAATGGGCATTTCGTGCGCTGCTGAAGGGAGTGCACGTGGGAAGGGTGTTTTTTGGAAGGCAGTCTGGTGATACTCATCAATGTTCTTTGAATATTCCCTTCAAGAATATTCACGCAACTGTAAAGGGTGTACCTAGAAGATGTTTACATGGTATTGTTTGCAATTACAAGATACCAGAAAGCACTTAAATGTTCACAGGGGGCTAATTACATAAATTATAAGTATGGAGTGGAATTCATGACACTTATTACAAACAATGAGGCTTCTGGTGTGGAAATACATCTGTGATATCACAGGTGCAAATGAGAAAGGAACTGCATGTATGTATGTGCATGCTGCAGGTGTGCGCACTTCTCCCCATGCCAAACTGGCAAGTGGCTGGGAGAAGACAGCATCCTTTAATGTGGCCTGCGGGGTGTGACTTCATCAGAAGAGGCAGGGGCACTCCTGCCTCCGCCCAGAACCACAGGCTGCTGGAGGGAAGGCCGATATCTGGTGCGTCCCTGGATCCCAGGCCCAGCAGAGAGGGCTCTCAGGCCGTGTGCTGAACAAACCGTGCCACTGGCCACAGCTCAGCTTGGCCTTGACCTCCCTGGCTGTCACAGCCCCCCTTGAAGCGAGCAGGGTAAGGCCACTGTGCAATCCCGTGGGAACCCCTGCAGGAGGCTTGTCCAGGCTGGAGGGCCAGGAAGGCGGGACCACGGCGGGTGCAAGTGGGAGGCTCTCCCCAGCACAGCGGCCAGGCCATCATGGCTGTTTAGGGATCCCCCAAGAATCAGGGGAGATTCATGTGAATACCCCCAAGGAGCAGGGGGTTAGGGTCCGGCCCTCCCACCTATCATCTTTTCTAACTTCAATTCACCCCAATGCAGCTGACTTGGAAAAAAAAAAAACAAAGAGCACCACCTCCAATTCCCACCTCTCAAAACATCCAGTGCTTTCTTTTTACTTATTTTGACCACACCCTCAGCATGGGGAAGTTCCGGGGCCAGGGATCGAACCCTCGCGCTACAGTTGAACCTGCGCACAGCAGTGGCAACACCGGATCCTTATCCTACTGGGCCCCAGGGGGACTTCCTGTTCAGTGCTTTCTGTGCAGACACAGGCAGGGTGTCATCAAGAAGCGAGACACTACAGACACCACTGAGCAAGAGTTTCCCTCAGTCAGGAAGAGTCTTCTACACGACAGCCAACGGCTACAGACTGTTCCTCTGAACGTCATGGGTGTAATCAAATTTTTCCTCCCCAAAATGAGGATTTTTCCCTGTTTTTTTATACTAGAAATACAGCTGGACATTATATATGCATTCTTATTCATGTCTCTGAATTTTTTCCAGGAGTATTAACAGACTTGAAGGCAGAAATTCCTTTTATCCCAGACTCCCTAAGAGGTGGGTTTCCTCTTAGCTTTAGGAAAGCTTTCTGGCCTAATCCTCAGGGCTCAATCCAAGACCTTCTCTCCAGAGCCGCGCGTCCCCGGGAAGGAAAGCAGCGCCAAGAAAGCACCGGAGCAGAACACTTACCTTTCATTTTCCAGGGACTTCAAAATCTCGGAGTTTTTCTTTTGCCTGTGGAGGAAACCAGGAGAGGCCTACTGTCACCTGGGGCCCCATTTCCAACGGGGCTGCCCAGAGGGGCTTGGGAACCAACCGCCTCGGGGCTCTGTGGTCTCAGGCCAGTTCTTCAACCACTCCAAACCCCAGCTCATCTGTGAAATGGGAATTGTCATTTCCTGAAACTTCATGGAGTGCTGGTAAAGAGTGAATGAGAAAACAGACGTAAGTACTTAAAGGTAAGAAGCACGCGGTAGAGGGCAGTTTCCTGGGCGCCCTCGGTGGCAGGCACACTGCCCAGGCGGGCAGGCTGGCCCCCTCAGTTCTACGTACTGTGGGCGAGGGAGAACGGGACTCAGAGGCCGTGGAGAGGAAGGCTGGACGCGGCAGGGGTGTAGCGAAAGCCTGGTTCTGGATTCTTTCCCCACGGGACCCCCAACCACACTTTCTCAGGCCTCTCGAGATCTTTCTCTGATCTGCTTTCTCCTAAGCAGCTCCTGTACCTGCTGCCAGTGGCTTCTGCCTTGGACAGGATCTGAACAGGCAACTCTAACACTATAAGGCCAGTGGCTGGCTTCAGTGTGACAGGTGACCTGGAACCCAAAATACTGGAGCAGAACGTGACCTTGACTTGTTAAATCCCCTCACATTACAGATGGGAAACTTGTGGGGGGGGGTGCAAAGGTCCAATCAGTAGCAAACCCAAGGCAAGAAGCAAGCGTGGCCATGCCCGGATCAGATCCTTTTTAAGTTGGTGTGAACTGCAGCACAGAGACTGGATTCTAAGGAAGGGCCCCTGGGGCAGGCTCAGAGGCTGGGAGGGAGAAACGGACCGCCATCCTGGGCTCCTTAAAGGGTGGAATCGTGTGTGTGGGGGGGTGTCTCTGGGTCGGGGGCGGGGTGGACAGGAGCTGACCTCTGATTCTCCTGCAAGAGCTTCTGGATCCGGCTGGAGATGTTCTGCTCTGTCTGCTTCAGCTGCTCCTGTAGCCGCTGGCGCTCCGCGTCCAGGTAGCACTGGCGCTCGCTCAGGCCCTGCTCCAGCCGGGACTGCTCCTGCGGTGGGACAGGCAGAGGGTCCCGAGACGCCTGGGACCCATCAGAGGCCGCAGAGCAGCGAGGGGCCCTGGCCTGGGATGGGGAGGCTGGGTCTCTGCGTGACCCTGGACCTCGCCCCCCCCTCCAGGCCGCCGGGTGTCCAGGGCACGGGAGAAGCCTGTGCCAGGTGCTGGGTGAGGACGACCCTCCAACCCCCACGTCCTGGAGGAGGGGAGTGCCTCCCCACACCGGAGGGAGCTCAGCCTGAGGCGAGGGCCCTGGCCGAGGCCCCACCTGGCCACTCACGAACCTCCTTGACTGTCTGAAGGATCTCGTCCTTCCGACTGCTGCTCTGCCGCAGGAGCTGGGCATGCTCTCTCTGCCCGAGTTCCAGGCGCCGTTCAAACTCAAGTTTCTCCAGCATCTTCTGTTCCTGCAGGAATGTAGATCCTGGTGACTAGGGGCACAGGCTCTGTGGGCGTTAGGACTGGCGGGCAGGGTGAATCTACGCCTCAGCTCTGAACAGTGCGGGCTGCAGGTCTGAGCACTGAGCAACCCCCCTCAGGGCCCAAGCGTAAGAAGAGGGCTGTTCCCTGGCACAGGCTAGAGGTTTAAAGCCTGGGGCTGGGCTCAACATCTCTGAGCCTCAGTTTTCTCATTTGTCACTTGGAGACACACTCCCCCCATGGACGCGTGAGGATGTGCTGAGATGACGCGTGCAAGGGGAAAGGGTGACTTTACCCTCTGATAAAAGGCAGGAAGAACTTGTTTCCTCATGTATTTTATAACAGTTGAGATATTTAGTGAGAAGAAAAGGGATACGACAAAAGGCATATTCTTACCTTTCTCTTCTCATAGTCCGAGAACCTGTTCTGGGTGGGGGGGAAAGACAGTGGTCAGGAGAAGGCGGCGGCAGTGGTTCTCACGGGACCAGAATCCCCGGGCAGCCTACACTACTCAGACGCCCAGGACATCCGGAGGACGGCATCAGAGCCAGGGTTCTCGTGGACACCAGGGCTGAGAGCCACTGGGCTCAGCGCACTGTGGGAAGGTCTTCAAGACCGTTCTGGCGACGCGGCACTGAGAAGGCATGGTGCTCTGAACGGGAGACTAAGAGACGGCCGATTCCCTCGTGTGTCTGCACCACACACCTGCAGGACCCAGACACTTACACAAACACAGAAGGCACAAGTTCCCACGCAACTGTTCACAGTGTGAAAACACTGGCAATAACTCAAACGTCCATCGACACGCGATTACTTCAGTAAGTCATGGTGCGTCCTTACAGCGGATTATTACTCAACTGTCGAATGATGGGGCGAATGTGAGAGCAGCTACGGAGAAGGACGTGTGACATCTTTCTGTGTGCAGCGTGACGTCACTCTTGTAAAAACAACACCAGCAAAACTCAAATCTGAGCTTTGTGGTTGCTGAGACAAAAGCCATGAAGGAGATTTGGTAATCACAGAGTTCCCACTGTGGCTCGGCGGTAACGAACACTGCCAGTATCCTTGAGGACGCAGGTTCGATCCCTGGCCTCGCTCAGTGGGTTGAGGATCTGGTGTTGCTGTGGCTGTGGTGCTGGCCGGCAGCTGTAGCTCCAAATGGACCCCTAGTCTGGGAACTTCCATATGCCGTGGGTATGGCCCTAAAAGAAGAAAAAAAAGGAGAGAGATTCACTAATCACGATAGTTCGCGAGGAGTACCTCCAGGAGGTGGGACTGTGAGGGGGGGGGGAGACATATCAGTTTACATATTTCTGTATTGTTTGATTTATAACAAGGAGCATGAATTACATTTGTAGTTTATCAACACACACACTTTTTTTTTTCCTTTTTCAACCACATCTGTGGCATATGTAGTTCCCCTGGCCAGGGATCGAATCTGAGCCGGAGCTACAACCTACGCCACAGCCATGGCAATGCCAGATCCTTAGCCCACTGCGCTGGGCCAGGGATCGAACCAGCGCCCCCAGAGAGACAAGCGAGATTATTACCCCACTTCGCCACAGCATGAACTCCCACTCATTTTTTAGTTGCCCTTCTATTTAGTTATCTGGCTCTGAGACCAGAATTAGTCTCTGCCTGAGCTATAAAAGCAGCATTCTATTAAGGAAATGATTTTTCCTATGCTGAGCCAGCAGTAAATTTTTTTTTGTTTTTTTTTTTTTTAGGGCCACACCCGCAGCATATGGAAGTTCCCAGGCTAGGGCTCCAGTCAGAGCTGTAGCGGCCTCCCTATACCACAGCAACATCATATCCAAGCAGCATCTGCGATCTACACCATAGCTCACGGTAATGCCAGATCCTTAACCCACTGAGTGAGGCCAGGGATCAAACCCAGTCCTCTTGGATACTAGTTGGATTCATTACCACTGAGCCACGACAAGAACTCAGTAAAATTTTTTCAAGGTAATCTTTAAATATTCAGATATCTGAATATAGTCTTGTAAAAACTAAGCATGGAATATAAAAGTACCCACTGGCCACTCTCAGACCTAATCCTGGTCCCCCTATCCATGTAATGTAAATATCACTATCAAGCCGCACTCCATATACCTACTTGTGGATAATTTGTGCCTCTGGAAAAAAATATATATTTGTATGTGTGTGCATCTAAATTTTTTTGCTGCATGTGTGGCATACAGAAATTCCAGGGCCAGGGACTGAACCCAAGTCACAGCAGTGACAATGCCGATCCTTAACCTACTAGGCCACCAGGGAATGCTCTAAAATTTTTTTTTAATGAAAGTATAATTTACATAATGTAAAATTCATCCTTTTTTTAGTGTGTAATTCTATTAAGTTAGGCTTTTCCTTTTTTATTTTATTTTTTTTGTAATTTTTAGGGCCACACCTGCAGCATATGAAGGCTCTCAGGCTAGGGGTCGAATCTGAGCTGTAGCTGCTGGCCTACAACCACAGTCTGTAGGTCACAGTCTGTGACCTACACCACAGCTCACGGCAATGCCAGATGCTTAACCCACTGAGTGAGGCCAAGGATCGAATCTGCATCCTCATGGATGCTAGTCGGATTCATTTCCACTGAGCCATGGCGGCACTCGAGTTTTTTTCTTTTTACAACTGCACCTGCAGCATATAGAAGTTCTCAGGCCAGGGGGTCAAACTGGAGCTGAAGCTATGCCCTACACCACAGCTCATGACAATGCCGGATCCTTTAACCCACTGAGCAAAGCCAAGGATTGAACCCACATCCTCACAGAGACAACATCAGGTCCTTAACTTGCTGAGACACAACTGGAATTCCAGTTTTGACAAATGCATGCAGTTATGTAACCACCACTCTGGTCAAGACAGAGAAGAGACCCAGAGCCCCTGAGCTTCCCTGTGCCCCTCTGGCATCAAGCCCCCTCCCGCTCTCTGTCACTGGCAGCTACTCATCTGCTTTCTCATGTATTTGTACTTTTTTTTTTTTTAAGGGCCAAAGGTGCGGCATATGAAAGCTCCCAGGCTAGGGGCTGAATTGGAGCTGATGTTGTTGGTCTACACCAGAGCCACAGCCATGCCAGATCTGAGCCATGATGGGACCTACACCGCAGCTCATGGCGATGCCAGATCGCTGACCCACCAAGCAAGGCTGCATCCTCATGGATAACAGTTGAGTTCTTACTGCTGCGCCACAATGGGAACTCCCGAACCTTTTTAAACAGAAAAGCAGAAGTACTTTCATTGTGTTGTGCAAGTTGTCCTTTCCACTTATCCGTCTGTCCTGTAACCCATATCTGAATAGATCTCTCATGGTATGGATAGGATGTGCTGGTTCAGCCTCTTCTCACGGACAGACGTTTAGGGCTGCTAATAACATTTCACTACTACAAATAAGGCTGCAGAAGAGATTGGATTAAGATGGCGGAATAGAAGGACTGGAGCTCAACTTCTCTCATAAAAACAACAAAATTACAACCAAATGCCAAGCAATCTTCAACCAAATGGACTGGAAACTTTCAAAAAGATATTAAGACAAAGAAGAGACCACATCAGGAGGTAGGAGGGGCGATTACACGATATAAGCAACCCCATACCTCCCGGGTGGGAAGCCCCACAGACTGAAAAGTAACTGTATCACAAAGACTCACCTAAAAGACTGAGAGTTCTGAGCCCCACGTTAAATCCCCATGCCAGGGGATCTGGCACAGGGAGAAAGAGCCCCCAGAGCATCTGGCATTGAAGGCCAGTGGGGCTTGTGTGCAGGAGCTGCTTGGGACTGGGGGAAATGGAGACCCCATTCTTGAAAGGTGCACACAGACCTTCACATGCACTGGGTCCCAGGGCAAAGGCAAAGTCTCCATAGGAATCCTGGTCGAACCTGACTGCAATTCTTGGAGCATCTCCTGGGAAAACAGGAATGACTGTGCCTTGTGAGGGAAGGGTATTGGAGGCAAAGCTCTTAGGAACATTCATCAGTCTGCATTTCTCTGGAGGTAGCCATTTTTGGGAAAATCTGGCCCCTCCCATCAGTGCTGAAAAGCCCCAGGCTAAAAAATAATACAGGTGGGATCACAGCCCCACCCATCAGTAAACAGGCTGCCTAAAGACCCCTCAGGCACAAAGCCACCTCTAATATCACCTAGAGACAAAGTCCCACCCACCAGAGTGATAGGAATCAGCCCCACCTACAAGTGGACAGGCACCAGTCCCTCCCATCAGGAAGCCTACAGCAAGCCCCCCCATACCAGCTTCAGCCACAGGGAGGCAAACACTAGAAATAAGAGAGGCTACAACTCTACTGTCTGCAAAAAGACACCAAAAACCTAAAAAAAAATGAAAAGACAGAAAACCATAACTCATATAAGGGAGAAAGAAAAAAACCCCGAAAAACAGCTCAGTGATGAGACTATCAGCCTCTCAGAAAGAGACTTTAGACTATTGATGCTGAAGATGATGAAGGCATTGGAAATAAACTAGAGGCAAAGATTGATAATTTACAGGAAACACTGAGCAAAGAAATACAAAATATAAAAATTAAGCAAGAAGAGATGCAAAATACAATAACCGAAATAAAAAATTCATTAGAAGCAGCCAACAGTAGAATACAGGAGGCAGAACAACAATCAGCAAGGTGGTGGACAAACTAGTGGAAATCACTAACGCAGAAGAGAAAAAGAGATAAAAGATTGAAAGGAAATGAGGAGAGTCTCAGAGAACTCTGGGATAACATTAAATGCACCAACGTCCATATTATAGGGGTGCCAGAGTGAGAAGAGAGAGAAGGGGACAGAAAAAATATTCGAAGAGATAATAGCCGAAAACTTCCCTAACATGGGAAAGGAACCACTCAGTCAAATCCAGGAAGCACAACAAGTACCATATAAAATAAACCCAAGGAGGAACACCCCGAGACACATATTAATTAAAATGACCAAAATTAAAGACAAAGAGAAAATATTGAAAGCAGCTAGGGAAAAGAAACAAATAACATACAAGGAAACCCCGACAAGGTTATCGGCAGATTTTTCAGCTGAAACTCTGCAGGCCAGAAGGGAGTGGCATGATATACTTAACGTGATGAAAGGAAAAAACTTCCAACCAAGATTACTTTACACAGCAAGGCTCTCATTCAGATTTGAAGGAGAGATCAAAACCTTTACAGATAAGCAAAAGCTAAGAGATTTCTGTAACAGTAAACCAGCTTCACAGCAAATACTAAAGGAACTTCTCTAGGCAGAAAAAAAGGTCATAACCAGAAATAAAAACACCGCAAATGACAAGGCTCACCAGTTAAGGCACATATACAGTAAAGATACTAAATCATCCATGCACAGTTGTGCTACCAAAATCAGAAATTGTGAGAAGAGAGCACAAATGCAGGACACTGGAGATGCATGTGTAATTAAGAAACCAACAACTTAAAACAATCTTTCTTATATATAGACTCCTATATCAAAACTTCAGGGTAACTGCAAACCAAAAATCTACAATTAATACACAAACAAACAAGAAAAATCAACTCAAATACAACATTAAAGATAGTCATCAAACCACAAGAGGAGACAACAAGAGAATAAGGGAAGAAAAAAGAGCAACAAAAATCCAAAACAGCTAATAATAAAACGGCAATAAGAATATACTTATCAAAAATTACCTTAAATGTTAATGGACTGACTGCCCCAACCGAAAGACACAGACTAGCTGAATGGATACAAAAACAAGACCCATATATATGCTGTCTTCAAGAGACCCACTTCACTTCTAGAGACACATACAAATTGAAAGTGAGAGGATGGAAGAAAATATTCCATGCAAACGGAATCAAAAGAAAGCTGGAGTAGCAATACTCCTATCAGACAAAATAGACTTTAAAATGAAGAACATTTTAAGAGATAAGGAAGGGCACTACAGCATGATCAAAGGATCAATCCAAGAAGAAGATATAACAATTTTAAATATCTATGCATCCAACATAGGATCACCACAATATATAAGGCAACTGCTAACAACTTAAAAGGAGAAATCAACAATAACACCATCATAGTGGAAGACTTTAGCACCCCACTTACAGCAATGATCATCCAGACAGAAAATCAATAAGGAAACACAGGCCCTGAATGAAGCATTAGACCAGATGGACTTAACAGATATTTATAGGACATTCTATCCAAAAGCAACAGAATACACATTCTTCTCAAGTGCTCATGGAACATTCTCTAAGGTTGACCACATCCTGGGCTACAAATCCAACCTCAGTAACTAAGAAAATTGAAATCATATCAAGCATCTTTTCTGTCCACAATGCTATACGACTGGAAAGCAACAAGAAAAAAATGGCAAAAAGTACAAACACGTGGAGACTAAACAACATGCTACTAAACAACCAATGGATCACTGAAGAAATCAAAGTGGAAATTTAAAAATACCTAGAAGCAAATGATAACAAAGATACGATACTCCAAAACCTCTGGGATGCAGCAAAAGCAGTTCTAAGAGGGAAGTTTATAGCAATACAAGCCTACCTCAGGAAACAAGAGAAAGCTCAAATAAACAACCGAACTTTACATCTAAAGCAGCTAGAGAGGGAAGAACAGACAAGACCTAAAGTTGGTAGAAGAAAAGAAATCATAAAGATCAGAGCAGAAATCAATGAAATAGAAACAAAGAAAACCATAGAAAAGATCAATGAAACTAAAAACTGGTTCTTTGAAAAGATCAACAAAATTGATAAACCCTTAGCCAGACTTATCAAGAAAAAAAGAGACAGGACACAAATCAATAAAATTAGAAATGAAAAAGGAGAAGTAACAACAGACATCACAGAAATACAAAGGATCGTAAGAGACTACTTTATGCAACTATATGGCAATAAAATGGAAAACCTAGACGAAATGGACAAATTCTTAGAAAAGTACAATCTCCCAAGACTAAACCAAGATGAAATGGAAAATATGAATAGACCAATCACAAGTTCTGAAATTGAAGCTATGATTAAAAACTTCCAACAAACAAAAGTCCAGGACCAGATGGCTTCACAGGTGAATTCCATCAAACATTCAGAGGAGTTCCCATTGTGGCTCAGCGGTTAATGATCCAACTAGGAGCCATGAGGTTGCGGGTTCAATTCCTGGCTTTGCTTAGTGGGTTAAGGATCCGGCGTTGCCATGGGCTGTGGTGTAGGTTGCAGATGCGGCTGGGATCTGGCATTGCTGTGGTTCTGGCGTAGACTGACAGCTATAGCTCCGATTAGACCCCTAACCTGGGAACCTCCACATGCCACGAGTGTGGCCCTAGAAAAGACAAAGAAAAAAGCAAACCAAAAAAAAAAAAAAAAAACCCCACAAACATTTAGATAAAAGCTAGCACCTATCCTTCTGAAACTCTTCCAAAAAAATTGCAGAGGAAGGGACACTCCCAAACTCATTCTATGAGGCAACTATCACCCTGATACCAAAACTAGACAAAGATACCACAAAAAAAGAAAATTACAGGCCAATCTCACTGATAAACATAGATGCAAAAATCCTCAACAAAATACTAGCCAACCCAATTCAACAATACATTAAAAGGATTGCACATCATGATCAAGTGGGATTTATCCCCGGGATGCAAGGATTCTTCAATATCTGCAAATCAATCAGTGTGATATACCATGTTAACACACTGAAGAATAAAAACCATATGATCCTCTCCATATATGCAGAAAAAGCCTCTGACAAAATCCAACACCCATTTCTGATAAAAACCCTTCAGAAAGTGGGCATGGGGGGAACCTACCTCAACATAATAAAGGCCATCTATGACAAGCCCAGAGCTCACATCATTCTCAATGGTGAAAAGCTGAGAGAATTCCCGCTGAGATCAGGAACAAGACAGGGATGTCCACTCTCGCCACTACTATTCAACATAGTTCTGGAAGTCCTAGCTACAGCAATCAGAGAAGAAAAAGAAATAAAAGGAATCCAAATTGGAAAGGAAGAAGTAAAACTATCACTTTTTGTAGATGACATGATACTATACCTAGAGAATCCTAAAGACGCTACCAGAAAACTGTCAGAGCTCCTCAATGAATTTGGCAAAGTTGCAGGATACAAAATTAATACACAGAAATCAACTGCATTTCTATATACTAACAATGAAAGATCAGAAAGAGAAATTAGGGAAGCAATCCCATTTACTATCACATCAAAAAGAATCAAATACTTAGGAATAAACCTGCCTAAGGAGACAAAAGAACTGTACTCTGAAAATTATAAGGCGTTGATGAAAGAAATCAAGGATGACATGAACAGGTGGAAAGACATACCATGCTCTTGGACTAGAAGAGTCAATATTATCAAAATGACTATACCACCCAAGGCAATCTACACATTCAATGCAATCCCTATGAAATTACCAAGGACCTTTTTCACAGACCTAGAGCGAAATATTTTAAAGTTTGTTTGGAAACACAAAAAAACCCCAGAATAGCCAAAGACATCCTGAAAAAGAAAAATGGAGCTGGAGGAATCAGGCTCCCTGACTTCAGACTCTACTACAAAGCTACAGTCATCAAAAATGTATGGTACTGGCACAAAGACAGAAATATAGACCAGTGGAACAGGATAGAAAGCCCAGAACTAAATCCACGCATCTATAGTCAACTAATCTATGACAAAGAGGCAAGAATATACACATTGGAGAAAAGACAGCCTCTTCAATAAGTGGTGCTGGGAAAACTGGACAGCCACATGTAAAAAAATGAAACTAGAACACTTCCTAACACCATGCACAAAAATAAACTCAAAACAGATTAAATAACTAGATATAAGACCAGATACTATAAAACTCTTAGAGGAAAACATAGGCCAAACACTCTCTGACATAAATGATAGCAACATCTTCTCAGATCCATCTGTCAGAGTAAGGACAATAAAAAGAGAAATAAACAAATGGGACTTAATTAAACTTCAAAGTTTCTGCACAGCAAAGGAAACCCTAAGCAAAGCAAAAGGACAACCCACGGAATGGGAGAAAATATTTGTAAATGAATCAACCGACAAGGGATTAATCTCCAAAATTTACAAACACCTCCTACAGCTCAATACAAAAAAAACAAACAACCCCATCAAAAAAATGGGCAGAGGATCTAGGCATATAATTCTCCAAAGAAGACATGCAGATGGCAAATAAACACATGAAAAGATGTTCAACATCGCTCCTCATCAGAGAAATGCAAATCAAAACCACTATGAGGTACCACCTTACACTGGCCAGAATGGCCATCATCAAAAAGTCTATAAACAGTTAAGTGCTGGAGAGGGTGT
Source organism: Catagonus wagneri (assembly GCA_004024745.2). Classification (NCBI taxonomy): domain Eukaryota; kingdom Metazoa; phylum Chordata; class Mammalia; order Artiodactyla; family Tayassuidae; genus Catagonus; species Catagonus wagneri. Next base: position 5,041,175 of record PVHT021183634.1, read on the forward strand.
GGAGAAAAAGGATCCCTATTACACTGCTGGAGGGAATGCAAATTGGTACAACCATTGTGGAAAACAGTATGGAGGTTCCTCAGAAAACTCAAAATAGAATTACCATTTGATCCAGCAATCCCACTCCTGGGCATCTATCCAGAGGAAACCATGACTCGAAAAGACACATGTACTCCAGTGTTCATGGCAGCACTCTATGCAATAGCCAGGTCATGGAAACAGCCTAAATGCCCATCGACAGAGGAGTGGATAGGGAAGATATGGTACATATACACAATGGAATATTACTCTGCCATTAAAAGGAACGAATTACTAACATTCATAGCAACATGGATGGACCTAGAAATTATCATGTGAAGTGAAACCAGTCAGACAATTAGACAGCAACACCCAGTGCTACCGCTTACATGTGGAAACTAAAAAGACACAATGAACTTCTTTGCAGAACAGACAATGACTCACAGACTTTGGAAAACCCTGGTTTTTCAAATAAGACAATCTGGGGGGGTGGGGGGGATGCACTGTGGGTTTGGGACCCAAAAGCTATCAAATTGACTTGTGATGATTTATATACACCTATAATTGAAATAAAATCCATTATGTTTTAAAAAAAATAAAAAAATAAATAAAACCGTATGGTACTGGCACAAAGACAGAAATATGGATCAGTGGAACAGGACAGAAAGCCCAGAATTAAATCCACACACCTATAGTCAACTAATCTATGACAAAGGAGGCAAGAATATACACTGGAGAAAAGACAGTCTGTTCAATAAGTAGTGCTGGGAAAACTGGACAGCCACATGTAAAAGAATGAAATTAGAACACTTCCTAACACCATGCACAAAAATAAACTCAAAATGGATTAAAAACCTAGATATAAGACCAGATACTATAAAACTCTTAGAAGAAAACATAGGCCAAACACCCTCTGACATAAATGATAGCAACATCTTCTCAGATCCACCTGTTAGAGTAATGGCAATAAAAAGGAAAATAAACAAATGGGACTTAATTAAACTTCAAAGTTTCTGCACAGCAAAGGAAACCCTAAACAAAATGAAAAGACAACCCACAGAATGGGAGAAAATATTTGCAAATGAATGGACTGACAAGGGATTAATCTCAAAATTTATAAACACCTCGTAAAGCTCAATACAAAAAAATAAATAAATAAAAAAATAGGCAGAAGATCTAAACAGACAATTCTCCAAAGAAGACATACAGATGGCCAAAAAACACATGGAAAGATGTTCAACATCACTCGTTAATAGAGAAATGCAAATCAAGACCACTATGAGGTATCACCTTACACAGGCCAGAATGGCCATCATCAAAAAGTCTACAAACAGTAAGTGCTGGAGAGGGTGTGGAGAAAAAGGAGCCCTACTACATTGTTGGTGGGAATGCAAATTGGTGCAACCATTGTGGAAAACAGTATGGAGATTCCTTAGAAAACTGAAAATAGAATTACCATTTGATCCAGCAATCCCACTACTGAGCATCCATCTAGAGAAATCCATGACTCAAAAAGACACACGTAAGGCAAAAAGACAAAAGACAAAAGACAAAAAACAAAAAACATGTACTCCAATGTTCATTACGGCACTCTATACAATAGCCAAGTCATGGAAACAACCTAAATGCCCATCGACAGAGGAATGGATAGGGAAGATGTGGTACATATACATAATGGAATATTACTCAGCCATTAAAAGAAATGAAATAACAGCATTTAGAGCAACACGGATGGACCTAGAAATTATCAATGTGAAGTGAAACCAGTCAATTAGACAGCAACATCAAATCCTACCATTTCCATGTGGAAACTAAAAAAAGGACACAATGAACCTCTTTGCATAACAGAAACTGACCCACAGACTTTGGAAAACTTATGGTTTCCAAATGAGACAAGTTGGGGGGTGGGGTGATGCCCTGAGGGTTTGGGATGGAAATGTTATAAAATTTGGTTGTGATGATTTTTGTACACCTATTAACAAAATTCATTAATTAAAAAAAAGGTATGGGAGTTCCCTTCGTGGCTCAGTGGTTAATGAATCCGACTAAGAACCATGAGGTTGCGGGTTCGATCCCTGGCCTCGCTAAGTGGGTTAAGGATCCGGCGTTGCCGTGAGCTGTGGTGTAGGTTGCAGACACGGCTCGGATCCCGCGTTGCTGTGGCTGTGCCGAAGGCCGGCAGCTACAGCTCCTGTTAGACCCCTAGCCTGGGAACCTAAATATGCCGTGGGTGTGGCTCTACATAAAGGCAAAAAGACAAAAAAAAAAAAAGGTACATAGAAAAAAAAAAAAATAAGGCTGCAAGGAACCCTCCTGTAAATGTCTCTTTGTGCAAGTGTGCCTCTGGGGTATATACTGAGAAGTGGGACTTCTGGGGCTGTGCCCTTTTACACTGATGATGTATATTGTCAAGTCGTATATTGTCAAGTTATCTTCCACAGTGAGGATACCGATTTCCATTCCCAAGGGCAATTTTATGTGGCCATTGTTTCCCCACTCTCCGGCCAAGAGAAATGACCAAAGTTAAATTTGTGCCAGTCTGAGGAAGAAAATGGCATTTCGTTGTTTTAATTTACCTGTTCCTAATTACTAGTGAAGTTGGGTGTTTTCCACATTGATTATTTTTACTGTTTTCCACATTGATTATTTTTACTATTTTTTCTCGGTAAGGCATGTATTGATATATCTTCCATCCTTTTTTTTTTTTCCCCTTAGGATGGTTTTCTGCTTCATATTGATTGGAGAAAATTCTCTGTATGTTCGCTCTCCTAATCCTTCATTAGAAATGTTGCAAATACTTTTGAGACTATAAATTGACACAGTTTTCCCAGATAGCAATCTCCCTCTGGAATTCTCATTGAATTAATTGTCCAAGGAAATAAAAAACTATAGAAGCATTCACAGTAGCACTGGAATACAGGGAAGGGTGGCAGGAAACCCCAAGAATAATTAAAAAAAAAAAAAATCGTTGGAAGATATGACTCCAAACCCACTGCAGCTGGTACCTCCCCCATCCTCCAGCCATCAGAGGCCCTGGCCTGTGGGCCTCCAGTGAGGGAGCAGACGGTAGGGGGAGGGGCTGGGAGTTGAGGAGGGTGGGCCAGAGGCAGTTTCTGTCTGGTTCCACTATCGGGTGCACCCTGACCTCTGTGGTGAACCCTTGCTGAGCTTCCGCCTCCATCCCTGACCTAAGCTGGGTCACCCCCAGGGACCAGGGAGGGCCGGCCTGCGGCTGGTGCTGACACGTGAGCACAGCGGGGCAGGCATCCTGTACAAGCAACAAGGAGGCGAGAAGGACTTAAGGGGAGACAGCATGAATGATACAGACATGATGCCCGCTCGCCCGAAGCTCCATCCAGCACGGAGGAAAACAGCGAGCAAGTCCTGTCCCATTTACTCTTCATGTAATTTAGAGCTGTGACTGCAAGAGGGCGGGAGCCTGTTCCCGGGACAGACCCCCTCCCCCAACCACCTGCCTCTCGTAGGCAGAGAAACTTCAGCCAAAGAATGAGAGATGAGAAAATATAGAGGCAACAGAAAACAATCGAGCAAGACAAAATAACTGTTTAGCCATTAAATGAAGTCAAGGACCTTTCGTTCCTCCTGAAAGGCTGTAGATAATGAGCCGTATCCTCTTTCGCAGACACTGAAACAGTAGAAGACATAAACTACCTGACGGCCAGACTACAGCCATTGACAAGCTGCTCCGTCTTACATGATTCCAGAACTGGCCTCAAGGAAATGGGAACAAACTGACCCTGGAGTTGAGGATTAGCCAGACCTAGAACAACCAGGATGCTGCTGATCACCACAGCCAGTTTCAAGATGACTGTCAGAACTGCCTGTGCTGCTCTGCACGCAGCCCCTCCCTCCACCGGCATACCCCTGAGACACCCCTTTGAAAGCTCCTGCTCCCTGACCGACGGTGGGGAGTTGGTCCTTTGGTACATGAGTCTACCTTCTCCCCAGGATTGCCGGCTTCCTCCGTAATGCTATCTTTCCTTTTACTCAGCACTTATCTCTCAGTATTGGATCCTTCAACAAAGAGCAGCTGGCTGAACCTGAGTACAGTGACTGACAAGTGCTCCCAAGGAACGGCTCGGGGCTCCTTGAGATCACACACAGGAGAGCTGACCTGGGCTTCTCAGAGGATGTGATGTTTAAACTGGGAACTGAAGGGGTTCCCTGGTGGCTCAGCGGGCTAAGAATCTGGTGTTTTCACTGCTGTGGCTCTGGTTACAGCTGGGGTGTGGGTTCAGTCCCTGGTCCAGAAACTTCTACATGCGCGGGAGTGGCCAAAAACCCCCACAAAAACTGGGAATTGAAGGATGAGATGGAGTTATCCAGAGCGGAGAAGCTGAGGGGGAGAATTCCAGACTGAGGGAATTACATGTTCAAAGGCCCCAAGGGGCTCAGGGACAGAGAGGAACCAGGGGCAGCTGGTGCTGGGGAGCTGGTGGGGTGAAAGGGGCTCAGAGACCTTAGGAAGGCTTCTAAGCATGTCAGTTTGAAGGGAGCTGAATTCCAGTTTGATAGAGGAATCCAAGGCTGAAGCTCTGACCCCTCCCACCCCAAGCCCCCCCACCCCAAGGCCCACATCCCCCGCGCGCACCCCCGCTCCTCACGCTGGCAGGCAGCCGGGCCTTACCTGCCACTCTACCTCCTCCCTGCAGAATCTGTCTGAGGGCCCATCAGGGCTGTCTTGGGAGGTCTTGGTTCCATCTTGCTCCAGAACTGGCAGCAAGTACTGAGAAGGGGGGTAGTATTCCAGCCCTGATGCTGCAAGAGACAGACACAAGCTGACCGGGGGGTCAGCTCCTGGCGCCGTCCTCTCCAGCATCCCCCCACCCACTGCCCGCTGCCCGTGCGGCCCTCCTGCGCTGCTCACAGTCCTAACGTCTCGGCCTGAAAGGTGGGACACACTCGGAGAGCATCAGCTGAGCGAATAAATAGCCCCCTCCCACCTGCCTCTTTCCCAGCTGAGTGAGAACAGGAGACAGAAAAAGCCTGAGCTTAGTAGAGAAGCCTGGGTCCAAGACCCAGCTTCGCTCAAATTTCCTGCACGTGTGAGCCCCCAGGGACGACAAGATGCTTGCCTCCTCTAGCCCTGCAGGGTTTCCTCCCGTATGATTGGACAGCATTCATATCATTTTCCCATGCTGCCTTATTCTTGCTAATTTGTACATGCTCTTCATAGTTAATAGCCTGTAGTTAATAACCTTGGGTCTATAATATATGTTGCCAACTATCTTCTTCCAGGTGGTAACTGGTCTTTTTAACTTTGATGGCACCCTTTCGAGGTAAAGAAGTTTAGATTTTGATGTAGACAAACTCATCTTTTTTTCCCCTCTCAAAGGATATAAATAGGCAATTCATAAGAAATGCTAAAAATGGGCCATAGACCTAGGAAAAAATAGTCAAATAATCAGGGAAATTACATTAAAATAACAATTGGCTCTCTTGTTTATCCATCAGATTAAAGACTTACTTTTTAGATTTTTTGTCTTTTTTTTTTTTTAGGGCCGTACCTGCCAGGTTAGGGGTCAAATTGGAGCTGCAGCTGCCAGCCTATGCCATAGCCTACGCCACACGGGATCTGAGCCGTGTTTGGGACCTTCACCACAGCTCACAGCAACGCCGGTTCCTTAACCCACTGAGCGAGGCCTCATGGATACTAGTCAGATTCGTTTCCGCTGAGCCACAATGGGGACCCAAATTAAAGGCTTTTAAAGCTCCCAACAAGGGTTAGCCAGGCGTGGGAAGAGTCCTCTCAGACACCCCTTCTGGAATGTAAACTGATGTAAACACTTCGGAGGCAACACAGAGCACCTGTCCCCTTTCACCTGCCACCCCACTACTGCCCCATGGGACACGCCTATGGGGCCAGTGACGTGTGGGCTAGACGTCCACTCCAGGGTAAAGCCAGCAACAGTCTCCATGCGTGAGCAAGCGACGGGGCTCTGCCTCGTGGAATACTCCCCAGTCGTTTCCACACATTACGGCAGATCCACATGTTAGGAAAAGGCCCAGGACCTCGTCCTGAGTGAAAAGAGCAGGGCATGGAATCACACAGTATGATCTCTTTTGTGGGGTCTTTTTCTTTTAGGTTTTTAAAAGCACAAAACCGCACATTTCAAGTATATACATACTACTACACAGTTGAACTCAGTCGCAGGACAATTTCTTAGGCTGAGTAGTCGCCATACATACGTTCACTGCTCTATTCCTCCTGCCTTTTGTCTACCTAATACTGAATCACTTTAAAGTCTTTTTAGATAAAGGGTTGGGTTGAGCTTGACCACTGGCCAGGTTACTACCACCACCTGCTGCTCAAAGGCTGATCTGGGAGTTATGTGGCCTGGTTAGCTGCTGTGTGACGCATGTGGAACTTTTTTTTTCTTTTTTTGTCTTTTTGCCTTTCTTGGGGCCACACTCGCGGCATATGGAGGTTCCCAGGCTAGGGGTCCAATCGGAGCTGTAGCCGCCGGCTTACACCATAGCCACAGCAACACGGGATCCAAGCAGCGTCTGCAACCTACACCACAGCTCACGGGAACGCCAGATCCTTAACCCACTGAGCGAGGCCAGAGATCGAACTTGCAACCTCATGGTTCCTAGTTGGGTTCGTTAACCACTGAGCCATGATGGGAACTCCTTCGTTTTCTTTTTTAACTTAAGTATACACAGAAAAGAGCATAATATCTTCACGAAGAGCTCCGTGAATGTTTAACAGTGAACACACCCTTATCAGCAAGAATCAGGGTTGGTCCCGATCTCAGGTGCTGATAAAGGAGTATATTCCTTTCTACCTGGCTTCTCTCACTCCACTGTGTTCAGAGCTCATCCAGGTTGTTGAGTGTAGCCGACTTTGTTCTTTCTGACTGTGGTGTGGTACTCATATGCGAGTATAAAATAGATTATCACCCTAACACCGATGGGCATTTGCGTTGTTTCCAGTTTGGGCTGTTATTGTTGCCTGGCTGTGAAGGCCTCTGTCCTTGGCTTTGGGCACTCGTTCATACGCATTTCTCTCTGATGCCTATACCGAGGTGTGGAACCTATGGGTCAGAGGCTATGTGGATGCTCAGCCTAGGCAGATACCAACAACAGTTTTCTAGAGTAGTTTGCAGTCTGCCCCCGCCTCCTGTGGAGTACGGACGCTCCAGCTGCACCACATCTTCCTAATTCTTGGTATGAACTTTGGCCACCTTAGTAAGCGTCTCAGGGTTTATGAATTTCTTTGTGGTTTTTTTTCTTTGCAGTTTTGTGTTTTCTTATTGACTGAAACGATCTTGAGCACTTTTTTCTGAAACTATTGGCCCTGTGGCTATTCTCTTCCATAAAATTCCAATTTAAGACTTTTCACAACGACTTTCCCAGTCGACCTGTAGGAGTTCTTTTTATCTCCTAGGAATAAGTGCTTTATTGGATGTGTACGCATGGTAAATACCACCTCCAGCTTTATGGCTTGCCTTTTCCTTCCCCAAATAGTTTTTTGAAGGGGAGAAGTTTTTGATTTGAAGTCTAATCTATCAGTCTTTTATGGTTAGTGCTGCCTGTCTAAGGAAAAGGATAAGGTTATCCCCCCCCCCACGTAGATATCCAATTGATCCAAGATTGAAAAGACCTTTGCTTTCCTTTCTCATTGCTTTGCAATGGCACCTCTGTCATAAGCCAGACAACCAAATGCAAGCGGGTCTCGGCCATGTCCTAGAAGTTCCACAAGTAACAGGAGCCTCTAGTTAAGAACATCCAGGTGACAGAAGGCAGCTGGGGGTACTGCTTTCCCTCCTGGTTCTGGGTTCTAGCTCCTTCTGCTACTCTGCCACTCCTCCAAGTCCAGTCCACTGTGGCCTTTCTCCTGGACGACCCCAGTGACCTCCTAGCTAACTGGCCCTCCATCTTTGCTTCCCCCAGTCTCTCCTCCTTACTGCAGCGGGAGTGATCCTTGTAAAAAGCAAATCCCGTAAATCCCAGTCAGTCTCTCTTGCCTTTGCCTTTGCCCCCAGCCACCTGGCCTCCCCACCACGCTTCCCACTCCCCCGCCCCCCAGGCCCTTCGTCATGCACCTCCTCTGCCAGGAACATCCTTCTCTCTTTCCTAATCACCCCTCAAGTTTCAGCCGAGTCACTTTCTCAGAGAGACCTTCCTCGAGGCCTCAGCTTAAACCACACACCCCATTCTGCTCTCTTGCAGGGGGCTGAAACGTCCACTCCAGGGGAAAGCTGGCAACAGCCTCCACGAGTGAGCAAGCAACAGGGCTCTGCCTCGTGGAATACTCCCCAGCCATTTCCACACGTTACGGCAGATCCACACGTTAGGAAAAGGCCCAGGACCTCATTCTGAGTGAAAAGAGCAGGGCATGGAATCACATGGTATGATCTCTTTTGCGGGGTCTTTTTCTTTTAGGTCTTTAAAAGAGCAAAACTGCACATTTAACATATATGCATACGTATATATACCTACTACACAGCTGAACTCAGTCGCAGGACTATTTCTTAGGCTGTGCAGTAGGTATACATTCGTCCACTGCTCTATTCCTCCTGCCTTTTGCCTACCTAGTATTGCATCACATTAAAGTCTTTTTTAGATAAAGGGTTGGGTCTACCTTGCCCACAGGCCTCCCTGGTCTTGCCGTCCCCCGTCCTGGCTGGCACAGAGTGGCTGCAGGGGTCGCCGAGCCAGGGAGGCGGGCTGCCTGGCTTTACCTTTGCAGAGGAACTGCTGAATGGCCTCAGTGCCAGCGCTGCACACCTCCTGCGGGGGGTAAACCATGGACGACGCATCGAGGCTCAGAGTCTGCAGACACAAGGGCACCCATCTTTACGTCATTCACTTCACTGCCCCACACAATAAACCCACCTGGTTCAGTCATCACTTTGTGTGTTCACTGCCTCCTCTGCCAAGCAGGGGAAGCTTACCTGTGCTGTTCCTGCTGTGTTCTCTACACCTAGGAGAGTCACCAGCATGCAACAAGCAGTTGATTCACGTTTTTGGATTAATATAGGAAGGAGCGGGGGAAAAAAGGAAGCTGTAGGACAACATGTAGAATAAGATTCCATTTGTGTTTAAAAAAAAAAGAAAGTATACTCTGGAGTTCCCGCTGTGGCACAATGGGATCGGTAGTGTCTCTGAAGCGCTGGGACCCAGGTTCAATCCCCTGCCCGGCACAGTGGGTTAAGGATCCAGCGTTGCCAGAGCTGTGGTGTAGGTTGCAACTGTGGTTTGGATCTGATCCCTGACCTGGGAACTCCATATGCTGTGGGGCAGCCAAAAGAGAATATACACACACACACACACACACACACACACACACATATATATAATCATATTCATATTGGTATATTTATAGAAAAAGATTTGGAGGAATTATATATCAGACAAAGTGGTTTCCTCTGCGGAGTAGATTCTGGGGTACTTTCTACATGAAATATTTTTTAACTTTGGAATTTTTAAAAATAAAATGCAGTCTGGTTTTTATTATTCATTTATTTTTTTCCTTTTACGGCTAAACCTGTGGCATATGGAAACTACCAGGCTAGGGGTTGAATCAGAGCAGCAGTTACCACCTATGCCACAGTTACAGCAACAAAGGATCTGAGCTGCATCTGCGACCTATGCTGGATCATTAACCCACTGCGTGAGACCAGGGATCGACATGTGTCCTTACGGAAACTATGTCAGGTTCTTAACCCACTGAGCCATAACGGGAACTCTACAGTATAGTTCCTATTTTTATTTTTTTATTTTTTGTATTTTGATAGGGCCACACCCACAGCATATGGAGGTTTCCAGGCTAGGGGTCGAATCGGAGCTGTAGCTGCTGGCCTACACCACAGCCACAGCCATGTGGGATCTGAGCTGCATCTGTGACCTTCACCACCAAGCTCACAGCAACACCAGATCCTTAACCCACTGAGCGAGGCCAGGGATCCCACCTGCATCCTCATGGATACTAGTCAGATTCATTTCCGCTGAGCCATGATGGCAACTCTGTATAGTATAGTTTTGGGGTTTTTTTTGGTCTTTTGGCTTTTTAAGGACCGCACCTGCAATATATGGAGGTTCCCAGGCTAGGGGTCAAATCGGAGCTGTAGCTGCTGGCCACAGCCACAACCACAGCAATGTGGGATCCGAGCCATGTCTGTGACCTACACCACAGCTCACAGCAACACCAGATCCTTAACCCACTGAGCGAGGCCGGGGATCGAACCTGCAACCTCATGTTTACTAGTTGGGTTTGTTAACCACCGAGCCACGATGGGAACTCCTATGGTACAGTTTTTAAAGTAAGAAAAAACAGATGTTTACAGGAGCACACCCGCATGTGTTTGTGGGTTTATGGAGCCAAGGAAGCAGGTTCACGCAAACGCCACAGCTGTCCATAGCCGTGGTACGAGTGTTTTAACTGTGCCCTCTTCCTGCCATCACGTCACTTGCCTCGGGCCTTCCGTGATCCCACTGAGCGCTGGCATGAGTGACCTAAAGCTCCTTTCAGAGCTGGTATCCTCTACGCCTAGAGCAAGGACAAGGCCCGGGAAGCCTTCCCAAGTGGGAAGAGCAGTCGGATGCCCCCAACGCAGCCCAGCTGTGCAGCCCTTGCAGCTGCTGGGTGCTGAGTGGACCCACACTGATGGGGGAGCCTGCTCTGGAGCAGAGACCCTGACTGCCTGGGGCTGGGGGGAGCCCAAGAACAGAGTATCCCACGCTGGAGGGGACAAGTCTGAAGAAAATAAAGCCCACATGGGTTAACCTTAGTCACTGGCAGTCAGGTGTGGTGGCTTCAAAGCACAGTTGAAGGGGTGCCCCTGGTACTGAGGCACACATCTGGCACTATGGCCAATTTTAAAACTGTAACTGGTTAAAACTAAAGAGAATTTAAACTTAGTTCCTCAGTCGCACCAACCACATTTCAAGTGCCCAATAACCACAGGAGGCCAGCAGTTAAGTTACTGTGCGATGGCACAGATCACAATGCACTGCCGACAGGAAGGGCAGCTACTGGCCAGCACTGCACTAAGTCAGACGGCCCTGGGGCCGGATTCCTGCTCGTCGTGTGTGGGCTGTGGACCCTGAACAGGTCCCCTGCCTTCCCCAAGATGCAGCCCCCTCAGACTTAAACAGGACAACATCACCCACCCGGGAGGCTGTTTGATGGGTACTATAAAAAGTGCAAGAGACCTTGGCCTTAACCAAGAATAGCTGCTGTTATTGTCTCATCCTGCAAAAGAGGTCTGTCCAAGGCATCACAAAGAAGTTCAAAAGATTTCTTTACAAGAAGAGATTCCATAAAAGGAATCACTCTTGGAGCTCTTACTAGCTGTCAAAATAGTTTCAGAATAAAGAACACGGCTCTGAGCTGTGCTGCCTGTTATGGGAGCCACTAAGCACGTGTGCCTATTTAAATATAAACTAATTAAAATTAAATAAATGGGAACAGGGAGTTCCCCTTGTGGCAGTGGGTTATGAATCCCACTAGTATCCACGAGGGTGAGGGTTTGATCCCTGGCCTCACTCAGTGGGTTAAGGATCTGGTGTTGCCGTGAGCTGTGGTGTAGGTTGCAAACACGGCGCGGATCCAGCACTGCTTTGGATGTGGCGTAGGCCAGCAGCTGTAGCTCCGATTAGACCCCTAGCCTGGGAACTTCCATATGCTGCAGGTTCGGCCCTAAAAAGACAATCAATCAATCACTCAACCAACCAATACATAAAGCACACAGCTGGTTGGTCATACCAGCCACATTTCAGGTCCCCAACAGCCCAGTGTGGCTATGGTTATTGATTTGGACAGCACAGTCACTGGACATTTCTACCGTCCAAAAAGTCCTACTGGACAGCACAGAGAATAAGCACGCATTGGTCTGTCTCTCCAAGCCTGCTTAGGGAGATGAGCTGACCATCCTGTCCTTTCTCAGGCTGGCCTTCACGGCAGGAGGGACCAGCCACTGGGGTCAGCCACCTCCCTTTGCTGTCTCTACCCACCAACCCTCCTGGCACAGACACCGAGGCCCAGCAGTCTGGCTGGACAGGTGACTGACGGCTCATCATCAGAAAATTCGGGATGCTTGGCCAGACTGTGTGTCATCCTGAATGGAAAATCCCCTTGCCAGAAGCCAAGGGACACAAAGAGCACAAGCCCTGGATTCAGACTGCCTGATTTTCAATCCCATCTCTGCCATTACTATTTGTGTGGCCCACAGGGGAGCTCCTTAAAATTTCTGTGCCTCAGTTTCTACATCTGCAAAGGGTGCAGCAGTATTTGACTCACAGGGTTTCTGTGAGGGTTCGGGGAACTCCGGCAGGTGCAGTGCCCAGCCTCAGGGAGCAGCAGGTAAATGTGAGCCGTCCTGCCATCCTGACTTCCCTGAGCAAGCTGCCTGGTGTCAGCATCTGAAGCGGCTGAACTGCGTGCCGCCAAAAACACATACATTGAAGTGCTAACCTCCAGTGACCCAGAATGTCAGTGCATTGGGATATAAGGTCTTTAAAGAGGTAATCTAGTTCAAAAGGAAGTCACCAGTCTGGGCCCTAAGCCAGGACGAACTGGTGTCCTTATAAAGCGGAAATAAGGACACAGATACACACTGAGGGAAGACGATGTGAGGACACAGGGAGAAGACGGCCATCTACAAGCCAGAGAGAGGCCTCAGAAGAAACCAAGCCTGCCGAGACCTTGATCTTGGACTTCAGCCTCCAGAACTGTGAGAAGATAAATTTCTCTTGTTAAGCTAGCTCCCCAGCCTGTGGCACTTTGTTTCAGCAGCCCTGGGAAACTAACCGTGTCTCAGGAAGTGCTGCCCCCACTCGCCGCCATTCCCCGATCTGATGAAACTAGTCTCTGCAGCTCCGGGCGCCTGGGCTCTCCAAGTGCTGGACCCTCCAGGCACAGCACCATGTCTGCTCTTCCCTTAACACAGCCCGGGCTTTCCCGCGCCTGCCTTTCCCCCATCTGGGACGCTCCCGTCACGCAGGTCTACGTCTCCAAAACACTCCTCTTTCAAGCTCGGGCTCAAATACCACGTCTTTCACCGTGTGTTAATTAACCCCACCAGGACTTGGCATTATCTCAGAAAAGTTATTGCTTTTCTGCCTCCATTACGGTAGCAAAAGTCACATAAATACAACCGCTCACACTGCAGTCTCTCTGAGCCCCTGAGGACCTTGAGGGCTCCGGGACCCCAGCACCCAGTGGGCAGGACAGGCCTCCAGGAATGTGGGAGGGGAGTGGTGGGCAGGCCGGAGAGGACCCAGGCGAGAAGGCTCCCCACCTACCTCCAGGGTTCGGACGTGAGCCAGCATCTGTGGCAACCTCTGAACCTTGTTGTCACTGATGTCGAGGGTGCGTAAGCTCCGAAGCTCCCCCAGGGTGTCTGGAAGTTCCTTCAGCTTGTTGTCTGGAGAGACCCCAGTGGTGCAGCTCAGCACCCCAGTGCCCCTTCCCCAGCTTCCTCCCTGACACCCGCCAGGACTCGGGGGAGTTGGGTGCCTCACCCCGAGCTTAGGGCATGTGTCAGGTCCTGGAACCCAAGACTCCCAGAGGAAAAACACAGCAGGTAAGTCCCAGTGACCTGGCTGCAAGTTCCCATCCACCACTGACTAGTGAGTGACCGGAAGACTGAAGCGAGCTCCCCGGGCTCCAGTCTCATCTTTAAAAGGTGGATGATGACACTATTTGGCCTCGTAGGAATATTGAGGGAGTTAATGAGATCACGCATTTGAGGTGCTCTGCACAGCGCCGGGACACAGTAAGTGACTAGGAAAGGCGGTGCCATTGTTTGTGTCATTCACACGTTAAAAATGGGTACACTTCACATCGAGCATTCCGTGCAGAAGTGCTGAAGGACAAGAAGAAGAAATGAAAGAGCAGAGGCTTGAGGGGGCAGGCGGCAGAATGCTGGCCTGGCCTATCACCATGGCCCTAGGTGGTCCCCAGCAAGTCACTGCTCGCTGAGCCTCGTTTTCCTCATCTGTAAACCGGGGGTGAGACCTTCTCCCACTCCCTACGCCCCGGACTTGTTGCAAGGCTGCTTCGCTGAGTGTAGACGGCTCTTTACTGGGTGGGGAGCGCTCCTCTGAACAGCTCTCATGGCCACCCACTGTCAAGGACAGGAAAGACGGGGTCTTGGGGCCTCGTGGTCATGTTCATCACCACCTGCCCTCCTCCCTGTAAGGTCCTGGCTGGGAGGAGTCCCGGGAGCCCCCCAGTCTCTGACGACTGGCCAATAGGAGATCAGGCGGTTCAGAGTGACGCTTGGGGGCTGGCTGCCCTCATGCCCAGCTGCATGCCAGTCAGGTCAACCCAGAGCCAGCCGAGGGTCGCGCAGACAGGGCTTCCTGAACGCCTACCTTTCACGTTGAGGGTCTGGAGCTGCATCAGGTTCCCAATGGACTGTGGGAGGGACGTCAGTTGATTCTTTTCCACATTTAAGACCTAAGAAAGAGGAAAAAGTGACATGAGAGCCCCACACACAGACAACAGTGTCCACCCTGCTTCGGGCCGGGTGTCATCCCAGGCACCACACACACGTCTTTACCTCCCGACATCCCTCTGAGGAAGGCCTGGATTACTATGATCCCATTTGAGAGATGGGAAAACAGAGGCTTGGAGCGGTGACGTCATGGGTCCAAGAGACCAAAGCCAGACTTTCACCCTGGTTCTTGCTGAGGTTGTATCATTTACAGTGACCACAAAATAGCCAGTAATGGCCCACGATCACTTGGGAGAAAAGAAGGGGATGAGCAGATTCAGGGATCTGGGCAAGGCAGCCTGTGATGTTAGCAGAGGGCACCCGAGCTGCATAAAGATAATGGGATCTGCCCAAGGCTTCAAGGCCGGCAGCTGGTGGTGCCAGGACTGAAAATCTGGCTCCATGGATTCTGAGGGCTGTGCTCCCCCCAAGATGCGGCTCCGTGAGGTGAGGGAGGCCAAAAGGATGACCATGAAAAACAGATAAAACAGTGGAGTGTCCCCTGCAGGTTAGGGATCCGGTAGTGTCACCGCTGTGGGAGGGGGTTGATCCCTGGCCCAGGAACTTCCACATGCCATGGGTGTGGCCAAAAAAAACATACGATGGAAAGCTAAGCACATTTAATAATGTGGCAGGTGAATATCTGATAAACCAAAGGATGGTTATGAGTTATTAGCAGGTGTCCAAAAGTTACAAGACAGCGAATGCAGCAATTCCACAAAAATGTGTGTGCAGAAAAGTCCCCAAAGATCCTACACCCCCGTGTCACTGTGGCTCACTTGCAGTGGTAGCAGTGACCACCATTCTGCCACACCTCCTCTACGTGACCTCGGGCAAGTCACGGTCATCCCTCTGGACCCGTTCTGTAAAATGGGGTAACATCACCCACATCATCTTTCGTTTCCTCCATGTGGGAGGCAGTGCACGAGGTGCGGGTGCTGCTCTCACAGAGACTACAGTTTGGGAGGGGGACGGCCAAGCAGAGACTGTCCTTACAGGCTGCAATCAGTGCTTTCCGCGAAATGAGCGGGCGGGACAGAGTAAAAGGGAGATCCCCCGGGATGGGGGTCGGGGAGGACTGGCAGGGACATCCCGGCTGCCACGGAGGGAAGAGCTGTGTGGAGAGGCCCTGCCGCAGGCGGGGTGCAGACAGCCAGTGGCTCTTAGGAGCTGAGTGCAGGCAGCCAAGGGGAGAAAGCAGGAAGGAGGCTGCGGAGACAGCTGGGCCCAGCGTACAGGGCCTGATGGGGCCCAGGGAAGAGAAGAGATTTTCATCTGAGGGCAAAGGAAAGGCTGATGACGCTAACACCTGCCTCACAGAGTGGCTGGGAGGAATCAGTGGACAGTGCAAGTGAAAAGCTTAGCTCGGCTGGTCTGGGGCGTGGTGAGACTCAACATTGCAGAGGCTGCCACTGACAAGGAGCAGAAGTGAAACAGCGAGACAGAGGACTGAAGCCACCATTCTGCAAAGATAGGCTCACTGGCTGGGTGCTTTTTTTTTTTGTAAAGCTGTGGAATCTCATGATGAAATCCCAAAAGCACATGTCAGAAATATGGCAGAGAGATGCCCACAGCCCAGACTGCGCTGCTGAAACTGTCACTGACATCTTCACAGCAAAGGGGAGGAGCCGGCACCAAGGGCAGCCCTGGCTTGGGCTCAACCAGAACATTCCAAGTCTGTGTGGCTGCAATGTCTTACTCAGGTGGTTGGAGTGGGTTTTCTGTTTCCTGCAGCCGTACCTGGAGGGCTGTCAGCTGCCCTATATCGTCTGGAAGGGCTGTCAGCTGATTATCGTGAAGGTCCAGAACCTGCGGAAGGGAATCAAGTTTAATACCTACATGCCGTCAACTGAGAAAGTCCCCTGAGTTCAGGCTCCCAAGAAACAAGGGCGTGGTGGGGGTGGGGGCGCCCTCACACCTCTTGTGTTGAAACTAAGAGCACTCAGCCCTTCCTCCTCAAACAGCTGGTCATTCCATCTCATGTCCTTTTACTTTTTTGCCTTTTTTTTTCTCTTAAGGCTGCACTTGGGAGTTCCCATCGTGACGCAGTGGAAACAAATCTGACTAGGAACCATGAGGTTGCAGGTTCGATCCCTGGCCTTGCTCAGTAGGTTAAGGATACGGTGTTGCTGTGAGCTGTGGTGTAGGTCGCAGACGTGGCTTAGGTCCTGCATTGCTGTGACTCTGGCGTAGGCCGGAGGCTACAGCTCCAATTAGACCCCTAGCCTGGGAACCTCCAGATGCCGTGTGCAGCCCGAAAAAGCAAAAACAAAACAAAACAAAAAAAGGCTGCACCTGCAGCATAGGGAGCTTTCCAGGCTAAGGGTCTAATCAGAGCTGCAGATGTCTGTTTACACCACAGCCACAGCAAAGTGGGATCCAAGCCATGTCTGCAACCTATGCCACAGCTCATGGCAACACCACTGAACAAGGCCAGGGATTGAACCTGAGTCCTCATGGATACTAGTTGGGGTTTTAACCCTCTGAGCCACAACGGGGACTCCCATCTCATTTCCTTTTAAAAAACCTTATACCATTTCATCCTTTTAGTCATCAAATATTTTACTGTTGAGTGAAAAAATACAAAATGATATGCACAGATATTCATGTCAAAAGAAAAAAATTCCTTATAGTATAAATACATACCTGCATAGTAAAAGACTACCAAATATGCTACAAAATATTGACAGTGGTTCCCTAGAGTGTGAAATTATGTTTTTCTCTATGCTTAACTGTACTTGCTAACATTTTTCACAATGAAAATGAATAAGGCAAAGAATATATTGTATGTGTATATATGTATGTACACATATAATATGCACATATGTGAAATATGAACATATGTGAATATAAACAATTTTAATGTTATCTTTTTTCTGATTATAAAAATAATACACATTGAACCAGAACAATAAAGAGAAGTAAAAACTATCCTAATCCTTACGCACCAGCATGAACCACAGAAACTACTTTTGATGCCAGTCTACGCGGCCAGTCTTTTCTCCAAGTGTTCACGTGGAACAATCCTGGGGCTCTCTATGCCTCACGTGTACTGTAAATACATCCCAGACCCTGTCCTGGGGGAGCTGACAGTCAGGAGGGAGCTGCCCCAGCTCACCGAGCGTCCACACGCCGTGCTTGGTGTCCCTCCTGTCCTTCCTCTTTGAGCCCATCGGTCTCCCTGTTCTGTGCTGGCTCACTTGCCACGGGCCTTCAGTTTGCCTTTCTACCCAGCGAGCAGGCTCCCTGAGGTCAGGCCTGTGGCCGGCTCTCTTTGCAACCCCGCCCCACACAGCACACAGACGAGGTGACCCCTAAACCATGCGGATCACACTCCACAGTCGCTGTGACGTTAGGCACGTCTGGCATAAACCTCGACAGATGAGGTGTGAGGGGAGTGGGGATGCTTGGGTGCCACCTGGAACGCCACGCAGAGCCCCCACGCCTGGGACAAGGGCCCTAGTACCTTGATGGTTGCAAGACTCAGAAGGCTGCAGGATTTAGGAAGCAGGGAAGTGAGATGATTTGTGTGGACAATCAGCACCTGTGTGGAAAAGATTTTCGACGTGTTAGGCTGAAGAAGAGCAGCAGGTAAGAGGGCTGGAGGCCAGGCAGCCAGAGCAGCACAGGACGCGGGTGGCCCTGCCCGCCCCGCCCAGTTCTCTGCTCTTCCAGACGTCACAAAGGGGGATGCAGGGCAGAATCCTGGGGTCTCCAACTGTGGAACCAGATGACCTTAAAATCTGGAATTTCAAGGGTGAAGGGGAACTTAAAGGTCTAATTCTACCTTCTGTCCTGAGAACAGATCCTGTGCGATCTTAACCTCCCTCAGCTGCAGCCCCTTCCCGTGGAAAACAGAATAATAAACTCCTGCCTCTGAGGGCTGCCACTGATAGTTAAGAAGCTAGTGGACAAAAGCACTTAGCCCATGCCTGGCGCATGGTCTGGTGCTCAATTCGAGTCATCTGCAGCTATTTTTGTTAGACATCGACCCTTGCATGGATATCTCCAGTGTCAAGGAGCTCATGAGTCTATTGGCACAGAACGCATTTTACCTCCTTCATTTAGATACTTCACTTAGAATACTCTCACCTATCTGCATTCAAGGCTGCAATAGCTTTCTGAAAAATTACTCGTTCCACTCTTTAATCTTCCCTGAATGACCAGAAGGAAATGAGTGTGGGTTTCATTACTCCTAACAATGAGGTCTACTATGTGGCCGGCTGTTACACTGGGTGCATTTTTATCTCTAACCACCTACCTACCTATCTCTCATTCAATTCTCACAAAAGCCCTGTGAGAGTAGAAAAGGAAAGTCTTTGTTTGGCAGATGAAGAAACTGAGATGTAAGAGTCTAAGGAAGTTGCCTAAGTCAGGAGGGAGCAAAGCCAGGATGGGATTCCCCCACCCCCACACCCGGGGCCAAAGCTCGCTCTCCTGTGAACACACCTGCTGCAGGCTGCAGGCACGCAATTCAGAGAGAAGAGGGGCATCTAGGCCAGGAAAACAACTCCTAGAATTCCCACCTGGTTTCAAAGAAGCAAACCTGCGATAAACAATTCTCTGAAAATGAAGATTCGTCTCACCTTCTTCTGCAGAACTTTGCATGTTGCAAAAGCCCCAGATGGAATCTAAGATAAGATAAAGCAGAGTCAGTGTCTCCCCTCCTGCCAGTTTTTAACTTGTTTCCGAGCGGCACACATGGGAGGGAGAGATGGGGCGGGAGGTGAACAAGTGCTGAGGCCAGGGGAGGCTGGGGAAGAACGCTGCTCTGAGTGGTCTGCCTCCCTTCCACAGCTATGGGGTGACTGCCCAGCAAACACACCCCAACCCCATCCATCCCCATCATGAACTCTTTGAGGGGCAAGAGAAAGATCTCTGGTGCTTTGCAGAGAACCCCAGGCTCTCCCTGAACCCTAGCAACCTGCGTGTACATTTTCTAGATTCCTTGACTCTTAAAGACTATGCTGAGCCCAAAAGATCATCTCAATTCTTTCAGACAAGAAGAAAATCTGAGGAAACATCTCTTGAACAATGCTTCCAGCTTTTGTTTGTTTTTTTTTGAGGTGGGGGTGGCAGCCATGACCATGGCATGTGGAAGTTCCTGGGCTAGGGATCGAACCGGGGCCAGAGCAGTGATAACACCGAGTTAACCACTAGGCCCCCAGGGAACTCCTCTTCTGGCTTTTTGAAAGCCCCAGTCCCCATCTGTCTTTTTTGGGAAGAGTGATCCAAGAGAGAAGGGCAGATAGAAATTCTCAGCCAGAACACCACCCGAGTTTACCTCTGAGAGCTCGCAGTTAGAGATGTCAAGAATGTCATCTGCCCCAGCTTCTTTTGCCTAAACATAAAAGAATTTACAAAAAAAGTGTTCAAACAAGACATCCCTGCCGAGTGGACAAACCAGGCAAAGAAACACGGGATTAACTGGCTTCAAGGGATCACGGAGGTCATCTGGTTCAACTAGTCCGTTTTGCAAGTGGACCAACGATCCCTGCCTGCTTTAACGGGCCTTGGGGTCCAGCAGCGAAGAGCCAGTGAACCAGTAATGACAAGTGTGATCAGTCCACGGAGGGGAGGGCAGTGCGGAGCCCCGTTTCTTGGGGCAGAGGTGGAGGTGGGGATGGACTCAGGGGACACCTGCTTTCCCTCACCAGGCACATCTGATACTCCAGGCGTTTCCGAGCCTCCTCGCTGGGTTTCCGTTTCCGGAAGAAGAGCGGCATCCTTCCTTATTCCGAGAGCAATCTTCACAGCACTAGGGCACAGGAGAGAAGGTAGGGCCTGGGGAACCTGTCGCAGCCCCCCAACACTCAGGCCAGGTAACACCATGACACAGAGCATTAGCTGATCTGCTGGATCCTAAGTTCCCTGAGGGCAGGGCTGTGTCCGTGTTGCCTATCAATCTGAGCCCTGAGCCTGGCACAGCAGGTGTTCAATACCTCTTGTTCCCCTTGTTCTTTGTTGACAAAACAATAAGCAGCAGGATGGGGAAAGAGCACAAGGGCGAGCCGGGCGACTTAGGTTCAAGCCCACATTTGCCCGACCTACTGTGAGACCCTGGCATGCCCTCTCCCCATTCTGAGCCCCCATCTCTTTTTCACATTAGATGAGAGGGTTGACCTGGAGAAGCTTCCTCAGGTCCTTTCCAACGATGCTCTCTGACGGCTCTAACAGACTCCGCTGATGGGTCACTTCCAGCCCTCAGAACAGTATCAGAGTAGCAGCAGCAAACCAGAGATGGCATGGCTTTAGCCAGCCCTGACCTTCTGACTTTGACCCACCCCATAACCAAAGAGATTTCTAAGCTAAATAAAAACTCAAAAGCAAGGAGTTCCCATTGTGGTGCAGCGGAAACGAATCCAACTAGTATCCATGAGGATGCAGGTTCGAGCCCTGGCCTCGCCCAGTGGGTCAGGGATCTGACGTTGCTGTGGCTGTGGCGTAGGCCAGCAGTTGCAGCTCTGATTCAACCCCTAGTGTGAGAACTTCCATATACTACACATGCAGCCCTGAAAAAAAAACACACTAACACTTCAAAAGCAATCTGCAGGTAACTGACCGCTCTTGCAGTTATTACTCCCATTTGATTCTCACCACACCTTTGTTCAGAGCAATGAAACCGAGGCTCATCAAGTTCAGTGATCTGGTTATCCAGCCTGGATTCCAGAAACCAGTCGGGAACTCGGTTCTTTCAAGTCCTGATCATGTGGAGTTTGCTTAACTCCTTGGTGCTTAAGTAACTTAGTATACTATCCTGAATTCAGAAGCTAGGTGCTCACTGGCTGCTCAGCATCAGAAAATAACAGCACTTGGAGTTCCTGCTGTGGCACAGTGGGAGTGGTGGCAGTCTCTGCAGCACCAGGAGGCAGGTTCA
The DNA here is from genome assembly GCA_004024745.2 of Catagonus wagneri. Taxonomy (NCBI): domain Eukaryota; kingdom Metazoa; phylum Chordata; class Mammalia; order Artiodactyla; family Tayassuidae; genus Catagonus; species Catagonus wagneri. Next base: position 5,062,538 of record PVHT021183634.1, read on the forward strand.
ATCCCTGGCCCCAGTGCAGTGGGTTAAAGGATCAGGCTCAGCTCGGATCTGATCCCTGGCCCGGGAACTCCATATGCTGTTAAGACAGCCAACAAAGAAAAGAAAAACAAAACAAAAAAGAAAAGAACGCACTTCTTGTCATGGGAAATGGATGGGCCAGGAAGTGATCGTCCAGGGAAGCTTATGATTAACAGTATGGGCTTTGGAATGAAATATAATTTTTTTTCTTTCTTTTTTAAAACTGGTTTTCAATCCCAGATCTGTTACCCACCACCATGTTCCCTTGGTTCACCTCTCTGAGCCTCAATTTCCTCATCTGCAAAGTGTGAGTAATAATGTTACCCACACCTGGTCCTATCTGGATGCAGCGACTTCATTTACGTACAGCACAGTACCTGGCACAACATCAGTGCCGCATGGCACCACACATCTAACAAACATTCATTCAGGGCCTACTCTAGTTTAAGTAGCTAGAGAGACAAGGGCTAGGAAGGAGATGCTGTTGAAGAAGACATACACCAAGTCCTCAGCAGGTCTCCGCCCCTGGCCTGGGCTGTCTGGGGAGCTGGCCAAGCCTGCAGAGCTGGCTCAGGCTCCTCTTGTCACCCCACCTGTCTCCAGGATTGGAGAATAACCTAAGGACGGCTCTCCCCCATCTCTCCCAGATGACCGGCTCTTACCTTTCTGCTCCCCAGTGACTAACCCTCTCTCACCTCCTCCCCACCTGCCCTTCCCACATCCTCCCAATCTCTTCTCCATCCCTTCTAAAAGATCAGCTCTTCCAGATCTGCGCCCCATGTCCACCCCTCACCCATCCCTTCCTGCGATGACGTCCAACCCAGATGGGAAGAGCCACACCCATCCTCCTTGGCTGGAGTGGGCAGTGCCCAACCTAGCTTTGCGGATGGACAGGTCCCCAACGTACGCTGCCTGGATCTGAAAACAGGGCGCTCCTTCCTAGGGCTTGGTCATGGACGTCGGGTGGCAGACCATCCGGCACGGGCCCGGCAGGGCCGGGGTCTGGTCTCCTCCAAAAGTAGGGACTGGGACAGAATCTCAGAAAGTCATGCAGACCAGGATGACGAAGTCGGAGACCAAGGACTGCAGAGTCCTAGAATCAAGAGCTGGACCGGATTTAGACTCTGAATAAAACTGTTTTGATAGCTAATATAGTGACACAATGAGGGACATTGAAGGGGGTCTGGGATCACTGCGGCCATGGGCCCTGGGAATGAGAGTGCGGACCCTCAGGAGAGGGGCGGGGCTCTGGGACTGGGTGACAGGGACTCTGGGGTGACCCTCACGATAAGGGAGTATGGGGAACAGCGGGGGCTGGGGTCTCGAGAGCAGCCCTCAGTTGTCCACCTCCCCGGGGAGAACTGCCCCGCTTCCGATCCCCCAGCTGCAGCTCACCGAGTTGCCTGGTTCTCTGGCCGTCAGCCTCAGATGACTGCCCACAAGCAATATGGCTACAAGTGCGTCACTGGAAGCCTGGGCGGAGACAGAAGTTCTCGCGAGAGCCGCGCTTTCAGGCCTATATCCGGCGTAATTGGACGGTCTTCCGGCCTTTCGGTTTTCGGCTCGGAGGAGGCCAAGGTGCAACTTTCTTCGGTCGTCCCGAATCCGGGTTCATCCGACACCAGCCGCCTCCGCCATGCCGCCTAAGTTCGATCCCAACGAAATCAAAGTCGGTGCGTGCTTTAGATGTGGCCGGGACTGCGGGATGGAACATCTGTCCCCGCTTTCCGTCCGACCTGCGGCCCCCGCTGCAATTGCCTTTCTCGTATCGGGCTTTAGAGCCGCTGTCTCTTAGGGACCCGCCCTTCTGGTGCTTCGTTCAGGGCGCCGTGCGGTCCTGGCCAAGTCATACTCTTTCTGGGCCTCAGCTTCCCCACGTGTAAATGGGGAGGGAGGACCGGATGACCTGCGGCGGAGCCCGCACGCCTTAGGGTAAGGTTTGTCTCCGGGCGCTTCCTCTAGGCTGGGATGGCCGGCCGCCGGGGCTGCCCCACACCAGCCCGGCGTGGGCCTTGGCAGTGGCAGCCAAGCCCGAAGGCCTCTGTCCCACGTGGCGCTTGGGCCGGTCCACGCCTGGGGGGAGGTGTGTCCTGCCTGGCTCCTCGCTGAGCCTCTCGGTGCTGTTCTGAGAAGAGGCCGAAGGTGGCGAGGCCAGGCCCGGGAAGAAGCGGAGAGAAGGCTGTGGCTTCGGAGCGCTCCGCGCAGGCACTAACCCGTTCTTTCTCTCAGTGTACCTGAGATGCACCGGGGGAGAAGTCGGCGCTACATCTGCCCTGGCCCCCAAGATCGGCCCCCTGGGTCTGGTGAGTCTTTCTCGTAGACGGGCGTTTCTTAGGAGAGCAGAGTTATCCTCTCTGGCTTGTGCAAACGCGGTTGTGTCTGAGGTGACGCTGACGCTGAGGCATTGCCGTCCCCGATTCGGCCTGGGAGCCACTAAACTGGCACTGGCTGCTTTGGAAAGGTTACGTGTGGAAATGGAACCTGGTACCCTGAACTGCTAACTTCCTGGTGTCTCCTAACTGCTGACCTTAGTGTACCTGAGCGACCGGTATATGGAAACTCCTGGGCCAGGGAATGAGGCTGGGACCTACGTCGGGCTGGGGGGTGGAACCCGGGCCTCTGCCACTGCAGTCAGGTTCTTACCCCACTGTGCCACAGGGGGAGCTCAAGATCCCCTGGTGATTAAAATGTAAAAGTTTAAAGTCCCTGCATTGCCACATAGGTCCTTAGAAGAGGGCAGGTAGGTGAGGGACCTGGCCCCGTTGCGGTTTATGGCCTTGAAACTATTTCACCCCAGCCTAATTTTTACCAGTTTGTATTGTGATGAGCCATGCCTTGATGGGTAAGCACAGTTAAACTCGATCCTGGCCTTTGTCTGCCCAATCTAGCATGCAGTATCCTTGGGTCCTGCCAAGTGAGAGGGACTAGGCAGGTTTTCAGATTGGGCACAGTGTGATTATGTACCTTTTATTTCTGCAGTCTCCAAAAAAGGTTGGTGATGACATCGCCAAGGCAACTGGTGATTGGAAGGGTCTGAGAATTACAGTGAAACTGACCATTCAGAACAGACAAGCCCAGGTACTCTTAGTTTGAGGGAGGGTGGAGGCAGGCCTTCCTGGGTGGAAGGGTTTTGCAGCACGATAGCCTGCCACCAGTGGGGGAACCAATTGCATTTAATCCGTGGGGAAGGCTTTGGGGGGGGGATGTCTTTAGGGCCATATATAGAGGTTCCCGGGCTCTAGGGGTCAGGTCACTTTAGAGCTGTAGCCTCTGGCCTATGCCACAGCAATGCGGATCTGAGCTGCATCTGCGACCATCATTAGGTCACAGCAATGCCAGATCCATAACCCACTGAGTCAGGCCAGGGATTGAACCTGTATCATCATGCATGCTTGTCAGATTCGTTTCTGTTGAGCCACAACGGGAACGCTGGGAGGGCTTTCTTGAGGGTGTGACGTTAAACTGAGACACTGGCCAAATCATTTAACACCTGTTTCAGGTTGTGCAGATTAGCTGAATGTACAGTAAATCCGGGGTCAGGCCCATGGTCTCTGAGAGCCAGGGTGCATGGTGTGGTAGCGGTTCTCGTTGGAGGGTTGGCTAGTAGGGCTTACTCACGTTGAGAATCTCTCTTGCAGATTGAGGTGGTACCTTCTGCCTCCGCCCTGATCATCAAAGCTCTCAAGGAACCGCCAAGAGACAGAAAGAAGCAGAAAAACAGTGAGTGGCTTTCTCCTTGGTAATTTGTGGGTGGTATTTTGTGTCCAGTGCCTGACAAGACAGCTGCACGCTCCCTTTAATGAACCCCAGGGATGGTACAGGTATTTGATGTTAAGCTGTCTCAGAGCCAGGCGAGAAGTGCCATGTGGCTCCCCAGTCCCTGGGATAGAACAGAGCTTGCTCCAACTCTAGCAAGGAGAGGGAAGTGTCAGTATACAGGGTGAAGAAGCTAAAAGATAACCAGTAACCAGGAAAGACTAGCTTCCCACCTGGATGACAGACACTATGGACAGCTTTAACCAACTTCAGTTCACCTTCAGCTGGTCTTTTGTTCATCTCAAAACACAGTCCCTTCCATATAAAGCTATCAAAGACTTGATTTTGTCCCTAGCCACCCGCCACTGCACCTGACCAGTTTTCTGTTGGCTGGTGCAATCCAGTGGTGAGCTAATATTAAACCCCAGCTTAGGAAACAGGGTTGTTCTTCATGTGGATGACCCTGTGCCGAAAGCAAGGGGACAGCTTGGAAATGGATGAGGGAGGACTAGGTGGTCTGCTATGGCCTCAGGTGGTAAGAGCTTTTGCTGTTTCATCTTTCCTACAGTTAAACACAGTGGAAACATCACTTTTGATGAGATTGTCAACATTGCCCGACAGATGCGGCACCGATCTTTAGCTAGAGAACTTTCTGGTAAGAGCAGGACAAATGGAGCCATTTTAATTGTCATTTGGGGTGTGTTCACTTAGTAGCATTTTCCCATTTGAGGGGACTTTAAGATCTGAAACTGGGGTATGGTGTCTTCTGGGTTTCAAGGAATAGCTTTAAAATTAGGATTATGTTATATAGTTTAAAATTATGGGTATGTTTAATTGGGGTTTCAAAGGAACATCCTGCATTATTTATGAGTTTTTAAATATCACAGAGTTCTGAATTGTGGAGTAGCAGTGATACTATTCCTGTATTCCATAAAAGTTATTCCTTTCCTTGCCTGTATTTCCCCACTGGTGTCTTGAGGATTGTGAGGGACTGACGCAGCCTCTGGTACTGCCTTTTCTTAATCACAGGAACCATTAAAGAGATCCTGGGGACTGCCCAGTCTGTGGGCTGCAATGTTGATGGCCGCCACCCTCACGACATCATCGATGACATCAGTAGTGGCGCGGTGGAATGCCCAGCTGTAAGTGACTTCTGCGTGGGTTTCAGTTGCTTAAAACCAGGGTTAAGGCTGGAGGGAAAGCTTAAGTGTCCATGAAATAAGGTAGAAAGTCATAGCAATGCTTGATAATGGGGTTGGGTGATACTTATTTTTTTGTCCTATTACTGAAAGTTTTTTTCTCTTTTTCCACAGAGCTAAGAACTCCAAAAAGAAATTAAAATAAAGATTGTTTGACAACTAATGGACTTTTTGATGTGGCCTCTTTGTAGGAGGAGGGAAGCCTTTATGGTCAAATGGTCATTGAGGCCAAGGTGACAGATCCCATTGATGAAGTGGCTGTCTGGGTAACAAATTCCTTGTGGCCAACAGGTCTCTGTCCTTCACTATGGGACTAGCTCAAAAAATGCCTAGAAAGTAAGTCTTTGTAGACACATTTGTGAAGCTCCTCAAGAAAAAATTCTTGGTCAGAAAGAAAGCTTGGGCAGTTCCCAAGCTGTGGCTTCAGTCCCTGTCTCCATGCAGTAGCTGTAAGGATCTGGCATTGCTGCAGCTGCAAATTCAAACTCTAGCTCAGAAGTTTCCATATACGTGTGAACGAGCACGTAAAAATAAGCCACTTGCGGTTCAGAACGAAGCTCCTGTCCTGACCACAAACAACTTGGGTTGGAGGCCCATAGTTAGTGCTTTGCAACCAATTTCAGTGTGTAGTTGGGGTTCAGAACCACTGATGGGACAACCAAGGAACCTGACCTTCATTTGAGACCATGACTGATCTCAAGTTAACAGCAACTCCTAGCCTTGTCGTGGCTTGCTTTAAACCAGTAACAGGCTACTTTCTAATGAGTGCTTTCACCTTTCCCAAGCCTCCCTTATCCTTCCCTAGTTGGGTTCCTTTTGATTTTCTAGAGCTCAGCCCTGACTTTCACCACAAACATTTGGGCACCGGGACAAAACCTGCATCTTGAAGCACCAGCTGGGAGGTCGCCTTAAGGGAGTTAGGAATCAGAGCCCCAAGAACTTAATTTCCCTGCCATTAGTGGAAAAGACTGAGCTCTCTGGTGTGAGGAACATTCCAGGACATGAGGCAAGTTACCAAGGAAGCAAAGTTAGAGGCCTTGAGTGATGTTTGTACAACCATCTGCCTTAACAGTACACCCATAATGGGGAGTTTGAAATCAAGCTTACCTCACCCAAAACTATGGAAGCTCACAGAAGTTTACAACTGCTGAGATGAGATCTATACCAGTTGCACTCACGGAGGAGAGGAAGCAGGCCAGCAGGCTAAAGAGCTTGATCGGAAAGATGCTCAGCTGTCAGGAAGAGGGGAAAGTAAAAATGAAAGCATGGCTGTCATCATATTATCCCAATCTTGTTCACCCTCCCTCACAGACATCCTCTTGAACCCCCAGTCTTCCTGTCCTTTCCTTTGGGTCTTCTGCAGTAACCACAATAGAGCAGTAGAACAGCTCACTGTATGCATAGATTGCATGCAGCTGGGTCTGGATTCAGCATTAGGAAGTGAATAGCCCTTCCCCATTCTAGTAACGATTTACCCTAGAACCCCTTTTCCCCACTTGGATTCACTTCTCTTACCTTCGTGGCCACGTTATGGGGGATACTCCTTCCTGGCCAATGTCCTTTTGCAACAGCCTTTCGAGCAGAGATTACCATGACCAGACATTGCCAACATACCTGGCCCTTGTAGGTAGGAGCCCAGTCTTTGATAAACCAAGGCTTCTGGCATGCTCATTAAACAAACCACTTAAAAGAAAAGCACCGAATTAAAGGTAGGTCTCTAAAATGGTGTAACTGGACCTGGGGTGGCTACGGCTAAGCCGAGAAAGGAGAGAGCACCTGAGACCTTCCACGTGCAACATGTAAAATAGAGACTTTATTAAAGGTGCTTTCTGCATGTGGCTCCAGGCTAAGACTTAAAGTCAGATGTCCCCAGATTTCCTTTACATTACTTGTCAGGTCCCGATTATGTTCCCAGTTACTCTCCAGCATGGAGTCTCTGATGTCTAATGAAAGCTGAGCTGCACCTGAAGGCCTTCCCACACTCACTACATTCATAGGGTTTCACACCAGTGTGAATTCTCTGATGCTGACTAAGGGATGAGCTCTGGTTGAATGCCTTTCCACACTCATTGCACTCATAGGGTTTTTCTCCTGTGTGAATTATATGATGTCGAATAAGGGCTGAGCTCTCACTGAAGAATTTCCCACATTCATTACACTTATAAGGCTTCTCCCCAGTGTGGGTCTTCTGGTGGATTATAAGATTTGTACTTTGGCTGAAGGCCTTCCCACACTCGCTGCACTTGTAGGGTTTCTCTCCAGTGTGAGTCCTCTGATGGTTTGTGAGGTTTGCACTCTGGCTGAAGGCCTTCCCACACGCGCTGCATTTGTAGGGTTTCTCCCCTGTATGGATTCTCTGGTGCTGAATAAATGCTGCGCAGTAACTGAAGGCCTTCCCGCACTCGCTGCACTTGTAGGGTTTCTCCCCTGTGTGGGTCCTCTGGTGGTTTGTAAGGTTCGCACTGTGACGGAAGGCCTTCCCACAGTCACTACATTCATAAGGCTTCTCTCCAGTGTGAATTCTCTGATGCTGAACGAGGGCTGAGCAGTCACTGAAGGCTTTCTCACACTCACTACACTTGTAAGGCTTTTCCCCAGTATGAGTTCGCTGGTGCTTTGTGAGGTTTGCATTCTGGCTGAAGGCTCTTCCACATTCGCTGCATTTATAAGGTTTTTCTCCCGTGTGAATCCTCTGATGCTGAATAAGAGATGAGCTCTGGCTGAAGGCCTTCCCACATTCATTGCACTCGTATGGCTTCTCCCCAGTGTGGCTTTTCTGATGCTGAGAAAGGGAAGAACAGTAACTGAAGGCTTTGCCACATTCACTACACGTGTACGGCTTCGCTCTGTGAGACGTAACTGTATCTGAATTCTTCCTGAAGCTCTCTGTGTGTGTTTCACATTTACGGGATCTTACTTCCGTAGGAACTCTTTGCTGTGGAGAAAGCACCGGTCGCAGACTGAAGCTCTTCCCCAGTTCACTGTTCCTGTGACCTGACTCCCCAGGGGGCAACTCTACACTTGGGTCTTGGAAAGAGTCTTCAGAAATGTCTTGCTCAGGTGGTGATTCAGATATGATCTTCCAGCCTGAAAAAATTGTAAATAATTTCTTTTTAAAAGAAACAGGAGTTCCCGTCATGGTGCAGTGGAAACGAATCCAACTAGGAACCATGAGGTGCATTTGAAGCCCAGTCTACAGAGAGCACAGAAGTCCCTTTTGGGTTGAGGGTAGCTCTATGTCCCTCAGTATTTGGTCTTACATGGCCCTGACAGCTCTCAAAAACTGACCCCTCTCCCAGTAAAAGATGGAAAGGAGAAGAAAAGTGACAACAAAAGAAGCAGTGGGAGAAAGAAGCAATTAAGAAAAAGATGTGACGCTCATGAGTTATCCTGCCTCAGCTCACCTGTCCCCTGCATGCTGGCTCCTGTATCAGATGGCCTAATAATAACCCACACCGAATACACCCCAAACAGAACCTCTGATTTTCCCTTTCAAGCCAGTGTCTTTGCCCGTCTTCCCATTTACTCACCTGCTCAGGCCGGGGTCACCCTAATGCCTCTGTCCCTCACACCCAGCCCACTAGTGAGTCCCGTTGGATTTAACACCCAGGTACGTCCTGACTCTTCCTCCTTATCAGCCACCTTCATCTCACTGGAACTTCCCAACTGATCTCCCTGCTTCTACTTTTGAGCCCTGAAAGTCTAGTCCCTGCACATGCTATCTTTCCAAACGCAGATCAAATACTGTCCCTCTCTTTGCTCAAAACCCTCAATGGCTTCCTATTTTCCCATCTGAATAAAATCTGAATGCCTCATCATAGCCTCTAGGCCTTAAGGAGGCCCCCTGCCTTCCACTCTCCCTCTTGTTTACTGAGTCCTAGGATCTTGTGATCCTAACACAAGTCAAACTCATTCCCAACTCAAAGCCTCAGAATGTTCCTCCTTCAGATATTTACATGGCTGGCTCATTCTGTTCCTTCAGATCTCAGCTCCAGTGTCAGCTCCTCAAAGCGGTCTTCTCTATTCATCTGATCTAGAACAGTCTCTACCCACATCTGTATTTCCATTTGCACAGTACTCATCACCATCCAATATTTTACTGGTTATTTTGTTCACTCATTTATGTTCCTAAGCAGGGACCACATCTTGTTCTCTGCTGCACCTCCAGTAGCTAAAACCACACCAGGCGTGTGCCAAGCAGTGAGGCAAAGGAACCTCAAGGACCCGGTGTGTCTGTCACTGTGGAAGGGGTGGGATGGAATAACCGTGGGCTGCAAAACCAGCCCGTGAGGCACAGCAACTCCCAGGATGCTCTGCGGGTCTCAGAGCAGAGGTGCACCACCACAGGAGCAGTGTTTTCGGTACTCTAATAGCCTGACTTAACACTTTCCTCCAGGAGTTCCTGTTGTGGCTCAGCGGAAACGAATCTGACTAGAAAAAAAAAAATTTCCTCCAACTAAAACTGTTTTTTATATATATTAGTTTGTCAAATAAGTAAGACACATTTTTTTTCTTTTTTTTGTCTCTTCTAGGGCCACACTAGTGGCATATGGAGGTTCCCAGGTTAGGGGTCTAACAGGAGCTGTAGCTGCCGGCCTTTGCCACAGCCACGGCAACGCAGGATCTGAGCCGTGTCTGCGATCTACACCACAGCTCATGGCAACGCTGGATCCTTAACCCACTAAGCAAGGCCAGGGATCGAACCTGCAGCCTCATGGTTCCTAGTCGGATTTGTCAACCACTGAGGTACGACAGGAACTCCATAACCTGCTGATTTGAATCTTTTTCAGTAACCTTTTTTGGGATCTCGAAGCCCTCTGAAACTGTTATGAAACCTTTTCCAGAAAAATGCAGTTATTGCCACAAAACACTGCATGCAATTTCTCAAGTTCCACACAGGGTCCCCGGGCTCAGGCCAAAAGGGCCTGCGGGACAAACGCAGCGTGCTGGGAAGGGGAGGGTGTGGGAGAATGAGGCAGCAGGCCGAGCAAGGCGCCCTGTAAGGGAAGGACTGCAGGAAGTACGGAGGTGCCTGGAGTCGCAAGGGCTGAGGGCACCGGGGCAGGCTGCTTAGACAGCGGGTGAGGCGGGAGGGGAGCAGTTCAGAGGAGCCACACAGAGAGTAAGCCTGAGGCTTTGTTTTCATTGTGCTACAGTAACAATAACCAGCCGCTAAAGACAGAAAACATCAGACTGCATTTTCAGAAAAATTTAAAATTTTGTCACATTAAAGTTGCTAAGTTCTTTGTACCTCTGATGCTTTAAGTTTCAAAATATCAAAAGTGGCTAGGACCACAGGCCCTGCCAGAGATCACGCATCTGCAAGGGCTGAAATATGAAAGTGGGACTGAAGTGAGCAACCCGAGAACAGAAGAGATAAACACAGAGACGACGGCAATTCAGGCATTGCCATGAAGAGGGAGAGAAGGGGTGGGGGTGGCAGGGGAGGCGCAGAATCTGACAAAGGGGCAGTTAGAGAGGGGACGGGCAGTCGGTGCCACGGCTGGAGGTATCGGTAACGGGGGGCACTGAGACGCTCAGTGAGGTGAACTCAAAGCAGGGAATGTGCTTGGCCGGCAAAGATGAGGCTCAGTCTCCTAAAGGCCAGCAATACTGCCTGTGCTCCCAAACCCCTCTGACCTGGGGAGACTGCGTGTGGACGGGAGGGCTTTGGAGTCCCAGTGACCTTGCTTCAAACCCCAGCCTCACCACATTCTAGCTGTGAGGCTCTGAACTGGTAAGTTAGCCTCTCTCAGCTTTATTTTCCTCATCTATAAAATGGGGACAATATCTACCTCACTGGTGTTAAAAAAATCAGATGCACTAATGTATGTTTCAAAAGGGCTTCTGCTCCCGAGACTCTGGCTGGCTTAGTGCGACATTACTTACCTGGACAGGCAGCCCTTGGGCCTTCTCTCTCCAGCATCCACGAGCTTTCCCTTTGTTCCAACTGGGAGTTCATGCCAGGCTCAGAGACTGGAAGTCCTATTTAAGGGGAAAAATGGGCTTTAGAGATTTGTACTAAGTATAAATAGCCACCTGGAACTCAGGGGCATGGAAACAGGTCATTCACTTCATTCGTTCAACAAATATTTACTGAGCAATGACTTGGTGCTGGGCACTAGGGGACAAGGCAGTACACAGGACAGATATGATGCCAGGTCTTGGTAGAGCATTTCTGGAAGGAGCTAAACAGCCTTGGGAGTTCCCGTTGTGGCTTAGTGGTAAAGAACCTGACTAGTATCCATGAGGCCCTGGGTTCAATCCCTGGCCTTGCTCTGTGGGTTAAGGAGCTGGCGTTGCCATGAGCTGTGGTGCAAGTTGCAGATGCGGACTGGATCCCATGTTGCTGTGGCTGTGGTGTAGGCCAGTGGCTACAGCTCCAATTAGACCCTTAGCCAGGGAACCTCCATGTGCCAAGGGTATGGCCCTAAAATGACAAAAGACCCCCCAAAAAAAGAATCCGGTATTGCCTGTGAGCTGTGGTGTAGGTCAAAGATATGGCTTGGATCTGGCGTTGCTGTGGTTGTGTAGGCTGGGAACTACAGTTCTGATCCGACCCCCAGCCTGGGAACCTCCATATGCCGCGGGGTACGGCACTAAAACAAGAAAAAGAAAAGAAACAGCCTCAAGGGTCAAGCCAGAGTTAAGCAAGCCTCCAAAACCAGCTATTTAGGAAGACGAAAACTTACTGAATGTGGAGGAACTGACTAGAAGATCCCCAGCTTCCTGGGAAATAAGGAAACGGGGAAGTGCAGCCTCAGGGGGGAACAAAGAGGAGTCAACACTACCCCCCGGTGTGTCAGAGCAATTTGGGATAACTCAGCATTGGCAAGTGCCACAGGTTTTCAGAACTGTGCAAATTTTGAATTTTAAATGGTTTCCTTACCCAGTAGGACCAAGTTTCTGGACTTTTCTGGTATCCCTTCCTTGAACCTGTCCCTCGGGGCAGGGACCAACTGCTTCCATCCCTCCTGGATAAAAGCTACAATCACTCTGCTGAAAGGGGTGGATCCCTGAAACAACAAACATATTCCTTCTTGCCCAGTGGCCTTAGAATATAAGGGGATGGGAAGACTGGGCGCTCTGGTACGTTGGCCAGCAGGCCTGCAAAGGGTCTTTGAAAGGACTGAGGGTAGTTCCAAAAAGCATTTATTGATCACTTCCTGTGTGCCTACTACACTGGATATTGACACACAAAAATAAATAAAATACAGTCTCTCCTGTCTTCACATGTTTATAATTCTGATGGACTTTATAGATAAGTAGAAGGAAATATGTTAAATACGAGCAGCCATTGGGCAGAAACTAACAGACGCCTGAAAATTAAAAGAGATAATATAGAAAAAACAAAATTAGAATGTGTGAGTTTACGCAATAAGGAGTCAGCTGCAAATCAGCAAGGAAATGAGAATGACGAATGTTTCGGGAACATTTAATAAATCTTCCGTGTGAACTCAGATATCACACGGTACAGCAGGAAGAGCCAAGATCATATGCAGCCACTTGTAATAATGTGTCAAAGAGATGGGTGACTAGTGGACTTCCCGCTGTGGTGCAGCGGGCTAAGAGTCCGACTGCAGCAGCTCAGGAGGCTGCAGAGTTACAGATTTGATCCCCAGCCCGGCACAGTGGGTTCAAGGATCCAACACTGCCGCAGCTGCAGTTCGAATTCAGTCCTCGGCCTGAGAACTTCCATATGTCCAGGGTGCAGACATTTAAAAAAAAAAAAAAGGAGAGAGAGGAGGAGAGAGAGATGGACTGCTGGTTACTGGGATAACAGAAGAGGAATCCTAGATGGAATCCTATGTGGCAGGGGTAGGACCACATAGAGAAGGCAATCACCAAGCTGGCCTCAAAGGAGAAGTTTCCTCAGATGGAGAAAGAGAAGGATATCCGAGGCAGGGGAGGCAAGCATGGAGGTAAGAAAGCCTTTGTCTATTTTCAGATTAGGAAATGGAACTTCCATTCACCTAGGTGGCCGTGTCAGACCCCTGGGTGTTATCTCCCCATAAGTCAACTGCATATTCACTCGGACTCCTCAATATCACTACAATTCATGTATTTCTCTCCATGGCCCTGCCACTGCCTTGTTTTAAGCCAGCATCATTTCCTAAATCATTCCCACAGTATATGGAAGTTCTCAGGCCAGGGATCAAACCCGGGCCATAGCAGCAACCCAGGCTGCTGTAGTAACAACGCCAGGTCCTTAACCCAATGTGGCACACGGGAACTCCTCCTTCTAATTTTCTTTTTTCTTTTTAGGGCTGCACTAGGGGCATGTGGAGGTTCCCAGGCTAGGAGTCAAATTGGAGCTACAGCTGCCAGCCTACACCACAGCCACAGCAACACCAGATCTGAGCCATGACTGCAACTTACACCACAGCTCATGGCAACACCAAATCCTTAACCTACTGAGTGAGGCCAGGGATCAAACCCGCAACCTCATGGTTTCTAGTTGGATTCGTTTCTGCTGCACTATGACAGGAACTCCAACCTCCTTTTAATTTTACCTGTCCTTCCAACCTATCCTTCACACTGAGAAACGCATTAAATAGGACAAAGAGGGTTATTTTAAAAAATGAAATATTTAAAACATTTGGGTCATTTTATAGTCATCAAGAGGGTAAAATCCACCATGAAGATACATCATGAACCAAATAACAAATATATAATCCATAAAGAAAAAAAGTATAGGAAATACAAGGAGAAATTTTAAGCATTATAGCTATGCAAGATATTAACTCAGCTGTTGACAGAGTTAATACAAAATAAACAAACACAAAGGTATGGAAGAAACCTGTAATTTAATAACATTGAGCTGTAAGACCTACATCCTGTAGTCACACTATACTTGGATGTTTTGTGTTGAAAAGAGACACAAACTTTGTTTCCATGGAGCACAGACCAGCTGAATATAGAGGCAAGAAACCAAAGTCACAATTTTGGCATATCTAAAAAAATTAAGACCCATAGCCAAAAACTTTCAACACATATGAAGAAAAAAAAAATCTCTCTCAAGAGTTTTAAAAAAATAAATTTTAAAATAAATCTAAGGAAAGTGGAAGCAAAAAATAAAGAAAATTTTGTTTGCAAATATCTTCTCCCATTCTGTAGGTTATCTCATATTATTTACGGTTTCCTTTGCTGTGCAAAAGCTTTTAAGTTTAATGAGGTCCTATTTGCTTATTTTTATTTCCATTACCCTAGGAGATGGATCCAAAAAGGGACTGCTGTGATTTATGTGAAAGAGTGTTCTCCCTATGTTTTCCTCCAGGAGTTTTATAGTATCTGGTCTTACATTTAGATCTTTGATCCACTTGAGTTTATTTTTGTATAGGTACTAGAGAATGTTCTAATTTCATTCTTTTACATGTAGTTGTAAAAGAACTAGTTTTCCCAACCTTACTTACTGAAGGGAGTATCTTTTCTCCATTGTATATTCTTGTCTCCTTTTTTGTAGATTAACTGACCATAGCTGTGTGAATTTACTTCTGGGTTTTCTATATGTTCCATTGATTGGTATGTCTGTTTCTGTGCCAGGACCACACTGTTTTGATCACTGCAGCTTTGTAGTACAGTCTGAAGACAGAGCCTGATTCCTCCATCTCCATTTTCTTTCTCAAGATTGCTTTGGCTAATCAGCGTCTGTTTCCACACAAATTAAAAAAACTTGGGGGAGTTCCAGTTATGGCTCAGTGGTAACAAACCCAACTAGTCTCCACGAGGATGTGGGTTTGATCCCTGGTTTCACTCAGTGGGTTAGGTATCAGCCATTCCTGTGAGCTATGGTGTAGGTCAAAGATGCAGCTGGGATCTGGCGTGGCTGTGGCTGTGGCTATGGCGTAGGTCGGCAGCTGCAGCTCTGATTCAACCCCTAGTCTGAGAACTTCCATATGCTGTAGGTGTGGCCCTAAAAAAGAAAAAAAAGAAGAGAAAAAAAAGAAAGTAACTGATGAGGAAATCCAAGAGCAGGACTTTTTAAAAATAAAAATAGACCAGAGTTCCCTTTGTGGCTCAGTGGTTATCGAATCCAACTAAGAACCATGAGGTTGCGGGTTTGATCCCTGGCCTTGCTCAGTGGGTTAAGGATCCAGCGTTGCCATGAGCTGTGGTGTAGGTTGCAGACGCGGCTCGGATCCCATGTTGCTGTGGCTGTGGCGAAGGCTGGCAGCTACAGCTCCTATTAGACCCCTAGCCTGGGAACCTCCATATGCCGCGGGTGCAGCTCTAGATAAAAGGCAGAAAGATAAAATAAAATAAAATAAAATAAAATAAAATAAAATAAAATAAAATAAAATAAAATAAAAATAAAATAAAAACAGACCAACACATAGTCTGGTTAAGAAAAAGAAAGGCATAAGACAACTCTTACCCTCATAGAAAGAGAATGCAATGGAATTTATTGGAAGTAATTCTGTGGATTTTTTTTTTTTTTTTTTGGTTTTTAGGGCTGCACCCACAGCCCCACAGCACATGGACTTTCCCATGCTAGGGGTCGAATTGGAGCTGCAGCTGCACCCACAGCCACGTGGAATCAAAGCCACATCTGCGACCTACACCACAGCTCAGGGCAACACTGTATCCCCAACCCACTGAGCAAGGCTGAGGATCAAACCCACGTCCTCAGGGATACTAGTCAGGTTCAGTAACACTAAGCCATGACGGGAACTGCATGTAGAATACTCTTAATGAAATGTGAAAAATATTAAATTCTACAAAGTGGAAATAAATAGGTTACAAAGCAGTACAAACCCATTTTGGGAAAACAAAAAAAAGATATAACTAAAAAAACCCCAAACAAGAAAAGAAAAAAAAAGGGAATATGACTAAAAGGACACAAATCAAAATGCTAAGTGCTATTTCTCTGTGGGATTAAGGGTGGATGGGGGGGCGTTGTCTATTTTTTTTCAAAATTTTCCCCCAAAACACGAATTCCTTTCGTAATAAAACATCAAAAACATCCTAATATTAAAAAAAAAAAAAAAAAGAGGCTGCCTCTCAGAGCAAAGTCCAACTCACCTGGGGCCCAGCTGTGAGGAGACCAGTCGCCATTCCTTCCTCTTCCATTCCTTCCTCTTCCGTGCCTTCCTCCTGGGGAAGGGGAGGGTCTGGAGAAGGCGGCTCTGGAGGAAGAAGAGCAACCGTGAGGCATAGTTTACAGCCCAGCAAGTTAGACAGTCTCATGTTCTCACCCTGAAGAGGGTGTTCAGACGATGTCACAGGTCCCAGGGTTCAATGGGGCTGAATCCGCTGACCTGCAATGGGACATAAGTTCTCCCATTCCCCCTCCCACCTCGGAAGTTCCATCAATTCACTCAGACACAGGAAGGCACTGCAGTGTAATAGGCTGTCAAGTATTCCAGGTCCACCACTTAACAGCAGTTTGCAAATCACACAGCCTAGGTCTCCTTTTTCTCATCTGTTAAATGAGGATAATAATCCCCTGTAAACTTGTTGTAAAGATTTACATGCAGACAGAGCAGGCGATACAATGCCTAGTGTGTAAATACACAACTTACAACTACTATAGGATTGCTTATTTCTTTGGAGCAAGTGGTTTTGCAAATTTAAGACATTTGCTTAATCAAAAGAAGAGGTAATGACCAAGTGGGATTCATCCCAGGAACACAAGGTTGGCTCAACATACAAAAATCACTCTGCATAATAACTGTATTAATACAAAGGGGGAAAAAAACACATGATCATTTCATTAAATACCAAAAGGGCCATTTTACAAAATCTGATACCTTTCATGAAGGATAAAACACATCAGATTAACTAGGAACAGAAGGGAACCTGCTCAGCTTGATAAGAGTCATTTACGAAAAGCCCAGAGCTAAAGACTGAGGTTCCCGCCTTAAGATCAGGAACAAGACAAGGATGTCTACTCTCGCCACTTCTATTCAGTATTATACTGGGAGTTCTAGCCAGAGCAATTAGGAAAAAGCAAGCAAGAAACAAACAAAAGGCATCCAGATTAGAAAGGAAGAATTTAAACTACTTCTATTTGTGAATGGCATGATTTTGAATATAGGAAATCCTAAGGAATGCACAGAAAAACAATCACAGCTAAACAAGTTCAGCAAGGTTGTAGGATACAACATGAATATACAATAAAATGACAACTCAATTAAAAATGGGCAAAGGATTGAATAAACAGGTCTCCAACTGTATTTCTATACACCAGCAATGAAAATCCCAAAGTGGGGAGTTCACGTGGCGGCTCAGTGGAAACGAATCTGACTAGGAACCACGAGGTTGCGGGTTTGATCCCTGGCCTCACTCAGTGGGTTAAGGATCTGGCGTTGCCACGAGCTGTGGTGTAGGTCACAGACACAGCTCGTATCTGGCATTGCCACGAGCTGGCGTGTAGGTCACAGACAAAGCTTGGATCCGGCATTGCTGTGGCTGTGGTATAGGCTGGCAGCTGTAGCTCTGATTCAACCCCTAGCCTGGGAACTTTCATATGCCTCTGGTGCGACCCTAAAACAACAACAAAACAAAAACAAAAAGAATGAAGCTGACTCCTACCTTGCATTATATAAAAACTCAAAGTGGATCAAAGACTTAAATGTAAAAGCTAAAGTTTCTAGAAGAAAATACACATATAAAATGTTTAAGAACTCTGATTAGGCAATGTGTTTCTTAGACATGATACCAAAAGGACAAGCAACAAAAGAAAAACTAAACTGGATTTCATCAAAATTGAAAACTTGCGAGTTCCCGTCGTGGCACAGTGGAAATGAATCTGACCAGGAACCATGAGGTTGCGGTTTGATCCCTGGTCTTGCTCAGTGGGTTAAGGAGCCAGCATTGCCGTGAGCTGTGGTATAGGTTGCAGATGTGGCTGGGATCTCGCATTGCTGTGGCTGTGGCGTAGGCCAGCAGCAACAGCTCTGACTAGACCCTCTAGCCTGGGAACCTCCATATGTCGCGGGGGCAGTCCTAAAAGGACAAAAGACAATAAATAAATAAATAAATAAATAAATAAAATAAAAACACAACAAAGAAATATAAATAACCCAACTTAAAAACGGGCAATGGACTTGAATAGATATTTCTCTAAGTAAGATGCAAACAGCTAATAAGTATATGAAAAGCAGTTCAACACCATTAGTCATTAGAGAAATGCATACCATTATGACATACCACTTCACACTAAAATGACTAAAATAAGAAAGATGGAGAAAAACAAGTGTTGATTAGGATACTGAGAAACTGAAGCCCTCATACATTGCTACTGGGAATGTAAAATGGTGAAGCCCCATTAGAAAACAGTTTAGCAGTTCCTCAGAAAGTTAGTTACCAAAGTTTCCAGTTACATAGTAATTCTCCTCCTTGGTAAATACATTAGAGAAATGAAAACATGGCCACACAAAAACTTGTGCATACATGTTCACAGCATTATTCATAATAGCTCAAATTGGAAACCACCTAAATGTCCATCAAGTGAGGAACAGATAAAAAAACACGGTGTAATCTATGCAATGGAATATTATTCAGCCATAAAAAGGAAGTACATTACTTCATGTTACAATATGGATGATCCTTGAAACATTATGTGAAAGAAGTCAGACACATATATTGTATTATTCTACTTTCAAGAAATGTCCAGAACAGGCAAATTCATAGGGACAGAAAGTAGATTAATGATTGCCAGGGACCAGAGGGAAGGCAGAACAGGGAGTAATAGTACTCCCCGTTCTTTTGGGGGTGATGAAAATGTTCCAGAATTAAATAGTACTGATGGTTGCTTAACTCTGTGAATAAACTAAAAGCCACTCAGAGTTCCTGCTGTTGTGTAGCGGGTTGAAGATCTGGCATTGTCTCTATGGCAGCACAGATTTGATCCCTGGCCCAGGAACTTCCATATGCTGCTGGTATAACCAAAAAGAAAAGAAAAAAAACCCTGTGGAATTGTATATTTTATTTTTTAATGCTGCACCTGGGGCATATGTAAGCTCCCAGGCCAGGGGTCGAATTGGAGCTGTAGCTGCTGGCCTGCACCACAGCCAGGCCAGATCTGAGCCGAATCTGCGACCTATGCCATAGTTGTACACAACACCGGAGCCTTAACCCACTGAGCGAGGCCAGGGATTGAACCCGTATCCTCACAGACACTGTGTCAGGTTCTTAACCCACTGAGCCACAACAGGAACTCCTGAATTGTATACTTTAAAAGTGAACATTATGGATGTAAATTATATTTCAATTCAAAAAAACAGTACAGGTAATGCAGTCCTCAGAAACAGCTCAAAAAAAAAAAAAAAAAACTAAAGAGGTCTGAATACCGGTCTTAGCACAGACATCATGTTACTCAGTTGTACCTATTTGTACCTAACCACTGTGCTTATTTCTCCCAGTGTAGTACGGGGAGGCAGGTAACCATCCTGTTTGTGTCCCCAGGTCTCTCAGGGAAGACTACATGAAATACTGGGTGTGAAACTGCACTTGAGTGACAGAACAATTCAGGGACCCTTTGGTCTAGGGGAAGATGGCACTGCCTCAGTGGTTAAATTACATACACAACGGTTCTGTTCAGTAAAGCGATCAAGGTGATTTCAAAAATGCTATTTTATTTGATGCTTACAGTTCTTAGACGTGAACGAGGTAGTTATTTTACCTTTTCCTCCATGAAGAAACACAGGTTAAGAGACCTAGCTGGTACCCTATAGCTTAAACAGGAATCCCAGCCTTCTGATTCTAAATCCCCAGTATCCTCCACAGTTTCACAATCCAAATGGGTTGAACCCACCCTCAGTATCAGGTGAGGCCAGTAGGCTCCTATTTCGAGCACTCCCGGCTACTTCAAGAGGGCTGGAAAACCAGAGGCAACAGGAGTACCTGGGTACGTCCCATTTTCCTTCCTAGAGTCCCTTTCTCTCTACTTTCTAATGCCATGTCCACCAACAGATCGGAGTAAAGGATAGGATACTCAGAGATGATCCAGGGCTGAGCGCCTCAAACTTTTTTGACCCTGGAATTCTTTATTCAAAAAAGGATCGTCCCCAACCACTTCTGGAAAGGATAACTACTGAGTTCTGACATGGGCCCCACAGCGGTATTAGTGTGCAAGCTGGAAGCCACAAACCGCTCCACCACTCCTCCTCACCTCCTTCCTCCAGCATTTGGGTCCCACCTCGCGCCACCGCCTCCCAGCACTTCTCGGAGCTTTAGCGTCGCTTCACTGCAGCCCCGGTCCGGCTCTGGGCTCTTCTCTCAGGCCTCTCCCCTCAAAGGCCGGGTCTGAGCCTGTGGTCCCGAGCAAGTTCGGGTCTTTCGCTGTCGATTAGATTTCAGGCACATCACGGCCAGAAAAAGCTGCCGCCGGCTATGGCGAGAGGGACTGTGCCTACGGTTTCAGCGAGCTCAGAAAACTGCGGGTCTCCGGCTCGGCTCTCGCGCCAAAGGAGGCGCGCCTGAATAGCGCCACTTCCGGTCATGCGCACACACCTCCCTGCACCACCGGACTTCATTTCCCAGGAATCTCTGGGTTCTGTTTCTGGCCAAAGCTTTTTTTTTTCCTTCTCTCGGTGCCCGCCCACCCTCGTGCACCGTATTTCCTAGAGAGGCCTCCGTCTGTACTTATTACCAGAATCTTTTTCCCATCACACTTTGTTCCACGTGCCTTTCAGGCCCACCGAACCCGATGGCTGGCACCTTCTTGAACAACTGGCGCATTGACTCGAAAGATCCTGGGAGCGGTGCTTTTAGCGCGGACGCAGAGCTACACTAGCTCTAGGCGCCTGATTTCTCCTCAGTGATTTGTGGTCCCCGGAACTCTGGCTCACTGAGGTCCACTCCCTTGTCCTTCAACTCAGAGCTCAACCCCAGCCACCTCCCCGGTTCTCTTGATCCATACTGGGAGTTTAGGAGTAAAGGAAGTGGAGGACCTTTAGTGTAAAGAAGGCGGTCACAGCTTGCCCTGGAATGCTCAAAGTATACAAACCTATCAGCAAGAAGGAGCATCTTCAGTAATAATATCAGAAGCAGAAGCACATTTTAATAGTGTTCGGTCAGAACTCTTGCGAGAGACGATAACTGCATATTTGGAGGCTTCCGTGCTGCGCCAGGGGATATTTTAGTGGACTGACTCAGATCACAGATGACGTTTCCCCATAAGCCTGTTGACAGTTCTTCACTAATCAAGCAATGTTCTGATGACCAGTTTGGTTTTAGAGGAATTTTGACGTTTAGAGGATGTGTTACCTGGGGAGCAGAAATGAATTTGGGGGTCCTAGGCTTCATCATTTTGTGCTGTCTTTGTCCTTTTCAGTTAGAGCTGGTAATGTTTTTGCCAATATAATTCTAAGTTTGTGCATATGTCTTCCATGAATCTTGTGGGGATTCACCCCATTAGGCAGGCCACAACCACAGATCTCTTTGGGATAAGCCCTTCTCCACCTTGGGCTTGTGTAATTTGGAGCTTACGACTTTGGAGGTCAGAAGTCTGAGATGGATCTCATTGGGCTAAAATCAAGGTGTCTGCTGCACTACCTTCCTTCTAGAGGGAGAATGTTTCCTTGCACTATCTTCCTTCTGGAGGGAGAATGTTTCCTTGCTTTTTCCAGCTTCTGGAGGCTTCCTGCGTTCCTTAGTTAGGGGCCTCTTCCAACTGGTGTGTGCTGCCCACACCCCAGGCCCAGCCGGTGCTAAGCCCATAGTGACCACTAGGAGGTACCAGGGGGGTTTCCCTTCATAGTCTTGTGAATCCACCCACGGCCACATGGAGGTAGCAGAGAGATTCGTGCGTCAACTGATGCAATTCTTCCTCATGGCCACTAGGTGGCGCTAGGAAATCTCTTGCCTCAAGTTCTCAGAAGCCAGGATTCTCCTGGAAGTTAACTGTTCTTGGGAGTGGGAGATGGGGTGGATGTCGGCGGGCAGTGCACATTTTTACCCTGGGCTGGGTAAAGCACAGCTTCTGCTGCACCTGTCCTCTGGGAACGTTTCATCCTGCCCCACTTCTTCGTCCGATGCCTGATGGTGCTAGGCGGGGCAGGTAAATATGGGACTGCTAGCTGGGGCTGGCTCTTGGTGTCTGAAGCATCTGGTGCTCTGATGGGAAGCCCTCAAGAGCGTGTAAGGGGACCTCTGAAGACTGTATGTATCCACGGTCCTTGATATCCATAAGCAGGTGCTGGTAGCAGTCAGAGGTTGGTATGGGTGGGAATTGCTGAGGCAGCCGGGTAGGAAATGGAATATAAAAACGTGTAGCAGTTTCAAATATCCCCAGCCTCATTCCAGCCTTGCGTGCAGCTCCCCATCTCCACTGCAGCCTCTCACCCTCAGCTGCACAGCCTTCCCACCATTGCCAACTATAGTGGACTGAGCACTTATTCAGTACTAGTCTCAGATCTAAGTGCTTTACATAATCCGCTCCTTTCATCCTCAAAACAACCGCATGATGGACACAGCATCATTAAGGCCACTTTACAGGTGAGTAAACTGAGGCTTGGGGAGGTTAAGTGATTTGTCTGGGTCACACAGGCAATGAGCAGTACAGTCAGAATTTGAACCAAGCCCACTGGTTCTGACTCACTGTGCTGCACTGGCTCCCAGGCTCCGCATTACAGAGCAAAGTGGCCAAAGTAGGGTTGAAGCCACAACAACACGTTATTCGCGCACGTTTAACCATCACCCTTGAAGCCTGGGGACTCAGCCCATCCCGCTGCCTTTCTTCGGCTCCTTCGTCAGCCCCCGTTTGCAGAAGCTGGGGATGGCTAAGCAGCTGAGGAGCCTGAAGCTCGTGTCGAGAAGTTATCCAGTGCCAAGTCCATTCTTCTGCAAGGTGGCTGAGAGTGGGTGGCCTGGGCAGAGACTGGGCTTCGCAAGGAGGGGAAGCCACTTGCCCGAGCCCCCTTGGCCTGTCTCACCGAATCAGATGTGCACGCCAGCAGCCCAGGTGCAGAGGCTGTCCCAGTGATATGACACCTAATGTGTGTCTGAACCTGTCTGAAGGTTTTGCTCCCTGGTCTTTGGTGCTGATTCAAAACAGACTTTGAGACGGTGGAGAATGGGCCCCTCTGACATACAGCCAGTGTATAACCTTCTGGAGTGTAGTCTGAGAGGATGGAACAGTAGCTTTAATAATGCACAACCCCTCCAGCCATCCAAAGAAATCTGCCTATCTATGCATAGGTCTCCCCCTCGCTCTCTCCCCGACTCAACCGTCCCCTCCATCTCCATCATCTCCATCACCTCTCAGTTTTCTAGGGCAAACATAGCAAATATAGCAGACTGAGTGGCTTAAACAGCAGAAAACTATTTCCTCACCGTTGGGGAAGTTCAAAGTCCAAAAATAAGGTGTTGGCTCTGTTGGCTTTCTTTCTTTTGAAGCCTCTCTGCTTGACCTCTAAGTGGCCTTCTTCTCCCTGTGTCTTCACATGGTCTTTCCTCTGTGTGAGTCTGTGTTCCAAACTTTTTTTTTTTTTCCCCTAGGACACCAGTCACACCGTACTAGGGCCCACCCTTACAACCTCATTTTACCTTCATCACCTCTTTGAAGTTTCTAGCCCCAAATCTAGTCATGTTCGAAGACACAGGGGTTAAGACTCCAACATAGCAATTTGGGGAGGACACGGTCCAGCCCATAATAACCTCTATGTTCAGCTCCATTTTCATCACCTCCATCTCTGTGTTCTCTCTCATCTCCATCACTATCATTGTTCTCATTATCATCTCTCATCTCTCCTGTATTTTATCTGTCATCTCCTCCCTCTCTCATCTTTCTCAAAATCTAATCTACGTTATAGCAGAATTACCAACACACCAAACTGGAAGTCATCTATATGTGGGACAACGTAGCGTTGGTTTAAGTTCTGACATAGACACCGAAATAATTCTAAATTCAGCAAATATCTGAGCACCTACTCTTTGTCCCACACTGCGATTCCACTGGCAAACGAATACTTCAGAATCATTAAAAGAATGAAGAGAGCTTCCATGTCAAGCTGGTGGACTAAACTTAGGCATTTACATCCTCTTCTCCTCCTCTAATTCCTGCTGAAATGACAGTGAAGACGTATAAAAGGGGACAGACAAGCCCACAGCAGAATTGAGAGAAGGGGGCTGCACAGAACCTACTGCAATTAACTCTCTGGCTCTTCATTCCTAAATGCGGACAAGCAGAGCTTACGGATATTTCAGCTAAACCAGCCTCATAAGACAGGAGCACAGAGATAAACAACCAGACTAACCGATTCCAGAGGAAATCAGAGAAGACAACTATCAAAAATGTTAAAATACATAAATAGTTTTATTTATAATAATGAATACTAAGTATTTTTGAGGGTGCGGAATGCGGCTCTCAACCCAGTCACAGGCCACACGCAGGCTCTAAGAGATCGTAGGTATGCGGTTATGGACGCGAAGATGTGCCTGCCTGCAGATGTGACCGCGCTTCCGAAGGCACCGAGGCATCTGTATTTTGCTAAAGCTGGAAGCTGGCCTGTGTGTTACTTGGCACATTTTACTGAAATCGGAGCGGCTGCTGCAGGATCTTCTGGAAACTGAACCTGGGGTCCCGCGCTCCTCCCTGCTCTGTGCTGGACTGCTCTGCACTTCCATTCCCTTCCTTCCAGTCTCGTTACAAAGCTTATTATTATTATTATTATTTTTAAAGCTGCACCTGCAGCATATGGAGGTTCCCAGGCTAGGGGTCAAATCAGAGCTGTGCTGCCTACGCCACAGCACAGCAACGCCAGATCCGAGCCGCGTCTGCAACCTACACCGCAGCTCATGGCAACGCTGGATCCTTAACTCACTGAGCGAGGATAGGGATTGAACCTGCATCCTCATGGATACTAGTTGGATTCATTTCTGCTGTGCCACGATGGGAACTCATTAATATATATTTTTTTGTCTTTTTGCCTTTATCTAGAGCCACACCCGCGGCATATGGAGGTTCCCAGGGTAGGGGGTCTAACAGGAGCTGTAGCTGCCGGCCTTCGCCACAGCCACAGCAACGCGGGATCTGAGCCGCGTCTGCAACCTACACCACAGCTCACTGCAACGCCGGATCCTTAACCCACTGAGCAAGGCCAGGGATCGAACCCGCAACCTCATGGTTCCTAGTCGGATTCGTTAACCACTGAGCCACGACGGGAACTCCTCATTAATATTTTTAATATGCCAAGGCAGGCACATGCTGGGGCTGCACAATCCAAGAAATGGATCAAACAGGTTGCCGATGGGAACTATGGAGTCCCATTTCCCTGCTGGGTTGCTGGAAAATGTGTGTGTTGGGGGAGAGATCTTTTAAGACAGAAACCAAATTCTCAAGAGAGGTTCCGTCTAGAAAGGTGCAGGTGTGAATATTTTATGATTTAATCTAAATAAAAGAGTTAAGGGAGTTCCCTGGTGGCCTAGCAGTTAAGGATCCAGTGTTGTCACTGCTGTGGCCCAGCCTGGGAACTTCTGCACGCTGCGGGAGTGGTCGAACATAAATACATACATACATACATACATATATACATACATACACACATACACACATATTTGTAAAGTGCCTAGCAGAGGGTTAAATGCTATAAAAATACTTATATTAAATAAACCTGCATTTTTCAATTTTCCTACAATAAACATGTATTATTTACACAGTAGGTAATAAAACTAATTTGTAAAAGACTTCTGGCTCCATTGAAGTTACTATCAAGAGAGGCTTCTTTTTTGCAGGAGGAATTCAAGATTTGATGACTAATGACTCCGTGGACTCAACCCAAGGGAGGTGCCAGCAGTGACCTCCAAGTGCCAAAGGCCAGCCTGGCTGATGGGAGAAAGCTCTCAGCAGGTTCCAGTCCGTGTTGGTGTTTTGGGTTTTATGGGAGGGACAGGACAATGCCCTCCTTGACTGTGGACCCCACAAAGAGGCCATGACCTGATTTTCTAAGTCAAATCTTTATTTGGCAAAGTTCCTTCCTGGTAACTCGGCCATGTGAGAGGAGAAACCATGGGCCATTACCGGCCTCCAAAAGCATTTTCTCCAGAAAACCAGGAACCAAGAGTTCCCCTTTTCCATTGTCACTTTCGAGTCATGACGGAGGCAGTGCGTGGGGGGCTGACCACAGGGTGGCGGAGCGCCTCCGAGGTGTCCCCTCCTTCCGAGTCACAAGGGCAGTGGTGGGAACTGGACACCGGGGCTGGGAGCCTCGTCCCCGTGCTTCCCTGGGCTGTGGAGATGGGGGCAGGAAGGGGGGACCCCGAGGCCAAGGCTCCAATGGGCTGCAGTCCTGGCTCCCGGCTCCCTGGGGACAGGCAGGGGTTCCAGGCTCCAGCTGAGGCTCAGTTTGGGGTCACGGGCAGGCTCCACGCCCTTCACCCGAAGCCAGTGCAGCTAGCAGGGGCAGCCACTTGCGGGGAGAGGCGGTCATCGCCCCTCAAAATGGGCTGTGATTTGCTCCAAAGTCCTTCCTTTGGTTTCAGGGACACAGGCCAGAGTGAAAAGGACACTGAAGATGCAGAAGGCAGAGGCAAGCCAGAAGGCACCGTAGGGCCTGAGCACCTCCTGCAAAGAGGAGAGGAGAGGCTGAGTGTGGACGTGGCAGGGCAGGGGCCCTCACGGATCAGGAGCTGAGGCGCTAGTGGGGGCCTGCCCCGCCCAGGCCTGGGACAGTGGAGGAGGGTCTGGCACAGGCATCAGGGAGCCTGGGCTGGGCACTGTGCAAAGCCTGGATGCTGTGTGTCCGGGGTCACTGAGGCTCACTGGGACAAAGTGACTGCCCCCACGTCACAGAGAGACTCAGGGTCTCACTCCAGGGCCCGCAGAGCTCCCCTCTACACTCAGCTCCGGCCCCGCCCTCTGTGGTCCTGCCCCATCAGGGGTCTCTTCTTGGTGCTGGAGGAAACGGGTGAGCTGTCAGCAGCTGGAGATGGGGCCGTGTGAGCACATGGGGACACTCGGGGCCACAGCATGGAGGGGAGCGTGAGCGGGCTCTTCGGTCACAGCCTGTCCGCCCTCCCAGCCCCGCCCCAGTGACCTCCCAGCTGCTGGAACCAGAGGCTGCTCCCTTCTCAGCTCCTCTTCCTCTGGGACCTGGTGACCCCGCCTTTCCTTGAAGCCTTCCTCCTGGCCTCTCAGACACTGTACACCCCAGGGCCCTCTTAGGTCCTTTGCCGCTGTCCCCCTCCTTTACTCACAGTCCCATCCAAGCTCCCAGCCAGTAATTTGATCCTCTGGCCTGTGCTCTGGTCTTTTTTTTTTTTTTCCAGCGCCACATCCATGGCATATGGAAGTTCCCAGGCTAGGGGTCAAGTTGGAGCTGCAGTTGCCAACCTACACCACAGCCACAGCAACGTGGGATCTGAGCCGCTTGTGCAACCTAGACCACGGCAAGCGGCAATGCCAGACCCTTAACCTACTGAGTGAGGCCAGGGGTCGAACCCACGTCCTCATGAATACTAGTTGGGTTGGTTACCGCTGAGCCACAACAGGAACGCCTGCTCTGGTCGTCCTGACGTGCTCCGCGGGGCGGCCCCGCCTGAGTGGACCTGGGCCCTGCGGAGTCTGGGCAGCCGCAGCAGCCACGCCTCGCATCAGCTGCCTCCCCAGCCCCAGCCCAGGCCTGGTGGTTCATTCTCCCTCCACTGTCCACTGTCATACCGGCCCTTGTCATAAAGGGGACCCTGTCCATCTCATTCACTGCTGCTCTGGCACCTTGAACAGGCCCGGATGTGGAAATGTACCAGGAGACCTGGCGGAATGAGTGACTAAAAGGATGGCTTGACTGCCTGCTCCTGAACTGTCCCCCCTATTGGATGGGAGGCCCTGAGGCGGGACCATGTCTGTGTCGGTCCACCCACAAGCAGGTGGCAAAATGTTGAAGTGACCTCTGCTCCCATCAACCCTAAAAGGAAAGTACTGTCATTCTCCTCTATTTTCAGCCAAGGAAGCTGGTTCAGAGAA
This sequence comes from Catagonus wagneri, assembly GCA_004024745.2. NCBI lineage: Eukaryota > Metazoa > Chordata > Mammalia > Artiodactyla > Tayassuidae > Catagonus > Catagonus wagneri. Next base: position 5,090,417 of record PVHT021183634.1, read on the forward strand.
GGTAGGCAGCACACTCAAGGTCACACAGCAGGGAAGTGGCCAAGCCGGGTTGGGAGCCCAGGCCTGTCGACCTCAAAGCCTGAGTTCTCGCACAGCCCTGCTTCCCTGCCTGTGTCCAGTGGGGGAGGTCCTGCTGTCCTTCCACCTAGACAGCCTGGCGCTCCCGAGTGGTCGTAACCTGGGTTTCTCGCCTGCCCGGCCCGTCTGCCCTCCCTCCCCTGACCAAGGTGGCGGGTGTCACAGGCCGGTGGGGCCTCAGCCTGCATGCAAGGCCACTGACCCCAAATCTTCTGCAACAAGAGAAATTCTGAAAAGCGCTTCTCTGCAGGCTTTGGGACGGGGAGGCCCTCGGGGCCTGCACTCACCATGAGGCTGCTGAACTCCTTTGTCACCAGAAAGGCCATGAGCCAGTTGGTGAGGACGCAGATGCCGGTGGCCACGCCCTTGACGTGCAGAGGGAAGATCTCAGACATGAGGAGCCAGGGGATGGGCCCCCAGCCCAGGGCGAAGCCTGTGGGAGCGAGGCAGCGTCAGGGCCCAGGGGCCGGAGCCCTGGCCGAGTCCCGGCGGAGCTGCTGGGCCCCGGGCTCAGGGGCCCGGAATCCGGGCTGGGCCCCCCAGCTCAGCGCCTTCCCGCCGTGGGGTCTTAGATCACTGCCCTCACTTCTTAGGCATCAGACCTTTGCTCTAGAGAATGGGACAAAGATGGGCCCCGCTTGGAGGGTTGTGGTCCGGGGTGAGTGAACGGAGCAGAGAAGGGCGGAGCTTGGTGCCTGGCACCCGGTCAGAGCTACAGACGCAGACGTGAGCCAGGTAAGCCTGGACGCGCTGGGAGCCGCGGGAACCCCCACTCGGCCTCCCCATGGGCCCCCTCACCGGCGATGAAGAGGCACACGCTGCCCACCGCCAGCCAGGCCAGCCCCACACTGGCGTCGGCGGGCTCCATGGAGACAGGCGCCAAGAGGTCCACATGTGAGGAGTTGCTGGGGCCGTCCTGGGTCAGCTTGAAGTAGGTGCCAAAGGCGCTGGTGCTGAACACCATGACCACACCTGCGGGTGGAGGGCGGCGGTGGGTGGGGGGTCGGCCGCGGCCCGGGCATTTGGCATTCGGGGCTGGAGTCCCAGCTTGGCCTGGCCGCGGCCCGGGCGCCTCTGGAAGGGGCAGTGGGCAGAGCCTGACTGGGCAGCACTCACCACAGGCTGGCCCTGCCGACCCCACCTCGAACCTCAACAAACTCCAAGAAGCTCCTGGAAGCAGACCCTCCCTGGCCCGAGGAAGCAGGACCAGTCACAGTGGGAAGACCCACTTCCCCAGCGGCACCGAGTGCCCGGCGGGGGACTCTCCTGAAGTCTTAGCCTTGTTCTCAGGGACACGCAGCCCCTGTCCTCCTCCTGCAACGTGGTGCCCGCAGCCTCACCTGACAGGGTCAGGAGCACCCTCCGCCCGGCTCTGTCCATGACGAGGGCCGCCACGGCTGTGAACAGCACCTGGATGACGCCCACGATGACCGAGGCCAGGCTGCTGTCCTGGGGAGACAGGCCAGGGATGGTCAGGCGGAGACCCCGGGACGAGGCCCCGCCCACGTGACGCCCAGGTGAGGCAGGTGGGGCAGGGGCCTCTTTACCTTGAACTTGGCCTCCTCAAAGATGGTCTCTGCATAGAACATGATGGCGTTGATGCCTGACAGCTGCTGGAAGACCATCAGTGAAACGCCGATGACGAAGGGCTTGTAGACGCCAGGACGCTGCAGCTGGGCTGGGTGGAAGCCCTGCCGGGGGAAGCGGCCTTCAGAGCTGCTCTCTACGCCTTCCCGAGGGGCACCCGGCTCTGAGCCCCCCGCCCTAAGGCCTGGTGGAGCAGGGGAACCTGGGCCTCTTGTCCTAGCCCCACCTGGGCCTCAGGTTCATAGGCAGCCCCCGTGTCACTTTAGCCTCCCCATTTGTAAGGTGGCAAGATCCTCACCCTCCAGGTCCCTTCCTGATTTGCTGGGGGGATGGGCAGAGCCCGGGTTTCCAGAATCCCACCAGCCTTGGGCCTGGGCTGAGCGCCTTCCCCCGGCCCCACAGATCCCTGCTGACACCAGGCACGCGCTGTGACTCCCATTTTACAGGTGAAGCAACGAAGGCTTGAAGATGGCATGGCCACGCAGCCGCTGAGGGGCAGAGACTGGCTCCCCCCACCCTGCAGCTCCCTGTTTAAAAAGTCCAAGTCCTCACGTCTGTGCCCACGCTTCCCTCTGACACGACCCAGTCTCTCTCTTCCTGGGATGGGAAGATCCAGGCTCAGACTCTCCCGGTCAAGTCCAAAGCGGGGGCCCAGCCAGGCAGCGGGGCTGGAGCAGGCCTTCGCTTGCCGGACACAGCACAACACCCCCAATCCCACCCGCCACCTTGGCCACAGGTTGTGCTGACCTCTCCTGGCTGCGGAGGGGTGCGTCCTCACTGTCCCCTCCCCTCAGCTCTGGCTCCCAGTCCCTCACCTGGTGCTCAGCCCCGACCAGCGGCTCTTCCCAGCCCTGCTCGGAGCCCCACAAGAACCGCATGGCGGCCACAGCTTCCTGGTGCTTATGCTGGGTCAGCAAGAAGCGCGGGGTCTCGGGCATGCAGCCCATGAGCAGCAGCATGAAGGAAGGGGGCGCACTGCCCAGCACGGCCAGCCAGCGCCACTCGAGGACCCAGCCTGGGGGGGGAGGGGGAGGTTCAATCAGACACCAGAGCCGGGGTGAGCCAGTCTGGACCTTCTGGGGAGCACTGGCCCCCCTGCCACCCCGAGGGGCTCAGCTTCACTAGCCCTGGATGACTACCCTCGGGTTTGTTATTGATGCCGGCGTTGTCGCTAAGCGTAGAAATGGTGGGAGTCTATCAGTGAATTAAACAAGGAATGAGGTGCTGCCTAGGTGCTGATGTGGTACCCGGCACCATTCGTCTCAAAAGAAGGGGTGCAGGGCTAACTAATGCGGTCCTCCTGCGCGCAGGCTCTCCGGAAGGCCGCTGAGAAGCAGGTCAGACCGGCTCTGTCCGAGAGGAGGGGGGACAGGGCTGAGGAGACTTTTCACTGAAAACCTATCAATCAAAACTATAGAAATTGATTGATGAAAGCGCAGATTATGATGCCCTGGAAGTAACTCTGTGGGTGTAACCACACCCACGTGTCCGTCCAGAACGCCAGTGTCTGTACGTGACAGGGGCTCTGGCCCCGCTGCTGGCCCCGCGAGGCAGCTCAGCTGCTGGCAGGACTCTGAATTAGAGTCAGCATGGTAAGTGGCTGAAAGTGAAAGACGATGGGCCTGAATGTCGTCCACTCTGCAGAAGCAGAGGGCACGTGCCCCAGCGCCGGTCACGGCCCAGCAGGCCCCGAATCCTCAGCCCCGCCATGGTTCTCAGGCTGTCCCTTGACATTCTCATCTGGGGCCTACTGCCAGGCACTGTTCACAGTGTCACTTAATCCCTCAGCAGCCTGGGCCTAGATGGGGAAATTGAGGCTCCCAGGGGCAGTGTGACTAGGCCAAGGTCATGCAGATCGTAAGCGGCAGATTCCCCTAACCTGGGGACTGTGGGATATGAAGCCTGCCCTCTTTCTACCTTAGCTCTGGTGAAAGCATGTCTGCCTCTGGAAGCTCCCTTATGCTGGCCCCAGCTCTGACCTTCGGCTGCCCTGGAACTTGCCTCCTTCAGGCTGCAAATCCAGTACTGACTCTGAGGGAGACAGGCTTGGGCCCTCTGGCTCTTAGGATATGGTCTGGGGGTGCCCCGCCCACCCCTGGAATCTTAGTGCGTCCCTGCACGTGAGGTGGTACTGATCTAATCACTCAGCCCCCCGCCTCCCCCGGAACGGGCTTCTGCTCTGGCAAGATGAGGCCGTCACCTTCAGCTCACCCCAGAACTTAGTCACAAGACCCGCACAACCCAGGCTCTCAGGGAGGTGGTCCGGGAACCTGGTGTCTAGGGCACTGGCTGTGTGACCTTGGGCAAGTCCCTTGACTTCTCTGAACTTTGGTTTCTGTATCTGTAAAATGGTCATGCAGCCAACAGCAGGCATCTAAAGAGAAAACCTGAAAACTGTACCTGCCAGGTAGGCCATGAGGATGCCCGTGACGACCATCAGCTGCACACAGGAGCCGAGCAGGCCCCGCACTTCCGGGTAGGCAATTTCCGAGATATAGACCTGTTGGCAATGAGGATGAGACATTCCTTAGGGTCCAAGAGTTAGTAAAACTGAAAAGCCTCAGCCATTCAGAGCCGAGGAGAGCCTTGACTGGGGTGGCTGCAGGCCCAGTGGGCCCCTGGTCAGCAGAGCCCTCCCCAGGCCTCCCTGCGCCCGACCACGTGATCTGCAGCAGGTGATTAAAAGGTATGTGAGTGGCTGTGTGCGTATGGGTGGGGGTGGCAGCACAGAGCTTTTCAAGCTTTCATGGAGTTGTCTGCCTGCCCTTGACCAGGTGCAGATCCTGATGCAGCAGGTGTGTAGGGCGGCCCAGGAGTCCGCCTTTCTAACTAGCTCCAGGTCAACCCAGGGACTGCCACGGCTTCCTCTCGGCTCAGGAGCCAGAAAGCCCTTGCCCACGCTTCTAGCTTATTCCGTTCTTTATGCCCATGACTAAGACAGGTGTGTTTTTGCCCAGTAAAAACAAACAAACAAAACGTAAAATCCAACCTAGTTGCTGCCTGTTGCCCAGCAAGTGCAGGTGAAATGAATGAAGGACGCAAAGGGCCAGACTCTGAGCTACCGCTTTCAATCTTGACCAGGTTAGGGTACGGGTAGTTGATTGTCCAAGCCCATGACCAGCTGGTCACCGAGCAATCCCAGCCTCCAGGGTCCAAGTCCTTCCACAGACCACACTGGGGCCAGGGCTGTGTGTGCAGAGTGTCACTGAATTCTCACAAGCACGGCACGAGGTAATGCCATTTCCCCATTCTACAGATTCCACCCAGATGTGCACAGCTCCAAAGGCAGCCTGGGCAGTGCTGGGTCAGGAGATGGTGAGAGGGAAGCAGGTGGAGCGGCTGGAGGACCAGCTAGCTGGTGAGCAGTGAAGGGGAGCGGCAGGTCCCAGCAGCCTTTGCCCCTGGGGACAAACCAGAACAGGATTTTCCTGCTAAACTGTGGTCAGCGGTCTGAGTGACAATGGGGGATGGATGTAAGCCATACTGTGAGGATTCTGTGACCATCCACAGATGCCACCTTATTTGTAAAGCAAAAGAGAGGCCCTGTTAAGTGGCTCGTTCTGGGTTCCAGTAATAGCTTTACCACTAACTAGCTGTGCCCAAAGGCCTTCGCATTTCTTAAGCTCACTTCGTCTGCAAAGGGGGACGGTAACAGCGCCTCCTTCCAAGGCCCGTTGGGTTGTAAGGAGGAAAGGGGAACGGTGCCAGGCACCCAGCGGTCCAGGCTGGGATACACACTCACCGGGGCTACTAGCGAGGCAACGCCGCAGGCCAGGCCGGTGAGGAGGCGGCCTCCGAGCAGCATCCACACGTTCTGAGCTGCGGTGATGACGGCAAAGCCGGCCACGAAGGGCACGGTGCAGAGCAGGAGGCTCAGCTTGCGCCCGGCACGATCCACGAGCCAGCCGCCCAGCAGGCCCCCCGCCGCGGCGCCCAGGGTCACGATGGCCTGCGGGCGGAGGCGACCGCCGGTTGAGGAGCGGGCGCCGAGGGCTGCGGCCCAACCTCGCCCTCCACCCTACCCTCAGCGGTCTCGGAGGAAGGGGACGGGCGATCCCTGGCAGGAGAGCCGGGATAAACTCGGCAGAAGATCCCAGTGCCCGCCCGAAGCCAGACAGGGGGAAGGTACGGCTCCCGTTTTAGCGGTGGGCGGAGGAGGGTCCTGGGAGGGCTGGGGGGTGAGCCCAAAGCCTCACCCCGAACCAGGAGGTGGCGTCCTTGTCGAGGCGTGGGGCCGGGGGCGCGGCGCGCCGCAGGCTCGGGATAGCTGGGGAGCTGTAGCCGAGAACGAAGCCGAAGCTGAGCGGACCCAGGGCAGCGGCGAAGGCGGCGAGGAAGACGCGGCGGCTGCGGGGAGCGCTGCGGAGACAGGGCGGTGGTTGAGAGACCGGTCCTCGGCGCAGAGGAAGGGGCGAGGCCGCGCTCCCGTGCCCGAGTCCCCCAGCCCACTCACCTCTCGCCCAGAGGCCGCAAAAGCGGCTGGGAGTCCTCCGGGAACTCAGGCGTCATGTCCGTAACCAACGCTTGCCAGGTCAGCTCAGACGCCTGAACCGCCACGGGACCCGCGAGTGCGGCTGGCACTGGCCTCTCTCTCCAGAGGCAGCCAATGGAAGGTGAGGGGAGGCTCTGGGGCGGGGTCCGAGAGGACTCGGATGTGGGATCAGCCAATGGGAAAGCAAGGCGGGGTTAGCGTCTGCACTAGAAGCCGCCCTTCAAGTCAAAGCAGACCAATGGAAACAAAGAGCCGGTAGGTGACGCGCACTAGAGCCGCCCCTAGGACAGAGCGATCCAATATATAGGTGGGCGGGGTTTGTGTTAGGACCAGAGCACATAACCACCCAATAGGAGTGTGATGCGAGCCTGGAGGTGGGGTCATGTAAGTTGCTCCAAACGAAGCGGGCCAATGAGGGTGGACGGAGGAGCTTGCACTGGCGCCTAGAGCCGCCTCTCAATCTAGCTTCAACCAATGGGGCTAGGAGCCTGATGAAGGCGGAGCACGTGGGGCGCGCCCAGCGCTTCCAGCCCCTACTCTGGGCCGCTGCAACCGTCCTCCGGGTAAGGTCTGCGGTTCCTGCTCGGCGTTAACCGCCGCCATGGGGCCTGGGCACTGCCCACTGAGAGCCACAGAGCGGAAGATCTCCTAACAACGGACCTGGGCAGCGATCCTCTCGGATGTCGACCCTGGTCCCGCCCTCCACCTCGGTTGCTGGCTGGAGGCGTGGCCCTGGGAGCCGCAGCACACCTCAGTGCGGGTCACGACTGTGGATTCCCAAGTTGCTCACAGCCACCCGAGCCGACGACGACCAGGACTTTCGTGTTGCTGAGGACCTGTGTTGGGCGGGGTCCCCCATGCCACATAGGTGTGACTGATCTGGGCTAAATGGTGAGCTCCACGCTCCCTGTTAAATTTCTCTCCACAGATAGTCCTCATTGGAATCGTCATCTCAATACCTCCCAACTTGGAGTCCGCTGCGGTTGTTAATAGCCACCCTCTCTACGCGTGTGCACCCAGGTCACTGCTGGAGGTGAGGATGATGAAATCAGGGCTCTGTAGAATCTCGCCATTTGTATGCAACACTCTCAGGGTGCAGGCAGTTGCCGTGGAATGCTGTGTAATTCTGGCAAGAACCAGGGCTAAGAGAGTAAGAGGCTTAGCTTCTATTCCCTCTCTGGGCCTCTGTTTCCTCATCTCTAAGTGGAAATGACAGTATCTTGCAGGAGGGTTTTGAGTAGGAGCAATGTAAGAAGACCAAGCACATGCAAGGGACTCAAACTCTAGCTCGTGTCATTAGATGGTTGTTTGACCTACTGCTGTCACCTGATCGTACTATCTTTCAAGACTTAGGCAACCACCCCTCTGTACTTCCTCAGCATTCTGTGCCCCAGTCATAAGTTTTTTTTTTTTTTTTTTGTCTTTTTGCCTTATCTAGGGCCGCACCCGCGGCATACGGAAGTTCCCAAGCTAGGGGTCTAACAGGAGCTGTAGCTGCCGGCCTACACCACAGCCACAGCAACGCGGGATCCGAGCCGCGTCTGCGACCTACACCACAGCTCACGGCAACGCCGGATCTTTAACCCACTGAGCAAGGCCA
>PVHT021183634.1:5099173-5121622 GCA_004024745.2 Catagonus wagneri
CCAAGCTAGGGGTCTAACAGGAGCTGTAGCTGCCGGCCTACACCACAGCCACAGCAACGCGGGATCCGAGCCGCGTCTGCGACCTACACCACAGCTCACGGCAACGCCGGATCTTTAACCCACTGAGCAAGGCCAGGGATCGAACCCGCAACCTCATGGTTCTTAGTCGGATTCGTTAACCACTGAGCCACGAAGGGAACTCCCTCCAGTCACAAGTTCTTATCATAGCACTTATTACTGCTTGTGATCACCTGTTTACTTCTCTCCCTCCCCTAATGGACACAATCACCTCCAGACAGTGGAAACCTGGTGAGGGGATGGATGTCTCAGACTTCAAGGGCAAACTGCTGCAGTTAGACGGTTTACTTTGCAATTCAGCCTGTGGGGTAGGCAGAGAGGCTTCTGTAGACAGGGTGATCCAGTGAGCCCTGCTACCTCCAGCCAGCGCGCTCAGCTGCGGACCCCTGCTAACCTGCTCCTGCCCTCTGGCTGGTCATTTCTTTCCCCATGAGTGTGCAGTGTTCACTTGACCTTCGTAAAAGCAGACATTGCTGCTAGAACTGCCTCCCAGCCCTTTTTATAAGTGACACACCATCAGTCTGTTTAGTAGGGTCCACCTCTTGCCCTTCCTACATTCACTCCTCAGAGCTGTGACTCTTGCCAATCACGGGGTGGCTCTGATGCAGTCAGTCTTTTTGGAAAAATGTTCTAAACAGCCCTTGGTTTTTCTATCCCAGGCTGAGAAGCAAGGAACTTCAGGGGGGGGAAAAGATGACAGGACAAACACACATACAAGCTCATGAAGCTTACAGATTATTTTAACATAAAAAACACCGGCCACATCCAACTGACACTGGGCACTCAGCCTGGCTCCGTATGGTGGACAGGGGAGAGAGCACAGCTCTGGGGTCAGAGAACCAGGTTCAAATCACTGCCCTTTTCTGAACCTCAGTTTCCTTATTTGAAAAGTAAGAATAATAAAACTTAATTCACAAAACTTTGGATGAGGTCAAGATACAGTATGTAGTTGATCTTGTGTTTCCCCCCTTATATGAAAAGGACATAACAAAACACAGGAGAGAACGGGAACGCTGAGTGCTGCAAAGACAACGAGGACACGCTTTTGGTCACAGACACCCCACCTGGGCACCCCAGAAAGCACTGTCTTTAGTCCTCTCCCCGACGGCCTTCTGCTGAAGGGGACCAGACAGCCTTCACCTTGGATCCGTCAGGTTGGACCATTTGGGCAAGAGGCAGAGACGAGAGCTGTGCCCACAGTGTGCAAGGCCCTCAAGGAGGTGGGATCCAGACCTGTGTGAAGTCTGTCAGACCCAGGTCACGTCCAGCACAGAGAAGAGCTGCACTTATAGAGAAGAGCTGCGGAAGGACTCCTCAGAGCCACTCTGACAGGGCAAACAATGTCAGGCTTCTTTTGATGACTGATATGGGCAAGACGAGATGTAATAAAATGCAATCTGTCAGACTAATGCCAAAGGTAAGTTATCTTCTTCGCACATTACAGTTGTTACAGTGTCAGGGAAACGAAGTTTTCCTCCTTTGATCTTCCCTGGCCTGAGGCTGACACGTCACTGTTTCACTTGCATCTGGCCAAACACACATTTTCTTCTCACCTTGAGGAGGGAGCAATGGAAGGCAGAAACATGATAAGAGGAAGGAGAGTCATCTGGTTCATATGAAAGAGCAAAGCAGACCGGAACAAGGAGAGAGAATTGAGAATGATAATTTTGAGGACAAAGAGTAACTGTTTCTTGGTTATATGATTTCACAGTAACAATAAAATCCAAAAAATAATCTTAAGACTCTTAACAGGCTCCTATAACTTATTATTTTTCACAAGACACAAGGAGAAAGAAGCAGGAGCTTCTAAGATCTAAAAATTAATCTCTTCTCAAAAGTCTGTAGTAGGAATGCAGCTGGTTCCAAGCACAGTGAACTGAAACAGCAACAGGGGCCAAAGGTGCAGAAAGAAAACTTATTTATAATAAATTTTAAAGGCAATGGCTTTTCTTTATAAAATAAATATTGTGACAAATCAAAACTATAATGAAAAAATAATTTTTCCATCCAAGTATATAAAATATAAGAGAAGGGTTGCAGTAAATAAGAATGAACATTTTTGATTTATTCAAAGTTTCAATCTAAAACCTCAATGAAATCTACCACCTTTATTACAAGGGGACTGATGGTTCCTGAACAGAACGAAACAGAGGTCAGAAAGATGGCACCGGACACGGGAGAGTGACCCAAACTGGCCGAGGGTGCAGAAGGTTTGGTCCAATAGATCACGGACAGGCTCAAAGCCACATTTTGTTGAAGAAATGCTGTCAGAACTGGTTAAAGAGTATAAACCTCCATAAGAAAATGAAAGACGGCAAGCTCGATTGAGACGGTTTACTTCAAGTCAATAACGTCTTCATCCGAGGAAGCTGTGAGCTGAAAGGGGCTCCTGACCCAGACTGGGCTGCCCTCTCGCTCTACCCCGGGGTCCTGCTCAGAGCTCGGCGGCTGGTAGCGCCCCTCGGGAGTGGGTTCAGAAGTGGAAGGACTTTCCAAGGAGCCCGACGTGATCCTGGGGGAGAGAAGTCATTGTGAACAGATCCTGGGGGCCCTGCTAAGCTGGCTGCTCTGTTTCCTGCTCCCCCAAACTCAGGAGCTTGTCTCCCCAATCCTCCACCATCATTGGGAAGGCAGGGAAGGGCAGGAGTCCCCCCACCCCAAAAGAGCTGGGGTTCAGTAGGCAGACAGCCCTACCTCATGGGTTGTTGTGTTTTTTTTTTTTTGTTTTTTCTTTGTCTTTTTAGTTCCACATTGAGAACTCCCATTGTTGTGGGTTTTAAAAGCCAGTGATAGAGTTCCTGTCATGGCTCAGCGGTAACGAACCCGACTAGCATCCATGAGGATGCAAGTTCGATTCCTGGCCTCGCTCAGCAGGTTAAGGATTCGGCATAGACATGAGCTGTGGTTTAGGTTGCAGATGCAGCTCGGATCCCACGTTGCTATGGCTGTGATGTAGGCCGGCAGCTGCAGCTCTGATTCCACCTCTAGCCTGGGAACGTCCATATGCCACAGGTGCAGCCCTTAAAAGCAAAACAAACAAACAAACAAACATAAATGTTTGTCAGGCAAATCCAGAAAATGTCACTCTGTCTAAACCCCTCCCTTGGCTCCACATGGCCCGAGGACAAAGCTGAAACTTTAGCCCGAGTACAGGCCCAGAGGCCACAGGACCTGGCCCAGCTGACCCCTCCAGCCTCCTCCCAGGCCACCCCCATTCTCTCTTTTTTCTCCTGCTTACAGGACACTCACTCTCTTGAAGCCTGCAATACCAATTCAGAGAGTTCACTCAGTCAACAAGTGGCCATGTAGCCAGCCTATAAAAGCCCCGGCCCAGCCTCTGGCCGCTCTTGACTTTGCAGTCTTCTTTGTGCTCAAGTTTCTCTCTCGCGCTCTCTCTTCAGAGAGAGCTGTTCCTACTGTCAGAGGGCTGTTCCCCCAGGTCCTTCGAATTCAAAGCTCAGCTCAGTGCCATTTCCTCTAAGAAGCCTTCCTTGACTCCCAGCCCCACCTCGAGTGGACTCTCCACCCACTCCACCCTATCACTTAGCTTCTGTCCAGTTTCCTTGCAGCGCTCGTCACTAACGGAAACGACCAAATTTGCTTAACTGCTTACAGGTTGCTTGTCTGTTTCTCTGCACAGGAAAGTGAAGTCCACGAGGGCAGGGGCCTGGCCAGTGAGTTGGGGCTCAAAAAAAGTGTGTCGGGTGACAGCGTGAGTGAGTCGAGATCAAGCTAACTCCTGCTTGATCTACGAGACTTGGCTCAGCCTTCCCTTAGGTTTGAGGCCCCCCTGCCCCTGGTGTGGCCTGCATGGCACCCCTCTTCTTCTGCATCACCTGCCAGCTTGGAATGGTGTAATTCCTAGTATGTCCTTGCTGGCCTTCCCCACCGCCTGTGAACCTCCTGAAGTTCAGCTGCACAGCCCAGCTCAGTGTCAGCTGCTTGGAGAATGTGTGTGGAATGAATGAACAGGGCCTGGACTCAGGGACAGGATGATGCTCAAGGGACAGAGAGAAGCTTAGAGGACAAGTCAGTGGGATTCAACAAATACTCATGGACCTGTGAGAATGAGCTGCCATCAGGAAGGCTGTGCCCGTTCCTAGACCCACCGGAAGCACTGGTGAGAGTCTGTTACCTGTCTGTCATTCCTACTGAGCATTTTTGCTTCAAAAGACCTCTGTCAAACCCGCGAGTGGGAAAACGTCTCCTATTTTAATGCGCATTTGTTGGACTGCTGTGCGGGCCCCTCCCGGCAGGCTGTGTGCTCCCTGGGGGTGCTCAGAGGAGCCGGACCCAGGGCCTTTGCTGTGGCTGCTGGAAGGGGCCGGCCCGTGGCTTCATCAGTCAGCAGGAAGGGCCCTGTGGCTGTCCTGTGACATGAGGGGTCACCACCCCGAGTGGGGCTGTTGCTTCTTTACCTGTCGCTGCTAGTCGACCTCACTGTCCCTGGCTTGGGGCCTCCTTGGTTTTCTTCCAAGCGCTTCCGGGTTTTTGCCTTGGGCCTGGGTGCTCCTTCTGACCTGGGTCCACCTTCATCGGAGAGGCCTGGTTGCAGGGGAGAATCACAGGTCTGAAGTTCATTACCACAGGGCGCGGCAGAGACAGAAAATGCTCTTTTTCTCGTGGCTGGGTACCAGTACATTATTGGGATCAAGTCAGGAAGAATGATAATAAAGTCTACTTTTTTTTTTTTTTGGTCTTTTTAGTGCTACACCTGCAGCATATGGAAGTTCCCAGGCTAGGGGTCAAACTGGAGCTGTAGCTGCTGGCCTACACCACAGCCAAAGCAGCGCCAGGTCTGAGCCACCTCGGCGACCTACACCACAGCTCACGGCAATGCAGGATCCTTAACCCACTGAGCAAGGCCAGGGATCAAACCCACGTCCTCATGGATACTAGTGAGATTCATTACTACTGAGCCATGACAGGAACATTTTAAAATAATTGGTTTTCTTATTGGTAGAAGGTTTTTTTTTTTAATTAGAATGAATATATGCCCTGATAAAAGGGCAAGTTTCTATCTGAACTCTTTGCTTTCGAGGATAATTAATATCCAAACATAAAACCAGCAGGTATCTTTGCAAACAGTGAAGGTACAAGAATCAAGAGCCGTTACCCAGCAGCTCCCTGCGGGTCCTGCTCGCTATTTCTTTGATCTCCATGCGGGACAGGGACAAGGAGTGAGTGACAGGAATGGCGGCGATGCCGATGCCGATGGAGGTGGGCGGGGTGATGACCTTGGAGACCAAGGGCGATTTCAGAGGCCGCTCAATGCTTCTGCCCACAAGGTTTCTGAGTGGAATCTTGTACAGGTTTTTGGACAGAATTTCACCTGAAATCAGAGTTTGAAAAGAATATCAGAGCTTTAAGAAAAGTGCTTGTTATTTACAAGAGGATAACTTCTGGCTCCTATGCACGATGAGCACGAAGGAAGACTTTAGGTCGCAGGCCGACCTCCCAGGTCTTGTGGGCAATAGTGACGATGCCCGACAACCCTGTTCTCTAAGGGCGTCGTGTTCATGGGAAAATGGAATAAAATGGGATAAAATGCACCCACTTCTGGTTACCCGTGCACAGAAGGAAGGCGTTGACAAGAAAAGCAGGGCTAACCTGCTGGGGGAGGGGGGCTCATGAAGACGACCCATGTCGTAAGAAGTTAGGAAAGGGGCGGGGCGGTGACCACAGCAAAGGCCTGCAGGGCTCAAGGGCAAAGCCAGGCAAAGTGAAAGCTGGGTGTGCTGAGTAATGTTAGGCTCTATGACTATATCCTTTTAGCTCTAAAATCCTACAGTATCACTGACATCCCTGAAGAAAGCTACCTTGCTGGGGAAAGCTGGAATCTCTCTAGCCCTCAACCCCCTTCTCACTGAAACAACTGTCTTCATAATGGGTGCTTTGGGGTAGTTTCTCACAAGGTTTGAGAATGCAACCAGATTGCAATTTTTTTTTTTTTTGGTCTTTTTAAAGGCCTCACCTGTGGCATATGGAAGTTCCCTGGCTAGGTGTGGAATAGCAGCTACAGCTGCCGGCCTACACCACAGCCACAGCAACTCAGGATCCGAGCTGCATCTGCAACCTACATCACAGCTCAGGACAACGCCGGATCCTTAAGCCACTGAGCGTGGCCAGGGATTGAACCCACGTCCTCATGGATACTAGTCAGGTTCGTTACCGCTGAGCCAGACTGCAAATTTTGTTAATGGCTTCAAATAGTGTGTCCCTTAGCCCGTAGACACATGTCAGTATCTGATAATGACCTAGAGGAATCAGAATGGATCAAAAATACCATAAGACAGTAAAACCGGACTTCACCTTCCCCCAGGGAAGAAGGAAACACTGCAGTGTCTCGGCCTGGGGGTGTCTGAGGAGAATTGTGGGCACTGGCCCCCTTGGAGCTGCCTCCAGATGAGACCTCATTCACAGATGCGGTCGCTGTGAAGTATATATCCGACTAGAAAGAAAGAGAAGGCGTTACTGAGCTAACTGGTGCTCCAGGCCCTGCACCCACCGGCCCTCTGTCATCACTGCAGGGCCCCACCCGCCCCGTGCTCAGCAGCTGCATCTCGGGGCCTGTGGCGCAGCACTTTGCGCTCACTTTCCCCACTTCTTCTCTACCGTTGCTACACAGCGGGAAGGAGGGAATTGCCCACACGCCTTCTGCAAACACAGACACACACACTTCCCCAACAGGGGTCTCAGGCACCTGAGGCTTAGAACTGGAGAGGGTTTGGGATTCAGTCGGGTCCAGTTCTCAGGGGGGAAACGGGTCCTCACGTAGGATTCTGCAGACACTCAAGCACACACATGATGCTGGCTTTGGGGTAACGGCAGTGGTGTGTGGGCGTGTGTGTGCAGGGGGCAGCTCCCACTCAGTCAGGAGGGCCAAGTTTCAGGGATTTTGCAACTTGGCTGCTAAGCAGAGTCATTATTAAACTTAAATTATATTAAAAACAAAGGTATTAAGTATCAAATTTCAACCATTCCTAACATTTTACTACACTGACTGTTCTCTATGCTCTTGAGGTCATTTGCATGAACAGGGAGGGGAGGGGAGGGGAGGTGCCATGTGATAGCAGCTCCTGGGTGTCGCTTCCTAACTCTGTTCGGTGTTGACATGGGAAGCTTGGATCATCATGGTGGGACTATTTATACCACCTTTTGGTTTAACGTACACCAGTCATTTGATTTAATGACTATGATTTCTAGGAGGGTGACAAATAGTTTAATAGATCACATATCAGATTTAGTGACAACAAACTTGGAACAGGAATTAATGGATTGAGATATAAGTCCAACTGTACAATCGTAGCTGAACTGCAGCCATAGTGTGATGAAGTCCACCGAAAATTAACAGAAGCATTTTGTGAGAGCCAGTTGGCTAAATGGACTTTACAAGTATTGTATATTTTATTACTATTTATAAATTGTAAGCTATTTACATTTTTTTTTTTGGTCTTTTTGCCTTTTCTAGGGCCGCACCCGCGGCATATGGAGGTTCCCAGGCTAGGAGTGTAGCCGCCGGCCGACACTACAGCCACAGCAACACAGGATCCGAGCCGCAACTGTGATCTACACCACAGCTCATGGCAACGCCGGATCCTTAACCCACTGAGTGAGGCCAGGGATGGAACCTGCAACCTCATGGTTCCTAGTCAGATTCGTTAACCACTGAGCCACAACAACAACTCTGTAAGCTATTTACATTTGTAAACTGTAAATTTTAAGCTATTTACAATTATTTGTAGATTGTAAGCTATTCACATTTTATATCAGTAAAATTTATAATCAACTAATGTCCACACCCATGTACGTATGGACACATACCCACCCATTTTCCAGGGGGCTGGTGGTCAAACACTTACCAACATCCCACTGGCGCCCTGTTAGGGAAGTCCCTGCTCTGCCAGAACTGTCAGTACAGTGGGGACAGTAGGCAGTCGCCCGGAGGCGCAGGGGGCCACACGGGAAAACTCAACCCACAAGTCTGCGATCAGCTTCCTCATCTCCCGGTGGCGCGTCCACCCGCACACCATGACGACGTGGTGTCGTCATCGTGCCCTGGGACTTCGCGGCACGAGGGGCGCCCGAAGCCCCTCAGACGGGAATAAAACCCCAGTTCGACTCACCCTGGAGGCCACGAGCTGCAGCTGAGGCACAACGGCCGTGTGGACCAGGTTCCCGTTCACCACCAGGCGGATCTCCATGGAGTCGGTGGTGAAGGCCAGCAGGTACGGGAAGGCGCAGACTGCAAGGCAGCCGGCGTCAGCGCCCGGCCCGGGCTGCGTGGGGCGCTGCCGGGACCCTCTCACCCCCGCCCCCGCCACCCCAGTTCTGCGAGCGCCTTCCTGAGTCGCCAAGCTTCTGCTCAGTGACGAGTCTGGGTTCCTCCCACTGTCATCCGGACCCCATCTTCCGGGGGCGCGCTGCCCACCCACGTCCTGGAGGGTCTCCCCCATCCCCACCCGCAATGTGCCAAGGTCCAGACTGCGGCTGGTTGACGCGCCCGCTCCTTCCGGTGCCTCCTGCCCGGGAGCCCGGCCTTTACTCCTCCTCCATTCTGTCCCCGAGTCGCTCTCCCCTGAGCTGCTCCTGGGCGTCTGGGCAGGGCTGCGTCCTGGTCCTCACTGTCCCTCTCAGTGTCCCTGGGCTTCAGCGGGTTTGCTGAGTTATGGGTTAAAGGGTGGCCCCTCTTCTTGGGATCGTCTGGGTGACTTTCAGGTACCAGAGCCGCCCAGGTGCCCTTGAGCCCAGCTCTGTCTTCCTCACCGGCCACCTCAGGCTCTCTCCTTGGCAGACTCACCCCTCTCTTGGCTTCACCCCGACTCTTCCCGCCACCCGCACGCCCCTTGCCTGGGTCTGTCACGTGGGCCTCTAGTGCTGGGACTCGGACCCGAGCCATTTCCAGCCCCCACCCCCAATACCCTAATGAATCTATATCAAAGCCAGACCCGTCGTCCTCCCAGTATCTAGGTGGTTCCTCTGCTCTCCTCTCAAAACTCTACATGTTTACCTGTCAACAAATGCTTTACTTGGAGGAAAATAGTATGAACATTCCTGGCTCTGATCTGACTCCCACTGGGCAGATGCCCAGCTCGAACCACAGAACAAAGCTCCACCACTCACGTCCCGACATTTCCGTGGTAAGCCAAGTACCCTGAGTTTCTGTGATTCTAGACTCCCCAGCTTCGAAAGATCTAAGAAAGACACTGAATGTGTTGTGCTTCTACTCCAAGTCAGTCAGAGTTTCATGACTGGAGATCTTGCTCTCGAAAAGGAAATCAAGGCCCAGAAACCAAAGGGCACCAGAAGATACCCAAGTACTGGAAACATACCTAACTGCTCTCAAGTGGTTACAGGCTCAGGCCCTGAGAGAGCTGGGAGGAGCAGCAGAAGCCGACAGTCCCCAGAGGGGAACCAGATGAAAATAATTAAAGACGACGACTCTGAATACTCATTAGACTTGCATAATTCATGGCCACTTAGAGGTAAGCCTGCGAGTTTGCTTATGTAGGAAGGAACAGTTTGAATGTATCTATTTGGGGATAAAGAATTATGATAAAAGGTCCTCTTACCAATCGCACAGGGAGCCTGGTTCCAACAGAACTGGAAATCTGACGCAGAGGGTTGAACCAAAAAAGAGCCACCATTAAA
Source organism: Catagonus wagneri (assembly GCA_004024745.2). Taxonomy (NCBI): domain Eukaryota; kingdom Metazoa; phylum Chordata; class Mammalia; order Artiodactyla; family Tayassuidae; genus Catagonus; species Catagonus wagneri. Next base: position 5,108,903 of record PVHT021183634.1, read on the forward strand.
CGGGCAAACCTTTTTATAGATGCAACTGTCTGCAATGAAACAACAGCGACTTGTTTTTGTTAAACACACAGGTAACTGGCATTAGACAAATGAGAAACAGACAACAAGAAAAGCATCCTATCTGCTGGTTCTTTATGAAAGCTGGTGCGAAGGCTGCCGGGACGAGGTTCTCAGGGGCAGTCTAAGCCACAGTACTATTGTTGCTGCAAGTCATCATAGCTGCTGTTTCTGGAGGATTTACGATGTGCCAGGCACTGAGCTTTACAACATTCTCCTGTTAAATCTATGCAACCTCATGAAGCGGACACTATTATCACGCTCATTTTACGGATGAGAACATTGAGGCAAGGAGCAGTGAAGTAGCCTGTCCACAGTCTCAGGAGTCCTACCCGGCTGGGGGGCACAAGTTGGCCTGATGGCAGAGAAGAAGGGGCACTTGAGGGCAGGCTTCCCACAGGGAGATCACGCTCTGAACCTCACTCAGAGGCACGTGGGTGACGGGAGCTGCACACTCCCTGCCCCCCAACATTTGGCTATGAAAACTTGAAGTCACATGCCTGTAGCACCTTGGTAAACTGAGCCAGCATTAGATTAAGGCCAGGCTAATTCAATTACTCAGTTTCTGGCCTGCTCTGAGCTCTAAACACAAGTCCAGGTAGTTTAGACCCTCCCGGAGTAAGAAACTTCACATAGAAACAAAGGCCCCTTTTACTCTAGAAGCCCATCAGGTTTTAGCCACACAGTCTTATTTTTACATTATTATTATTATTAATTTTTTTTTTTGCTTTTTAGGGCCGCACCTGAGGCATATGGAGGTTCCCAGGCTAGGGGTCTAATCGGAGCTGTAGCCGCTGGCCTATACGACAGCCACAGCAACACGAGATCCAAGATGTGTCTGTGACCTACACCACAGCTCACGGCAATGCCAGATCCTTAACCCACTGAGCAAGGCCAGGGATCAAACCCACGACCTCATGCTTCCTAGTAGGATTCGTTTCCACTGCACCACCAAGGGAACTCCTTTACATTATGTTTAAAAACAGCTTCACCGGAGTTCCCATCATGGCTCAGGGGGAACAAATCTGACTAGCATCCATGAGGATGCAGGTTTGATCCCTGGCCTCACTCAGTGGATTAAGGATCTAGCGTTGCCGTGAGCTGTGGTGTAGGTAGCAGACGAAGCTTAGATCCGGCATTGCTGGGGCTGTGGTGCAGGCTGGCAGCAACAGCTCCGATTCATCCCCTAGACTGGGAACCTTCATATGCCACAAATGCGGCCCTAAAAACAAAACAAAACAAAAACCTGCTTCACTGAGATATAATTTCTACACTCTAAATTACCGACAGAGGGTAACAGCAGCCACAGCAGCCTGACTGTCGGAGCACAGGCAGCTAGGATCCCCGCCAGGCCTATTCCTGCCATCTTGTGAGTGGCCCTCTCATCAGCTGGGCTACTAAAGGCCTGTTGTTCTGAGGAAGGCTTAGGTCTGTGGATAAAATATCCTGAAAGAGCAATTTACCATTTCACTGCTTTCCTTGTGACTACCATCTCCTGATTCCTCATAAATCTTCGACGTTTACAAATTTCTCTACTGAAAATTACAATTACTAATCAAAGACACGTTAATCAAAATATCTGCCCTGTGCTCTCAATCGATCCAAATCTAGGCGGAGAAAAATGTATTATTGTTTCAGTTAGACTAGGTACGCTTATCCAGGAAAATAACTTACTACCACTGCCTTTAGCTTTAAAAAGATCTTTTTTTTTAAATTATTATTTATTTATTTTTGTCCTTTTATGGCCGCATCCGCGGCATATGGAGGTTTCCAGGCTAGGGGTCTAATCGGAGCTGTTGCTGCTGGCCTACACCACAGCCACAGCCACAGCCATAGCAATGCCAGATCCGAGCTGCGTCTGCAACCTACACCACAGCTCATGGCAACGCCGGATCCTTAAACCACTGAGCAAAGCCAGGGATTGAACCCGCAACCTCATGGTTCCTAGTCGGATTCGTTTCCACTGCGCCACAACGGGAACTCCCAAAAAATCCTTTTTATTGCAGTGCCATATTAGCTTTTGAAACGCTGGAAGTCCTTAAGGACTCCATTTGATATCTTTGGTCTGCCTGACACCCACTCTGCCACCTGACGCCAACTAAGGCAGCTGAGACCGGGTAGGCCGGTTGAGGCAGATTTTACTAACACCTGAGAAACAGCAAAAGGGGGAAGAGAAACCGTTGTTAAAATTTTGGGCACTGGACTCAAGAGGGCCCCAAACGTGAACCCGGGCTCTGCTGCTTGTAACCGCACAATCTCGAGAATGGCAGTTCCCCGCTCCAGGCCTCAGGTGCCTTATCTCCAGACGCCAGACAGTAACGGACACTGAGGAGCCAATGGAACAGTGACGGGGCCTGCAGAACGCAGCTCCCTGGCCGGAAGCCACTGTCATCACGCCGGGGTCCCGGCACATCCCCCAGGGGGCGCCTCACCAGGATCTCTGGCCTCCTGGGAGATCCAGGCGGGACTGCAATTTTAGATGCTCTCCGGAGTGCAAGTAAAGTCATAGGAATGATAGACATCGGGTAAATCTAAAGTCAAGTCCCTTTAAACTGCCCAGAAAACAAACAAACAAAAAACAGTCGATTTTGGGAAAACAGCGATATAAAAACACGTCCTTTACTTACAGTTGTAACACAGGAGCAGACCGGCTTCTCCGTCTTCGTACACATCAATAGCTGCAACGAAATTAACCTGCAATGATAATGGGCAATGGTAGTGGGCAGGCTGGACACTGACACTATGAAAAGACTTTCTCAAGTTAGGGCTTTCTGTAAACTCGGGCGCTGGGGGTCATTCCCACCTCGCCAGCTCCCACGCTGCCACGAGGGCTGTCGCCACGGCAGCGCACCGGGCTCCCTCGCGATCTCTTCATAGCCTTCGGGAGGCTCCGCGGCTGGACCTCTCCACTCGCTCCACTGAACTGCCTCTTACGTGCACAGTGCGCCCCCGTCCACAAGGCTTTGCACCCGGGTTACTTGTTTCACTCGCACACCGACCCTGGAAAGTGGGTGGCATTGCTCCCACTTTACAGATGAGGCCAGGGAGGCTCAGAGGGCTGGAGTCACTCCGCCCCTCAGCTAGTAAGTGCCCCAGCCAAGATCCCAAATGGCTCCGTGCTTCTTTGCCTTCCTTTACACCCTCGTACTTCAGCCAGACTTCCCCCGGGCTGCAGGCGTGGTCTCTCGGAACCTCAAGATCAGGATGCCTGCTCTTCTGTCCTTCCTCCCTCACCTCCAGGGAGGCAGCGCGACACAGCGCAGCGGGTGTCCGAAGCCCCAGCTGCGGCCTGAGGGAGCCTTCTTCCCGGGCCTCCGTTTCTGCGTTTGAGAAGACGGTCCTTGACCTGATGGTGTCCTTGGTCCCTCTAGAGTTGTAAGACTCCCACCCTCGACAAATCTGCTTTTCCACTGCCTCGGCATCCTCAGCCCTTGCAGTTGGGCCTCCCTGCCATCAGGGACACCGCCCTCTCTGAGCTCCACGAAGGCTTCCTTCTTCCCCAGACGGCTCGCCCCTCCGTCCAGTTCTCCGCAGCCTCGGGCCTGGGACGAGGGACGGCGAGCATCTCCCTTCCGCCCTCTCTCCCGCTGCAGGTTTTGCTTCCATATCTTGGCTCTTCTCTCATTTAGAAAGATCTCCACCTTTAAGGCTTAGATTTTTACTCTGCTCTAAATCTCTAAATCTGCAGCCTCAGACATTCTCCTCAGAACTCCAGCCCATAATCCTGTCTTTTGTTTCCCCCAATGCAATAAATTCCTCACCCAAGGAGGCCGTGTGGGGAGCAGATAGGAGACGACCCCGGTCAGACAGACCCGAGCTGCGATCCTGCCTGACCACTTGCTGCTTCAGGGCCTGCGGCAAATGCTTCACCGCTGGCCCCAGGTCTTCACCCATGAACTGGTCATGCCGATGATCCGGACTCTGCTGGACTGTCCGGAGGGTTCCATGACCGAGGGCCTGACGCATGATCAGCGCTCCAGAGAGGCTCTTATCCTTACATCACACACGGCTAAACCTCCTCCCTTGTTAGCAGATCTAGCCCCAGAGTCCCAGGGGCTCCCCTTCTCGTCCAGGTCCAGCGGCATCCTCTTCCGTGTCTCTCAGATGGCCTCTGGGTGCCCTGCTGCACCCCAGGCTAGGCCCGACCTCCCTAGCAGGGCACGTGCCCCCTCTCCCTCTGGCTCCTCTCTTTCCAGCCCCTCCGGTCTCTGCGCCGCCACCCCAGGCCCTCCTCCTCACAGCTGTCACCCAAACACAAAGGTGTCATGGCTGTGCTGAAGCCCCCTCTGGCCACCCTTGGCCAGGGCCTCTGCCTTGTCTCTGGCAAGCGCCTGCCAGGGAACCCCTGCCCTCTGCCCCCCATTATCACCTGCCGTTGCACTAGGTGCCTTTAAGCATGAAGAAATGAAAAGGCAGTGTCTCCCCTGCCCAGAAAAAGTCAGAAAAGCCTACAAGTACATGAAGCAAGGTATGAGGGGGCAAACGGCATAAGCAGAGTTGTGGGGGCTTTGTGGGGGTGGGAGACGGCGGGGCCCAGAGGTCAAGGGTGCCGATTCTGGAATCAGGAAGACCTGGGGGTCAAGTCCCAAATAATTCCTCCGCTGCTGTGTACCGGCCCTCCATGTTAACGATTTGCACGGCACACGCTGCTATCTGCCGTTTGCTTGTTTGTTTCCTGGCGCTCTGCTCCCCACGCCCCACTGGAATCTCAGCTTCATGGAGCAGAGGCCCCGCTGTCCTCAGCACCGTGACTTCCTCAGCACCTAGATCAGGGCCTATCAAATACATACTTACCAAAGGCACGACTGAGGACCTGAAATCCCAGCTCTGCCACTTGAGAGGACTGTGTACCGAGGCCAGTGGTTTAACCCCTTGGAAGCTCAGTGTCTTCATTTGCAAAATGGGAGATAATAAGAGCACCTCTCCCTACGGGGCTGGGGACTCTGGGAGGTCACTTACATAAGCACCTGGCACAGGGCCTGTAAATGCTCCGTGAGTGTCGGTGCAGCATCGTTTAGCTATGGAACCCACACCAAGGGGGTATTTCACGCAAGGAAACAGCCCTCGGGCCCCCTCAGGCCCATGGAGGGAAGCTTCCTGTCCCCAGCATCTTGACTCAGTCACTTCTCAGGTGTCCCAGTGCTTGTCAGTTAGATGACACTCACCTCAGCCAGAGGCTCCGAGCCCCGGTGGGTGTGACTGTGTCTGCTTTGCCCGACTGTGAACTTCCTGAGGGGAGTGGCAAGTGCTGCCCCCTTTGTAGCCTGGACCTGCTCTCCCCGTCACGCTCTGTGAGCCCCTGGATGCTGCAGAATGCTTAGCCAGGCAACCTGGGTTCAAGTCCTGCCTCTGCCACTGACTCGCTGTGTGGTTTGGGGTAAATACGTGACTGTTCCTTTCTGAGCCTCAGTTTCCTTTTCTGCAGAAACGGGGAAGTGAATACCACTTTCCTGTCAGGGCCACGGGGCTGAAATTCAGGCGCAGAGACTACAGCGTGGACTTAATCGCTTCCTCCTGGGGCTCCCCTGTCATATTTCTTCAGAGCTTTATTCACACTCAGCTTTATTCACAGCTCCCCGGGTAAGAGGCTGGGCAGGAGCTGTCCCTGCAGCCCTGGTTCTTGCCCAGGTGGGGACACAAGAATCAACTGGAGAGCTTTAAAAAGACAGGTATTCTAGGTTCTCGCTCCTAGAGATCCTGACATCATAGGTCTACGGTAGGACACAGGCGCTGGCTTTTTACTTTTTACTTGATTAAAAACAGTTCATCTTATTAGCATTTTAAAATGACACAAGTAATATACGGTGGTTGTGAAAAGTCAGAACACAGCCTTGTAACCAGTGAAAGAGGTCACCACCAGGAGGTCCGCGTCCAGCCTTCCCACCTGCTTTTGGGGAGAGCTCCCAGTGGAGACTGGCTGGGGTCTGGGCAGTCAGTCAGGACAGGGACTTGGGCCTGGTGAATAAGCCAGATCCCATGACCAGGTCTCAGTTCCTTCCAGAGGAGGCCTATGTCTTAGGAAGGAGGCCAACTGGAACTGGGGCAGTAGGTCACAGTCGTCCTGCTGATAAAATGAACTTGACGTTGACTTTCAGAAGGCTGCTCTGGAGCTTCCGAAACAGTTCTTCTCTGGAGCGAGGATTGTCTTCAACCCCGAGGCGGTGTTGAGGCCGAGAAGAGAGGAGGAATAGGGGCAGGAAACCAGGCCAGCTCAGCCCACGTGGCCGTGCTCGGAGCGGGCAGGCGGTGAGGGCAACTCGAGGAGCACAAGCTCTTCCTTCTGCCTCCATCGCACAGGCCTGGGCTGCAGGGCCGTGTGGGTGAGAAGCAACCCTGTTCCCGCAAGCGGCTTCTGATCAGCTACTAGAAAACCGGCTCCTTACTTCCGCATTTTTCTAGGCTGATCCTCCCAACCGGACCGTAACCTCCCGGAAAACCATCCACTGCCTCGGCGCCTGTGCTCATGCATCAAACCCCAGCAGCTGCTGCGAGGGGACACGCACACTGACCCACTCAGATCCAGGGAAGGGCTTAACGACAACCAAAAAAAAATTTTTTTAACATTTTCTCTTAGAGAAAAGCTTTGTATCTTGGTTTTACAAAGCAGATTGATGACGGAGTTCCCGTTGTGGCGCGGCAGAAACGAATGCAACTAGAATGGTTGTGGGTTTGATCCCTGGCCTCGCTCAGTGGGTTAAGGATCCGACATTGCCGTGAGCTGTAGTGTAGGTCGCAGATGCAGCTTGGATCCTGCATTGCTGTGGCTGTGGTGTAGGCCGGCAGCTGTAGCTCCCATTAGACACCTAGCCTGGGAACCTCCATATGCCGTGGGTGTGGCTCTAAAAAAGCAAAAAAATAAAGAGTAGACTGATGAAAAGACAGAAAAACTCAGGACTTCCTCAGCTTTCGGAAGAACAAAGCACAGACGTCATCAAAGAAAGCTGTTTTTCACCCATTCCCCCCCCCCCGCCCCCGGGTCCTCATGAACCTTAAGAGAAAAAAAAAAATCCACAAGCACTCTAATGAATTATCAGGGTAGTAAATAAAGGTCACTAATCATAATCACCAGGAAAAGCAGGTTAGGTCTTAGGAAATTAGCTGCCAGGGAAGGACAGTCAGCAAAGACCTGCTAGGCCGTGGTTTTCTGCCTCTTCCAGCTGCTTGTACAGAATTTTGTTTTTATTTAAAAAAAATTGTTTTGGCTATGCCTTTGGCATGTGGAAGGCCGGGGATTGAACCCATGCCATAGCCGCGACTCAAGCCGCTGCAGTGACAACACTGGATCCTTAACCCATTACGCCACAAGGGAACTTTCCTATAGAGTTTTGAAAAGCATTAAGGATAAGAACTTTTTTTTAATGCCCACACCTACGGCACATGGAAGCTTCCAGAAGAGGGGACGAATCGGAGCTTCAGCTGCCGGCCTACACCACAGCCACAGCAACGCGAGGTCTGGGCCGTTTCTGTGACCTACACTGCAGCTCATGGCAACACCAGATCCTTAACCCACCGAGCAAGGCCAGGGATCGAACCCACATCCTCATGGATACTAGTCGGGTTCTTAATCCGTGAGCCACAGTGGGAACACCTGGCACTGGGAGCTTTTAAAAACCCTCCGATGACTCCAACTGCAGATAAGTTTTGGCACCACCAGTACATATTTGTGAAAGGACAGACTGAGCTGTGGCTGTAACAGCTGAAGATAAGAAGACCCAGAAGTTTTAATACCTGGAAGTCTCTTTGATTTTTCTGGTTCTTAAAATCTTGCTCTCATTAGGTGTTAAGTCTTCTTAAGATAGTAATTGGCAATGTTAGTGACTATCTGTGCAGGGCTTGTGCAAATGTAAGTTGTGTTTTTTATTTCCCATAAATCATAATGAAATTGCTCAGTCTCGACCCGGCTGGACAGGACTGGGGAAGCCTGTGGGTTTGGAGGCTCTTGTCAGGGACTACCCTCTCCCCGGGCAATGTCCCCTCTACCGGGTCCTGCTACCTAAGCCCGAGGGCTGACCCTGCTCTGTGCAGATGTCAAGCGGCTGAGTGTTCTCAGGCCTCGCCCTGCCTCGTGACAGGAAGTGGGACAAAGAGCTCTGAGATCCGCCCTGCAGCGGTGGCGGCTCAGGGGCAGGCCCTCCAGGGCCCGTGTTCAGATCCCACGGGGTTCTCGTCAGTGCTTCAGTGCGGCTTTGGGTGGGCCCTCGATTTTGACCCCTGGCACATGGCCGTCTTCTGTGCAGCTCAGGCAGGAGGTGTAGACCCCCAGTGTTGATCTGCTTTTCCTCTCTCCCCTAATGCTGTCCCATCCCATCTTCCTTTCCTAGTGGCCTCTAGGGGCTGGACACACGGGCTGTACCCCCACCCCCACCACCCAGGTCCCAAGCTGTGAGTCTGCAGGGCCTCCAAGAGTCTTTGGAGACTCTCAAAAGGCCCTCCCATATGAATTACCAAACACATGTTCTCACTTAGTTATTTGCATTTAGCTTTTTGATTGTTCATTTCTCACTCTCTCCGTTATTTTTTTTGGTCTTTTTAGAGCCACACCTGCGGCATATGGAAGTTTCCAGGCTAGGGGCTAAATCGGGGGTATAGCTGCCGGGCTACGTCACAGCCACAGTAGCCAGATCTGAACCGCATCTGTGCCCTACACCGCAGCTCATAGCAAGGCTGGATCCTTAACCCACTGAGCAAGGCCGGGGATCGAACCTGAATCCTCATGGATACTAGTTGGGTTCATTACTACTGAGCCAGGACAGGAGCTCTGTTCACTTCTCTTTTATTGGGAAGGACAGAATGGCAGGGGGAGGCGTGGGAAGGCTAAACAGGGCGATGGACAGTTAGTTATACTATATTGAACCACTTTACCTGCAAAAATGGCAGCATGGCATGGCACAGTCTAAGGGGTACATCATGTGATACACACTAAGTAGTAGACAGTTTAAAGGAAATCCTCATCACGGCATCACAAAGTCAGAAGACACAATTCCTAGGTCCCCACTGGCCCCGTATCTGTCAGCTCACCCTGTTGGCCTCCACGTGGTGCAGCCTGAAGGCCTCCCCCGTGCTCTCGTTCACCACATCGAACTGGTGCCGGTAAGCCACGCAGATGAGGTTGTCGCTCTCTTCCGTGGGCCCATCCACCAAGGTCATCACCGCGGGGGGGTCAGACAGACAGATCTCCTGCGCGGTTGACGACGACAGAGGAGAAAGGGGTGAGGACAGAGCCGCTGTTTTCGTCTCACCCCCCACTGCCCTCCCCTCCAGGAGAGGGCGCCCCAGCCTCGGGCAGAGCCCTGTGCCTGTGGGGAGGGCAGGGGCAGGCAGAGGGGGACAGGGAGGGCTTCAGACCTCCCCGCCCACAAGCCGTGCTCCAGGCTCAGACCTCTGTTCAGTGCACAGGGCGAAGCCAGGAAATGATTTTACAGAACTAACACAGCAGGTTAGCCCTCAGATAGCCTGGCCCTGTGCTGTGCTATAATAATAGTAATAGTAATAATAGCAATCACTGCCAACCCTATCGAGCACTTAACACAGCACCAGGCACTGTTCTCACTGAATCCTGCTAACAACCTAATGAAGCAGGTGGGCTATTGCTTTATTTTACAGGTGAGGAAACTGAAGCTCAAAGGTCATCTGACTTGTCTACACGCACAAAATTTATGTGGTAGAGCCAAGAATTAAACTCAAGAAATCTGACCTCAGAGCTTTTTCTCCGGATAAATGCAGATGTTCTACAAATACTTTTTCTTTTTGTCTTTTTTAGGGCTGCACCCGTGGCATATGGAGGTTCCCAGACCAGGGGTTGAATCAGAGCTGTAGCCTCCGGCCTACATCACAGCCACAGTAACACCAGACCCAAGGCTCGTCTGTGACCTACACCACAGCCCACGGCAACGCCAGATCCTTAACCCACTAAGCGAGGCCAGGGATTGAACCCGTGTCCTCATGGATACTAGTCAGATTTGTTTTTCCACTGAGCCAGTAGGGGAACTCTAGCTCCACATAAATACTAATTAAGGTTACCAGTTACTTGCTGTATGAGACTAACACCCAACTCGGAGCAAAACTGCAAACTGTTTTAACTGCGAGGCTGTTCTGACCTTGGAATTGAATATCAGCATTAAAGGACACACGTAATTCAGGAGCCTCTAACTCTAGGCAAGAACAACTTCTCATCTCACCTGTGGGCACATGCTGCCTTAGTAGCCAGCGGTTGACATACTTCACACTTTAATGTACCAGTTTTCAGAAAGCTAGAATGATAAGATCGCAGCGTCTTGACCCTCCAGGAGGCTCCTCTCACAGCAAATCCTACTGACTAAGGCCGGGGGCGGCTTTGCCCACCGCGCCTTCCCACCTGTCCAGGACCAAAGCGGCCGTCATCTCTTGCCAGGATCTTGCACCAGCCTCTCAGCTGGACCCCTTACCCGTCTCTTGGCTCCCCTGTGCTCTCTCCTGGACAGCAGCCAGAATAACTTTTTAAAAACCTGCCATTTCTTTGTTTCAAACCTTCCAGTGGCTTCCCGCTTGCTCTGCATCAAAACCAACATTCCTGCAATGGTCTTCAGGGCTCAGGAAAACCTGGTCCCCGTTCACTAACCCCTGCCTGTCCCCTCAGCTACAGCTATAGTTTCATGAATATTCATCATCTCATATAGATAAAAAATGAGAAAAAGAAAAAAAAAAGTTTTTCCTCGTGGGGAGTTCCTGTTGTGGCTCAGTGGTAACGAAACCAACTACCATCCATGAGGACGCGGGTTTGATCCCTGGCCTCAGTGGGTTAAGGATCCGGCGTTGCCGTGAGCTGTGGTGTAGGTCGCAGACATGGCTCGGATCCCACATTGCTGTGGCTGTGGCGAAGGCCGGTGGCTACAGCTCCTGTTAGACCCCTAGCCTGGGAACATCCATATGCCTCGGCTGCGGCCCTAAAAAGCAAGAAAAAAAAAAAAGGTTTTTCCTTATGATGAGAACTCAGGATTTACTCTCTTACCTTCCATTTAAAACACAGAGCAGTGTTAATTATACTTATCATGCTGTACGTGACACCGGTATTTATTATAACGGGAAGTTTCAGCTCTGCACCAGCTTCCTCAGTCCCCCTCCCTCTCCCCCTGCCTCTGGGAACCACAAATCTGGTCTCTTTTTCCACGAATTTGTTTTTGAAGTATAATTGGATCTGAAACTCTGTTGGTTTCTGGTACATAACCTAATGATTCTACATTTCCACACATTTCAAAAAGACCCCCTAGAGCAGCATCTTCAGGGTTGACGGCATGAGTGAGGGGCAGGGGGCTGGAGGGGCCCCATTCACGTCAGTCTTCTGGGGAAACTGGGGCAGCTGGCGAGAGCCTCCCCAGGTGACTGAATGTGGGGCAACCCCGGGGGCTGAGGGACTCTGGGTGGAAGGGGCAGGGGGCCTGCCTCAGCCAGGAGGACCCTGTGGGCAGGCGCGGAGCGACGTGAAGAGCAAACCTACCCTGATGTACTGGAATTCTTCCACAGGGGACTCCGACAGGGGAGACAACGGCGGGGCGCTGGTCACCCCGCTTGGCTTGTTGTGTTTCCTCGTGATCAGAAGCAGCTTATTCCGAATGGCAACAACTACCCTCAGCTCCCTGCTGTGGTGAGTGTTAATGGCGTACAAGTGGCAGCCTGGGGAGAGAAAGAAGCGATGCTGAATGCACGGCAAGAGGTGGGAAGCCCCCAGGCCTTGACGGTCTGGCCACAGCTATGAACCCTGGAAATCAGGCGTAACCCGGTGAAAGGACTAGAATGTTCCCGCCACCAGGCCAAGTGGGGACTTGAAATGAAAATTAGGTTGAGGAGTTCCCGTCGTGGCTCAGTGGTTAACGAATCCGACTAGGAACCATGAGGTTGCAGGTTCGATCCCTGACCTTGCTCAGTGGGTTAAGGATTGGCGTTGCCGTAAGCTGTGGTGTAGATCACAGACGCGGCTCTGATCTGGCGTTGCTGTGGCTGTGGCTCCAATTCGACCCCTAGCCTGAGAACCTCCATATGCTGCGAGTGCGGCCCTAGAAAAAGCACAATGACCAAAAAAAAAAAAAAAATTAGCTTGAGTCACAGGAAAATTAAGGAAGTCCTACTCCCTCCTAGTCTAGAGTTTGTGGACTTGGCTTCACACCCGCTATAGGACATGAGTTAAAGTGAAGGGCGATCAGAGGTCCAGGAACCAAAGTCCAAGAGTCTCTTTTCACGTTTTGCTCACAGAGCTTCACTTACCTCCCGCACCTGTACACCCACAAGGCCTCGAATTTCTCCGAGGCCTCTACGTGTCTTCCTACTGCCCCGGCTTCTCTTACGGAACCACCGAGGCTTCCTTTGTGACGTTCCCAAGTAAAGAACGAACCAACACAATCACCTTCCCGCTCATTTTTATTTTCGGTAAAAATCTGGGCAGGCCGAGAAAAGAAGACTGCCTGGACAGAAACCACCAGAAATCACCTTTGGGAGTTCCCGTCGTGGTGCAGTGGTTAACGAATCCGACTAGGAACCATGAGGTTGCGGGTTCGGTCCCTGCCCTTGCTCAGTGGGTTAACGATCCGGCGTTGCCGTGAGCTGTGGTGTAGGTTGCAGACGCGGCTCGGATCCTGCGTTGCTGTGGCTGCGGCGCAGGCCAGTGGCCACAGCTCCGATTAGACCCCTAGC